>JACBWW010000002.1:35202923-35802923 GCA_020086605.1 Lanius collurio | reverse complement strand
TTGGGGATTAGATTTTTTTGTGTTTGTTGTTTGTGGTTTTTTGGTGTTTTGTTTTTTTTATTTCAAGACTACTAAATTATTTCTTTTGTGAAAAATCCATACATCTGTACATCTGAGTAAGCCATGTTTGAGATTTTTGTAGCCTTGATTTATCTTTGCTATTCACAAGGCAAAAGAATGACATCTGACAGAGAGACATGTTTCTCAAAAGGCTCCATGAACTCAAACTGATGTTTCCTGCAGGCAGTTTTTTTCATCTCTCTGCCTTGCCCACCTGTTTCTCTCTCCTGCTTGCACATGGAGTCATTGCCACACCCACCAGTGTTCGGCTCACAGGTCAGGTAGTGCTGGCACAGTCTCATCTGGGGCTTCACTGTACAAAGGATCCTCCTGTCTGATTTTTGCTGCTGAGAGAGCTTTGCTTTTTCTCCTCCTGCCAGAGCTATCAAGAGTAACACAATCCAAATCAGGATTTTGACTTGGCCACACAATCACAACTACAAGACCTGCTTTCCTTCAGGTATAGATGGGAGAGAAGTAGGCTGGAAGTGATCTTCTCTCACTAGGAGACTCAGAAGACAGTGACAGATTTGGCTCCTGTGTAATGAGTTGCAGGACAAGCCTCCACAGAGCCTCATTTGAAGATGGCATAACTTAAAGCTATTGCTGCGAGCTGTGTCCATGGCTGAGATCCAAGCTGAGAGTCAGCAAAAACAGATGAAAGCAACCAGCACTGTTTCCTCTGTGCCTCTTGCACTAATAAACCCTATTATATTTATGAAATTAGTTCTCACCTACAGCTTGAAAATGCAATTGTAATTTGATCCTTTTACCTCTTGCATATTCTTTAGTATGCTGTTCCTAAGCCAGTTCAAAACTACCACAGCATAAAAAGATTGTTCTCAAAAGGGTTTTTATGCTGTTGGTTTTAAATGCTTTGAAAACCATTAGATTGTTCCAGGCTTACTGGGACATTTCCATAAAAATAAGCTGCATGCCAAAGAATCTGAGATTCATATATTACAGGATATGGTCTCCTCACACCCTCCGCCTACTCGTTTGGAAGTGTCTCATGGTTTTCCTGCATCATTTGACACATCTGTAGTCATTTAATTGTTCTAGCCTTTCAGACTGTATTGTGAAACAATTGCTTACAGCACTCATTAAAAGAAAATATAACAAAAAATTCCCATGCGTTGTACCTCCTCCTCAGTAACATAAACCTTGGAAACTTGCAGAGTATCCAAAAGCTTTGGTTTTTTAAACAGAACATTTTAACCTGTGCTAGAGTAGGCAGCCAGGGTGGTGCATGAGTATTTGGACAATGTTTCTGTATGTCTAAAAAAGCGCTGAGTGGAATGGGAATGTGTTACATATTACATGGTATTTTTTTATTGTTATTTGCTTATTTTAGTTTTGGTCCTGTCTCATAAAGGTGCTTAACTATTTCTCTGCATCTGCCCTCAACTAGAAAAGCCTTTTCTTTAGTCTCTGAGATGAATGCAAACGAAGCATACGCTGAGAGATAAGAATTAGCTTGGAAAGTTGAATGGAATATTCTCTCACTAGTCTTTGAAAGTTAACCTGGAATGCATCTGTTTATCTCAATTAGTATTGTGTCATGCAGAAAAAAAACACACTGCCAAATGCTTGAAATTCCACTGTTCCTTATTTCACTCCTTAGCAGAGAGGAGAGCTCCCTGCATCTCCAGCTGAGATACCAAACATCTGGCAGATCTCTAAATTCCTATCTGCCTCAAGGTCATGGAAGAAGACATGATAATGATGCTGAACTAGGCTTCTGCAATGGAATGGACGTAGCTAGTTTTAAATGTTTAAAAGTGGACACTATATATATATATATATATATATATAACAGTTGCACTGAAACATTGATTATTGTAGAGAAAAATGTGGCTCATATGTCTGATGGGAGCCTATCTGGAGAATGTCACAAGGAATATATAAAAATGCTGCTTAGGTTTTGAGGGAAGAATCACATCTGAATCAATCCAGAACGATATCCACTGACAGATCTTGACCATGAAAATCTTTTGTGTGGAATTTGGTAGTGAAAGTGAGAGGGACAGCAGATCAGCTGCTGTAATGTGAAAATGGCTTAGCAATAGGAAAATAGAAAGTAAATGTCCTTTGCTTTCTACCTTCCTTTTACAGGGCTTGTGTAACACACCTGTATTCTCTAAGGTGAAATATTTTAATTTCTCTGACTTTGTGTTTTAGTAATATAAATATTTTGTCAAGACTAGAAAAGTTTCCCCACATCCATAAATGTATTTTACACTGACTTCATAACAGGATGCATAACAGCAGAATCTATTCTACAGTACCTGGAGCAGGGCAAGATCTATGATATTCCTCCCTTTGTAAGTAGGCTCAAGTGATGAATGAACTTTTGCAAGAATGAATTTTAACATGTTTAAGACAGATGTATTGCACTGCTTCTCAGAGTACTAGCTGAGTTCCTCTTTATTCCAGTCTATCCATATTTTTATGCCACATTCATCATTACATTTGACTGCCTGGAGACTTGACTCTCCTCCAGTTCAGCTTTCCAGGCACATAGATATAGTAGTGATGAGAAGAGATGAGATTTGGTTGAAGCTCAGGTTCTCAGGCTTCCAGATCACTTGCAGAGGTCTCAGAAGAAGCTCTGCCTTGAGAGCTAGGGATCCCAAATGCTGGTCTGGGTGCTCAGTACTAGCAGGAGGAATAACAGCCTTCCTGTTAAAACAGCAGGGTCAGGTGTGGTCCTGGATCAGATGTCATGAGATCCCATGAGAGACAAGAGATGTCCTTCTGGTTTTTACTTCTCTATCCCTAATCAGTTTCTTCTTATATCTTTCATGAATTCTTTTACTTCTGACACCAATACAATATGCTGGATTGGGCAAACACCTCATCAGCTTTAAATGAAACCTAGTAGGTTCCACAAGGGATCATTTCCAAGGTAACTTCATTTAATCAGAAAATCACCGACTTTCTCTGGAGCCAATTCTTGTCCTGATGAAAGGGGAACAGGATAAACCCTAGCAGTTTTACTGGGATATATCCTTGCCAAAGATGCTCGATAAGTTTGCAATACCTGGGGAGAAACAATAAAAACTATAATTTAGCAAACACAGGAAAAAAGGTCCATGATTAATGCGAGCACTTGCAGGTAAGCAGGAATAGTCCAGTGACTTTGCAAATCCCTTCTCAATGGCTAGTGGTGTTTAATAACACAGAGATGTGCAAAGAGAGGTGCCTCTCTGCACCCACACTATGTACCTTATAAACTGTACCTCAGTATTTCACTGTTTTCATTCTAAGGCTTAATTCAGAGTTCAGACTACACGGGGGAATAGTGTGTACAGCACAAATTTTATCATACTTTCCATCTCAGCTGGCTTTCCAGCAGAGAGGTGATGTAAGCACTCTAAGGAGTAGTTTGGTTATATTCAGAAAACAGATTTTTTAATAGTTTTTCTCTCATTTGGTTTTATTAGTGTATCAGAATAGAGGCAGCATTAAACAGCTTGTGCGTAACTTCAAACAAACCATGAACTTTTGTAAATCATAATAGATCTAAGAATACATATGTATTTACAGAGAAGTATGCATATATGCCAACATATAACCAACACAGAAATGTGTGTGATCCTAACACAAAAGTTTAAGAATATACAAGCTAGTGGAGAGCCACAGATATGTTCATTCATAATCGTTTTTTGCACTTCAAGCACCAGTTTCAAGTTCTTTTCCAGTACTAATTGAATTGAGTGTGTCTAAAGCACCAAGAGTTAGCAAAATCCGGTGGACTAGACTGGGCATCTTTTGCAGAAAGAATTCCAGATCTGTGTTATAATAAGTAATTTTCCGGTGGCCTGACACACAACATGTTTCTGTGCAGCAAATTTGACAGAGGATATGCAGTTTGCATCGACTTTTTTTTTTTTTTCTTTTCTTTTTTTCTTTCCCTCTTACTCAGTTTTTCCAGCTAATGGAAAGAGAATGTCTTGGCTTCGTCTTTATTCCACCCTCATTCAATCAGGCCCAAACTCTGAGCTGGATAACTCCCAATGGGATCAGGACACATATGGTCTCTTAAATAATGCTTCTGAATCAGTACATGCATTTGCAAAACATTTTTTTACTCTTTAATTTCTTTGTGAGATCAATTCATTGCTCAGCTTACATTCCTTCATGAATAAACAAATATGTATATGTTTGCATCTATATACATGTAAACATCTGTGTATTTATGTATTAGTAAACCCATTTTCTCTGCCTTGCCAGACCTCCAGAAGGTGGTGCTTCCAGCTCTGTGTATGTGGGCTAAAGAGAGGCATTTACTTTTGTATATGCAGTTACAGGAAGTGGGATGAACCAGTTCACATCTGTTAGCCATTAAACAGCGAAATAACAACAATAATACCAGAATATGATTTTAACCAGGCTGGCAAGAACAGAAATCAGACATAGAAAGTTGAAGGTGAGTCAAAAGACTGCCCACATCCAGCTGATTTCTTCAAAGGCAAAATGTTATGTACTCTTTCCTGGTTTTCAGTTCTACAAAAACCACCTTCTTGGATCAGTATAACATGCCATCAGAATGAGAGGGCTTGAGGATTTCCTGTAGAAAACTATAGCAGCATTCATTCCTGCAGCAGTGTCTGAGAGGAACAAGCACAGGCCTCAGAAATTCTTGGATTTAGAAAAGTAAAATTTTTCTTACACTTCTTCCCAATCACCTCTGACACCTTGATCTGCTGATCTTTTCCCAGGATATCACTGAACAATTGTAAAACAAATTAATAAGAAATGCATGCCATTTTTGACAGGTACTACCTGAGCCATTATCAAGTGTTGACAGGGTTTATTTGATAGCTCTTGTGTGAGGTATTGATGACTTTCACTAAAATCTTATCAACTCAATGAGAGTAAAAGAGGCTTCAGAAGAAGATCACGCTTCAGGACATTACTTTGACTGAGAAAACAATCAATTACTAAATTTAAAGGTTTCTCTTTTGCTTATATGCATGATAGTTGTTCCCAGATAACAACTGTCATTGCAGAAAACCCCTACAAGCGAAGGAAAATCATGATTAATTGGAGAACTGGTTTTCACATAAAATGGCTGGCTGCCAATGGACTGCAAAAGTAAATAGCATCAATTAAGTCAACATAGCTAATTTTGTCCTGAGCTAGTAATTACACTCTATGCACAATGACCTCTTTAATAAAATAATGGAATATTGTAGAAAATGTAAGTGAACAACACTTAGAGTGTTATTCAAGCTATTTCTTCATGGTTTAATAGTATAAAAAAATATAAGCCCTGGCTTTTACCCATTTTGGTCACTTTGGAAAATAACTATTTCTAATTGAGTTTTCTATTTTTACTATTTCTGTTTCATCGATCTGTTCATGTGTAAATAAAAAAATCCAAGATCTTGGTAGGACATTTTATAAACATCGATGTGCAAATATTTGGTACAAGTTTGAATCGTAGATTTAGGCTGTTTGTTTGTTTCAGTTTTCAAAGTCACAGTGTGTTTCTCAAGCCTGAAGTCAGGGGTGGTGTGGTGGTGATCCGATGGTGGTGTGTTGTTGGTCATGCTTCACTGGCAGGACACCTCTGAGCCTGGCCTAACTCAAGTGTTCTTGTCCCTGGGTTTAAAGGGACAGGACAAAGGGTGTCCAGGACAAACTGTTCTGGCTTGGAGGACCTGTCGATGCAAGCAGACTGGCAGGGAAGCCTTTACCAACCTTTTCTATTTCAGTAGATATGGCAGGGCTCTGACTCAAAGGCCCCGATCCGTGGATTGCGCTCGCTGCCATTTGGCAGAGAATGACAGGGGAGGTGGATACATGTAGCCATAACTCCTGAGATCAAACCTAATGTGGTGCTGGCTGTTCCCTGAGGAATAGGAAGATGACCACAATGACATTATCACTGTCTTCTTCAGGTGAAGAGCGAGGGATCTCTGTGTGTTTACGTTGTGTCAGATGATAGCTGTGCAGACATGTGCGTTCCTCGTTTGAACTGACTTGCAGAGAAAGTCAACAAATTATCTGAACCCTGGCCAGACTTCAAAAGTTCAGAGGTTTGGGTTCAAAAAGAGCTGCAGTCACTGATTCAAAGTTTATAAAAGCTGTCCAGATTTTCTGAGACTGTAAAACTGGGCTGGAGCAGCATTTTTCCTGTAGCTTTCAGCACTTCTGTTTCCCATCCTAGCTGGACAGTGGAATCGAAAAAACACTTCTTCAGAAATTCCAAGAGCTTAAGAACATTTGGTCCCAGTCTGGTTCTAAAAATGAGTAAGGATCTGGGAAGCTGTCTGGTGGGGTAATATCTAACCTACCTAGTCAGTCCCGTTGTGCCTGCAGCTCCCTTTGGACTGGGAGGTATTTTTGTAGCTGGAGTTTGGTGTGACACACAGTATGCTCCCTAACAAAATAGCTTGTCATCTTTTCTGAGCTGCTTACAAGTTCTTACGGATATTAAAGCAGATTCTGTTTAATCTTTGATAGTTAGCACTGTACTCTGGTGAGGAAAGAGCCCAATGGTTTGACACTTGTGATATTGCAACATTGACAGGGAGTCTTATACTTCAGAATAGCAGAAAACGTGCTCGTAATGTTTTGGGGTTTCAGATACAAAAAGGCTGTTCATAATGTCACATGGCCAAGTCATGGCCTAATCAAGTCATGGGAAAAAAATCAATTTCAGCTCCTGCTGTTAGCTATTTCATACTACTTTGGGATTATGATGTAAGGACTAGATATCCATCCCTTTTCCTCTTTTTTGGAAAATGCTTGGAGTTCTTTAACACATTGTAGTTACAGAAATTCTGACCACTTCAGGTGGGTCAGTCTCCGGCATTTCATGTGTGCCAGCAGTGACCACCCCAGAGGCAGCAGCCTAAACCTTATTGCTGCAGCTGGAAGAGTATTTGTCAGGTTTTAAAATGCTATTTCCACTTGGTCAGGCTAAGTAAATGCATGCTAACCTAAATCTGTAGCCTTTTAATTTTTTTTTATTTCACTGGAAAAATGAGTCCTGGGGAGTGAGGATTAGTGTTTGTATACTGGTAGTTTCTTCTGTCAGTAAAAGAGAACTAGCTAACATATTCTCATAAGAAATTTCAGGTAAGCAGAGGTAGGAGACTTTTTCAGAGACCCCAGAAAACACAGATTCAAGTTCTGCCCTTCAAACTTAAAAACAACTGAATTTCAGGACATTTGCAGTAAGAGGAGGGAAAGAATTGTTAAACTAGTTACAAAGAGAGGAGAAATTTTAACACTCAGTTTGGATCCAGGCTCACGTATTAAGCTCTTTAGAAGATTTGGGATCAGAGATTCTGGTATGAGTTCACACACGTTACTGTGTATAGTGAGAAACTTCCAGAAGCTGATGGCTTCAGTGGGGAACTGACATTATAGGGGGCTCCCTCGATGCTTCTGTGGGAACAGACTGCAGCTGCATGTAGCCTCCAGCTCCTCCAGGGACACCACATTGTATATACTCTGTGAAAGAGCTCTGAGATATTGATTCTCACCAACATAGAAATCTTCCTGTACTTTCCCGAGGGATTGAGTGCTGCCTAAATATTATAGACATTGGAAAAACCTCTTCTAGCTCTATCTGCAACATTGAACCACTTGGCACCTTTCTTTTCATCACAGGAAGAACTTTCTTTTGAGTTTTCTTATCTGTATTTGGAGTCAAAGATATTTAGGTTTATACCGCTTTAATGGTGCTTCTGTAGAGTCTGCCTTTATCCATTTTTATAAATAAGTACCTCATAAAAAGTTCATTTTCATATTTGTGTAGTACTTAGAACTATTTAAGCTTAAGGGACTGTTCAAATGCAGGGTTCATTTATTTGGGTGCATTTCCTTGGGATAGACAAAAAGTCTATCCCAAAAAAGACAAAAATGAACCATGAATGGTAATTGTTGCTTGCCTATGTCAAAAAACCAGCTTTTGGCTTACCAGAGGTTTATTTTCTGGAGTAAAAGTAGAGTTCACTTTGTATGTTAAATAAATATTATATTATAAGCTTTATTTTGTACTAATAGAGAAAGTTTAAAAATAATAGCTAGTTAATAATGTACCATTTTACATCCTATCACAGGATACTTTTAGCAATTAAATGTTATTTAAACTCTGAAAGTAGAAAATATTGGAATTGATACTGTGACTTATCATGGCTTTATAGAGATTAATTTGATATTTGGTGGATATAATTTTGCCTCTCTCTCTCTTTTATTATATATTGCATTTTACTCCAGTTTCAAGTTTCTCATGCTTTGTTTAAAAAGTGCAATATTGAGGCTTCCCAATAACCATATTATCCATGTGTACTACATGTGAAAGTCCACATTAAAAGATTATTGGGATTTTTGAGGCAAGTAATTATGAAAGTGGAGTTAGAGACCACATACACACTTTCAGTTCAGGTCATTCATTTGCATTTTGATCATGTAGTTTGTTTTTAAGTCACAAGGCCCTTGCATTTTTCAGCACCCAAGATATGTCTGTTCTTCAGATGCACCAGAGCTGTGAAGTCAAGCAGGCCTGGGGTCTTTGGATGTGGATTCAACATCTGTCATCATATCCATTAAGTGAGGCAGAGGACTACTGGAAGAGAAAGGATGATCTCTGCCCATCTCTTCCAGAATTCCTGTGTGATGACACTAAGCAAGGAACTCAAAAAAGTCCTTCTCAAAGCTGATCGAGAAGTTTTGCTTTTTATTTCTGGTGTGTGAAGGTGCAGTAGGACCTGTACTGTGGGCATATAAATACTGTGGAAACTTCATTCCCAGGGGTCACAACTAAAAAAATAAAATTGCTACCATTATTTCAGCTGCAAAATGGAAACTATACTGTGAAGTTAATTAATGCTTATGAAATATTAAGATACAACTGTATTGAATATGACACAGAAAAATGTTGTGGAAAGGAATAGATCTATCCTGAGAATAGATTTTGAATAAAGTGAAGCTCATAAGGGCTGTGATTACACACTGAAAAATAAGTAAAAACAGCCAACTGAGCACTGCATTTTTACAAGCACTTTTCATTTCAATTCACAAAATGAGACAAAGACCCACTCAAAAAAACCCTCCAGACCTGACTGTGTAATCATTGTATTATATATTCACAGGGAGACCAAAGTAAGGTCAGGTATATTGTCATTTCTGACTTTCTGAGTGTTTGACTTGGCAACTTCAGCTCTTTATGAGTCACATATGTACTGGGAGAAAAGTGCTATAAATTCATGGTCAGGTCTTTTTTTAATATTATTCTTACTTCTCAATGTCATGAAATAACTTAGTGCAGCTCAGTTTCACCTTCCCTTTAAAAGAAATGCAGTATTTTAGATGTGGTTTTGTACTTAGTGAAGAATGTAAATTTGACATAAAAGAACATTGGTTCTTTTCAGGAAAAGTTTCCTGCTAGCAGCTTTCAGAAATAACTGGGTTTTCTCATCAGAAGCTGAGTGAAAATGAGACACAACTGTAAAAACCACTGACCTTCTGTGAAGACAGCAGCACTATTTCTTTAATTTTTAAAACAATGTTTGCCAGCCAGTCAGCCATGAATGGGAGCAGAAGAGAACAAGCAAAAAGCTTCCTTCAGTGAGAAGGTGGGCAAAAACTAGACCACCTCTACAGGAAGGGCTGTTTTCCTCATACCAGCAATGTTTCTTGCTCTGTGTTAAAAGGCAGTGTTTCTTTCTTCATTCTTGACCATTGTCATAGGCTGCTGTCAAGGGAGCACGAAGGAGAAAATAAGGCAAAGAAAAAAAAGAGAGACCTGTTAAGAGGGAGGTGATAACAACTTTTAATAACTTTAACAGAGTGCACAGCAGAAACCCACAAATCACCAGGACTGTCCTGAAACAACCAGGCACAGCCGTAATATCTTGCTGACCATCTAGCTTGAGCTTGGTTCCCCTCAGAAAGCACAGAGGTCTTCTAATTGTCACTCAGTTATCCAAACAACCTGCTTTCCCTCATGAGCCAACAGTGTTGCTCTCCTCTACAGGATCTTATGCTGAGTTGCCAAGTAAAGTGTGTGCTGAGGTTAAAAAAAGGGAATATTCATACAGAAGTATTTAGGCTCTACTCAAAATTCTGACTGTGCAGAGGCTGCAATTTCTTTTTTCCTTAGGAAGTTGTTTCCACACAAAAATAAAAAGGCAGAATCAGTCAGCCCTATCACCTTCTGCACAGTTGTTCATGTTTTTGGTGAGAAGTGGTGACAGTGGACAGTTGCCTTGACATGGTTTTCCCTAACCAAGAGGAGATGTAGTTTCAGATATGTGGCACACTAGGTGAGCAGGGGGCTTCCAGGTTTCCCCAAGGAAAGTCAAAACTCAAAAGCAGTCAGCTTTGTTTACTTCAGGCCAAAGAACTGTAGATGCCAGAGTCTGGGAGAACAAGAGGGTGAGAGAGACTAGAAAGTGATTTTCTGTATTGTCCAGTGGGCATTGGAAGAACTTTGTTGATTTTCTGTGGCTTCCTCTGTTCCTTTCCTTATTCATATTTTTAGCACCCTAGTTTAGGAATGAGGAATAATAGATCTAGGTGTTTTCCACTGCTTTGAGGAAGACATTCACAAGAATGTATCAGAAAGGTGGAGAAAGATGTTTCCCTATCCAGAGGTTTTATCTCTGACTGAGTCTACTTTTGTGCAACCAACAAATACATATTATAGAGTTATACTAGGAGTAGCATTGGTTCATAAACTTTTTTTTTTACCTTAAAAAATATCCATTCATACTTTGAAGAAATGCTCCTCTGTTGTGATTTTAGGATGACACAGTTTCTTTTAGGAGAGTTGAAGTAAGGAGGAGGAATATTAATTTATTTCACTCTTCTCTGTGTTCGGTAAACAGAAGAAATAAAGTGGCAGAGGTGCAGGGTTGCTGGCCTTGTTAAACTTTCTGGTGGAGAGGGTTCTGACTGACTGCTCAAAGTAACAAAATATCAATGCTTACAGTTTCCAAATTCTTCTCTACTAGAAAGCTAAATTAGGAAAATAAATAATGCCTGCTCATGGTCAGCATATGCTTGATCCAGTAAGAAAGTCTCATAGATAATTGGTGCCAATGTCTGTGTGAAAGCCAAAATATCGTACAAAAATGGATTATAGTTGACAACAGGCTGATGGTGGTGTGAGCGAGCAGGTAAATGCTTCAGTCTTTGTGATTATTTGCTGTGATTTCATCACTCTGGAAACACTTGAGCCGTGTTTCTGTGCAGCCATTTCTATTATGTGCTCCATCCGTTCACCAGCTCTGTTTCCTCCCTCTGGCTGCTTCGGCCACCAGGTTTATTTTTGGTGGCTGTTTAGGCTGATGAAGCATATAACCTTGGATCAAGACAATGTTTCAGGTTTCTCACTCACTATTGCCTGTTTTTCTTGCCTAGGAAAGCCTGGGGTAAACACTGCACACACTAATAGTGAAATGCTGCACAGATTGCCTCCTCAACAGCTCACACAGTGTGTTTTGTTATAGCAAAAATAAATACATTGGGCAGACAAGAAAATTGCTTGCAGCAATGAGTGGGAGTTTACAAACTAACTAAAGGGCTTTGATTCCTGTGTCCTCTAGTTGCACTAAATACCAGAAGATAATATCACAGCACAAGTGAAAACACTGAAGGCAACCCATTTGTTTGTTTATAACTGTTTTGTTTGAATTTATTGATACACATGTTCTGCTCTGGGTGCTTATAGAGTTACATAAATATGGTTTTGCCCAGGTAGGTTTTGGGTGGGTTTTTCTGAGCCACAAATTATAATGTTTATCGTGCTGATGAAGCAATGGTTGGGGTACAAATATGACATTAAAAATAGACTTGAATTTCCCAATCATCTGAAATGCTGGCTTGCAAACCCATGCAGCAATGTTGATTTGTGGGTAGTTAATTTTCTTGGCCATTGTTTTTCTACTGTGTGATGCTGTGAGGTTATTTCTAGGCAAAATGAAATATATAGTTATACATAGTAAGAGAATTGTATAGTAGAAAATGTTCTTGGCATGCACACACTACTCAGAATGAGTACATAACGTGCACTTGAATGGACGAGCTGGTTTTTTTGTTTGCTTTTCCGTTGGCAAACCAAGAAATAAAGCATAATCCATTTTGAACTTAATTTTTCCTTTTTTTTGGTTGGGTTTTTATATGTTTTTTTTTTTTTTAAGATACAAAATCTTATTTTCCTTTACACACAGTTCCAAGATTCTGGACCAAAAACTTACTCAAGTGATATTTCAATCATTTCACTGACCTGCCTTATTCACTTTTCAACTGAGTTCAAAAATCTTAAGAGATTTGGATGCTTGAGAAAACAAGAAATGTGTTTCCTTATTGAGTATTGAGTTCAGCTTTTGATGCTGATGTAAATATGGAGCTGAAATTCATCAGGAGACAGAGGCCAGCAGAAAGCTGTGCACAAACACTATTTTGCACTGTTTGCATGGGGAAATAGATCAGCCCCTCCTTCATTGCCTCAGATTTGCAGTACCTGGAGCTGAGGCACTGTGGTTAGACAGAGCAGAGAGCATAAACTGGGCTTGGACTTGGGTTGTACTTGATGCCTGAGGGCTGGATTCGAGGCTAATAGAAAGAGAAAGAAGGCTTTCCTTTTATTTCATTGGTCTTTGGACCAGCCTGAGATTATCTGGGGCTACCCCATTTGCTCAACAGGGACAGACACTGTGGAGGCTGTTCCAATACGTGAACTGAAGCTGCTGAATCACAAGAGCTATAAATTAACTCCCAGGTTGTTTTTTCCTCAGACAATCAGATTAATTTTTCTTTTATAGGGTGACACGAATGTCATTCACAGCAAGTAAAAGACAATTGAAGCATTCCTGGTACAACAAAACCTAATTTGCTGGGCTTGAAAAACATTCTCAAGCTAAGGAGAAGTTGTGGCACAGCATCTTGAACTGTGATATCGTTTTCCATTGTTCTAGGAATATATTCTCTTATTATTATGCCTTGAAATGGAAACACTGGGAAATGGATAGAAGCAGGATATGGTCTATGATTTCTAGGTACAAAACCTCACTTCTTGGAAGAGTTGAATAATTTTCTTTATAAAAAACCCAGAACAGTTAAAGAACTCAAGTGATGAGCAATTTGCATATTTAAACCCATATATTTTCTATACTTTTTATCCTCACTTACATACATAACAAAATGTACAGCTTCTTTTTCCTTCCATCTAGATGATTTTTTTAAAAATTCAATTTGCATAACTGCCTTCCCATCAGGCACTAAGTGTCTTTGGTACTTTGGGATGGAGTCAGACCAGGATCAGAATGCTATCTCTTGGATTCATGCCCTAGACTGGAAAAAATGGTTAATGAGTTGCAGAAAACTAATTGGTTTCACTCTTTTGACACAACAGAGATGTCTGTCTGTGTTGCTCAGGCTGTCAAATGTTCCTAGAAACAGCAGTAAGACAAACTGGTAAAGAAGGGATTCAAAGAAAAGAAGCAGTAAGTTGAACAAGCTCAGCAAGCCTGAGTGGACACTTAAAGTAAAAAAGTCACTGCATTCACATGTATTCTTTCAACAAAGCAAGATGTAGAAAAATCATCAGTTTTCTAACCAGACTGTGATAGTAATTTTGTAATTCCAGGCTTCTTTTCCTCTGCTTCCCCATCCATCCCCAGCAGTGCTTCAAAATTAGCTGTAATTTTCATGGTTCAGTTATTAGGGTATGAAATGCAAAAGGGTTGGCGCATAGCAACAATGAACCCTAAAATTAAGCATTTAGTACTGAAATGTCTATATTACCCTGGATAAATATGCCTGTATTTTTGTTGGATGGGTTCAAGAGCTAAACAGGCTGGGAAAACCTGAGGTCAACTAAAACTAACTAAGTGAGGGGAATGGAAAGCAATTATTTGCCTCAAGTGGTGGCTGGGGAGTGGGGAGAGCAATAAGGGGGAAACCAAGCCAGACACTTGAGAGATACAGTAATAGATGTGGGATACAGAGTTAATATCAAAGGGTTAAGAGACAGAAGTGCTTATTTGCTCTCTCTTTATATTCTCTGTTCCTTACCTTTCTGCTGCATTCCTAATTTCTTGACANTTGATTTAGAAGCAGATTGCTTCTAAACACAAAAAAACATACTCCTGAGAGGAGCTGGTGAACTATAGAGCTTGGTTTTCAGATTCTTGGCACCAAGGTATCAAGGTTGCTTCTTTCCTACAGAATTTAAAGGCCGAAGATAGATTAGACTTGTGCTTCCAAAAGTGTCAGCATAATGAGCAAGGAACTTTTAATAGGACTGAAGTGTCTAATAGCTCATAACAAGCAGTGAGCTGTTCACTTTTAAGACAAGGATATAGAGAATTGTTTACGTTCTGCTCTGAAACCACTTCTCCAGACTGGAGACCCCTTTTGAGGCAGATGCTCTGACATGGAAAGACAGGCAATTTAGCTGGAGCTGCAGCTCTGGAGTAGAATATTAGTTTTAGCTGTAGTTGGTTTGTAGGAATACTTGTATTTTATGTCTAAGACCACTGCAATCCTAAACCACAATTTTTTTTTTTTTTCAGAGCACGTGTCATTGGCATTTCACAAATCTGTAAATTTACATTGAATAAATGCCTGTTAAAAATTAACTCACTTTTATGGCACCAGTAGAGGTTAGTTAAAATCCCATTAAGAGACATAGAGTGAGACAAAAATGTCATGACATGTCCAAGGTCACTTCACTCTTGAAACAGAATAGCAAGTAACAACAGGGAATGAGATGGTCTGGTTGTCTTCTGTATTCCTCTCAGGCTTCCTTCTCTGCCACTGTCCCATAGCAGTTGTATGTGAATTCAAATCTGCAAACACTTTTACCTAATTAGCAGCCTCTCAGTCAATGGCCTCATTCAACTGTCTCAATTAAGCTGGCTTTTACCAGGTCCCTTTCCCATTTGGATTCAATAGAATATTTTAGTAAGTGAGAGCCAATGATGGGAGACTAGTAGGACTTGTGTGGGCTGAGCAGGGTTCATGTGCCTTTATAATGAAATTTTTTTAAGCATTTTCTTCTTAGACAGATCTTTTCTTTCTTTTCTTTTGAGTTGGTAGTCTCATTTAATAATTCTGCTTCATTTAAAGTTAATGCCAAATTAGTGCTATTTTATAGGGTGTTTGCTTTGTCAATGGAGAGCTGGTAAATCAGTGTGCTAATTTCTGTTATCACTCCAGTGTTTAATTTTGGTTTTGTCAGGTGATTATCTGTTATGTACACAACACTGTAGTTTCATACTTGTCATTTGTCTCTCTCAGTTACAAGACCCTTGTTGCACTCCTGTCTCAAGGCTTCTTCTACAGACCTCTGACTGCAGCAAGCTTACAATTATTGTTTTAGAAGCCTAAAAGATATGAAGTTGAAAAAGGGGAAGAACATTTTAAATATAACTGTGCATTAAGTATGGTCACTGAGTCATTGTTTTGGTTTCATGCAGTACATATTTCTGGCTAGTGTAAATGCACTAACAACCAAATTTAAAAACCATCTGCACCTCCTGTTTCCGTCTAAGACATTATTTATGTTTTTGGCTTTGTACCCTGAGCTAAATACAGAATGTGTAAAGACTGTTAATTAACCCTTTGAGACATGAGTTTCCCATCAATGTGTGCAACAGGAACATGTTTTTAATTAGGTAGTAAAACTCCCAGGATTTATACTTGTTCAAAATTTGCTCCATAATGAAACTAAAGGGAGTGCATGTTAAATAAATTAAGGGGGGGGGGGGGAATTAATTCTGTGTTTAAGTAAAGCTGGATTCATCTCACATTCCCACCAAAGCCAGGAATTCATCTTTACATTAATCCAAGATATTTTAATGAACATGAACATGGTTAGATACAATTCTTCTTACCTGAAGGGGCAGTCTGTTAGTATTTATTTTCCCTTTTTTCTATCATTTCTTTATGAGATCTGTTCTTGCCTTGGGAATTGTGTGCCCAGTATGCCCAGTACTCTCCCATTATGGTGGATGTGGTAGTCAGTTAAAGGAGTTCTGCATAAAGTTGAGCTCAGATCAAGCCCAGAAAAATATTTGAGCATATAACTAACATAAAGAATGGAGTTCATTAATTGCATAACTGGAGTTAGCCACACAGTTATATAGATCAGTGACTTGTAGCCCAAAGAAACACTGATAAAATGGGTCAGTGCTCTTGTGATGTGCCATTGCTTGCCATAACCCCAAAACCAGCTGAACACTTCATGGGGAGATAATCTTACCTGTATTATTATTTCAGTTGTAAGTTAAACTTTATAGAGAGATTTTAATATTGATACATGGAATAAAACATGCTATAAATAAAAGGCGCAGTGCTTCTGTTCTTATACTGCTGTATTTGCTACTTGTTCATTTCAATTTTAAGTCAGAAAGTCCAGAAATGCCTAATTCAAGCAAAGGTCTTTAGGGTCTGAAAAATGTGTTTTGAATAAAAGCTTGTTTAAGTTACACGAGCACGAGAGAGGGAAAGCAGTTCAATCTGGGAAGCCTGTTTGTTTTCTCTTTGTGTATGCTAAAATTAAATGCAATATCTTTTTTCTTTATCTTTTTCTTCTTTTTTCTTTTAAAGGATTTTGATGAAAATCTTCACACTCATATTTAATGTCTTACACTGCCAGGTTTCAATCTTAGTAATTTTTTTTTTAGACAAGTGATAAAACAATAGAAATAATAGTTCAAGGTAAATGTCTCCAGACCAGTTGGATAGAGATTCAGCTGTGTAATGGTTGGTCCTGAGAAGCTCCATGGACTTTCTCTTTGGTACAGTGCCAAGGATGAAAACCTCCTCTCCCTTCCCATATCCTCTGTAATGATTCTGAACAGAAGCAGTACTCTCTTCATAGGAAAACAGGAATACTGCTTAGAGAAGGTCTGCAGCCTGTAACATATAAAAATTAAAAGAAAAATGTGTTAAATTCAGTGCATTATCTTGACCATTATCTTATTTCTAGTGCTGTTATTTACACTTATGCTACCCGAGTATTAACTGATGATATCCATATATTTGTTTAACCTTGTATTTCATCCCAGAGCCCCCAGGTTCAAAAGCAATGGCTAACCAGGCTTCTAGGAATATCTCTGGAGGATTACTGCTCCATGAGATTTAAGGTGCAATTTCAGATACACTTACTTAAATGGGGATGAGATAACACGGCTTTCAAAGCTGACACCTCATTTTCTGCCATAAGTTTTCAGCAAAGCCATCCAAACAGCCACTCTGACACCAAGGACACAGTGGTGGGGCTAAGGATCTGGGGACAGGGACAGGGCACACCATGGTCATCACTCAGCTGAAGAGCTGCTGTAAACTAATTCCAGGTGAAACGCCAGCTTTAGAGGACAATGTTGCCATACCGCTGGTTAAATACAGAAGTGCAACTGGGACAAATTAAGTCTTAAATCACAATTTAGACTATGTGCAGTAAGCACATTTTTTATGCTTTCATATAAAAAATCCCTATTGTTTATATTTTATATTAAATAAGACCTCCACGTTTGATAGCAAAAATATGCATTTAGTTCAGTTCCTCCCCACTTGAGACTTTCAGATCCCCCAGACTTTTGTTTTTCTGTCATGACCTGAGATATTCAAATGCATAGAAATGGCAATGCACTCTAGCACTGAAAGACCTGCACCTCTGCACTGGGGCTATGAATAAATAAGTGAGGAGGAAAACAGGTTTGAAACTAGGAGAATGCCTATTTATATCAAGATACCTGTTGTGGTAGCTCCATCAACTTTCCACTGTACTTCGGGGTGCTCTGATGGGAGAGCAGATCTGGTGATTCATTGTTGTTGTTTATTCTTTTGGCCTCTCTTTGGCCTGATAGTCAGTCTTGGGTCCCCTTAACTTCATCTGTTTTTTCTCTGATCCCTTGATGAACTGATTTAGTTTGCTAATACAGAAGAATAGGATTTGGTGAGAGTGAGTGGGTTTTTGCTGTTGGTTTTTCATTTTGTTCAGTTTGGGTTTGCTTGGTTGGTTTTTTTTCTTGTGTTTTGCTAATTTAATATTTTGAGTCCTTTCTCAGAGGACTGGATGAATTAACAGTCATTAGGGTCCCTAAGCAATGTGCTAACAGGAGTCAATTTTTTAATAGATCTTAATTAACTTTTAAAGAAGTATTTCTCTGATGGTTCTTACTTCAACATCTTCTGTGTTGCAGATATTTCTGTTCTGGGTTTGAATATCAAAACTTTTCACTAATGTGATCCATTAGGAGGAATAAGACTTTTAGTCTTATAGTAATTAAGCTTTTGAAACATCTGAGTTGCCTCCCCTTCTTCCAATGTCTTTTACCTTTCGTAGTCACTTACACTTGCTCAAAGTGAGTATGAAGTGGCTGCAAAATCCTGCCTCATCAACTGGTAATGGTTTACAAATGTGCAAATAACTATTCAATCTACAAAGCTGGGTGAAAATCAGGCTCTTTATCGTGGTTGACTGGGGAGAAGTCATTACAGTTTTTAGAAGATGTCCTGCAGGATGTTGTTTCTTCAAGTGGGTCTTCTCTTGCTCATGTTTCTAGTAAGGCAGCAGTGATGCTCAAGTGGATGGGGAAAACAAGGAGGTAAGATGTGCCCTATAGGCTTATATATGGATAAAACAGCTCTGTAGTTGAAACAGACAGAAATTGCTGTAAATTCTACACTACAGTGAAGAGCATTATAAATCAAGATCCTTCACATTGTATCTCCATGTTACACTTTTATATTAATTAAAAGTCTAAAGTGGTATAATGGTAAAAGGAGCATAGTACAACTACATGCTAAACCTCTGATTGTTCTCCCATCCCTTTGTTATCTCCTGCACTGCAAAATTCAAAGTGGCTGCACAACTCATATCTCACCACTTGTGACTTTCAGATCCTGGTAGTGAATAAGCAAAGGAAATACTGGGGTTTTTTTCCCTTTTCCTAATTTTTGCTCTTTGAGGAAGCTGGTATCAACACAATCAATGTATGATTTGATTCATTACTGTGTCTTTTTGGGGCTCAACTAAGTCGGAGTATTTTGCTTCGTTTTAGAGCCTAAGTGGAGTACAATGATATACTGCTGTGGTTGGTTTGGTTCTGTGGGAAATATAGTGTCCTGACTTAGTGAACCTGCTGCTTCTCCTGTCTTACCAGATTGCCTGTGTTTTACATTTTGTGTGTATCATGTTCAGAGACCTTTGCTACTAATTTAAACTGTTTCCTGGTATCAGTTATTTTAATCTTTCATCTTGATAGGATCAAAATATTCACTTATAGTTCAAATGTTATTGGTGAAAATTCAAGGATAAAATAATCCTATACTCCATCACAGTAAGAAATTATCTACACAAGTTAGGTAGAAAAAAAATCTTATGTGTAAGTGTTGTCATTGAAAGTTTTTGGTTAATCAGATGTACCTTAGTAGAGATAATGCATCGTGGATAACTGGGATTTGAGGCACTGATTAAACACTGAATCAATTTCTCAGAAATTCAGTGAAATGGCTGGATTATTAGAACTTTGCTGGTACTTACTGGTCTGATGTAACTATTTAGCTGGCTCTACTTTGACTGAGGGCTTGAAGCAGTTGAATAGAAATCTGTCCCAGTCTGAGTTGGTTTTGTGTTTCTGTGTTTTCTGAGAAGTGCTCTACATCTGCATCCTGTGCTTTTAAGTCACAGGCTAATCTTTTTGGCTCAGAGGAGCATGGTTTATAAGCTTTGATACCCAGGCAGTGATGATTTTTCAATATCAGGCTGAATGACCTCAGCTGGTGACAGCACACTGACATTTCTGTGCTAAAGTATGGAGTTGGTATATTTTGAAGGCCCAGAACTGAATACAATGAACATGAAGATCTGTATGTAATTCTGAAGTTAGACTCTCATTCATGTGAGTAGTCACTTCCCTAGCCCATTGAATTCTGTGAAAATAATCCTCCCATATGTTTCTCTCACTGCTTGCTAGGACCATATTCATCTGCAGGAGAGATCTAGCTCTGAAAATTCTTTATGGCAGAGCATTTTGTGAAAGATATATGATTATATAATGTTTCACTAGCTCCATGAAACTTGCACCAGATAGGTTTTCAAAATATTTCTTGCGGACAAAGAACAGCTGATAATGTTGCATTTCTCATAGCAACTGAATTAGCAGAGTGTTTGAAACATTATTTGCAAAGTAAATGAATTTTGATAAATACAATGTAATTCACTGCTGTTTTCACGTGTTTTATCTCTGTGTCTATAAGGCAACAGAAAGATAAGTCCAGAATAGTTCACTCGGCATGTAAAATTAGAATTCTAGTGCAGTGCTCACAGGCTTTTGAGCTACTTGATGTACAGAGGTGTTTAAGAACCAAGTGTGGGCTACATTTCCTATAGATCTCCAAGATAAACTCTGTGCTGTGTAGTGTCCAATTATTGCAGTGGTGCATGGAAAATCTGTACCAGGAGACTTAACAGGTCCTGCTTATAGCCTCGAGCACTATTTTGCAGCTGCCCTATGCTTTTTAATTGTTGACATGTTTCCTGGTGTGATTTTGATCTGTGCCAACTGGCAGTCTCCTAGGAAGTCCTTGGGCAATCTCCAAGGAACAGCAAAGGCTGGGGCAACACCCCCTCAGACAGTGAGACACGGCACACATTTAGAATAGAGAAGGTTTAGCTGTGTGGAAGGTGAACTCTCCTGCCACTTGCTCCTTGTGCCTTTGGGGCTCTTGAGGCTCCTTAAGCAGAAGAGACAAAACACTTCGGATTTTGCACTGTAAAATCACTGTACTTAATGCTGGGCAGTTTTCAAGCATGCACTTTCCTCTCAGTTTCCCTTGTCTCTTTTGAGGTAAGCGCTGTACCAGGGGTATGTGCCAGCACAGCTCTGTCAGTCTGCATACAAATAGGCAGGATCCTGGTCAGCACAGCAGTCCCAGCTGAACTGTCCCATGGGGACACGGTTGCCCTGTCAAATTGTTCTTTATTATTGTAGCTGGTTTAGTTTTATCAAACCCTTGGACACCTTTATGATCTGTGCCCATCCTGCATTTGGGAATGCTATGTTCCTGCACCAGCAGAGCGCTGCAGCTCAGGATCCAGCCTTAGAGCACGATCCAAAGATTGAAGTGATACTACTGGCCTACAAGGTAATTTGCAGGTGAGCTTTGTTACCCCCCCCATCTGCCCCTGGCAGATTCTACAAGCAAGCATTCATTACCCCTACAAGCTCTCGTGTAGGTTTTTGCATGCTTCTTCCATACAAGTGGGAGCACGTTGTATATTGACTCAGTTGCTGGAGTGAAACTGTTTCAACTTTTTTCCAATCCAAATGTGTAAACATTATTAACTGAAAATATAGTTTTCAGTTTAAAGGAAAAGCAGCTGTAGTTACACAATTTTTTTTTTTTTTTTCATTTCTTCAATGTCACGCCAAAAAGATCTGCAAACACATGTGCAGGAGAGGAGCTGTAGTTTCCCATTTAATCATTAATAGGAACCATTTTTTTGGTGGCTGGTATGCTGCTGAAAACTGGCAGAGCAAATTTATTTTTGCACTCTGTGGAACCAAACTCATCCCTGGATTAAGGAGACAAGGAGACTGAAATTCCACTGACTATTATAGGAATGGAGCCCATGTGTAGAAGCATTTTTTTCCTAACCATAGGAGAAATGCCCAACCCTTAGCATGAATGCAGAGATATCTTACTTCAGACTGAAAGACACTGTCTCCTTTGCTGAAGTTGATTCATCAAAGCACTCTTCTTTGCCAGAGGCCATAACAAATTTTCCTCATTACCTGTGACATAAAGGACTTAGAAGGAGGGTTAGTGCTGATCAGATTATTGCACCATCAGTCTCTGTGCACCTACTCTATGATGCGAGACAGTAGCTCATAAATGTGGTTGCTCAGACTGGGACTTAAAGCTGAAAAAATAGTGGCCCAGCTGTAGTAATGGCCAGGGGGTAGAAAGCATGGAAATGTGTACGTGATTTGATGACCAAGGATGTTAAGGATGTATTGTGTATAAAGGTCTGTGGGTATGGAAGAAGGTGCTAGATGTGATTCACATTTATTTATCCTTCTCTACTACTGAAGTCTCATAATTATTAACTGTTTATTATATTCTCATAGGTGACTTTTTTTCCTGACACAACCTTCAGACTAGACAGGTGTCTGAAACCAAGAAATTTTTGTATCCTCAGATGAACTGCTTAAGTGCATCATACCTCACAATAGAAGTATTGCATTTGCACTTCATCAGTATTCAATGGGCTTAGGGAAGAAACTGGGTCTCAGGGAAGAGCAGCTTCTATCATTCAGTCATCAGCTGACAGCAGAAGTAAAAATGCTTCCCTGTAAGTTAGTGCATGTCCTGTTTCAAACAACAACCTTGCAGTGAAAGAAAGACTTTTTTAGCTGCTGTGTTATTCTACCATCAAGTCATGCCCTGTATTCCCTAGTCCCTGGAGAGAGAGACCAAATGAGGTGAGACTAGGGTAACCCTTCACAACTGGAAGGTTTTCCTGTATTAAGAAAATATTCTGCTACCCCTCTGGACAGTCTTTAGACACCATAATGCATCTAGAGCATGTTCTGTTGAAAATGCAAGGCAGTTCCTATTGCAACAAGGGAAATGGGATTTTCTTTCCTCATGGGTCACTCTTCCTGGATGTACATGCCCTGTCTTTCCTGCCTGATGCTGAGTCTAAAGATGCTCAGGAACCTCATGAGGGACTTCAGGAAGGGATCCACCTAGTCTGAATCTGCATTGCCACCCCTCCTAGGTGCTCACAGGATGGCTGGATCCATTGTAAATGTGAATAACCTTTTTTTGGAAGGAATGGAGTGGAGACAGTAATATGACATGGGGGTAGTAGGATGGAGTATATCTAGTTTGGATATCTAGGGCTTGGCAGGTGAGACCTAAGCCAGTCATTTCACTGCTGGCATGTAGTAATGAAAAAAAAAGGTGGCTGCCAGTTCTTGTCCTGGGACTTTCTGACAGGAATATGAGGAAGCATATTTATAAAAGCAAATTATTCTGAGATAAGCAAGGAGACTGTGCTAGCCCATGACATAACCTACACATCTCATAGTTTTACTTCCCCAGATTCTGGAGTATTTGGATCTAAATTTTCTCTCTTGCTAAGCTTTTGTGTTTAGTACCTTGAGTTTGTGACATGATGACAGAGAGAGCCAGTTCTGAATGTGCAGTCTGGCTGGACTGCTGGATGAAGGAGTGGTGTATAATTCAGTAACAAAAAGATTGTACTAGAGTTTCTTGTGAGTTTGTTTCAGAGAAAGTATCATCATGGACAAAGATCCATGGGTGAGATTTCACATATGTTAAGACTGTCTTCCCTTTACATGTCTTCTCTCCCCTAGACAGCAGCACTGTTACAGTATCTGTGGGAGAATGGATGATGGGATAACTGTTTCTGTTAATTGTCAGAATTCATTCTTATTGCAGCCAAGGAAAAAGCTAGGCATGATTTTACTTAAGGGATTAAGTTGCCTCCTTTGAGTATGGATGAAGAACAGTACAAAACCAAAGTAAAATATTAAGTTTCTTCATTTGTAGTCTGACAGAGAAGTATTTATTCAGGCCATAGAATCAAACTGTAGATCATTATACTTACTATATGTATATGAATTATATAAACTGTGCACTCCTAAATGGGTTCTGTACATCTGCAGTGTGATAAAACACAATAAATGCAAATATCAAGTATCCTTCTTGAGTTTGTGAAAGTAAACAGAACCCAGAGAGATCTCAAAAAATGTCAACAGATGAAAATGCAGGTGAACTTGAACCTTACTGGACCTAGTCTTTCATCACACTGCTTTTCTTTGACATAAGCCAAAAATAATATTTTTCCATGAGCAGAATTTTTTCTGGAGTTCAGATTCATTCACAACCATAGTTAGACAGCAGGAAAAGCTATCTGAGTGCCACATGTTGAGTTGGTCTTCTATACTCACACACATATGTTCATGCATTTCCCATATAAATGTGCATTTGTAGGTGCATGTGGAGAGTGCTTGCCCATGCACCTGTAACAACTGATGCAATACTTGTTTTGGCACTGCACAGAGACAGGATGATGGAGTGATACTCTAGGCCTGCTTTTTTCTAAGTTTCTAGTTATTAGAGTAGATGTAGTAGAAATTCTCTATGGTATAAAAGCACAAGGATTGGGATCTGGAGAAACCAATTGCATAATTTCCTTTTACTTCATTTTCTATTAGTGACTCTAAGAGCACCCCCCACTCATGAGGTCCTAAGGGACAAGTGTTCTGCAGGATTGCTGCTAATAACAGCTCTTCTATGGAGCCAATGATAACAAAGGTTATAAGGCTGGTGTAAGTCAGAAAAAAAGATGTAAAGTGCTTGTGGCAAGTGCCATTGTTGTTTCCCAGACCAAGATATCCAGCTGTGTTCTGCACAGACTACTCCAAGTGGCCACAGGAAGAGGATGCAGCCTGGGTTAGAAGAGTAGTTAGAAGAATATGCACAGAATTACTTTTAAACAAGTGAGGTTATTTAATCCTTTTATTTATAGGTGAAAATTCATTACATTTAGTCATGTGAAAAGTGCCTGAGATGTGTGAGGCTTGAGAGAAGGGAAACCAAGCTTGAAGACCGAAGAATGCTAACTAGAAGTCATTCTCTGTGCTCACTAGAGTCACTTGCTCTTGACAGCGGGCCTGCATTTCCCACAGATACTCTGACCATTGTCAGCTACTTATAATTCAGCTAAAGGGAAGACCCTGGAGGTGAAATCTAGTATGGAGACAGCCTGTGGAGGTAACAGAAAGAGACAGTCAATCTATAGCTTTCCATGAACCTTTTTAGCATCTCTGTCATGGGCAAATTACTTCTGACTGACCCCAGATAAATTGTTGCTTCTCTACAGCTGAAATATCTTGACTTGTATTCACCTAAAACTGCATGTATTGTTAAAATTTTCTATGTGGATGGTAAAAGATATAATGTTTCCAGCAAGTAATTTAAGAGTTTAAATGAAAAACTGTCTCTCAAGTACTGTTACTTCCTACCTATTCTACCTAATTCTTCCTGCATGGCATATTTAAAATTGATGAATATTATTTTAACTCATAAAAAGGACACGTAAAAATGCAAAGAAACTACCAATAGAGGTTAAAGAGATTTTTTTTTTTTTCCTTTTTCTTTCAGTTGGCCATACTGGTCTAACATTTTCTAGGTTTTCACTGCTCTTTTCCCCACGAGGTACCAGCTGTTTGTTTGGGTGTATTTTTAGCATTATAGACATACTAATAAAAGCACAAATTCTAATATGTGTGCTTATCAGGATTATTTTTTTCTCCAGATATCTCTGCTCTGTAGGCCAAGCTACGCACCATTTATTTACAATATTGAGCACTTATTAATAGAAATACTGAGAAAATATAGTGAGGTTGCTCATATAATAACCAACAAAGAAATGAAAAACTAACACTTTTAGCTACTCTTTCTGGTTTTTTTTCTTTTTTTTCTTTTTTCCTCTGCCTATTAACGGAAATATTACTGCAAATCCTGAATGAGTTTCTTTGTTTTCATCCTTCAAGAGTGAGGCCAATTCCTTGACCCAACGAGAGCTTTTTTTTTAAAATAGCCCAATTTGATCAAGCCTTTTGTTTATTTTTAAGGAGCTTAAAAAATTAAGGATTTCTTGTCATTTTAATATTTATTTTATTTAAGACTACGTCTGGCTTCAAATCACTGCTTTAAAAAAGTTCAATTTTTATGGTTTGACAAAGCTCAAGCAGGTCTGTTTGTACAAAAAATAGCCCTTTTTTTAATTAGGAAACAAGCTGAAGTAAGATGAGTATAAATAAGTTTGTATTTAAAAATAGAGCTATTGTTGATCTATGTCTGGATAGTACTCTTTCAGGCATATAATCTCTCTGGCCAGTTTTTGATGGGTCACATATTTGGACAACGCCAGACTGACGGAGAGCTAGAATCCAGGTTCCCACTTCCTGGGGTAATGCTCCCACCACTGATTTTTGTGTTAAATGTGCCTTGTGGTACCAAATGTCACTAAAAAGGCTAACCTCTGCTTGAGTCTTTGAAAAACCAGGCAAAGACATCTGTGAAGGGACACC
This sequence comes from Lanius collurio, assembly GCA_020086605.1. Classification (NCBI taxonomy): domain Eukaryota; kingdom Metazoa; phylum Chordata; class Aves; order Passeriformes; family Laniidae; genus Lanius; species Lanius collurio. Next base: position 35,776,755 of record JACBWW010000002.1, on the reverse strand, counting down.
CCAGGCTGCTGGTCTCAAATAGGGAAGGATAACCTTGCTGTAGCAAGGGGTGATGGGCAGAAACCCTGTGAGGGGTAAAGATCTGGGGCAATGCCTGGCATTTTGTATTTTTTCCTGGGCGGTTTCAAGTAGCTGCATGCTGAACATGCTGATGTCAGTTGTGTCTCCTGGTTCAAAGGCTGCTTCAGCTTCTCTGCTGAGGCTCCTAACTCTTATTAACTGTAGAGAAATCTGAGACACCTCAGCCTCTGGATACCACAGAGAGGTAGGCTATATGCCATTTTATTTTAATTGCATCTGTCTACAAATGGCTGTAGATCATGCATTCTTTGATTTGTGCTCTTCGCTTCCAAGAAAATCCCACCTGTATTGAAGCATTTGAAGGGTCCATCTCATAATTTAACATTGAAGATGTTAAACTGCAACAATTTTAACTAATGCCTCTAATTTTCTATCTCAAAATTCTTTCCTTGTAAAATTTCTCTTTGATGGAATCTGAAGGTTTGTTTAAAATGTATATTTGCATAATGCGTAACAATTTCACGTAGCAAGAAGAGAGAGAAAAAAATAAAGGTTGTCTTTTTTAAAAAATATGCCTGTCATATTAAGAATATGTATATCACGGGACTGATATTAATTTCAGAGCCTTCAAAAAAGACTCTGGACTGTATCTGTTACTGTCCATGGCCCTCATTCAACTTTCATATAAGTCAATAGGCGTCCTGGCTATTTCCTCCCATAGCTGTTTGGATCAGGCCCAAGGCAAACAAGAACAGTCAGGGAGAGATGCTACAAATGGTGAAATTTAAAAGAAGAAAAAAAAAGAAAAGAAGAAAAAAAGGTTAGGCAGCATGTGGTGGGTGCTAGCAAAAATGCTCTGCATGAGTCTAGCATAAACTTAACAATTTTTTTTTGTGCCTGCAATTTATTTAAAGACTACCAGACTTCCTGGGTTTTCAAACTGAAATTGGTAGGGTGGAGTTAAGCCTAAATATCTCATGCAAACCCTTTTCCTGCCTCCTGTGAGCAGCGCTTGGCAAGTGAATCCTACCTGCCAGTGTCACAGGTACAGGGAGGGGGCTGCAGGGGCCATGCTGCCAACTGGGATGTCACCTTCCCTGGTCCCACTGAAACCCAGCTCCCCACCAGGGAGACTGGCAAGAAAGGTGAGGAAAAAAGTCCACCAATATCCTCAGAGGTGCTTTGCACAGGCTTGCGTGAAAGGGCTCAGAAAGGAGGGGGACCTCCTGATCCCCAGTGCTGGCCAAAAAACAAATGAGAAGTAGCCCCGAGGCAGCCCCTCTGTGGGTGCAAAGCAACCCTCCCCCCATCCTCACTGAGGTTTATTTATAGATAGCCTTATTTGTTTGTATTGTCAAGAAGCAGTAATTCCTACATTATTTCTTAAGTGTCTAGAGAATAAAGATCAAATGCTGCCAAGTGTACACATGACAGATAAATGAGAGTATAACACCAGAGTCCTCCTTTGTCATGGAAATTGTGTTGGTTTCCTGTGAAGAAAATGAAAAACAGATGTTAAAAAACATAGCTGGTTGTGTGGATACTGCTGTACTGGGACAGCTTGGATTATAAAGCACTGAATACTTGGGGGAAGTAGGGTGGGTTTAATTTCATTTAAAAAAAATTCAAAAAGAAATGGAGCTGCCATTCAGATGTTTCTAGCATATAGCAGCTTCAGCTGGTTATGGGATAGGAAATACTAACATGAGTCTTTTCTAGATGAGAGTGCTCACAGCAATACTGCAAATGCTGGGCTTTTTCCATCTTATAACGGGTACTTTTTGTATGAACAAGAATTTGGGTGGGTTAAAGCTTTTTTGCTTTTTACCCACCATTGGATTCCCTCTGGCTGGCAGCCAATCTTGGCTATCCCATGTCAGCTTCTTAAAAAACAAAACTGTCTTGACTTTTCCTATAATTTCATTTTGAGTTAGAAGGCAGGGAGAGGGAAGAGACTAAAGCCTCAAGGAAGGGAAAGACAGATTTCTGCTTTCGGGTTGCCTGTGCCATGGCAAGGTTCCTACCAAAGGAGAGAGAACCACTGTCTAAGCATCTCTCCCCACCCTTTTGTAGGATTTTTATTGAGGAGAGAGCAAAAGAGCAGAGGTAATTAAAGGATAAGGAGAGTATTATGGAAAAAGGCAGCCAGAAAATATGTGATTATTTGTAACACTGCTTACGTGGGTAGTTTCCTGAAACACACATATCTCTTCCATGGACTATGAAACATGTGAGATTTGGGGTAGAGTTATGCCCACTGTGGTAAAAAAGGCCTGATAGTCTTTTTCTTCATTTTTTAGATGACTCTCCTGGTTCTTGGTTGGCATGCAGTCTTTTTAATGACCTGTTACTGCAGTGCTGCTTCCTGTTTGTACAGTATGTTGACATATTGGAAGTTTGAAAGACTGCCCTGTCTTCCCTGTAATTAATATTAAATATATACGCATATTATACATACATATGTACATCTGCAAGATTTTAACAGGAAATGGGTGAGGTTGAGGCAGACTTCAGCTTTACCCATTGGAGCAGCCCTCTGGAGAGGGAGAGCAAGCTCTCCAGGAGTGTAATTCCCTCCAGGGATGTCTCCCCAGAGACAGCAAGGGGTGGTAAGCAGGGAGTGACAGTGACGAGGTTGGTGCCTCCCTCCAGCCCCAGCAGTTATCAGCAGCTTCAATGCTGCTTTGCTTTTGAAGCAAAACTGGGTCTAGCTGTGCTGTTGGCCATGACACTGTGACTGCTCCCAGGATATGTTGCACAAGGGCAGCACCCATCAGGAGCAGTTGCTGGGAAGTCCCGGGGAATGCATCCTGCACACCCACTAGAGAGTTTAGCTGGTACTTCTTAAGCAGCAAAATCCATTAGGAGTGAATGTTCCTGAGATCAAGGTGTGGGATGTGAAATACAGTCATGTATCACAATAATCAATGTTTTCGAGAGTTTTCAAAAGTTGAAAATACTCATTTTTCCTTTTTTTATTTGACAAATTCTCAGCTGTTGTTTTTCTGTTCCTTCAAGTGTCCTCTAGATTTACTTTTGTATTTTCCTTTCTCTGTAGTTAACAGCAAGTTGCAGGGGGGTGTGAATGCATATGCAAGTTTTATGTATATAAAAATCTAACAGTGCCAATCTGGATGCAGTCTCAGGGGGTTCTTAGAACAGAAGCAGCTCACTCAGTTTTGCTTAAGTTGCTTCAGTTCTTGGGAAGATGAGCTCAGTATATAGGCGAGATGTTTTAACACCAACTCTGACAAAATGTTCAATGCAAACTTCTTTATTTACCTTGGAAAACCATTATTTCTTTCCTGTATGCACAGAGGTCAACATTTACTTCCTTTTGATTCTGCTTTTTCTCTTCCTCATTTGTCAAATGTCTGCAGTCCATGCAGTCAGGACAGGGAAACTCCAGATTTCTGGATGCAATTAAAAAGTCACTTCCTTTTGCAGTTTTTGCTCTCCCCTGCAATCCTGAGTTAGAAGTGAAATAGCAAGCCATGAAATGTTCAAGGCCTTATTTTTTGGATGATTATCCAGAAATATTTATGTCAATTATCTAATGCAAAACTGTATTGTAAAAGAAAATTTTTTTTCAGTATGTTTCCTCATTAGCTATACTTCAAACAGAAATACTTATAGAGTATGCTTTTGCTTTAGGACCATATTGTTTTCACATCCATTGCAGGTAGAAACTGGAAAAGGAGTTGTATGAAAGGTGTAGGCTATTATTACTTGTGCAATCTAGAGACTGAGTTGAATATGGACTATAAATGACCAGAGTATCCAAAAGAGTTGAAGGAACTAGACTTTTTAAATTGTAGATGGCATCAGTAGAACCCTTTGGTGATGGTTGCTTCACAGAAGCAAATTGGAGAGGCTCAGGAGTCATTCTTACATGCTAAGGACTATGTCTTTTGGCATCATATTTGATGTAACTCAGGACAAAAAACCAAAATCTTCCCCATGCTGGTACTGACTCAGTGCTGTAGCTCTAAGTCACTGGTTCAGTGCTGTAGCATTTGAGCTCTGAGGACATCAGTTTGGCACATTTCATCACTCTGAAATTCTTCAAGAGATTTTGTTTGTTTGTTTGTTTTTAATGTTGTTAGTTCATTTCACACAGACAAAATCACCAGCTGCAGCCATGAGCCTTTGGAAGAGGAGGTGGATTTCTCCATGGGCTCTCCCCAGTGGTGCTCCTTGGTGGGTTGAAGGATTCATGAGGAAGGGCTTAGTCTCTCTTCCAGGGAGCTGCTGATGGTCCTTGGTCTTCCCTTCACTAATTTAGCAGTGCACTGAATTCCTGATTCTGAGTGGGGAAGATTACAAAACACTATATCCCTAAATATAACAATCTACCAGACACACACACGATTACAATACTTCCAACACCCACTAATATTTTGGGGCTTTTTAAGTGCTGCTGCAAGGATGTTTACCTATAGAAAAATCACTTGTATGAGAGAAAAGTTTTTCTTCTGATTGAACAAACGCGGAGGTTTTTTTTTGTTTTGTTTTGTTTTAATTTTTTTCTTTGCTTCTTTTTATGAAGAGGCCGGGTTACGTCTCATTTTCCATGCTCTCCCATGAGTTCCACGCTGCCCTCTGGGTACAGCAGTGCCTCTCCCGCCGCCGAGGCGGGGGCAGCCGGAGGTGCCGGGGGTGCGGAGCGGTCGCGGGCGGGCCCGGCCGCTGCCGCTGGGCTCCTTGGCAGGAAGGTGGCGCTGGCAGCCCGGGGTTGGGACTTCGCCCATCGCGGCGGGTGACTTCGCAGGGGTACCTTTAAACAGCTTCTACGGGCCGCTTCAAGTGGAAAAACAACTTCCCTGCAGCTGTTTTATGTTGTTTGGGGTTTGGTGGTTTGCTGTGTTTTTATTTTTTTCTTGTTCCGTTTTTTTTTTTTTTTAAATTAATGCTTGGCACTTAGAAATCCCGCTCTTCTCCAAACAGGGTCCTCTCTTCTCCCATGAAATGCAGCTCAACTAGCTCTCTTCACACACCACCTTCTTTGTATCCCAGCACTGACCAGCTTCGGGAAGCTCTCTGCCTACAATGAGCTTCTTTGTAAGGAGGGTGCATGGCTGTGGGGATGACCTCTGGGAGCAGTTTTTGAGTCCTCCACCCTTTTGGTGGGGCAGAGGACACGGTGCCCTGAGCAGGGGGGCCCTATCCTGGTGTCAGAATAGAGGGAATGTAGTTTTGCTGCCTTAAATGCTCAGGGTGTAACTGATTTTTTGTTGTTGCTTTTGTTTATTTCTTTGATTTGGAGGTTTGTGTCCAGCTCTAACTTGTTTGTGTCTAATTCCATGAGTTAGGCACAATTTTACAAGGTAAGGTGTCCCCTCTTCTCCAGGCTGCCTGTGAATGATGGATGTTAATGACAGCTAGATTCACTTTAATCCTGATCTTCAAGACATAAAAATTCATTGCCCTTTTTCTCTCCCAATACTTACATTCTGGTGTTTAATCAACCATCTTGGTGAATAACAACCATATACATAGCAGAGCAAATATTTGCTGTTATTTTCAGCAAGCTTTAGGTGTGAGTGCAGGGTGTCTATATAAAATATATGCTCCCATTTGCAAGGTGCTCTGGTGTGCCAAGTATTTCTCCATCTAAGACTGTTTGCATACTTTGCCATATTAGCTGACTGCAGTTTTCATGTGCCATGAAATAAAGGTTAGGATATAAAAGGATTAAGTCTCTATTATCACGGGCTGTGCAAATGGCCTGTGTGTACATAGCTGTATTATTTTTTTTGATCCAGACATATTTTTTTTATTATTAATTTAACTGTGATAATAAGAATTCAAGTTCTTAATTCCTATGGTTGTTTTTTTTTTTTTTACGGAAGGAATAATTTAATAATAAAGTACTATCCTGGTCAAAAATTTCTCTCTATTAATTTCCCTTCTAAGAGAAGAGGGAGGGCTAGGAGAGCTGGGAGAAGGCAGTGTGTGTGAACTCAAGGCTTCATTTGGCAATTCATCCCAGCACTTCCTGCCAGCACAATAGTTACCCCAGTATGCAATTTGTGCAGAACAGGTAGATGATTTTCTTCATAAGCTCTAAGTACAAAGGGTATTCCATGATGCCATCTAATTGCTTAGTCCCCAAGGAGGTCTTCAGGCATTTATTTAACACTAATTGCATGGGTAAATGTTCTTAATTTACAGTGTGTGAAAGTTGCAGTGAATGCACACAACAGAGGATGTCTAAGTGACACTTCATGAAAAGATGCAGTTAAGGTAGTGCTAAGTTACTTCTAAATAGGATTAATCATTTATTAAAGTTCAAAGCTCATCAGAGCACAGGGACAAGCATATGATGACTTGTTGCTGTCCAAAAGTAACTGGCGGGCTGGAGTTGTGACTCTAAAAACTTCTGGGATATACCTTACTACAGTGCAGTAAATGATGAACTTAAAACACTAAGCAGGGTGAGTGATTCAGTTCAAGGCAAAGAACTTGGCTTGGCGACTGTTGCACAAAGCCTGGGCTGTTAATTAGTGTTTGCACTGTAGCAGAGCTGGGGAGTCACAGGCACTGTACAGAGCTGTAAGCAGGGGGTGCAGGTGCTGGGGCCAGCCCTAGAGCTTGCACAGCTTCAGCTTGCACAGCTTCAGCCCACAAGATGTGGGAACAAATCGGTCCTGCAGGGCACAGTACATCCAGAGAGGTCTCAAAACAGGACAGTGGCATTCTTTGGAAAGGGACCTGCAGCCCCCATGCCTGGAGTAGCGCCAGCTGTTTCCCACCGCTGCAGTGAAGACTTTGATCTTCTTCATGATCTTGAATTTCGCAGTAGATACATGCACAGGAACACAAGCAAACAGCTGGCACCTGAGCTTTTGGGAAAAACTCATGTCTTAGGTTCTCTCTGTGTTGGGTGTCTCTGTGCTGGCAAAGAAGCTCAGGAAATCATACAATGAAGAAAATTGTACTTTTTTTGTGCATGATTATGTACTCCAGGAAGATAATTGCCCATGAGCCCTGCTTTGTGGTGCACATTGTGCAAGCACCCAGAGGTAACTCTGAAGAGGGAACCTGTTGGTTTACAGTGTCTATTGACAGGAGCAGAGTTCAGGAGAGCCGGGCTCAGTCACACCCCACCCAACTCAAACACAACCCTTAGTCACCCACCTTTACACAGTGTGAGATGTACCAGCCCTGGCACTTCGCTGGTTCTTCTGTGGATGCTGATGCTGATACCTGTATCTTACTACTTTCAGAGAGGGAATAATTCCCACAAGGAATTTGAATGCAATAACTTGTCTGGAAAGGCAATTTGTCAGAATTTTTAGAAAAAGTGGGAAAGGTGAAGGTTTGGGTGTGAATTCTCTTGTGCATCTGTGAAATGTCTTGAACTTTTGTTAGCTACAGATATAGTACTAATTGAATACTACCTGATTTGAGACTGTGGACTTAAAATATCCATTCACTTTTTTTCCTGAAAATTAGGTATCTGTATCATGCCTTTTGTAAGTTTGTCTAAATTTTACATAGTTTTGTGTCTTTGAGTCCAGTCTTGGTTGTCCTTAGACCCATGAGGAATTACAAGTGATGGTCTCTTCATCAGCCATGCAGGGCTGTGAAGGCTTTATTTTCAGGAGGAAAAAATATTGAGGCATCTGATTTGCCAGACTTCCATGGTAAAGACCAGAGCTGCATAAACAGCTAAGCATCCTGTTGCATTGTGTCTCGATGTTTCCTATGTAGTAGAATCCACAGAATAAAGTTTGGTGCCTCTGGCACAGACAGATGTTTCAGAATAGAATCTGACAATACTGAGGTCCAGGGGAAAGAGTAATCTATGGATCCTGGCAGGCCATGATAAAGAGAGGCATGTGTTTCAAATTTAGTCCCACTTCTGTACTTATAGCTGAGCATTAAAGTGTTTTTTCAGCCACCTCAAAGGAGGAGCATGTGAAAATGGACAGAAGAAGAGTTAATCATATCTGGACGCTAAAACCAGAAGTTAATTTGTATGTGAGTTCTGGTCCAGGATTTAACCCAGGTCTTTTTTTAGATTAAATGGCTTCATCATCCCCATGAGAAATAGCTGAAGAGAGCTGGAAGAAGTTTATGTATGATGGGGAAAACTTCTCTTACGTCTTTCCTGTGCCCTTTATGATTAATGTAAAGAGTCCATTAATTCAAACGTGTGCTTTTTGCCTCTAGGGGAAAAGTGGTTGTGATTAAAAAATCGCCTTCTACTCTTACAGTTTAATTCCTTCTGTCTTTCTCAGATGAGACCAAAAACTGGAAAGAGTATGGACGGCCCAAAAAATTTAACTTAAAAAAACCCAGAACAGCTGCAAATGCCTGTCTTCCCCTTATGCTGAGTTGCTCTGGAAGGCTTTGGTGCTCTGTGCGGGGTTGGTTTGGTCTCCTTACTCATTGTTAGCATTTTGACAGGATTGGTGTGTCCTGAGCTCACAGGTCTCCACAGCTTCCAGAGTAAGTTGACCACAGAGGGAAAAGCCCACATCTTGCATAAAGCTCCCCACATTCTGTACTGAGGAAGCCCCATAGGTGTTAAATGTCAGACAAAGGTACAAGCCTGCACTTCCTGTGAGGCAAGACGTGAAAGCAGAGAGATCTCATGGAGAATTGGTGAGGCTGGCTGCCTGCAGGAGGACACACGGTGTCTTCTGGACAAAGCTGCTGCTGAGGGAGAAAACTGACAGGCCAGTAGTACCCTTGGATGTCTTCAGACTAGGCCAGCTAAGGAGAAGCAATTCTGCTCTTGCCAGCAGGCAAAGAGACACCAGGACCATTTAGATAATATGTAATTGGGTGTTTAAATTGGTTAAGTAATACCTGAACTCTAAAGAAGACCATTTTTTCCCTTTTATTTCTAAAGTTCATCCATTTGAGCAGATGCAGCTTGTACCGGGCTGTCTGTTCCCTTGCACAGCAGAGGTGGGTGCAGCAGCAGGGTTTGCTCCTGTCTGTGCTCTGCCAAGGCATGTGACCCATCAGTAAAAGGCAGGGCTGTGCAGTGGTATCCTCAGAGGGAGAGGAGCTTGCTGGGATGCTGCTGAGGGCATTAGAGGGGATCATAGGGATTGGAGAGCCAGCTCCAGACTCAGAGGTGCTGTGAAGAACAGGGAGCAGACAGGGCTTGGAGTAGATGGGATGACCCAGAGGGGACTGGGCACTGCTGCTACTAAAAGTAACCTGACTGTGTTTAACCAAGCCCCACTGCCCTAAGGTCCCACCTGTGTGGGCACAGCTGTTGGAAAAAGAGCTACACGTAAACTCTTACCTCTTCTCTCCTGTCAGATCCAGTTATTTGGAAAGGGTTATACTTAGAGTTAACTACTTAGATTTCATTATCTTATTTTATTCTTTTAGTTCAAAAGGTTTTCAGTCTCTTTGGGTAAACAACCTCCAAGGGAAAGCACAGATAGAGCTAGCTTTAAAAGTAGCTGGCCCAATGTCTCACCATAAAGTACTATAATGTGATATGCCCTTTTGTACCCTCCTTAAAATTACTTCATGCTCTCCTGTGTGTGTTTGTGCAAAAGCAAGCCTTTTGAAGCCAGAAACCTGTAAGAATGAATTCTACAATTAAAACAAAAATTGCCAGTGTAAGAGTAAGACACCCTTAGTATGGACAAAGCCAAACCTCCTCTGAGGTGTTTATAATGTGAATATTATCAAGAATTGAAATCTGCTATTAGCAATATAAGCAGGCTGACTCTCTTGTCATTTCAGTACCTTATTAAGGACTATTCCTATTGACTGGACTAGGGTTATGCCCAAGGTAAAATATTTTTCAAGATAAGAATGAATATACAAAGTCATGCCTTTAATGGTTTCTAAAATTTCATCACTATAGTGTTTATGTTTATAATTACCCCATTGACACCCTTTAAATGTCCCCAGTAAAATGTGGTATAAGATTTCAAGGTTCCTCAAATAAACATCTAAATGGATCTATAACAAAGAACTCTAAAGACAGAGAGTTTAAGAGAAGCCATTATTTAGCACTGATTTTACTGTTGGAGGTTCTGAAGCAGACCTAGTTTTTGCAAGACAATTGCTGTGCATTTTCATGGAGTTTTGGTAAGCTGACATTTAACCAGCTGGTTCTTAAAATATCTTTGCACCATACAGGCATGTACAGTAATCCTGCAGGGAAGATAGACCAGAAGGACAATTACAGGATTTCTCTTTTCCCCTTAATTTCCCCCTCCCTTGCCACTCCTGCTTTTGCCCAAGAGGAAAAGGCATCACGTTTCGGGTCCTAGGAAGTCACACTTGCCCTGTTTGTTCTGTGATAGAGGCCTATAGACAGAGACATTCAGTCTGTAAACAAGTCAAACTTACAAAGTGACTGAAAGATAACAGTCCCCCATCTTGCAGTGGGAGAGGAGGGAGGGAGCAGGGGGAGGGATGATAGAGAGGCTGCAATAAAAACAGGAAGGTTTCTGTTGGTCCTCTTGAAGTAAGTGGTTAAAAACATCAAAGCATGGTGTGTGTTTTTTTCAGCCAGACTGCTGTGTCACTTTATAATTCTTCATAAAGCAGCCATCCAGCCACTAACATACTGCAACTGTTAGTGTGAGCTGTGCTTTGATTTAGAGGAACTGGATCCTGCTCCAGGCATGTTAAGCTAAGGAATCTCTTGTAGGTTTTCTTGGCATGCTGTGTGCCATTGAAGAAACTATAACTTTTCAGAGCTGCTAATTGCAAGCTGTTCAGGAATTTTTCCTTCCATTAAAAAAATAGAAAAACCCTCACAAATAAATCGCAGCCCCCTTCTTGCTCACTCCCCAAACTCAAATAATTTTCCCAGGCTCTGAAGTGTTCAGAATTTCCTACACTGAAATTTAAAGTGGAAAACAACATGGCAATGGAAAAGAAAGGAAGAAAAAACAACTATACCATATGTATCATAGCAAAATGTACATATTCCCAGCTTAGTTCTAAGAAATATAAATTATTCAGCAGCTACTTCAACAGAGAGTTTGAAGCCAGCAGAGTACATCAGTTCTCTTAGATGGGGGAAGGTATTTTGTTCTCCTAATATAAAAGATTCAGAAAATGGCATGGTGCTCATCTGCCTTGGAAAAGCAGCCAAATAGAGATGGATGGGAAGAGGAGCAAAGAAGGGCAGGAGCTTTTAGAGTTGAAAGAGCAGCTGCATTGTTCTGGGAGGGGAATAGTGAACTTAGCTGTAAACAGTGTTGGAAGCTTCTCTGCAGAAAGCTTCAGAGAAACCACTCTGGTTTATTATTGCTCAAAAAGATAACTTATACTGAACAGCATTTGGGTTCAGTTTTAGCACAGGAAGAAGGAAGCAATAACAATTCTATACGTAGAGAGCCGTCAGACCAGAGCCAACCTTTGGCCTGTACTAGAGCAGCTTGTCTGAGGTTGGAGGCCAGGTTTTTAATAGCTTTCCTCCAAGGGAATAACTGCTGCAAGATTTTCCACTCCTGTAGGGATTACTTGTGTAGGAGGTGTTGCCACAGCTGGGAAGAGTAGGGAAGGCAAATGTTCTAGATGGAGGAAATGATTGGTGCTGATGGGCTCTGTTACCAGATATGATAGGTAAAATTCCATGTCTGGATGATGATTTAAATTTTCTCCAGCTGAGAATCGGGATTTTAGCCTCGATTCTTCACTACTGATCAAAGCTAGCAAGCACTCTCAGAAGTGGTGAAGCTGCAGTAGAGATTTAGAACACACAGGTCAACAGTGCAGAGCTCATTCAGGGGACATGTATTCCACGGTCTTCAATGTACAGACAGAATTTGAGCAGGCAGCCAGTTGCCCCCACAAACTGAGAGACCTGAAAAATTCTTTCCTCTGGCATATCTTAATGATACCCACAGTTCAGTACTTCAGTGGATAATTAGTGATTTTGCTAAGCCTTTTCTAAAGGATATATCTCCTTTTCTTTTCTTGGTTTTTTAGTATTAAGCACGTCTTGCACATAATTCTTTTTGAAGGGGAAATTTGTTCCTCCTTGTAGTTTTTAACTACCAAAGAAACATAAAAAAGAAGGCAACTTAAACTTATGGATCACTTCAGGTGAACCTCTCCTTCGATAAAGTGCTGATGCTTGTTTCCAAAATGTATATTCATTTTATATTATCAACTGTTTTAAAAGAGTCTGCTCCAAATAATGAGCTATAATAATATGAATGCAGCTTTTGTCTTTAGCACATCATAAATCAAAAGACCTGCAAAATTTTTCAGTAAAATCACTTATAAATGGTAATATACTACAAGAAAGAGCTGCAATCATCCTCTGTCCAAGCTTCTATTTGTATCAGCTTAAACTGAGACTTAGCTTTTAACTGATGGGAGGTATTCCTAAAGTACTACACAGGCCCTTAAAGGTGAATGTGTGTGCACCCACGCAGGCAAATGTGTAAAAAAATAGGTAGGTAAATGTAAGTTGAAAAGCATTCCTTTTTGGGAACCTCAAAAGGCTTAAGTGTTGGTTCTTCAAGAAAGTGGATGTGGCAGGAGCTCATTGTAAGAGATCATGGAAACTTCTTGAGTTCAAGCCAAATTTTTGTACACATACACATAATAATGTTTTAGCAACTTACTCAAGCTGCTCAAAGGGGCTGTGGAAAATGAGAACTGAGGTTGCCAGCAATTTAGAGATTTTGATTGGGTTTTTTCTTCCCTGTAGAGGTTTGCTGGCAGAGTGAAATACTTGACTGAATAATGAAACAAAGTATTTACAAGCATCTATCAGTTAAAAGCCTCAGTTACTTACAAGGTATTAGTGCCTCTTTCTGTTTGCTTTTCATGCACAGTTACATGCATACCGTTGTGTTTGGAAGACCATCCACGACTGAGAAATTCCAAAAGCCTTGCATGAATAAATATGAGCAAATGTTCATCAGATGTTCATAACATGAGCGGCTTGCTCAGTTCTTTTGCCTGCTTTTCAAAGCTTGTTGTCCATTTTCGAGCATACAAAATGCAAGATTAATTTGAGGATTTAGGGTTTGTTTGTAAATGCCTAGGATTTGCAAAAATACTTTTCTGGACGTTTTGGACCTTCTAAAATGTACTAATGGGATACATTCATAGAAACATAGGTAGCAAATGTATTGAATTTCATTTAAGTTTGTTCATGAATAAACTCTGTTTTCTCTTGGTAGTTCACACCTATGTTGGACCAGAAGTAGCTCAGAATATTTAAAGCTAATTTGAGTATATTGGATGCCTTAGAAATCTGCCATATTATAGGTAGCTGGGATTCAAGAATCCGATTTTTCTTCTATATGGCATCCTGGGTTTTTTGGGTTTGTTTGTTTGTTTTAATTATTCTGAGGCAGATCAGTACCACAGAGTTCAAGAAGTGTTTGGACAATGCTCTCAGGCTTAAGGTGTGGGGCTGCCCTGAGCAGGGCCAGGAGTTGGACTTGGAGGTCCTTGTGGGTCCCTTCCAACTCAGGATAGTATTCAGTTATAATTCTATGAACAGCCTTGAAGGCTTTCTTCAGAAAGAACTATTAGCTGTAAGTTTAGGTGGTGCTAAACCTATAGGTATTGTGAAAATCCTACCTGCTGTAGTTCCTGTAGAAATATAAGTGCCAGCAAAGCCACTGAAATTAACAAGGGCCTTTCCAGTGTTTTACATCTACTTTAATTTGCACTGCACATATATTATTGACTGAAGATCTCATTTTTCTCATGTATTACATACTGTATTTCTTGAGTCTCCTCACACCTGAATAGATGCCTTTGGGTGCAGCTGACAAGGCTGCAGTGCTGAGAGCCAAGTCATGGTTGCCACAAAGCTTGCATGGAAATCCACAGACTTCAGATAAGCTAAGGGAATGCCAGCACAAATTTTCATGTGTAAAACTAATCCACAGAGTATTTGGAAAACCTGTGGCACCTGAGCTCTTGGATAAAAGCAAGATCCCACGTGTGATTATTCAGGAAAAAATATTGTGAGCGAAAAAAGTTTTTGCTACTCCGATGAAACTTATTTCTTACTTAGAAACCTGCATCAGCAAGTGCATTTTCCTTCATTGTTTTCATATAGAGAAAATATATATATGTGTGTGTATTCTGGGTATTATTTTTATAATTAGCATACAACAAATGAGAACAGTAATTATTATTATTATTAAGAAACTGACGAGTTAACATATGTTTTTCTTGTTTGCGAGCATGATCTGTAACAGAGCACAAAATAATAACAGTGTCACTTCAGAAAGGTGAGCTGATTTCTCAGCAGTCATAGAGGAGAATAGAGAGGGCTCTATGGTTTGATTTCATCTCACTGAAAGCCTGGAGAGTTGTGGAATTTATGTGGCCAGAGCTCAGCAGAACAGAGTTTTGTCTTGATAACTCGAAATGACTAGATCATGCCTGGTAGCTGGTCCTGGAAACCTGACCCTTGTCACAGGCTGACTAGATCAATTTGCAGTAGATTGATGATGTATAGACTGTGGGTGCCCCAGGGGAGACCCAAGAAAGGCCTGAGAAACATTGTATTGTTAATCCATAGCCCTCATTAGCTTCTGCTGTGCTGGATTTCAACTAGCTGGCAAGGCTAGAGGAGCTGGAGGGAGAATGTGGCGTTGTCTGGCGTTGTTATTGTTGGTTGCCTTCTGAATGAAAGGATGTCTTAAAATACCTTTCCTCCAAAGTTTAATACATCAAAACTGGCAGGATTCTTTATTTTCCTCTCTACCCCTCTTGTCAAGTGCCTGGAATTCCTAGATTTTCTTTGTATATTGATTTAGCGCTCTCCCCTCAACAGCCCGAGCTTTATCTCTTCCCGATAACAGTCTCTCTATATCCTTTCTCAAGCAGTGGCAGGCAAATTATATACGCTGTAATCAATTTACATTTCACTATCATTCGTCAGCTCTGGCACTGCTGCTGCTTGTAGAGGCTGCAGCCCTGCCTTCAGTGTTTCTTTATGTACTTCAGGATGGGTTGCTCAACCATTTCTGCTCAGTGTACTGCGAGGTTTTGATTTGAAGGAGGCTATAGTTTCAAATGCAGGTTCTGTCAAACAGCAACATCTTTGTCAAACTTCAACAGAATTAACCTTAACTGCCAAGGAAGTTTTGACTGCCATCATAAAAATGTTTGATTAGTGTTAATAATTTATTAAATTGGTTTGTCCTGACACTGCCAACATGTTGGAACTCTCTCAACCATTAAAACATTAACAGAGGCTGTAACACAATGCTCCTTCTGTTCTACGTTTTATTTCAAGACCACATTCTTACGAGCCTGGTTCTGTGGTGTTCCAATATGCTCTCATTAGGATTGCATTAAAAGATGAAATATGACAAATATTAAAAAAGTGTGGGAATATAGAGTAAAGCATGGTGGGTGTACTTTTGTGGGCAGCTCTGCTGTGATTAAATTTTCGCAAAGCAAGCCTGTTTTTGCAATATGGGGAAATAAAATTACCAGGCAAGAATTTCGCTGAAACGGACCCAATATGTTTGATTGCTTTATCCAACCTCCTAAAATACATAAGCTTAGTTAGAATTCCTACTAAACTGGGAAAGCTGATATTGGACGTGCTTATGCTGAAGTATGCTGTACAAGAAACAAAGTGCTATTTGAGAAAAGTATTAACGCCTTGAGAATACATTGATCAAATTTTTATTTGATAGTTTACGTCTGCACTTGAATGGCTGGTGGTGGGAGCTCTCCTGTGTTCCACCAGCAACACCTGTTTTGGCTCACGCAGTCTCAGGAATTGCACATAACAAATTCCATATAAAATGCCATTTAAACAATAACAAGAGTTTGGTTTATTTTCCAACTGGAAAGATGATAACTGGAATGGAGACTCAGTTTATCCCTTGTAATTTGCTGATAATATCAGTGAAATTAATTAAGTAATTTTTTTTTCCTCCACTTGGTATCTGTGTAGGAGCTCCAACATTATCTCAAGTGTGTAGACTGGTGATGCATGCTAAGTTAAGCACAGAGATGTTCACAAGTGAAAGGAAAGCCTTCATTTCCACATATCCCAGTTATGAATATACACTGAGAATAGTTTCAATACCTACATTTGAAATTTTACACAAGGTTTTAAACTTTGGGATTGAACTGTTCTATAATTATTCATAACAGCTGGACCGATCCCCTCTCAACTCTTCTGTTTTTGGTACCTGAAAAACTACAATGGGCACTTTAGTGAAAGGTGTATTTTATTTTATGAGAGGAAGTAATCTACCCTAGTCATACATGTATGCTTTAAACTCCATGTGTTTTCAAATTAAAAGAAAATCCTTTAGGCAGGGCTTGCTAGTTTCTAGGCACTCAGCTGTGTGGAGTAAACATCTGAAATAATTGACCTTGAGTCAGAGGACTGATTTACAGTGAGGTCTACTAGAATACAAGTTGGCCCTTCTTTCATTTAATCTCCACTGGTTTCTACTTTCTGTAATGTGCAGAGTATTGTGATGGAAATGATTACCACAGATTAACTTTTTGAAATTTTCTGAATTTAAGAACATCATTCTTAATAAACAAACAAATATTAATTTATTTTAAGATGTACTATGCCTTGTAAGATGTTGGCAAGAACTTAACAGCAAGAGTACATGAAAATTTAGAAAATAATCAATTGTTTCAACATCAGAAAGTCACAATCCATCAACTCTATAAATTCCTAAAAGATGTGTCAAATATATGAGATTTGGGGAACAGACTGAGTGCAAACATAAAATTACGTTTCTGCAACTGTCAGGAACAGACATAAACTTGCTTTTTTTAACCCTGTTTGTAATTTTTTCCTAATTATTTGCACTGTTAATAATGAAAATTGTTAAATGTTCTGAAACCTCAACAGTTCTACATTTTTAATTACAACACAAAGATAAGAGGAGCAAGTGACTATTCTGTGATGTGAGATTTTAATATGGGGCTTCAAATGGCTCCAGTTCTTGGCTAGAGAGGGATAAATGAAGACAAGAACTTTTAATAAGTGCCAAGAAATTTCCATCTTATTAAGAACATCCTCAGTTCCTCCTGAGAGTATATTTGCTATGTGTAAGTGATCTGTGAGTTTTCCCAAATTGTAAACCAAAGGTTGTATTTTTCTGTGCAGAGAACATGTTCTGATGTCATTGTTAATGCATTTTATTTGTGGTTAATACATTTCCATACTTTTTTTCCCCAAAATGAAGAGGGTTGGAAAATTTTGAATTAAGTCCATAAACTAATTATTTTCCATTCCAATGTTGTTTCTTTTGTAATAGAACTCCTGACTCAGTGCTTTTGTAAATGGCCTGCAGTTACATGACCCTGATTGTGGTCTAATGAGGGCTGGAGGGTGCCTCTTAGATGATGCCGGAAAATTAAAGGGTCCTTTTTCCTCTAGCTTTTCAAACTAATTATTCTCTGATTTTACATGAGAACAATCCTTATATATATGTTGAAATCCTTTTCATTCAATGGCACTCTTTTCCTGTCCCCTGCTTTGATGTAGTGCCCATACTTTTAAAAAGGCCATGTTAGGGGAGCAGTGGCTGATAGATCCCACTGTGATCCTAGCAGTTAAAGAGTGAGTTCACATACGGCAGTGGGAATGAACTGGAACTCAACAGAGGAAGAGAATCTCTGTTCTGTTCGAAACAAAGCCATGCTTTTTGTCTCCAGTCATTTGCATCCATCTTTTGCCCATATTTCTATTATTTAAAATGGTACAGTTAGTAAGGGGCCACAGATACCTCTGACCCACTTCTCTTATGTGCTGTGACTCTATGTTTGAGTTTATATCGCCTTTTTCCTGTATCTGTGGTGTTACTCTGTGTGCCTTTGGTGACTTAGCTTAGCCTTCTGTTGCACTGGCTGGTTCCACGGAATCTCTCTAAAATAAGGTATAAGCAAAACGAGTAGTGTGCTTTTTTCACTGCCTTTCACCAAGAGATACAATATCATGTTAACTCTTCTGATCAGTCACAACGCTAGCAAAAGGAACCATTGGCCAAATATCAGGTAGTTCAAACCAGTGTGCTGGAATGCTACTTCCTTATGGTTAACTTTGCCCAGCATTGTCCTAGAAAATTAGAGAGGCTAGTGCTCAAGTTCCTCTAGTAAGATATGGAATCTCCAGATCTCTGCAACAGAACAAATCTTACATAATCCTGTATGTTGCTCTGAAACAATTTTCTCTAGAGGAGAGATTCTTTGGTTATTAGATTAATAAATATGCACTGTATAGTTATTGAAAATATTTGTCTGACACTGGAGTCTAAGAGTATGTTGGATGAAAAAAAAACAACCCCAAATACTCCAACAATCCAACCCTTAGAAATGCAAACAGAAGATGAAATTTCACTAACTCAAAGCTAACAAATTTTTAACTCTTAGCTTGCCTCATTGTGAAACATAAAAAACAGTAGGTAGAACAGTTCAATACAGAAACTGCAACCCTGTAGAAGACAAAGCAAGAATATGTAAAAGATAGGATGGCTCAAGACTGCTCATGATGTATTAAATAAATAACAATATAGAATTAAAAATATCAGCAAGGCCAACCTATATTTAAATAATAAAGGAGTAATGAAAATCAATCTTAGAGAAGATCTATTTCAAAGGTAGTTTTAAAAATAGAACAGCAGACAAAAGGAAAGGCAATGACATCTGAAAATAAGAAATGCAGGATGGAGAATTAAGATATAGGAATGAGACAACATTAAGTATAAATCTTGTTGTTTGTGACAGGTAAAAGCTTTGTTTAGTGTGTTGCACTGCTTGTTTTGTTTTCTAATACAGTAAGGTTATTTATTCCAACCTGTTGTAAATATGGATCCATATGTCTTTTTAGCTTTGTAGCTTTATATATTTCTAGATGTGAATTTAACTGCATGACCAGTAAAACGTCACCAGACAAGGGGGTGGTGAATTAGTATCAATGTCTTCATAAGTCACAGTTCCCTTGCCACTTAGGAGTTTTAACATTTCTAAATGTAAATGTTGGATGTTTTATTTTTCACAAAGCCTTCAAGTTGTTTGGGTCAGTCTTTTGTGGTTTTGTGTTGTCTTTGTTTTTTTTCTACTTGCCTTCATTTGCATCAAGAGCTAGGCAATAAAAATGTAGCAGCGGAGTATTTTCTTACCCATATCCAAGCAAATTCTCCAGAGAGTAGTGTCTTTCTTTTAAACTGTGATTAAACTTTTCCCTGCCAATGGGGGCAGAAAGAGCCAAAGCAGACAAGAATCCACCATTTTTCCCTGTTTCGTCATAAAGATTCGTGTCTGATAGCTGGTGTGGTGCAGTGTTACATGAGTGTATCTTGCAGAGTTCAGGAATGAAAGCTGCTCCTCAAATAGTCAATATTTAGCTATGATTATTTAAGTTGCACTGGTATTACAGGGACATCTTTAACAGGAAAGGATGAACTTTGTCCTTTCTAGTAAAGATGTTATCTTTATTAGGAGATCCCTCAGAGCTGTGGTGCATCTCTGCGCCTGTCCTTTCTTATTCAGCTGCATTTTACCTGTTAAAAAGCTCGGTAGTATTGCCAAACAATTTTTTTTGCTTGTCTTGGTTTGTTGCTTGTTGGGTTTTTTTAAAATTTTTTTTTAATTACTTTAAAGCCTTTTCTTTCTCCCCTTTGCTCCAACTCACAACTGTGAATCACTTCCTGGTGCCCCAGCTAAAGGAAGTTTCTTCAGAGTTATAACATCAGGTGATTTATGCATTTCTTTCTGCTATAATAAAGATAGGGAGCCTTTCAGCATAATTACTGAACTAGCCAAATATTTATTTTAGCTATATTGCAGGTTGTATTGCTCTATGGCACATTAGACAAAATCTATATTGTGAGAGCAGCTAGAACCGGGCGGCCACTTTCATCCCAAGCCCAGTCAGACTTTTATCACAAACCTCTCCAGGGAGATGAAATTTATCACTCCCATGGGAAATGACATTTTTTATTATTGCTCCGGCAGGAGTCTAATGGAGAGTAGATTTTTACTGGTACAGATGTTGACAGCACTGCATCCTGCATCCTTTCTGGAGCTGGTTGTGCTAGAGAGCATTTCTTACTGCATTAACTCTGTTACAGGCACTGAGGTAGCCACTTTGTCTCACTTTTGTATTATGGAATTGTTTTACTTAGAAAAAAATAATTAGTAAGCAGGGAGGTTGCAGCCACACCCTCTCTCCCAGAGGAGCACGAGCCCAAGGACCGGAGCAGGTCTGTGGGCTGGGCAGGGCAGCCCATGAAGGAAGGTTTCTGTAGCTTTCTCTGCTGCTCCTGTCTTCAGGGCTCTAGTGGTTGCCAGTAAATTGTGAAATCTGTCATGGAAACCTGAAAGCAAAATTGTGCTCCCAGTCAGACCTTGTCTTTTATGAGGAAAGGTCTGCACACTGCAAAGTTTGGAGCACCATAGCTACCTTAATCTACACCGATGATGTATTTGAATTGATCCATCTTTGTGTTCCACAGCACTTTGGAAAAAATATCACAGACAAGATTCTGTCTTGGTTTGGAAAGCACAGGTAGGAAACAGACTTGCTGCAGAATTATAGGGCAAGGGAGAGGAGCTGGGATGAAGCCTCTGTCTCCTGACCTTTGTGGTGCTTTCAGTAGTATCCTAACCTAATAAAAATTAAACACATTGGTTTTGCCTAAGTTGCTTAAAGTTATGTAAAGCAAGTTTATAATGTTTTTTTACGCATTGTCACCACAGGCATGCCATCATAACCCAAACATTAATACTTCTAAAAAAGAAGCATGATATTATTTTGCATATATACAAGAGAATTTTCCTGCTCTGGCAACAAGCTGAGAAGTGGGTGAGGGGTGGGAAAAGGATTACAGGGTGGGGGTGGAAAAATGTATTTTAGCAGAAGAAAGCCTGCAGAGTTATAGTCTCACAGCAAGAAATAAACGTTGTAATCATAAGCAAATGTAACGTTGAGAACAGAAGACAGTGATTTTATTGTATTGACATAGGATGCTTGGACAACAATGAAGGACTTGTTCTCTTCTATTAGTCAGGACACACTGGCAGGAGGGCTCTTTCTGTGGCCATTGCTTCCAGATAGTGTGTGTGAGAGCTTGGATTTTAAATGTCTAAGAATGTACAGACACAGGCAAGGAGAAAGCTTGCTTTGAGGGGAGATTGGAAAACCTCTTCGCCATAAGGCCGGAGTGTGAATGTTCTCAAGAACTCTGGAAACCAAGGCAGCACTGAGGCCTGCTTGGCCTTTCACATAAATTTAAATGCTTACATTTACACTCTACAAAGCATTACCTGCATGTGGAATTATGGTTTACAATCCAAAGCCATCTCTGCAGATTCATGCAAACTGATGAGATAAGCTGATGATGCAGCCCCACATGACATCGTGTCCTGTCCTTGTGTATGAGGTGTCTGCTCTCAGTGCCACCGGTTTAGATTCCATCAGTTCCCTCTCACAGATCCTAGGGGGTTGTGTTTCTAGATCTGGATCTCAACAAGAGGTGGGAAATGTTGTTTCTTGTAAAAGAAACTATCCTGGAGGGAGACTTTTGTTGTGGACTTATGGACACAATCTGGATGGCACAACAGACAGTGCTGCATAAAGACGTGGGAAAAGCCTTCACCCTCTAAGAGCCATCAGTTTTTCAATAAAACCGAATCAATAGTATACTTGCAAGGGAGTACTTGGTTTTTTATTTCTTTCTGTTTACCATATGTTAGTCATACTTTTTTTTTTTTTTTTTTTTGTGATAACTTGACTGCTGGTAAGTTCATAGTGTAATAGGACAGAGCTCATTTCCTGTGGGATTTGCAGCCCTGTGTATTTAGAAAGTCAAAGAGTGACAAAAAGGTGATATCATTTTCCTTTTGATGGGAGAGAAGCAAGACAGAGAAAAACAAAATAACTTGGCCAAGTTCCTTTAGGGTTTTCATGAAGAACTGGGTATTAAAGCAAAATTTCCAAGTCCTGTGCAGTGTCTATTTAATGTGTTGTTTTCATGTGCTTTAAGAGTATCTTCTAACTCTTCACTCCTTTGTTTATAATTCGGTCTCATTCTAAACAAAACCCTTGTTTTGTTGAGATCAGATTGCAGATGCTGGATACAAATGTAACATGAAGCTCAGATCCTGTTTGGGTTTTCTATTTGTTTGCTTGTTTTTACTTTTAACACTAGGAAGCTTTTAGGGATGTTGGAAACAAAAGCAAACATACACACAGAAAAATAAAACCAACTCAGAGTTGTTATATTCTAGTGCAAGCACAGTGAGAGGGTGTCTCTCCTCTGTCAGTACAAGGTAAAAAAAACAAGGCCTGCATGTTCCTTTTCTTGTAAAGTGTTCGAAGCAGGCCTCATGAAGGACCAACTCCCATTTGAGAAAATACAACTATAGAAAGTTTTTGTGCATTTATATAATGCACAACACATTCTGGGGCATATCTGCAATCCTTCTTAATAACCCGCTGGCATATGGGGCCAGAGAGAAGCATCTAAAAGTTGATGCTTTGTTGTTGATGCTGTTAAGATTAGGCTGTGTTTCTTGGGAGGCACTTTTCTAAGAGAGCAGCCTTGAAGCAGCTCTCTCTGTCAGAGAATAACTCAGCCTTGGAGGCTGCCTGGTCCAATAGGCATGTTTAGAGCAGATCCAGCTTTGAAATTAGATCCAGCTGCAGAGATAACTTGGGCTGCTCAGGGCTGTGTCTAGTTGGGTTTTAAACACCTGCAAGAATGGAAACTCCTTGTCCCCCCTGCGCACCTGTTCCAGTTTGTGACCACTCTCATGATGAAAAAAAATCCTAAGATCTAATTGGAATTTCCTTGGTTGCAGCCTGTGTTTATTGCCTGTTTCCTGTGCACCTCCAGAAGTTTGGCTCTCTCTTCTTTAGAAGCACATGTTATATAAAGCACATTAATAAAATCATAAGATCTCATTTCACATTCTCTTCTCAAGTCTGGACAAATCCAGTTCTCTCAGTCTCTCACCTTATGCTCCAAATACCACCAAGCCAGCGCACTGGTCCCTTCATCCAAAGCAAAAACTCTAATTAACTTGCAGCAGATATGTTTCGGCTTTCGAAGCAGTGAGGGCCAGACATGTGGGGTAAGTTATGTCCGTGTTTGAAGGGAAATGTGTTGGCACAGACACAAGATACCTTGTTGCTAATGTAACTTTTGGCAGGTATGTTCACTCAGACAAGTTTCTTAGATGCCAAAAGCAAAGCATAGTGTAACCTATATTTCTCACATGGGGCCTCACAAGCAGCCCTGGATTCAAACTTTCAGTCAGTCTTGGTTTTTCTCCTGCCACATGGCAGTGCATATCTGAGAAGAAAATTCAGCAAACAATTTGGAAAATTGCAAAAGAAATAATTTTTGAGTACTCCTGTAACTTTTGACTTTAGTTTCAATTTAGTTGTATGAATGCCCAGAACTATTCCCTTTATTCCTAAATATTCAGAAATGTTTGAAAGAAAATTACATGTATGGTTTGAATTAGTTTACAGTATGATTCTTCACTGATTTCCTAGACAAAATTGATTTCAGCTTATAAAAATCCTTTCTGGACCTTGTCTGTCACCAACTTTTATCTCTTTTGCTCCATTGTAAACAAGGTTTCAAAGACATTATGATGACAGATTGAACATCCAAACAGGGAAACAAAACCCAATTGTGTAGGAAGTTTACCTTGTGGGGATTTTTAGGTGGATTTTTTTTTCCCCCTCACAGTGTCAAATGGGTCTTTACTTGAATGAATTTAACTGTTGTAAAAAGTTTCCTTCTTATATGCCCTGCTGGCTATCTTGGTTATCTTTCTCTAGTTGGTGCTTTCATGCCAGGTGGTGTTGGGATGTGCTTTCTCAGGGAATTTGCCAACATAACACCTCCTTGGATGTGACTGGCTGGAGGATTTTTGTGTTCCGTGCATACATCTCTGAAGCTGTGCTGGCCGACAGACTGTCATTACTGTATCTGTATAGTATCTCCAAATTCACTGTGCCCTATTTGCAATTGCCATTAACATAGTTGCTTAAAAGTGCCATTAGGGAAAAGAAAGATGATCTGTGTCTCTTGCTGGTTATCGTGTCACCTGTGATTTGTTTTCCCCCAAGTATAATAATTAAAAGCAATTTTTACCTAAGTTCATCTTCTAGTTTTGGACTTATTGATTGTTCTGAAGCGATTTATCCCCTTATTATATCCCAGTATTTCTATATTACTTGAGTCCTAGAGGATAGGACCAGGTCATGATTCTACTTGCAGTAGCTCCTTACTCGATTGCTATCTGCACACTTTTTACTTTTCTTCTTCCATTGTAAAATCATTCTTAAACAAAAATTATTTCCAGTACCAATAGTTCAAGTATAATTCAGAGACCTGTTCATGTAGGAATTGTTTCAGCAGTGAATCACCAATGGATGTTCTTCAGTCAATTGAGAACCTACTTTGTGATGTTTTCATTTAAACATTCTTTCATTAATTTTATATAGTTGTGTACTACATGTCAAAATTCTTTTTCAAGCTGAAATACATTTATTGCTCTCCTGTTACCTACTAAACCTATCAATCCATCGAAGACAGAAATTGAGCTGACATGTCATGTTCTTTTTCTAGCTCTTTTTATAACTGTTATATTCCAGTGGATAAAAGTTGTTTGCTTCATCATTTACTCTAGAACCTTTCCAGGACTTGAGTGGATTGTGATTTCAACAATCACTCTATGATTCCTTCTTCCTCTTTTCTTCTTGTTTCTGTCCTCTGTATCACCAAAGGTGATTTCCAATGGTTTAAAGATCACTTTGATTAGTTTCTGAACTGGTCAAGACCAGATTTCGTGAAGTCTTGCTTATTTGGAGATATCTATCTTGTCTAAATAATCTGTCTATTTATCGATCTTGTCTAAATAATCTGTCTGTTTTCTCTCTTCTGGTAAGATTTTTTTTTTCTTTTGGTATCTACAGTGATAAAGAACTATTTCTTTTAATAAAAATTGGTTCCATTAGCTATTTTCAGATCTAAAATGCTGATTATGAAACAAGCAATTACCATTGTTCTAAAAATGGTGGTATTTTTCCTATTTTTAGAAGAACTGCTGCATTAACTTGCCTGATACTTCCAAGTCAGTCAATGGTAAAGCAATAGCCCTTAGAAGTTTTTGATTCTTTCTCATGATATTCAGCACTCTGAATTATGGTTCAGGACTCAGCTGAGCTAAGCTCTGTGCAAGCAAGATGATCCTGTCCCAGAGTAAGTCATGGGGAAAAAATATATGACAAGAGGCAGACAATGTGGCTAGACAAACAGGAACACTACAGGAAAACCTGGAAGACAACAACAGTTAGTAAGATAACCACACAAAAAAACCCCAAACTTGGCCCTAAATCCTCCTCTCAGCAGTTCCTAAAAGAACATTCAGTGAGTCTGTGAGATCAATGTGTCCTTGGGGATGCTGACTCTTTTTTTGAGAGGGGCATGAGCAAATTGATGCTGTTAAAATTGCAGTTACTGAGTTTGACCAATTGAAATTTCTCTTCAAGCAATGTCACAAACAAAATGACTTTCTCAGACTGCCCTTGGCCTCATTGCACACAATTTTCAGGCATGGTATCCCATCAGCCTTTCAAAGTGAATAAGGAATATAGTATTTGTTCTCTTATATTGTGAAAGGACTCAGATGGAAATGTAATATTGGTAGAACATCTCAATTGTCTGTATACAATTCAGCATTCAAAGTCACACATAGATCTAGAAGCAAGCTCAAATTGCTCTCTGCATTTCTGCAGGCTGTCTTGTTCATTTTGTGCATTCTTGTATTTTCATCATGCACATTCACCCAGCTAAAAAGAATGTATTGAGCTTATATACACACAGTGAATACATACAAATCTTACTGGTCAGCCTCTATTTCATGTCATGTGTGTTTGAAGCACTCTGACCTGATTTGGGAGTGTGTAACACAGATTAATCCAGGGTAAAGGAGAACCCAAACATTATTATAATTTATCATTATTTTTATGGGATAACTACAAAATTTATCTTCCTTATAATGGCACTTGAAACTGTAATTTAAAAAAAAAAAGACCTTTATCGAGCTGGGGGGATTGCTCTTTGACTGGTTGGTTGATTATGGTTTGGTTGAGTTTTTATTTCCCATTTGTGATATACTGAGGTAAATCTAGGAATATACGAGCTGGATTTGAGGAACCATTCTCCATCTTACCTTTCATAATTTAGTAGTGTTTGTGAGAACATAGGAAGTATCTGTTCAAAATGAGAAAGATCTAAGATGGTGGCGACTCTTAGTGAAAAGACTGAGTTATTGCTAGGAAGACAGATTGAGATATCTGAATATGCAGTTACTCACTATTTTAGGGCTGTGTGTATATAGGCTGGTGATGTCAGATAGCATGGATGTTCATAGCCCATTACAGGGTGCTATAATCTTTCCAACATGTGAAAATTTGGAAGGGAGCTCACAGAGAAGGTAACAATGTAGCTGCCTACATGTGGATTTATTTCCAATGTAAAATCTTGGATTACATGATTCACAGGGGTGTTAATTTTTTAAAGAAAGTATCCATTACACAAATATGTGAAAAATGTAGTTACTAGACAAGAAAGTAGAAACATTGTTCATTGATATTGGTAGATGATTTGATGTTGTGGATACTGCATGCATGGTTTATGTAGTATAATTTCACCCTATATTTTTGTGAAACTTTTATATTATCCAGGTATCAGTTGAATTTCAAACCAATTACGACATTTTCACACCATGAAGCAGGCAAAGATTTGATATAAGGGCTTCTCTAGCTTGTGAACATCATTTTAGATAGCAACCATACTGATCTGCTGACATCAGATGATTTCCAGAGTGGCAGCCAAGCCTGCAAATAAAATGTGTAGAATATCTCTTGTGTGCATGAGAAGCACAGATTTGGAATCTTGTATAACCCAGGGTTTGGCAACACCATCTCTGTGTTTGATTGTTTGAGATGGATTATTTGATTTGCAAGAGTTCCCAGCCTGGCAGTCCCTCTCTTAAACCAAACTTGCAGATTGATATCTTCTGCCTTGCAGTTCCTTACGGTGTGTGAAGGCTCTGGCCCCCACACATGCACATGACCAACCCTACTCATGTGAGCCATCCCATTTAGACGTGTGCATTTGAGGCTGCTATGCCAGACCCTAAATGGTCAAAGAAGTAATCCAAATCCCAAATTCCTACTTTCGTTCAAGCACGCACCATAATCCTTAAAATCCCAAGTAGTGTTTTAAATAGCTATTGAAAGCAGTAAGTGTTAGGCTCTGAAACTGATTATATATCTAAAAATTGCTTGGGCTAATTAAATAATTAAGTTTCTATTCATATTCTGTTGGCTCTTTCTCTCCTTTCGTTAATTTTAACCCACAAAAAATTGACTAAGATCACCCTCAGTGAAAGCGCATGCTCACAGACTTTGTTCTAATCCCCACAGAGTATTTGATATTATTTTCAACTTAGACCTAATTAACAGTGTATGTTCTTTATTGACTTCTGAACATTTCTATATATTACATATCAGTGCAGATTCTTGTTTTATGCTGTCATTTTCAAAATATTCTTCTAGTCTATGTCTTTTTCCTTAATTTCTGGAGGCACCACATTATGCTGGAGATTTCTCTGACAGAAAACAAACCTTATTTTTCTCCATTTTTTCTTACTACTGTATTTGTCCTGGTTTTAAAACTCATTGTGTAAGGACTGGTTTAAAAGCTGCTTGTGATAGGGAACTGGAGCACAGTATTCAAAAAGAGAAGTGTCATTTTCAAAACTACGAGTGATGCCCTTAGTAAAGGGCACAGAATTTGAACAAAAAGACTCTTCAAGATCAGGTGTGAGTTCCAGTGATACAGCAGTATTGGGGTGGTGACTGCTGCCAATAGCTCTGCTTCTGTTACTAGAACAGTGCTTCCTGGTCAACACAAGGCATAAACATATGTTTAAGTCCTTTTTGCACTTAAAGTGGGAAAAGACTGTGTTGTAGAGGATCTGCTTTGTACAAGATGGCTCTGTTACTTACACAATGAAAATTAAACATTTGCTAAAGTGTCTTAGTGAAACAATGCCCAAAACTACTATGAAAAAAAAATTCAAATAAAAACACCCAAACAGAAGTAGATAAGTGAAAAAATGTAAAGAATGTTTGAAATAGCTGTGATGCAGCATCTCAGTTATAGTCAGGACTCGGCCCACCAGTCGCAGGGGTGAATGCCTGTCTATAAGAGAAGGGCTGCCTGCTTCACTGGGGCTCAGGGGAGTAATCCCAACATTAACATTGTTATACCTGTGTTGATGAAGGCAAAGGCATGCCAAGATTTTGGTATGGCCAAATAAAGTATCTCTAACTAGATTTAAAACTCAAGTACCACTTACTGTTATCAACTCTCCTCAATAGCCATCTCCTACCATTTTAAGGTTCTTCAAATCTGCATAGTTGATGTGAAGATAGGAGAAGGACCACTTGTGATTGATGAGGGAGGCAGCTGGATAATCTAATTTTAAATGCAGCTGTATGGTAAGAGACAGGTTTTTTTTCCTTTCCTGAAATCTTAGAGACATCCTTGGGGTTCGGTGCTTTTAGCAATTAATTTATTTAGTTATTCGGATGGAATTGCAATTGGAAGGCTTATTTCTAATGAATCATTCTTTATTGTTAATATTTAGCAGGGTTACATTGTTTTTTGTTTTATCCTCAATCATTGATACTGAATGGATTTCTCTGGAGTAATAAAAGAGGTTCTGATAAAATGAGCATGGATCTCCCATGAAATTTCTTTTTCAGTGGGACATTTTTTCAGAGAGATTGATTTTTAAAAACTACTTGTGGATGGATATTGATTATGGAACAGAATTATTTAGGATAGCTGAATGCAACTGTAAAGGTTACATAATATCCTAGAATATATTTAAAAGTAAGCAAATCATATGTTGAGATTAAGAGGACACAAGGATTTCATGATTTTTATGTGGAAGCAAATAGTAATTCTCTGGACAAATGTAGTAAATTCAACCCAGAATTCAGCAAGAGTTTCTGCCCTCAGTCATGTGGGGCTGGAGATGATTTTGGAACTCCCTTAGTTAATCCAGACAGAGATAACTTAGTTTTCAAAAGTAACTGTCTTTCTTGGAATGCTTCAACATTTGGATACTCACTCGAATACGGTTATCAAAATCTGAGATGTGCTATTCTCTGCTGGTTTGTGTCTGCCAGGGAAAAATAAAAGTAGCTTACATCACTCTCCCATGCAACTGTAAAGTCTAAAAGGAAAGAATAGGATAGCAAAATAAAAGTAACCTGATTCTACTTGAGGTGTTCCTGAAGCAGTATGGAAAACTGCTCAAGGGACACCGACACCTGCGTTCTCCATTGTGACCTCAGGCAAGTTGCATAACCTCAGTTCTTCAATACATGAACCAGAGATAATGCTCAAGGCCTCCTTTTGTCACATGCTTTCAGATCTGTTGATGAAAGGTTCTTCACAGAAATAATAACCCTATTCACAGAGAATTTAATGTCTTATTTTCAAGCTTATTTTCCTTGTTAGTGCAAATGGATTCAGGAGTTCTGGAACCAGGAAGCCAAATATGTGCTCTAGGTAACTCCAGCTCTTCAAGGAAAACTTGTCCTGAAGAAACAGTTATTTTCTAACTGTCTCTCCTAAAAGGATTCTGCATATCTGTTGTGTTATCTGCTTATTCTGATTCATACTCTTGTTGTTAGTTGGTTATCCCCCTTTTTTTTCTTCCCCTTCCCCCCAGGTCTTGCAGAAACTGAGTCTTTGAACTCTTCATTCCTGTCAGAACAGGCTGACATTGACCTAAAGGATCAGAAGTTATTATGGGGGTGGGAAGGGTGGACAGAAACTCTTGTGTAGTACGATTGTGTAGGTATCTTATGCTTAGGAAACCAGGGCAAAAGTCATTCTTGCCCTTATTCCCTCTGCTTTGAAAGCCACAGAATGGACTTGCCAAAACAGTATCTCCAAGCTTGAAGCTATTTTTATCCTTAGCAAATGGGATGGAATGCTAGCCAAAAAGTGAAAGAATATGATTTACAACAGAGACGGGACTGCTTTGTGCATGAATATAACAGGTGAGGCACAAATTAAAATCTTCATCACTGCATAATCTGATTCAGTAAAGCTGCTTGCTACAGAGGAAATGGAGGAGTTATATATAGGACTCCTAGTTCTGTGCAGCATTGGGGTATCCAGAGAAGACAAAAGAATATCTGGTTAACCTTAGAAGGGGCAGCAGAAAGGAGAGCAGTAGTCTATCTTACTTGCTCACAGTGATGATATCAAGCCTTTAGCACCAAGAAAGAGGTGAAGTAGATAATTTACGGGAGAGAGAGAACCTTTCTAAAGCAAAGATTGAATGGATTTGGTGGGACTTCTACCACCTCTGTTTTAAAAAACTTTGATTTTTAAAACAAGATTATACAAGTGTCTGTCAGGAATTAAGTAAGAATACTTGGTGACTACCAGGCCTCCTGAGCTCCATTTGAGCCATCTTTTCTATGATTGTTCTATAAAGTACGGGTTGTCTTGTGAAGCCCAAATATTCAGTGATGTAAACAAGACCTTTGTGCACTAAGCTATTAAGGTTTGTAGCTGGAGACTGACAGAACTGAAAGTTTGTCTTATATAAAGCAATCCAAATAAAAATACTGACCCAAATGAGCCATTCAGCCCTCAGAGGAGGGAGACCAAAACCTTTGAAAATAACCACAACCCGCCAGTAGCATCAGGACTCAGAAGCACTTTCAGCAACACTGTGATCACAACTCATAGAATTGGTAGCATGATAAACACAACATAACACTACTGCCTTGCTAAAGGCTACAAACACTTTTACCTCATCTGGGCAGCTCCCAAGCAGAAACAAACTTCTCATCCTTGGGTCCAGTCATGGATATTGGAAGCTGATGGCACGTGAGGTGAAGAAGTGGCATCCGTGTCATGTCCACAATTAGAGAAATATTAGTATAGAGAAAGGCATTATCCATCAGGGAAATGAGTTACTGTTTGTTGTGAATTTGGATGACAGAATTCAGCAATTACTATTGCATCTAAGGTCCACATCCCAAACCCTTATTCATGCATACAGTCTTACTTAATCTGTCCTGTAGTTAGGTGCTTGTTGAGTCCCATAATAATTTCCTGAGATACTCACAGAAATCACTATGATCCCAGAAGTCAGTTGTAATCTCTTTGAGCACTGCCCAATGCACTGGATCTAGCAGCAGAATTTGTGCCTAGTGCTGAAATTTGCAGCAATTCACTAGTGCTTGTTTTTTTTCTCCTATTCATGCTGATATCTATTTTTCCATTCCTTTTCCTGGACAGTTATGGATAAATAGATAAACTTTAACTTTTACACAAATATATTTGCTTGGAAAGAAAGTCTTTAACTCAGCAATATTATATTTTTAAAAAATCTGTCAAAAGTTTTTTATCAGAAAACTGTAAAACAAAAGGAAAGGTAAACAGTGTGGTATTACATCTTCTCTAATGCTTTCTATTTTAACTAAGTTTACTGAGAAAAGCCTCTAGTTTTCCAGTCAGCACAAGTAGCAGACTTACAAAAACACTTTTACTCTACAGAAAAACAGCACAAAGAGTTGGGAAATACTAACTTGTCACATTAAACTTACTGAGCCGGGAGAGAAAAGAAACCCTGACAAATCCACAAAGGGTGATGCTTGCAGTCTGCCTTGAACTCACCAAGTATGACGAACAGTGACACTGCTGTCTTAATGTATTGCTGACAGAGCTGCTGTACTCATTAACCTTTGATGAAACAAGATGTCACTTTGTTCACATCAAATGCTCCTTGATGCCAGTGCTCAGAGACTGTTTTTGTTGCTGATGCAGACATCAGCTATTGTTGAAAACATTCTCTCCCCCTTCCAGCATTTCACTGGCCATGAGGATTTATAGGTGCTGATCATTATCAATCTGCAAATAGAGTCTGAAGCCAAGAGTGGGTGTTGAATGACTGCAGCTTTTAATTATTTATTTTTTATTAAAAATCTTTATTTTAAATGTAATTCACTTTTATTTAAACACTTGAAACTGTTATGTTCTTGATGTTCTACAGGATGCTGCCAGGAACTCAAGGACACATTTGAGTGATCTCTTCATCTTTTTTTTTTTGAAGCTACTGGAATTATTAAATAATTATTTACAGCATTAGAGCTGCATGCTAGAAGCACGTTGTAGTGGGAAGAGAGGCATCGAGTTGTGTAACATTCTGGTCAGCATTATGAGTAAACAGTGATGTAGCATGGATTAAAACAGACTGTTCCTAGCTCCTGATCTGTTCTCTAGCCTTTTATTAGCATTGCTTCTCTTATCAGCATTAGGACCCAATCTTGCTGTTCTATGTACAGTAAATATCATGTTGTCTAGCAAGGAACTCCTGAATGACTGTCTCTAATCTGGGAATAATTTTTGTTTAGTCTTAATTTTGCATGATAAGTACATTTATATTACTACAAGATGAATGAAAGGAGAGCAAGAAAGAAAAGGAAAATTTTTCATTTCCTTGCTGAATACAGAAATTTTCAATACTGAAATCCTGAGATCAGGGGTGCATGTTCTCACAGTTGCTTTTGTGTGTGTTATTTTAGTGGACAGAGCAATATTTACAGATGACCTCTAATGGCATTCTTTTCATTTTATAGTCCTCAGTATATTTTTCCTTGCGTTAGAGAACTTTGCAGTTTTTGTATTTGATGTGTTTAATTTTATTTTTTTCACAATTAGGTCTGCAATCATTAAACTTGTAGTGCAAATACAATGTCTTGGGAAGCATTTGAAAATAAGAGTAGGGATTCTTCTAATTTGCAGTTGTGCATAAAAGGAGTGTCTGATCATAGCTTGATGCTGGAATTCTAGCTAAAGGTCATGCCATGCCTCAGGGGGCGATGATCTGTCAAAAATTTGTAGGATAATATAGCTCCAGGAGAAGTGGTTTTTAAGAAAAAGATTTGAAGGTAATCTGGGTAAACCAGCAAATTGTTTAGGGCATAGGGGATTTCAGACTCTTGCAGTAAGAGGAGGCAGCAGAAGTGAATATTAAAACAGAAAGTGTAAGGGGATGAGATGCAGGCAGAAGTATTTTCATGGGAAATGCAGGAAATATTAATAGTTTGCTTTACACTGAAGTGCATCTGTCCCTTATTGAGTGATGAAAGCCCAGGAGATTAACCATCCGCACAAGTCCAGCTTTACATGACAAACATGTGAAATTCACAGAATAGCAAACTTACATGAAATGTGACCGTGCCACCAAACAGCAACACAAAGGAAAGTACATCTGAGAACGCTCATGGAATACGATCAAGCATAGCTGATACAGAGTCCTTGAAAGGTGCTGGTAAATACACTCATTTAAAGACTTTCACCTGTTGCTTTAAATCATTCATAGCCCATGGCACGTCTGCCAGCACTGTGACCCCTGGCGCAGAGTGAGGAACATCAAAGGCAGAAGGGAGAAGATCAGGTCTCAGGTAGGCGTTGCACCCTTGCTATGGATGAGAGAAGTGACAGTAAGTTATAAAACAGGTGGAATGGGGATACTGCAAGCCTGATGTGAGGAACCCAAAAAATAATTGTGCTCATGCAGAAACACACAGATTGTGTTTTAGAAGATTTTTTTTTTTATCTCAGAGAGGTGTGAAAATATTTGGATTATACATTGCTACATTATTAAAAGCCCTTCTTGACTTTAATTTTTTTTTTTTTTTTAAGATATTTACAGTCCAAGAAGGGTTTACGCTCTCTGAAACTGCCTGTAAACCCAAAGGAAAATAAGAATCTTAGTTTAGTTTTTTTTATCAATCAGGTTAATTTTTTGGAGATGCATCACCATGCCATGTAACATCTCTGCTGCCAGACTGATTATGGTCAGGTATTTACTGTCAGGCACGATTTTCTGCTGAAATAGCTGTTTTCTCTGGAAACATACACATGCTACTTCCCATCTCTAAATGTTCTTCATTTACTTTTAGGTACAACATGTACAGACTGGTTTTAAAACAGTAGAAATTGCTCCCTGGAAATGAGCTGTAGTTAAAATGGAAGACAAGCTCATTTACAATCTGAGCCAACAAGTCTGCAAACATACACTCTGGGTATCTAATATCGGGCCAATTTCAGTAACGTTCCCTTGACTGTGTCCTGCATAATCTGTAGTTATTGTACCAGAAAAAGTCTGTTGAGAATGTTTATCACTTCTCATCACCGAATCCTAACATCAGACTACTTTTTGAACAAGAATAAAAACACTTTCTCAAATCATTTTCAGAGCAAACAATTTGTAGGGTGTTTGTCTGAACTAAGGGTAGCTTTAAGAGTTAAACACATTCACAATAATGCTGATAACATGAGTCTCAGGGTTTCCATATGGTCCTAGACATTACTGACTTTGAAGAACATTATTTGTCATCCTAACACAGGGCCCAAAGAAGTCTGTGCTTCCACAACAGTAACTGTGATTGCAAAACCAGAACCATACCCAAGACCTCAGTGTAACGAGTCTCTGCTCTCAGTGCTAGTACACACTTACATCCTGTCTGCCTTTCTGACAAAACCCCTGCTGCAACCCTTTGAACTTTTCATACATGAATGTCCTCAGGGTTAAAGTTCTGTTCAGCAGAAAGTTGGTGTTTGGGGTGTATTTTTAGTATTTCAGTAGTGATTGTCTTTTAAAGTTGGTAATTATTTAATTTTTTTAAGGTTTACTTTGGTTGGTCACTGTTTACTTTTCTGGTGGTAAAGAGGAGAGGGGAAGAGGGGAAAGTTTTGTCATCTTCTCTGAGTGGCCAGAGCCTGTCTGTGACCTTCTCTGAGAAATGATTTCAGCGAGTCAGAAATGCTTCCTCTAGTGTTCCTATGTACTTTCGCTAGGGTTTTGTGACCCAGTGTGTATCGCAGGAGGTCAGGTTTCACAGTGCCCTTGAGCAGTGTGTTTCTAAGACAAACAGCAGCCTGATGGTTGCACTGAAATGCAACACTGCATAGTCCCACTGACATGAGGAAGCTGGATGAATGCCAGTGGAATGTGGGCCTGGTGGAGATGAGGTGGTCTCTTTTGGGAGGGAGGGAGAAAGGGCATTTTCTGGAAGCTGGAAATGTGTGATGTTCACATTCAGCTCCAGAGACAGTAAATTACAGTAATCAGCAGTTATTTGGCTCAGCATGGCCCTATGCTCCTCTGACAGGAAGGAACAATATTTTCTGTGAAGTTGGAAATAAAAATCGCCATATTTTCAAAATGCCTCTGCTATCCCTCCATCCAGAAAAAGACTTCAGAGCACTCCTTTGGAGGATGTCATTCAGTGACAGAGTAGACAACATCTTGTTTCTTTAGAAAAACAAAACTTACTGGTTTTAATCAGCTTAATTTTGGGTTTTCCCATTGTAATGAGTCCAGAGCTCTTCCTCCCTTAATGGATTTCCTTCCCAATTTTAGTTATTCTAGCCTGACTCAGTATAAAGGATTCAGGGTGCATAGGACTGCTCAGGGTTATCTTTATCAGTGGACACTGTGGGAAGTGTTCCAGAAGACCTCTGGTTTAAGTGTATGAAGGTTGAAAGGTCTTTTGTCTCAACAAAGAGGAACATGTTCTTGAAATAAACACAGTGTTCAATACATTAAGTTAGCTTTTACTGGGGTTTTTTTTCCACTAGGAGAGAAATTGGGTGCCTAAAAGTTTCAAGCCCATGCTCAAGTCCCAGGGCACTGAGTTGGGCTGTTTTTCATGCTGCAGACAGAGCTGTTGGAAGCTATGCATTTTGCCTGCTGCCAAAACTGAATTTGAAATGCCCTCTTGTAATTTTTCATCTCTTTTCACATCACTGCTGATTATCATTGATATTGGCTTGGAAAAGGAGATGCTCTCCCATATAATCATGCAACCACCACAGTGTGCAAGCCTCACCAAGGCAACCTTTCTTCCTGCCATGCTCTGCACATTTTTGCAAAGACTGATCTTGTAGCACAGGCGAGTTTCAGGGCTTAATGGTTTGGTGCCCACAGACCCAAACTCTTGGCAGGAATAGCAAGGTTAATTACTTTCTATTAAGGTGATGTCCTGGCTCATAGAGACTTTTCCTGGTGACTTCAGCACAGCTTGGATTTCACCCTTCAAATACCAGTGACTGTGCAACAAAAGAATGTGTCCTGCCAATTTGTGAACCTTTGATTTCGGTTGCTGCTGCCCTACTTAGCGCTCTGCGCCGGCTTAGCCGTGTCTGGCAGCCGTGTGCTGATCCTCCCCACCTCCTGGGCTTGGCTTCCCCCAGCCTGTAACTAATAAGTGATGCATTATTTTATTTACTGACTGGTCTAATCTCTAACTATACTGGACCCTGTTACCGGACACTTTTGTCTGTTGTAGGAACTTCACATTTTATTTTGGAAACTTGGCTGGTGGCAATCTAACCACAAAGGCTAGGAATAGGAATAGCAGCATATGTGCACTTTAGAGAACAGTTGGACAAAACTGCAGCAAATCCCAGAAATTCTGCATGTCTCTTATATGCAAGGAAGGTTTATTTTTAAGGCTGTCATTGGTCCTGTGTATCTCAAGGACGCCATGTCAGCTATTTTAAGTAGCCAGTGCATAGCCAGTTACATTTCATTTGTTTTGAGGGTAAAGGAGGAAAAAAAATTTTTTTTTTTTTTTTTTTTGGTAAGATTTTTGTCTGTGAGGTTTTCTGAGGGATACATTTTTTCCTCTCTGAAGAATTATCAAAGGTTCTTGACCTCATGGTAAAAAATTTTGTTCAAGATTACAAAGAACATTTAAGACAATTCAAGTAAATATTCTTGTTGACTTTAAGGAGGCTGATTACCAGCAGTAATCATGTGCAGAAGAGTTTTCTGTACTAGCTCTCAGTTAAATTTAAACTTCAGCAAAATATCCACTGGAGTCTACTGGAAAGTTTTCCAGAGTGGGGAGTGAATTTAAAACTGAGGACAGTCTTGAGGACCAGGCCCATGTCAAATAGTTCTACTCCCTAAATACAAACAGCTGAAGGTTTCTGGATAAGCCAAGACAAACACCTTTCTTCTGTACCCATTTCTTTGCCAGCCAAATCTAATTTTTAGCAATTGATGTGATAAATGCTGCTAAAGTGATGTGGAAGTGGAATATATCTGAAAATAGTATGTCACTCCAGACTACAGTTGATACAGTCTGTTTCTCATTGTAACATGTATTTAATGAGTATCTAGTCCCAATTGCTTCTCAGCTTGTTCCATTTTTTTATTTGCAGTATATAGAGACAATCAAGGCACTATGTTCTTTCCATAAGGTTTTTCCTTTCATAGCATAAGGCTGGAATGGAAATAATATGAGAGGGAAAGTGTGCTTCACCAATGCCAGGAAAAGAAAAGGATACAAAGTGAAAGCTTTTGATTTCAAGAAGACAAAGTTTAAAGTTCAAAAATCAAATAACTTCCTCTGAATTTTGGATACCTGGGACCAATTTTCAAATGCAGATTTTTCCTTTAAAAAACCCCACGAACCCAACAAAGAAAAATGCCCCCAGCAACAAAACGAATCTGAAACAAAACAAATAGTCTCCACAAATGTCCTTTTAATGCCCTCTCTTATTACCTTACTGTGATGGACCTCTTCTTCCCTGGTCTTTTTACTCGGACTGACAAGTAATCTTAGCCTGCTAATCCTGACCCTTAAACTCTGCTACATTATAATTAACTTTCAGTGTCTCATGACTCTGATTTTTATGTATTAAATGCATGCCTTGTTATCCACTCAGTGCTGCATAAGACACCAGTTTCACAAAGAATGAAATCCAGTGCTTGGGAGAGAGCTTTATTCATCCATAAGACAAATAAACCCTATTTCCAGGACTTAAGTGACATTAGAGGTTTGTTGATATTGAGAAATTTAATCTGCCAAATGCTTAAAAAATACTTTCCAGCTAAATTCACAGACTTCCATTAAATCTCCACTGATTTAGATTATAAGGATTTTCTTCTAGGTTAACTTAATGAATTTTAAAAAAATGTTTGCCTAAACCATTGTAATTTTTATTTTGGGATGGGAGCCAGCTGGCAGAGTCCTTGCAAGATCTATTTGTAAGGTGACGATTTTCCAAAGAAAAATTATGAGCTTGTTTACAAAACAGAAAGCTTTGAATCAGTAAAGTTCTCATCCAGAGAGAAGCTGAATGACTCAAGGAATGAAAGAATTTTCTAACACTTGGAATCAAATTCATCAGGTTTAACACCAGAATCTTGAAAGATTCAAAATTAAAACTTCTGTGACAAGCAGAGCAGGGAGGGCAGGATCTTACATTTCTTAAAGCATGTGCTTCAAAAACAAACTTTTTTTTTTTCCAAATAAGTCAGTCTATTGTTATTTTTCCAGGTTTTGATGAAAATAAACAAGAATTTTTTATTAAGTATCTTGTTTCCATGAGAAATAACAAGTTATCTTTAGAACAGCAGATGTTATTTCTTCAGATGAGAAAGGTGCACTTTAATTCACTTTTGCTAAACAGACTTTTGGCTTTATTGGCAGGTTATCAGGAAAATTAAGTGAAAATGACACTGTATTGCCAAAGTGCAAA
The DNA here is from genome assembly GCA_020086605.1 of Lanius collurio. Taxonomy (NCBI): domain Eukaryota; kingdom Metazoa; phylum Chordata; class Aves; order Passeriformes; family Laniidae; genus Lanius; species Lanius collurio. Next base: position 35,738,143 of record JACBWW010000002.1, on the reverse strand, counting down.
AGACTTGGATTTAAAAACATGTCACCAGAAATCCATTTCAAGCCATGGGTCTGGGAGTTTTTCCACGGCTTTGGTTAAAGTGAAAAGGAGAAAATGGCCTAAAATTCAGAAAAGCTCTGCTCATTCACTGGTCAAGTCATAGGGAAATCTGACTTTATCCATTTATTGCATTATATTGACATATATTGTCAAATACACCCCTTCTAAAGGGCCTGAAAAGAAAAGAGAGGTGTCTTGGAAAGCTGTAACCCAGCAGAGGGTGCTGAAAATCAGGGCTTTCATTAGTAGAGTCAATGAGAAACCTAAGGGTTGGCTGGGGAGAAGGACAATCAAGTTTTCCACTTAATTTCAAGAAGGTCCAAAGGCAGCCAGGAAATGAGGGGACATTTCTGTGGGCCCACAGGAGCAGCTGGCAACCATCAAATGGCAGCAGAGTCTCTTGGTACAAACATGGGCAGAGCATTCATCTCTTTGAAAACAGAGTTGTTGCTTTTTGAGGAAAAGCAAGAACTACACTGGTTGTTTGCTGCAGGCAAGAAACAGAATAAAGGAATGATGTGAGCCCTGGTCAGGGTGGAAGCTGGTGAAATGCAGCCTCCAGGTGTGCACGGAAGAGTTGTGTACAGGCAAAGTACCGAGCATGGTTGGGTACAGCTGGGAGGGCCACCAGCACCAGGGCAGGGTGGGCTGTCAGCAGGGTCATTAACTCCTGGATTCACCGTCTGCTTAGGAAAAGTCAGGGCTTAAATTGCAGGGAAATTGCATCTTTACAGATCTTAAAGGAGTGGTTTGAATGGCTGGAGGACAGATGGGATGGGGAGTTCTTCTTTCTGCTGTTCCTCAGTGGCCATTCTCCCTGTCTCATCTCACTCTTGTGGAGTGCCCACTTGCGAGGGTTCTACTCTTATGGAAGGCAGAGGGTTGACCAGGATCAAAATATTTCAGATATTTGAGCAGATCTCTCTTGTCTCAAGCCAATAATTTATCCTGAGAGAGGGAAGCGAAGTTTGTCTCCTGCTCTTTGATACCCCTGCGGCTCAGACCCCTTACAATAAATGCTTCAGATAGTTGTGTCTTTTCAAAAAGAAGGTGAATGCCCACAAGCTAGATACTTTGATTTAAATTGAACTCTGCCTAAAAGAACCATGGCACTGGTAAGCATAATTGGTACTTAAATCTGCTGTCCCCTAGCCAGCAGACAATGCACGTAACAGTCACTTAATTCTTGGCAAAAAACAAAGGTCTGTGCTGTTGGTTTGTTTGGTTTTTCTTTTTGAGTGCAACCTTATTTAAAAGAAGAGTAGCATGTATGGTGGTGATGTACAGGAATTGTCTTAGAAATTTTGAGAATAAATTCCAGCTCTGTTTTAGGAGAGATATGAATAAAAGAGAATGTAGATGAAAAACTTTGTGAGGGACAGAAAGCCTCTATCTCTGGAATTAAAATGGGAGGCAGTACAGCAAATGGTCTGTAATGATAAAGAACCTTTATTTTTATGTTTGTATGAAATCACAAGAAGTGGTATTACTTTATATCTTTTGCTATTGCAAGCTTTTGCCAAAATGCTGGAGGTGTAATATAATCCCCCATAATTACATGTTTTGAGATAGAGCATTCCTTAGCTGTTTATATGGATTAAAACTGACTTAGAATGCTAGAAGGCATTCCAGTCATAATGGTAAACTAATTAGCAATTAATACTGTGCTATGGTTTAAGAGTCAATTTCTGTTATAGTTTGCTGCTTAAATACAAATATGTAAGTAAGCTATGAATGAGTTCATGCAGTTTTATCTCATTAATGGGATAAATTCTTTGTACCTTTACAAACAGAAGAAAAGTGTCAAGGAATAGCAATTAAAGGAAAGTAGTGTTGGGAGCAGCACTAATTTAACAAAAAGTCATTACTTATTTGTGGACTTGCATTTATCTGTGGCAATAATTGACAAAAGGGTACGATCAGATCTTTAAGCTTCACATTTATAAATAGACCAGAAGTTTGTTTTACCTCTTTGCTAAGGTGCTGGAATCCTGGAATAGCTAGACAGACCATAAAACAATACTTCACAGATTTGTCCTTATATAGATCTATTCTGGCACCTTTTTTTTCTAATGATAGGTTAATGTGTTTAGTTTACATCAGCTGCCAAGTATGAGTACTTCTCTGAACTGTATCCAAACTGAATAGGTCTAAACTAAGATATAAGTCTATTTTTTTCCATTTACTTCTGTAGTCTTTGGATCAGATCCCTACTGAATCTTCAAAGTTGAATTAGAAATCTTCTGTAATCATACTTTCTCTTATCCCTTGAGCAGATTCCAGGCCTACAGCTGGTCTATGTAGAGATTTCTGATAGTGTAGAACACTCTAACTGTGTCTGGCAAGGTTCTTTGAATTTGATAATGTGTCTAGGCTGTTGATTTCTGAGAACCTGGAGAGTGGAATCTAATTCTGTATTTTCATAGGGTGATTTCTTTAGAGTTTCATTTCTTTTCTTTACTGGAGTTATCATTCTTTGTTGTTATATTCAATTAACAGGAAAACTCAGGTTTATGGGCACATATGGTAGCTCTGAATCACAGCACTGATAGTGACTGAGCATTCAGTCTGATTTAATAGTAAAGGTGATACAACAGGCAGGAAGAAGGCAAAAGCTTCAAAATAAAACTTTATAGAGATGTTTTCTCTATGCTCTGTTTTCAGGTATAACTTGAAAGACTGGAAAAAAAAAAAAGATGAAAGAGAAGTTTCTTTCCAAACCCTGGCTGTCAGCTTAAGTGACAAGTGCCTTTTTGTAAAATATTATTGGTTCAGTTTGCCTAGATGTTTAAATAGAAAATTTGCATACAAAGTATCTTTTTCATAAATGCCCTTCTGGTTAACAAAATGGTTCTTATCAGAGAACAAGTCTGTCCTTGCAAGATTGGCTTGATGTTTTTTTTTAATACCTTGGGTGGAATTCCTGCATGCCAGCCAATCCTCCACAGACCCTCAAAGGGTGGTCCCTCTCCAAGCAGGTCACAGAAACCCTGCTGAAAACACCCAAAAGAAGAATTCAGTGTCTTGAAACTTTTGGAGGTTACTGAAGGAAAGGAGATGGGAGAGTGCACAGTTATTGTTTTTAAAGGTCTGTAGTAAATGAATTTTGGCTTTCCAAGAAAAACACACAGACCTGTGTTATTCCCAGCTTATATCATTTAAGATATTACCAGTGAAAAGGCAAATCTGCTCATATTTAAATCTTTTCCACATTTCATTATAAATTTGAAAATTGTCCAAATTTTATGAGGAAGGGGAAGGAGAGCTACTGATGAACATATATTTTTTTTAGTTGGAAATTTTCCAGTTTGGTGTGTTCTCTCCAACATGAAAAATGCACATCTCTGAAGTCAAATTAATTATTTTCCCCCATCCCCACTTAGCAGAAAGGAAAACAGAGAACATTAAACCACATCACTGAGCAGTAAAATATTTGCCCATAAATGTGCAACTTTTGTAATCTGCAGCATCCAGCCCCTGAGAACTGAGCTTTCTGTGGAGTTTGCACCAACCCATGGTGCTGTGCTTCAGTCTGCCCCTTTCTCCTTCGTTGCTGAGGAAGCGGCATCAGCCACCTCCCTTCCTGCCCCCATCACTGCAAATCCTAGAGCCATGGGGACTGCAGGAACTCTTATGGCTTGTGGGGGCAAACTGCTGCTGAAACAAGTGGTCCAGATGCTGTGTTAATTCACTAGTGGCTATGATGGCACTGCTGTGGTTGCAGAAGTGCTGGAACCACATGCAGAGGACCCCCAGGCTCCACAGGCTGAGGAGTTCTTGCATATGGCTTGTCCCTGCTTCCAGCCTAATGACCAGCTTTTGGGGTAAGGGTTGAATGGAATTCAGAGGAAATACCAGCAGAGCTCGATTGCCCCAGTGGTCTGTGCACTGGATTGGAAGTTGTGGAAATGTGGCTCCTTTGTTCTCCAGCCTCTTGGCTCCTGTGTGTGTGCTTGAATGTATTTTCATCCGGGGCTTTGTCTATCTTATTTGCTTATGTTTTAAAAATTGAGACCTCAGAGGTATTTTGGCATTGTTAGACAATTCTAAGTGTTTAAGGATGCTGGAATTCCCAGAGGCAAGGATCCTGCTCACATCTTACTGCTAGCTGTCTCCACGGCGCAGTGTAGAGCTGTGTAGGTTAGCTAAGCCTGTTCCTGGGGAGCTGCGTGCCTGCCACGCACTGCCTGTGTGTGTCAGTGGATTGAGCCAGTGCAGGCTCTTGCTCATCCCTGCTGGTTAGGCCAAACCGTGTGCCAGAACCATGGCTGTGCCTCTCCCAGGGCTGCTTGCGTGTTTCTTGCAGGTCTGCCCCATGCCACACACCCCTTCAAGGAGAACACTTTATCCTGCAAGTCCCCCTTCTAGTGGAAGGGGTGGTTCTGTTAAACAAGTAATAAAAACATTTTGGTGTGACACACTTGCAGCAAGACACTAGAAATTCTATCAGGTAGAAGGTAATAGCATACTTTCTGTTCGAGTCCTAAACTTAATTAAGAACCACCAAAAATTAAATCGACTCAAACATGCATTCACTCTGCTTGTCAGTCTGAGGTAGCATAACATGACTCTGATTTCTAACCAGGATTTAAAGTTTTGTCCTCAATTGGGTTATCTAATTTGCTTCGTGTAACACTACAGGAAAATGAAAAGCAGGTGTTTCCTTCATCAAGTACCTACTGTTATGCTTTCTTTTCTATTTTGAGTTGTAGTCACAGCATTTTTGAATAATGAACCAGGACCTCCTCTTTGTTCTCAGGAAAATTGAACATACAATATAGGACTGGAGAACGGGACTGAAGCTGATTCTCCTGGCAATTACTGTCATAGTAGATAAAGCTCTCCCATAAATGGGAAAGGAAAGGCAGCTCCAAACCCTTATTTATCATCACTGTGTCTTGGTGGTACTTGTAATTTCCTGTGGCTACTATGACTAATAAAACAAAAAAGTCCCTGGGATAAAGGAGCAGCAGCAGAGTTCTGGCCTGAGAGCACAGCAGTAGCATCCCAGATAAATATGAACTCCGTTCACAAAGTTATGGAGCTCAGAGCTGTGCAAAATGAGAGTAGAGCCATAGCATCTCTTGGCTGAACAGTGATTTGATTCCCAGTTCAGCCAGGGTGGCAGCCATGCACTTTGTGTCCTGTTTAGCTGCTGTGTTAGTCTTTTATGAAAGTCAGCAGTTGATCACAGGCTGCAAAAACCAAAAACTTATGAATTTGAGACAATCAAAAACCAGCCAATGTAAATTGTTTTAAAATCATTCAGAGTTTGAAATTACCATGTTTGTATAAAAATATAGCTATCATAATCAAAACTGTAGGTACCTTATGATTAAAGAAAGAAGTGGGTGAATTCTGTGCATTCATTGGAAACACAAGAGCTCAGAGCTTGTCTTGGAGAGCCTTAACAAAGCACTAAACAGTCCCAAAACAAGGATCAGCATGAAGCATCCTGTTACTGAGTGAAGGAGGAGTTTTTGGAATAGCCTTTCTTGACTGTTCCAGAAGAAGAGTGAGCATTCATGCTACAGGAAGTGTTTTCTGAGAATTCCTGCAGGCGGAACAGTTCTTAGTCATGGCAAAGATTTGATTATTAAGACTTTTTACATTGATTTTCCACTAGCAATGGGCAAATTTAATAGAGGCCAGCGGTTTCATGCATTTTAGTAAAGGATGTTTATTAAAACCTTACCCAAAGTACTGTGAGATAGAAATCTTCTGAGATTAGGTATTTGGAAAACTGTTGCTTAAGCTCCAGGAAATTGGGCGTGATCATTTCATTATGAACCAATTTGATTGCAGGCTATCTCTTTGTAATTCAAGCAAAAACCTGCCAGATTTACCGAAAGCTGCTCTAGATGTTGATCTCAGTCTCATGATATAATTCACTCCACTGATTTCATCTGAAGGGAAGCAGTACTGGGACCATCTCTTCTTTGTGAGAGGACATACTGGGCTGTACAGCTGACACCATTGCACAGGTCTTTAGGGGCAGGGAGCAGCACTTGTAGCTGATGAAATTCTACTTGCTTTACTAACACACAGTCATGGTATTGAAATAGTGGTTTTCTCAGTTTGCTGTGGTTTGAAACACTAGCTTTAATTTCACAGCAGTTGACCTTGATCGTGCAAGACAATAAGCAGCAACACCATGGAAAAGTCCCAGAATACAATTCTCTTTAAAAGAAGCAAAACAAATCTGATCCACTGGTAATCTTAGAAGGTATTTAATCTAGCAGAGAGATGACGGCTTTAACAGGAGTGTTTAAAAAGTTCTACTCAGATGCCAGTTCTAATGATTTTCAAGTACAAATAAGAGCTCAAATCATTAAATTCCCAAGTAACTTCCCCCACCTTCTTGAAAAGCCTTAACTTTTAAGAAATGGCCTTTACCTGTAGATAAATACTGCATGTGGCTGAGCTATGAGGCTTGCATTCTTCCAGACTGGATTCATATATGCACACATTTTTTAGCACAGCACATGCATGAATAAGCAGCAGTAAGGTTATGTAAATACCACGTTCCAACTGCACTCCTTTTTAAAGTACATTCCATGCTTGTGAAAGCTGATGGGTTGAGGACCAAGAAAGGCAGTAGAGTTCTGTGGTCTTATATTCTGCTTTATAATGGCAATGCAAATATTTTTTCCCCACCTGGTCTCATTAGTACGGATGAATGAAAGGGGAAACTTTTCTGTGGCTGATAGTCTCATTCTTCTGCTCTGCCATTATTAGCATACAGTGCAGCATGTGGATAATATTATTTGGGGAAGGGGAAATGGGCTGGCTTTCTTATTCCCTCTATTTATGTGTGCACAAACAACTGACACACTGAGGGTCTCATTTAGCAAACCTTCCTCTGGGTATGCTCCAGCCTGCCCATGCTGGTGAGGCTGCTCAGAACGTGCTTAACTGTATTCAGATGTTTAAATTCAAAAGGATTTGAACATCTGTTTCTCATTAAATACATGCTTAAGAGCTTTGCTGAATCAGGGCCTTAGCCATTAAGAAATAAACAGAGACCACCAACTTACTTTACATATACTCGAAGAGTGTTCAGATAGATAGTAATGACTTTCAGTCAGTACTGCCCAAAGTTGGCTTTGAACTGCTGACCTAGAGGTGAAAGGCTGGTATCCTATTACCAGTCCCTGGGGCAAACCAGACTTACTTGTTTTCAAATATTAATGAATTAAGTCAAGTCAAAAGTGTAGCCCCATTGATTGCCTTTTCCCTCGTATTTTTCCTGTGTCAGCATCTGTAACTGATGCTGCCGTAGAAATCTTCAGGAATCTGTGCTGCCCACACTTCTCTGCCTTAAATCACTTACATTGTAAGCAGAGTCTTAACAACTGAAACACTTGGCTAGTTTTTAAAAATATTTAGAAATGGACCTTTCTATGAATGTTGATTGTAACTGTTCATCAAGGAAAATATACTTATATGTAGAATCTAATGAATTATTTAGCTATCTATTCTTCTTAAAATATGCAGACATAACTCTCACTGACACTAATAGGAGATTCATATGCATGCCAAGAGCAGGGAAAACCCTTGGAGAGTATTTAGACAAAATTCCTTGAAGGACTGGGGGAGAGGGGGCACAGCAGGAAGGAAAATCATCGATGCAAACACGAATTTGTCATTTTTCTGCAGAGGATATGTGTATTTATATTTTAAAAAAACAGTGGGGACCCTTAACTAACAAATATTTAAAATTCTATTTTTCATCCTTAAAGGCAGAATTTAGATGAAGGCCACACACAGACCTCCAGTTGAAAGCAGAGGCACAGTATTAATGAAGAAAAGCAAATGCTCCTGGTCAGGGCTGTTTTGAAAGCTCTGGATTTAGTCTTGGGTTTGGACTTTTGGGAACTTTTTTCCTACAAAAAGAGGTTTATTGAACCCCAACTACTGTATGAAATCAAGCAGGGGAGGTGTTTCTTCATTACTGGAAAGAGGATGTACCTTTGATCCAATGATTCAGGTGTTGAGTGGTTCTAGTCAGATACTGCAAAGGCCCATTTCCAGCAGGATTTTCTCAGCTACTGGGTTGTGTATACACAGGGCTGTCCAATGCACACAGGACCTGTGTGGCCTAGAACAGGTCAACAGACCAGGGATATTGGAGCCTAGACCATGGCATGCCTACAAGTGCAGAAAAAGACTCAGGTGCTGCGACAAGAGATGCAGATAAATGTCAGTCCTTTTAAGCCATACCAGTTTATCAGAGATCTATCCCTCCAGTAGTGCTGTATCAGAGGAAATTCATTCCAATTTAATACAAATGGTTGTCAAAAATCATGCCAATATCAAAATTACATAGTCCATTCCCTGCCTCTTCTGCTTCTCCTTCATGGAGCTATCCTGCCCTATGTGGCTCCTTCTCTTGTTTCAGATGTGGATCCAAAAATCCTCAACTTGAGGTCACCACTGTGCTTCATTCCTAAAACTGGCTATTTGGGAGCAGGGAAGAATGGAGCTCTAAAAAAAAAGCCTTTCTGGGGCTTTCGGTATTTTGGTTTTATTCACTTGTCCCCAAGTAGGTGTTCTGCCACCAGCTGAGCTGGTGACTGAGAAGGGAGGGGGATGAAAGGTCTTATTCTAGGTGAGATTTTTGGGGTCCATGTTTTTTGCTGTTTCTGCATTTTGAAATTGACGTCTTTTGCCCCACTGTGTCCTGGTGTTTGGTATTTCCGAGCCCTTCCTGTAAAGCTGCGTTGCAGGCAGGTTAATTCAGTTTATGGGAGAAAAACTGTGATGCCATTAGTAAATGCTTCTGGCAAACGGCAGTAAGTAATCTGCAACCCTGAGAAAGTTATAATGGCTTTTTTCCCTGCTGCACACCTGGCAGGAGGACAATGTGCCAGAAATCATCACCCTGAGCTGCTCCTGGGTTTCCTGGCTCTTGAAGGAGTCTGGCCCTTGCTACCCTTCAGGGCTGAGTGTAACATGGTACAGTGCACAACTTCCAGACAGACAAAGCTGCTTTAAGTGGGTAGTATTTCTTTACTGTAAACACTTCACATCAGTTCTGGAAAACCACAAAATAGTGATAATGCAAAGTCACTGGAAAGAAAAACTCATTAGAAATTGTGTCCTGATGCAAAAAAGATAAGTCGCAGCCAACCAGTGACACTTCATAGGAGAAACAAAATGTAAAAAGATCAAGCTGGACTTCCAGTGAAATATAAATTAAGTTGCTAAAACATATTAATTAATCAAAGATTGAATCAGCAATTCACAGAAACTATATTGAAAATTTATTATCTTGTCTTGACCGCATATCATTTGTGATGGGAAAAATTACCAAACCCGAAGCAGAGGGTAAGGGCTTACCTCTAGGCATACTAACGTTTCTAGAAATTCAAGTACTTTAGCCTGTAGAGACTGTAGTTTACTTTAGCCTAGCTCATTTTCCAAAAGAGGATAAATTCCTCTACTATCTATTTTATCATATTTTATATACTGCTTTTTTTTTATTTTTACTGTTTCCTCCATGTTGGTTTTTTTTTTCCAGGCTGACATAAAAGAACAAAAAAGAAATGTTATTGCTTAGAAATGGTCTTTTTAATAAAGACTTGAAAACCTTTTTATGAAATGTTAGTTTGGTTGTGCTGGATCACTAGATCCAGTTCTGGCTTGTGACATATTTACTTTAACTGATGTGTCTTTTCACTGTACTTCAGAGAAAAATGAGCAAGCCCATGCACGGAGGAAAAAATCACAAATCAAAGACAGTAAAACTGGTTTTGGATCCTTTTACAGAAAACAAACATTTCTATGAGTAAAGCGATATATCTGTTGAAAAGTTTTGAGGTTTGGTTAAAAATAGCGAGAAATTCTCCTCTTCTTCATTCCCCCCAAACCAATTTGTTTTCATTTTTGTCAAACAGAGAAAAACACTCCTCTTTTCCCAAAGCTAAATATAAGTTTATGTGGTCCTTTGTATGAGAAGGTGTTTATTCTCCTGCATTTTCACTACTAGTTTCAGTCTTTATGGTACTTTATTTAAAAAAAAAAAAAAAAACATTGCAGAATAACTAAACAGGAGACTCAAAGCTTTTCAGCTTGCTGTGCAGTTATCCCCTGGTCGTCCCTGAGACTGATGATTCCAAAATTGAGGCAAATACAGAAGGCGGAGATTTTGAGATTTCAAAAGGTCTTAGGGAGGCTTTAACTGGACCAGACTGTGTGGTGGCTCTAAAAATCCTTCTTCAGGCAGAGACACAACAGTGCCAGCCCATTATCCCAGTCATTTTCACTTCATGAGTAGGAGACAGACATTTAGCTGTCAGTGAAGGTAAAGGAGGTCATTTGTAACCAAAATGGATTGTTTTCCCTGAGCTTAGGGTCAACATCAACCTGGGGCAGCACCTACTTACATGCATAAAAAAATTGATGTCTTTTAGGTGAAAAAAAATTTATATTACAAAGAAACAGGGAAAAGAGACAGGCTAATTAATTTCAGTCAGTCCTGATCAAAGATACCTGTTCATCTTAGCAAGTTTTCCTGTCAGAGAGCTGCCTGAGGGGTGTGGGATGCTTCACTGTCAGACCATGGCCTCCTCTGCGAGGTGGCATGCTGAGAGCCTGTTGGGGGCAGAAGGAAGGTGAGGGGTCACCCGAGGCATCCACAAAATTCTGCAAACCTGAGAGGGCACAGCATCTTCTTCTGCTGTATCAGGCTGCTGCTGGGGCAGGAGAGCCACAGCCCCTCTTGGCAGAGGCACTCTCCCCTTGGCCACCACTGAAGGGTTTTTGCAGAAAGAATCTGAATGTACATCACTGAATTTGGTCTGAGATGGCTTTTTTTTTCTTTTTTCAGGGTGAGGGATTTACTCAAACCTGTTTTCTAGCTGGGTTTTTCAATGGTTTGGTCTCTGTTTCCTTAACAAAGATATATGCTGGGATTAAAGGATCTTGAGTTAACCTCCCTGGCTTATTTAAAATGCACTCTTTGTAAAATACACATCAAAAGTGTCATGAACTCTCTCTCACTCTGGGTGGCATGAAGGGTGGAGAAATGTTATAAACAAAGTAATACAGGGTAAATTGTAATCTAAGAGGCAACCTTTTTTTTTCCTATAGAAGGCAGCTGAACCAAAAATGCACTCTCTAACTGCAGAACTGTGCTAAGGAGGATAATGTCCTGTTATTATCACTGCTTTATTGTTAAGCTGCTTCAAATCAGTATTTTGTGCTCTTCTGGGAAAACAGGTTGGGCATAAATATACTTTCCATGCAGCTGAGGTCTGCTGAGCACTGCTGTTTGCTTCAGAGGGAGGAAGTTGCAGGTGGCTCACAGGTTGGCGAGTACGCTGTGTTTAACACTGCTCAGCTTCAGGGCCAGGGGCTGGCTAACATCTATTTACCTTATGGCAGTTCCCAAGACACTCCCTTGCATACCAGCCACTGGTCGTGCTTTCCTGCACTTGTCAAAAAACAGATTTGGAACAAATTGTGTAGAATTACAAGTGGCACAAGTGCAATGCGTAATTGTCTACCTAGCTACCAGAGGACAATGATAATTATGTTATTATTTTAAATCATATAGTGGAGGTGGCTACAGTTCTTATAGTTCTAGTGTTGTTATGGCTATGACCATAATAACACTTTAGATTTCTAGTTCAGAAATGTGGTTTAATCTTTTTTTTCTCCCAGAGAAAATTATAGCCCTAGTAGCAGAAGCCAAGTAAACACCTTACTTTACACATTGGCACTTTCATTACAACAGGCCAGAGAGCAGCACTGCACATCCCAAAAATATATTTTTATAGTACAATCAAAGTCTATGTAACATGGAAAAGTTTCAATCCGAGGGGTAGGGAATTAATCCCATAACAATAACTGAATTTATATTTCAATATCCTTTGGTAGTCCATGCACTAAAAAGTGCTTCTTGCCATGAATCCAAACAGCAGGGTTTGCATATTGACTACTCAGCAGTATTTTAGGGGAAGAATGGGTACAATATGGTAACTGCAGCTGTGAGAGGCCAGGATATGAGCTGTCACTTGGCCCAGCCAGCCCTTATGGCAAAGATATCAAACTGTGCTGCCTCTCACCCTTTACACATGTCACTCTACCTACTGTAGCTGTTTATTTGCTGCAATTTCAGTCAGAGCTTTGGGACCTTCATCACCTGCTCCTTTTCTCAGTGCATCAGATGTGCTGTTGCATCTGTGTCCGTATAATTTGTTCCTGTCTGTTAAGTGCCACTCTCCAGTCACAGGCACAGCTCACTGGCCAAGAAGTTGCTGGTGAGAGCAGAAGCTGTATGGAATTGAACTCTTCTGTTTTAGGACTTCATAATAACTTTTGCTTCATAAGACTTTTCACAGCCTGACATTGACATGGACCTGGCACTGGGATGTTCTTGAATTGTCAGAACAGAATATATTTTTGCTTCCCACCAATGGAGTGACAAGCCCATTCCAACTATAGTGAAAGAAATAAAATGAGAAATAGAAATTACCCTCTATTTGAAGGACTGAAGGGGAATCATCATATGGGTAGGGGGAGCCCCAACCCAAAGAATTGTGAATCCCCCCAGTGCCATGTACACACACATTGTGCTCTGAAGTTAATGTTGAGCAATGAAGGGTGTGAGGTGCTGCTAATAACGGTGCTATTTGAGGGCTTAAGCAGCAAATTTACACATGGGGATTATCAAGACTTGTTTTCTCCCATAAGGTCACCATCCCTGTTGTGAAAAGATGTTTTAAATTTAGAGACTGATGATTCCCAGCAGCTTTCTGGGTGACCATGTTGTCACTGAACTACGTAATGTTGTTTTGTTTTTTTTTTTTTTTTAGCACCCATCTCACCTTTTTGACACCTGAATCTTTGTCTTAGAAACAGGTTTTCTCCTTACTCCATAGCTCCATCTTGGCAAGGATGTGAGACAAACCCATGTAACTCTTTGTAACTCTATAAGGTCACAATGTAATAAGTAAATGCACTGACTCCTTTGCCATCTGTGGGTGATGAACACCTGCATTGGGAGGGTATGGAATTCTTTCAAGGTATCCTTGAATAGACTTGTGAATAGAAGTATCTCCTGCATCTCAAGACATGTGAAAACAATAGTCCCAGAGAGTCAAAGGCACCGTATTATGAAATTTAAACGTGTTTTGCTTACATGGGTCTTAGAATAAATCCTTTCTTTCTTTCAGCTGTGAAATCCCTCTTTCAACCCTTCAAATAACCCATCTGAAAGAAATCATTCCAGCAGAGCCATTACAATTAATTCTATTATGCAAACCTGTAGTTCCAGATTTTCATTAAACTGACAAATGGTTCCTCAGAGTAATTTTCTAAATTACAAAATATATCTTGGCTGTTTTAAAAGACCTGTTATCACACACTATCCTGTAACATAGGGCTATATTAGTGCTGTGAAATTTAGTCCTCAGCTAGGATTTTTTAAGGAGTTATGTTAGTTGCTGATGTCCAATACAAGTTTTCAGTTACTTAGGATCCAGGGGAGTTGATTGGTATCCAAGATTTTGGGGGAAAAAGTTTCCATCTTTATCAAGGTACTGCAAAAACATTAGTGTTTGGAACAAAAAAAAAATGTGGCACAAATTTCTAGGTATCACTAATAACGTTAAAAAACAGGGTTTGTGCCAGTGTTTACTGGTAGTCCTAAGCATATCTTTCCCATCCAGTGAAGTTCCTGATTTTCCTGGGCAAGCACTAAGCTAAACTCACCACCACAAATCTTAGAGGAACCTCCCAAAAGCAGCAGAAGGGCTGTTATGTGGGCAGGCATGGGAATTTAGCAGAATGGTCTCCTAAAGAAATCAATAATCAGATCATTTCAAAAGAACCATTCAACAAAAACTTGGATAAAATGACAGATTACTTACAACATTGGTTTAAAGCATTTATGTTGATAATTAAGAATAACAGACAAAGAGTATTAAGTAAAGGAGAGCAAGCATCTAGCCAGTCATTAAAAGAATGGAATTTTTCTAATCCTCTTACAAAGATGCTGTTTTGGGTTAGTCCCTTTCTGCATAAAGCAGCCACACCACATTTTTTAAGTCAATGAAGAGCTGAGAGCTGTAGCCCAGACCCTCAAAACTACTTTAAAAAGACAACTCCCACTGAGAGACAAGCATTAAATTAATCTGCGGACTGAGTCCATGGGATGAATAAAGAGAGTGTCTTCTACTCTGTATCACATGGCAAATAATTATGTAGCCAAATGAATTTGATATACCAGAAATTTATTAATGTTTATTGGTTGGAAGTTTCCACATTCTGTATCACACATGTTTTATCTCAGGGTTAAGAAATTCTAAGAAGTGCTTTTTATTAGGTTAAACTGAGAGATTTTAAATCATACAGAGCCACATTTATGGATAACATCTGGTCTTTACTCCCTTTTTTATTCAGTGAGGATTGTTTGTTCCTGGGAAAAGAGGGTATATGGTTGTTTCTATCTGCCTCAAAAGTAAGTTTTAATCTTCAAAATGGAGTAAAATGCACATTTTTATTTCTTAGGTATCTGAGAATCCCACTCTCGTGATGCACTTGTGCTGTTCTGATCATTAGTAAGTGCCCTTGATTGCAGTTGTCTTTCTTTGAGTCCTTTTGACCCCTTATAGGATCTGTGAGGCAGTAAGGTGCAGTAGAAGATTCTTCGATACTAATCTCAAATCTTATTCAATTAGACCTTCTTGGGAAGACATTGTTAAATGTGTTGGAAGGACCTCAGATTCTGCTTCTAGTCTATCAAACCCAGTAACAGCTCCCTTAGATGCATAATTAACCTTCCCCTTGGCAATTTCTTCTCCACTTGCCTTCATGTCACCTCAGTTGAAGTCTCTGTCCAAAATGACTTTATCACCCTGTTTATTGCTCAATCCTTAAAGAAGTCTCTTCTCCTACAAAGCCTATCATCCTGACCATACCAGATGGTGTAGTGAAGCAACTGCAAGGATGGCACTTGGCACTCTCCCTCTTTTCTCAGTATCCCCTGCCCTTGCTGTTGCAAAGGTACCACGTGTGAGCAGCAAGGTCCAGAGACGCCCATGTGTGAGCTGTGCACAACATAAGTGAGTAGGTATGGTCTGCTGCTCCGAGAAATGCAAGTGTCATAAGGTGGTTTAGAGTACAATGGCCAGTAATGCTTTTCCTTCTGGTGTCCAGGCAGTTGAGCAAACTTATTCTCATCAGAGAAAGGGCTCAGAAGCTTGGAAAGAGCAAGACTAATGTTCTCCCAGCCATTGTCTCATTTTACCAGTGCTTTGGTACAGCCTCAGCCCTTGGTGTTCAGAGGTGATGTGGACTGCTCAAAAGCATCTGCAGTACAAGAACAATTCACTTTTTCTCATCCAAATAAACAGAGAGAGGAGTAGGTATAATAAGAAATCTATATTTCAGTCATATGGAATTTTTTCCTCAGTAACATAGTGTGTCCATATACAAACTGATGGTGAACCTTGCTGGATCCCCTTATCAAAAGAAATGGAATTGAGTAAGTCCATAAAAACTAAGGCAAGGCTCAATTTACTGCTGTTAGTACAAGTAAAATTTTAAAAATACTCCCACCTTCACATCTAATTCAATATTTTTGTAGTAAAAAGATGATGGGTCAATTTTTTTTTATTCTCAAGAATTTTTTCCACCCTAAAGATAATACCCTGTTGAGTAAACAAGAAGCTGCCCTTTTAGTGTAAGGAATGGAGAAAAAGGAGTGAGTAGATTCTTTCTGATTTTATGCACCTCATTTACATAGGACCCTTGTGAATTAAATCCTGTTCTGTAGTGTATAACATCTCTAGGAAAAGAAAAGTGATACCAACTTTTTGGTCTGAATAAAGCTAGTTTGTGCCACCTAACAGCACAGTAGTGGGCTATGGCTTTAAATGCAAAACTTCTCTGACAAATGGACAGTATTATACCCTATAGGTATGTGTTTTCTGTAACTGGCTGCCTTCTGATCCTGAGTTCAACACAATAATGTATTAATGTCCCTGCAACCTTAGCCTATTTCCTGAATGGGGTTTTGTATTAAAATAGGAGATACTCCTAGTGATTTTATTTTTATGCTTTCTTCCTCTCTTTTATTCAGATACTAGCTAATGCTAGTAATGGCTCAGGAGGTAATTTAGGATTAGGTTAGTGGTGCTACGTTACTCACTTCACCTCCATCTCTGGCTTCTGTAGACAGTACATCATCAATTGCATAATGTAGAAGGATAGCAAATTTCAGGCTGTGATTAATAATATGATTCCTTGAACCCTCTGTAATTACTACTATTAACAGATGGCTTGGTGCTTAATTAGCAAGTCATTTGGAATCAGCTCATACAGTAAGTTATATTTCATATAACTCTTCTTAGAGAGCCCCTTAGAAAGATACTTTTCTACCTTAAAAAAAAAACCAACAATCTGTGCTGTCTAAAATCAGGTATTGATTGGCAATTAGGTCTGAGGAAGCTGTGGGGGATAATTGTAGTGCACGAAATGCCACAGCCTTTGAAAAACCAAAGTGTATTTTCTCATGGAGCGATAACTTTGATGTCATAATTATGATCATCCAGCTAGCAGCGGACAGCAGAGAGAGGCCAGGCTCCAGCTGTGTCTGCAAGCTGGTGCTGGTACATACCTGCCAGCTGCAAGGGAATGAAGCTTTGCAAACACTCCATCGCTGTTTCACAGACCTCTCTCAGAGGTCTTCCAGGTTCTTAAGTGACACAGCTCCTGGCACTGTCCAAAAAAGAGACAAGTGTTAACAAAGCCAATGACCAAACTGATTGCCTAGGGTCTTTAAATCATTGCTGAATCCAGCAGTGCTTAGCAAAAGCTCAGCATCCTTAAGCATCTTCATTTCCTTGTCTCATGAGTTTAACTCTCAAAGGTGTGAAGTTCAGTTTTAATTTTTGCTCTTTTGATATGTATAATGTATAATAAGGCATAATTGGAGAGTGATTTATCTTAAAATGCTTATAATTCTCGCATGAAAATGATTCTGTTCACAGTGGAGGAAAAAATTGCAGTCACTCTCTAAACTGCCTACACTAAGCCTCAGAGCATCTGGCGATCCTCTGGAAATGCTGCTCTGTGAAAGTGTCTGGAGTCTCAGGGGATGAGAGACCACTGGATTGGTTTGAGACTCTTCAGAAATGTCCCCTATTTCAAGCATAGTTTATACTACAGTGGCCTTCAAACATGATGTTGTCTAGTTACACATACAGTCAGGTGGTCTGTGAACCCCAGAGCAGACCCACTGCTGTCACGTGGCCCTGGCAGGAGGTAGGGAAAAGTCCTCACTTTTGTAATTTGGAGCTCTGAACCCAGTCAGCGATTAGAAAAATAATTTTGCCAAATGCTGGAATTAAAATCACAAAGTGATAGAAGCCAAGTTTCTGTAAAATAAGCTGACCTGCCAGAAAGATATGACTTGGAAAGCTAGACTGGAAGCACATGCTGTTCTTTGGTACTACTCTGGGGTTTTGGGGGTTGATTGGGTTTTTTTTAATGCTTTCTTTTTCAGGTGCAAACTGAAACAGTGCAGATTGTTTATATGATGCATATATAATACATCTTAAGTTTAAAATATCCTATCTAAAATATTAATGTGGTATTGTGGAAATATTTTTGTACAATTTTGGTCTTTCCATTACATATCATAAAATCAATTAATTTTTGTTTTGAAGTGGTAAGTCCAATGTGTGTACAGCATACTGGTCCTCCACTCAGCAAGTGTGTTTGGTTGCCCTGTGTTAGGGATGCTGCTTTGGGACTTGACCCTCATATAGGGCAATATCTAAAGCCTCTGAGAGCACTACACAGCACAGTTCAGCAAGTCTTTACTTGATTATTCAAATTTAAGTTAAATTTTTAAAATGGTTTTGATTAGCTCCCTTTGCTTTTAAATACTTTTGCGTACCAGTAGATGTGGTTTAAGTTGAGAAAAGGTTCAAGTAACCTTACCTGTTTTGTCAGTTTCTATTATTGTGTCTTGATTTGGTCCCTGATTTCAGTGAGACGTTTCTAGGCCAGCACTCAGAGTACTAATGCTGTTCAAGTAGTCATGGCTATAGTTAAAAAACCTAAATAATTACTTCATTAGTGCTGCCATGATTCCAAGGCTAACAACCTCATTCCTAACATACAGGTATTTGTATTTAGGGAGAAAAAGAAGGAATTCAGATTTGAGATCTCCTTGCACTCAGTCAGGTGCAAAAGAGAATTGAAAGTAAAAAGAATCGTTATCTGTCCAAACCCCTCTCCCCACAGAAACTCACACACATGTTGCCTAGGGTGTGTCAGGTGGGTCTCTGCTCAGCATCACCACTTTGCTCACCCAGGGGTCGTTTGTCTTGGTTTTCAGTTTGCTTTACTTCATGCCATTGCTTGCTGAGAGGCCGCCATTATAGGCCTGACCTAAATACTGGAGTTACGAAGAAGAAAAAAATTACTCTGATGGAGAATAGATAATGACAAAGACTTTATTCTCCTGTCCACACCGTCAGCTGAGAGGGCCCTGCTATCAGCAGTAACTGAGCCTTGAATCGCACGTTTTCAGTGCTGCAGGCGGGAGATGGGCTTGGGTTACAAAGCTGAGTCTCACATCAATTAAAGTCTGTGTGCACAGCAGCTGCATTCAGAAAGGTGGAAGAGATTTAATCTTCACCTTTCACCTTGGGTCAAAATACAAGGTTACTAAGACAGACTTATTAAAAATGGATTGTTTCTGCCAAATTAATGTTAAAAGTTTGCACTTACTACAAAAGCACTTTAGTATTTGCTTCCTTTGTTAAAAAAAATTGCAGTTAAATAGCAAGGAAGTAATAAAACTGTTGAAAGAAACAAATAAATGTTTATGTCAGACTTCCAAAGTCTGCAGCAGTTTTAGTCTTTTTTCTTGACAAAAACCAGAGAATTACTCTCTACTACATCTTTTTTTGTGAGTAGGTTGATTATTCTGATCAAGTATAAACAGTCTCCCGGGACAGAACACTGAAGGTGTTCTTAGCTTAAATATAGTGGAAGATTTTATTTTAGTACAAATAATTATTTGAGAAACAAACTCTATCTGAAGCCCTGACGTCTTAGCTGCATCTCAGAAATCAGATGTCCAATTTCAACTCACCACTGAGGCCTTTGGCATCTTTCACTGTTTTTCAAAGGAGGCTGAATGAAGCCCGAAGGGGAATATGTTGCTGATCTGTGTTCCCAGACTGCACTAGAGATAACCAAGATATGATTAATCACATTGATATCTCACTTCCTTTTAGATTTGTGATCTGTTTGTGAATTGAATTTGAGGACAAACATCTCCATGTGCAAATAAGCAAATCCCTACCAGTCTTTGTGTCTTTCTGTGTGTCTAAGTGATTTCCCCAGAGAGGTAAAAGACAGACATTTTTCCGTAGTTTGGTACAGCCTGTTTTCCAAAGTTTTATGGAGAAATATGTTACTCCAAGAATATATATGCATTCTAAAGATGAGTTTAAAACCTGTGTTTCATATGGGTAGGGGTTTGTCACTGCTAAAATCAATGGAATCTTTGTCATTGACTTGGAAGGGTATGAATGAACAGCCTGTGGACAAGGGAAACTTTATTGTCATTATTTTACAGAAATTTTGACGTTCCAGTTTTGCGTCATTAACCTCAGGGTGAGTAAAGCTGTCATAACAGAATAGAAAAAGCAAACTGTGCTGGTAGCAAATCTTAGTTTTTAAGGAGAATATTTGGAATGACAACTCAGCCAAGAAAGTTGAATTTTGGAGAGGAGTTCTCACCTGATGCAGGAGTCAAACATGCAATTTGGTGTGTCTGTGCTGGGTTCTGTGTCACTCACATAGCAATTGTGTCCCTTTGAAAAAGTGATGCTGAGTGCACACTACTCCTCTGTACAAAGAGTGTGTATTTCATGGTGTGTGTACATTGCCTGAGTTACAGCTGAATGGGACTTTTTAATATATTCCAGATATGTTAGGCAACAACTGAAGAAATATGTGAAACATGCTCTAGTCTTTGTTTGAAAACACATGTATTTTATTTATAATGTGGAAACTGTACAGTCATCACAATAGTTACACTCTGACATTTAGCTTTTTTATTAAAAAACAACACCTTTATTAAAATTGTAGCAGTACTTTTAATGAATTTTCTATTTAAATTATTGTGAGCCTTATTTAGAATTTGAATGATACTGAGTGATATTGGTCTTCACTCTCACATTAAAAAAAGTTTCTGCTCAGTGTTTCCTGGTCTGGAATAAGTCATAGAGGCCTAAGATACCTGGTGCCATATGATGGCTTTCATTAAAAAAACTAGAAATCTTGTTCCATATATGTCTGAATAAAGGTTGAAAAAATGAACTAAATGTAACTGTCAGAGCATCTTAAAGGTTTCAACTCTCTAAATATATCCTCTGCCAATCAAAAGTCACCATGTTTCCTTGTGACAGATGCCAGCTCTCGGTATCATGCAGATAGAACGAGCTTTCCCAATCCACTGCTGCGCCGATGGACTCCCCACCATTCAGAGGCCCCCTGCACTCGTGGCATGGGCACAGCTGTGCCATGCCCTGGGGCTCCACACAGCTGTCAAGATCCCCTGCATGTCCCCCTGGGCAGGACTGTGTCCCAGGCCCTTGGGACTGTCCTGGCAGTGCAGCACACAAACACACTGCTCCACACTGCCTTCTTAAACACAGATGCCGCTCTAGCGAGGGCCTTGCTGCCTCCTGGTGCCTCACCTTCATCTCCTTGGGTACCAGTCTCCTACAAAGGCATCTCTGTGGTATGGCATTAATGCCCTGGTGGTAAAACCAGCCTCAGGTAGGGGCCTTCTGTTGGGGCTGCACGTGTGGAGAGGGCAGAGGTGTTCCTCCTTAACTCCTCAGAAGTCCTGACCTTCTGAGGAGTTAAGGTCAGAAAGCCAGGTTTGTTTGTTTGTGCAAAAAGTATATTAAGTACGGAACTCTGAAACCTTTAGCTGAGTTGATAATGCTTTGAAATATTCATGCACAAAATCTGAAAATCTTTATATATAACATTTGTAAAGGTAATCATTACTGCCTGTTAATTTATTAATCTAGGAAGTCAAGGGTATTGCACATCACAATACCAGAAGTAGAAGTAGAAATGGGTGTAGCTGCTGCCTTTCTGGGTTTGAGGGGCTTTTCCTTTGTGTTATTTTGTTTTCAAGTGTCTCATCATCTGTGATGAGTGTCTGTTCTGCTTCTGGTGAGGGGAATGATGAAAACTGGCACCATTTGATTGATTTTTTCCTTCATTCCCTTCATATATATCTTTATACAAATGCAATGATTTTGATTTTGATTAGACTTTTACCACGACTTTTCTGTTGCAGTACAGAATTTCTGCTGATAGAGATTTCAGAAGTCCTTTATTCACCAGTGTTCCCTTGGCTGTGGAAACTTAGTCAAGTCTTGGGTCCAAATCAGACAGATGAGAGCACTGACCACCAGGTTTTTTAACTGGGACTGCATCCCCTGAGTTTTTGGTATTTTGCATAAAACTTTTAAAGGCCTTCTTTTTCATCCCAACAGGAAACAGGAAAAGATTTTGCTTGAAAGCTGAAAAATTTAATGCTACAGAAACACCATTTCATATCCATATGTAATCCAGAATTGAGTTTGTCAGTGTAGTCTGAATTCTGTCTTTGATCTCTAAAAGAGAAAGGCAGCCCATGAAAATACTCTTGAACTAAAAGAACACAAACTGGCTTAAAATACCACGTCCTCATGGAGTGTATCCCACAAAAGCTAGGGCCCAGTGAGTTTAGCAGGGAGACTTATGCTGCAGTAAAGGGACAATTTCAAAGTTCTGAAATTTGATTTCATTTTTAATCTAACCCTTATCTGAATTTCTTTGCTGGATTTCCAGTCTTGTTATCTGATATTTGGCATTTTGTTTCCCGAGAAGTATGGCAGAACAAATCATTTTGTTGGGAAAGAATATACACATCCAGTGGGCTTCTCTGCAGAGATCTTTTAATTTGCTGAACACCTCAGATTATCTCAGTTGATTCTTGCTTAGGAATAAATGGGTAGAGTGATGAATAACATTCTGCCTGTCTCCAAGTCCTGGCGAGGTGTGTGCCACCCATATTCCTTGCCTCACCTGGGAGGCCGCTTTAAGGGCTCCTGTCCTTTATAAAATTGATGAGAGCTCAACTGCCTGGCTGTGCTTGGCATGCAGGGCCCTGGAGCAGAAGATTGCAGAGCCACTGTAAAAGCTGCTGTAAGTGGGGCATTTTCAGAGCAGGTTGGAAAATTCTGAGAAAGCCCAAATGATTCTCTCTGCTGATTCTTAATGAACCCTATGGGAGAGGGTCTACCAGTATGGAAGATAAATTCTGTCTATCTTAGCATGGATCTTTTGCCACCAGAATGTAAGAAAAATATGGCACAATTATTAAAAAGCCCAACCATAAGAGTACACTCTCAATGTCCTACCAGCTCAGCAGGGAGCAATGGGGATTTGAATGACCTGAGATGGCTTAGTTGTTATCTGCCTCTTACTCTGATTTTATTCATGGAAAACTTGTTTTCCTCTCAGTGCACTACAAATAACCAGTCACCTAAAACATTAAATAATGAAATTCAAATGTACTGAGTTAATCACTGGAAAAGTGCTTCATCTGAAAACTCCACAGGGGATCACGTTTCAGAACACAAGTGTCCTTGTACAGTATGCATTTCCTCTTTGGTTCACAGGTTTGGTCATGCAGAGATTTAGAGTTATATTGAATTACTGCCTGAAGCCATGCCTGACTATCTTTTTCATTAATTACCTTCCATGGCTTTGGGACAGATTAACTGATAAATATATGAATCCCTAGTGCAGTAACCTTTACTGTGTACTTAGAATTACTGATAGGCATGTAATCTCAGAATCTGTGAAAACTTTTTTCTTTCTTCCTATAGATTACTACTGAGCTTTTGCTATCTGATTTGCCCATCCACGCTCCTGTATTGTCTTTGCCAAAAGATGCTGTTAATCAGCAACAAGGACCTTTGTAACAGCCCAGGAGGAAGATTGGTATGGCTTTTCAGGAAATATATTTGTTTCTCTTTTTCTCATGTGTTAGCATGAGAGATGGGTAAAACTCCGTTATGCCCTGTGTTATCTTTTCTGGGCAACAGATGCTTCAGAGTAGTCTAAGAAATGCAAATGAAGCAACTGTTTTTCTGTTTAGTTTTTTGGATTTTATTTTTTTTTTCCATTTTTATCTTTCCTTAACAAAATGTCTCAGGAACTGGTCATTCTGGATGGATAGTCACACTGTTTACAAAAAAAAAAAAAGCCTAGTGTCAGCTGCAGCTGAGTTTTATGTTTCTCAAGCTGCCTTTCAGCAAACTATCTGCTACAAGTATTTTGACCAGTGTACCACCTTCTCCATGCAAAAATTGCTCCAACTGTTTAAATTTTTTAATTCACTGAGGAACGCTTCAGATACTCATTCTGGGTATGAAGAGCTGTTGTACTTTTTTGCTTTAATTATGTCTTGTGGGTATTCTTACTGCATAATCTAGCTAGTGATCTAGTTAGATAATATTGTTGAACAGCAGCCTTGCTGGGATTGCTCAAAATTTCCTACGTGTAGTCCCAAAATCTTTGCGTTAGCTGACCATTGCAAGTCAAAAGAATCACTTCACCACAGCCTGAAGAAATCAAATCAAGCCAGTATTATAAAGTATATATAAAACATATATAAAATTAGCTGAGCTAATATACTTACATACTTGTTTTTAAGGCCTTTGCATTGATGTATGTTATAAATTGTTAATAATATG
Organism: Lanius collurio; assembly: GCA_020086605.1. Lineage (NCBI taxonomy): Eukaryota > Metazoa > Chordata > Aves > Passeriformes > Laniidae > Lanius > Lanius collurio. The sequence goes on along the minus strand of JACBWW010000002.1, from coordinate 35,714,306 downwards.
TGTTGAGAGCCTTTATTTATAGGAAGTTATTACAAGTGAACAAAACTTTTCACTGGAGTCATTATAGGAGTTTAGATCTATTCACATTCATGAGATTGGATTTGAGTTAGAATTACACTTTTAAAGTTTTAAACACGAAATAGAACTGTACAGAGGGGTAGAGCAACCAGAGTTTTTTTGATTTGTTAGTCTTCTTTGACACCAATATAGAATTCCCTTAATCAAAAGATATTTTAAAAAATACCAATAAGGCTCTGTGTGCCCCAAAAATATGGGAGTAGCATTGCTAATCTGTAGCTCCTTAGGGTGAAGAGAGCCTTGGTTTGCATGCCCAAGTAAGCAAGGGAGTTTTATAGCAACCTCTGTCCTCTTGAGCCTGAGCACTCTAATTGGTAAGCATCTATAAAATTTATGCCTAAAGTAATTTTTCTTCCATCTGTTCAGCTTGAATGGAGAACATTTGTTAAACCATGTTTGTAGGGATGTTCACAGTGAAATGCATGCCCAACCTGATGTTAGGCTGGTTAACTGGTGTTTTTAAACACAAAGCTGATATTGTTAGATGGTACAGAGCTTGAACAAGCACAAATATGAGAGAGCACAGTTTTTTCTTTTCTTATAAACTCGAGTATTCTTTTCCATTGTTGCTCTAAAAAGAACTAAGAAGACTAACCAAGTACCCACTTATAATAATTAGTAGTTGAAGTCCACCTGTCAATTGCTTAAAGTTAGATTAAGTCCGGTCTTTGCAGTCCGATACTTTTTCAGATTCAAGAAGCCGGAGCCATGTAAACATTGAAAGTAATTATGTCTCTTTCTCCTCCTTTTCTTCCTTTTCTTCCCCCTTCTCTTTCTGGTGTTAGTTATTATAGAAAAGAGTTGACTTGAGTTTCAGAGTGTCTGCCAAAAAGCCTCTGGCATTCCCTGGGAGATTGAATTTTACATTCTTCAGCAAACAATGTCTCCAGAAATGCAAGAGGAAAACACTGTTTTTCTTTTTAATCTAATGTCAGTGTCTAAGCCTAATGGAGCTCTGATTTTTTATTTTCAAGCCTGAGGAACATCATGTGTTGATATTAGTATGTGCCTTTTTAAGCTTCATTTGTTATCTTTTAGCAGCTGCTAAAGTGTAAACAAGTTGTTTTTCTCTTCTGTGTTAAAAAAAGGCTCTTTACTTATCCAAAAACTCCACTGCTATTGTGCTTATTGGGCTATGCTAGCAGCAGCAAAAAAATATTATTGAATGCCACAAATGTTTGGTTTATTTCAAAGCCTTTCTAAAGTGCAAATCATCTGTTTCTTTTCAGCTTTTCCCTTGCTAGTAGAAAATTAGAAGAAATCAGTCAGGAGGTAGAAACATAAGATGTTTTCTGTAAGTTTTTTCAAGTGTAATAAAGAAGGGATTTCATATTTCTGACAGTGATTTTACATACAAAAATCATGTACAATCCAGAATTTCAAAAGCGAGCTTGGTTGAGCATGTTAAAGGAGGACTGATTTCTCAAAAGAGCAGGAAATACAAAACATTATACTTTTCAAGGTAAGGCAAGCTGAAATCTGACCTTTGGGGATTATTTATATACAGCATATATACAAATCTCCCTCTTTCTCTGCATTACCCCCTCTCTATATTTCCCTGCCAGACCATGAAGACTTTCCAAACAGAAAAAAACCAATGAGGTAGGGGAGAATAGTGATTTTAAGGATTTTGCATACAGACAGCAGCAGCATATCTGCATGTGTGCTAAAGAGGGAGTGCAGTGGGTGACTTTCAGGACTGAGGCTGTTTGCCATCTCTGCTGGCTATACCAGCAAAATCGCTGCCACCAGATATGGTCATTCCTTGAAATTTACAGGATATTATGCATCTTGAAATCCTCTCAGACTCTCATAGGAAAACTCCACAGCTAGGAAAACAATCATTTTTCCAGATTATTCCTTACAGCTTTCCAGATTTTTTTTAATTTGTTTTGAATCCTTTTACCTTTTTAGCTTGAGTTTCACGGGATGAGTCAAGTTTAAAGTACTGCTATTTGCTTAGAAACCCATAGAGCACACAAAAGGATCCATACAAAGTTATGTTTTAGGACTGAACTGCAATTATGCATCTCTTTCAGTTAGATGCATATAAAGTGTAGCTCAGGAGTCCTCTGGCAACTGAAGTCCAACTAGTGGCTTGCTCAGTCTGGCACTATTTGAAACCACTGAAGGACTGTGCAGAGCTCCGTGCAAGCAATTTTTCTCCTATCCGGTGGGCAAAGGGTTCTGAAACAGAGGACACCTTTGGGTGTATCCTTTCTTCCACAAGATTTGTTCAGAAAATGATATTTTCTCTGTACAGATTTTTATTGTACACTCTCCAATGTCCAGTTTCAACATTTTCAGTAGGAACTTCACCACTGCTTTGTCCTGTCCATGCTCAGGTGGATGTCTGTTCTAGAATGAATAAGCATTCACATACTTGTTTTATGTTTATTTTGGAGAATAAAAGGATTAAAGAACTGTGCATTATTGTGGAGTTAAAGGCATCTTTTTAATGAAGCAAACTCCCTGAAGAAGCTTTGTTTCCTGCAGGTTGCTGGAAGGTGGTAGGGAAAAACATTACACCAGCTGCAAACCTCTTGGGATCTCCCAGCTCTTGAGGCAGAGTGTGTGTGTATTTGGGGTGTAGGGGAAATAAAACCTCTTGCCAGGGCTTACCGCAGGAGTGAGAGGAAAGAAACCACTGTAGGGCTCAAATGAGGTTCCTGAACAGAGGTGTGATTTGTCACAGGATCTGCTACCGATCTGACTTTTCTTTCTTTTGGTTATCTGAGATATTTCCTGTGCTTATATCTTCCTGGGTCTCTTCATATGCCCTGCTGGAAACCCTTTGAGTGTAGTTTTCTGTATATACTACTCTGTAGAAGACATGTAGATTGCTCTAAAAGAATGTAATAACATGCCCTAGTGCAGTACAAGCTATTTTAAATATCAGAAATGTAGATGGATTGCTATGACTTTAGCATGAATGTGTTGCAGCATCAGGTACAAAATGTGTTGAGTGTTTTTTTGGTTTTTTTTTTTTTTTTTATATTTTTTCTCTAAAGCAATGATGTTTTTTATCCCCCCACAGAGCAAGGTCTAGCCAACTGGACGTTGTTTCCCACTCAAAGGTGTAACAAGAAATACAGTTCTGTAGTTTTGCCTGTTTTGCAAACTGTTACTGAGATGGCTAACCTTCACTCAATATCAAAACTACTAGAACTGTAGATGTTTAAAAGGCACTAAATCACTATATTTTCTTGTACACATCCCCTTTGCCATTTTGGAAAGAGTTATGGAGAGCAGGCTTAGCAGATGTCAAGCTCCAGCTTGGTCCTGCATGCCCAGTTCAGTTCTTCTGAGATTTTACAACCTCAGGATAGTGCTGCAGAAACCAAGCAGGCCAAGTCATTTAATACACAATTTTCTCCCCTCTGAGCCTCTCTGGATTTCATCTCACAGTAGAGGGCACTGTGCAGTTGGAGTTCATCCTCTCAAGGAACCGTATAAACTCCTGATTTCCTGCAGGCATAGAGATTCCAGGGTGCTCTTCAAATTTATAATTTTAGCTCTGCTTGCTACTCATGCTTAATTGACAGTTATATTTACTTCAACTCTTTCTTTGGTTCCTAATGGATTATTTTTTTCTACTCTTTGTCTCCTCTGCTGCCATGGATTGTTGTATAGCTGCACTGATCCATCCCAGATATGGCTATATTTTAGTGGTCAGCCATTGGATTGCCATATCAAGTATTTAGCTAAATGCTTTGTGGATGTTTCTGTATGAAAAGAGCTCCATTGAGACTAAGAGGATATTATTATTCACAATGTGGTGACTGGTTTCACACATGGCTGAAGCAAAATAAATCATCACTGTTTTTAACAAAACAGTGAGTAGACCTCTTGTTGACCACAGCATATTTGTGGTCAGCAAAGAAAGAGTCTTTTATAGCTATTAATATGCTGCCAAGGTGCTTTAGCTGAGATTTTTGCCCTAAGGGAGGTGGGCTTCCCGTACAATATATTCATGTTTCTCTGCTAAGCCCCTTTTCAGAGCCCTACCCTTACAGAGTGATTTGTTACAAAAATCCAGTTCTGAAGAGTGAAACAGGTTACTGAAAGAACTGATGCAGATGAATATTGCTCAGATACTGAATCTGATAAGAAAATAAGCAATGCCCTTGACTGTTCAAGTGGTAAATTTTAGTCTGAGCAGTTGCATACAAAAAAAAAATTAGCAATATGTCAGCATTTCTGTTATGCACAGAATATTGAAACCTGAAGGGTTGAAGAAAGCCAAGTGATATATATCCAGCTCACATTGATGCTCCAGTACTTCCATTTCTGAGTAGTTAAACTGGTGCTCAAACGTTTTTTAATTGGTCTGTTTATTACATAGTGAGGGGAGTGGCATTGGTCAGGTATGGGATCATCTGATTTAACACCTGTACCTGACTTCCTTGTAACAACTTGGGGCAAGCCACAGTGATTGCTTATGCTGAGAGTCCTGCTGAGCAGACACTGGTGGAACTGGTGCTAGTTCTTCAGTGCTTCTTCCTTCCATCATTGTGCAGAAGTTAATGTGAGCTGTTCAGACATCTGGCCAACTGAAAGTGCTACCAGAAATTCTGAATGCTTTTCCAGTCAAAAAGCAGGAAGTTTGAACACATTGATATGCTGTTTCAAGGGCACAAATGAAATGTGGTTTCTACTAAGACCAGCAAGAAGGAAAGATCTAAAGCAGCACATAAAGGGAAGAGTCATGGGCGGTGTGAGAAGCAGGGAAGGAATATAAAATAGGAAAGCTATTGTCCATAGCATATCATTATGTAAACCAAAAGCAGAACCTCTGCTTTAAAGGCTTACATTTGACTTAAACATGTTTCTTGACACACCATTTACAAAAGGGCCTGTTCTGATCTCAGTCCAGTGTAAAAAGAAACAGCTCCACTGAATGCATTGAAAGCTCAATGAATTCATGGGAGGGAAAACTTCTGTGAAATAAGCAGGGTCATCCTTATAAATGTATCTAAACTTTCTTAAGCTCTCCAGATGAAGTTCTAAGGTTGCATATCTGCAAACAAGAAAAATGAATAATGCAAATAGTTTATTAAAGACATTTCTCAGCTTCTCGTGTATTTATAAATAAACTTGGATTATATTTGTAAAACATACAGAGTGCACTCTCTGAGTTTACTTTACTGTCCAGCTTTCAGTTTGCACATGAAACAAATTATGTCTGCCATCTCTAAACTGCATGAAAAGCATCCATTGTCTGACTTTTCTAAAATACATTAAATTCTCCATGACTGCTAGTCCTGAATTATTCTGTCTTCTGCCCATGCTCTGAGCTGGATAGATGCAATTCACTTTAGACATTATGTGACTGAATCATCATTGTCACAAAAATGTATCCAGATTAGTGCACTTGATCTCTTTTTTAGACCAGTTACAGCTTACAAAAAGATACTGAATAGAAAAATTTGTCTGAATGAATGCATGTGAAGAAATACATTCGGTATTTCTCTTAAGAGCTACATGCTGCATCTGTGTCCTCTACAGGTGTGTATGTCCCTGCTCCCCAGCCATGGCATATGAGGTGGATAATGGTGATGACAATTCTCTGGAGAAATAGAAACAAGGATTGATTAGCAGTTTAAAAAATGAAATTCAGCTCAAGAAATCAGATCAGATTTGATTTGCTACCACCTGTGGCAAACATGCATGTTCCGCATACTGTAAAGTACAGTAAAACCTAAAAGCTATTTTCCCTAAAACTTCCCAGGATTCTATCTGTGCCTATATCTATTTTAATGCCCATCATCATCTTCATCATCTTGGGGCTTTTTGTTTTCAAGACTGGGGATAAGCACAGAGTGTCAAAATGGACTTGATTTGGTAGTGATTAATAACAGAGTTCCTGCTGAAGCAGTTATGTTGGTTGCTATTGATCAGAAATTATATATGATAATAACAGGAGAGCAGATAACATTTGATAATGTTTTACTGTGGAGGAAATGTCATCCTTTTTGCTGTTTCAATACCAACTTCAGGTAAATGCAATTACCTCTGTTATAAAAAAATGAGAAATTTTTATGTGTTATAGTTTTCATGTATAATCAGATCTAAGTGCCAATTTGTGGCTTTGTCTGTTGTGTTGCCTTCTCCTTCCTTCTATACTAAAATAGAAATTTTTTGAGTTTTTCCAGATGCTGCCACACTTTTTTGCTGGACAACAAGGATGATGTCTTGGGGAGGGCCCTGAAGTTGTTTCTGGGGACTGAGATGTCAATTTTGCTGCAGGATCTCTGTGGTGCAGGACAAGCATTTTACACAACCCTGTTCCTAGGTCACTGCCTTTGAGAGGAGGGTATTGCTTTTCAGTTTCAGGAATGCTTCCTCAGTAAAAGACATTTGTAAAGGCTTGAGGTTTGAGTTAAGGTTCTGTAGTGATCTGATGAATATTTAGCAGGATTTCATGTGCCTTCTGCGTGTTAAAATCTTAGAAATATGCATTAGTTGTTTCAGGGGAAAATTAGTACTGAAGATCTCTGAGTTGTTATGACGATTGTGAAACTTGCTCACAATTACCAGAAGTGCCTCATGAGGAACATTTAGCTGAGCTGGGAAACTTCTGAAATTTGCAGAACTCACTCCCACATGCAGCAGTTTGGCTCTTCTTCAGAGAGCAGGGCTTTCTGCAGCGGTGATGCTGAGCATCACCTTCCTTTTCATCCTCCTCCTCCTCACCTGCAGAGGCTGAGCATGCCCTGTCCAGTGCCTTCTGCTTTAACATGTGAAAAGAAATGTTGACCACAGAGGCAATCTCATTTTATCAATAAAAGCAGGGTGAGAGGCCATGTTAGGATATAACAAACCTGACCTTTCTGTTCATAGGTACCAGGCTGCTCAAGCCAGCCACAAATATTTTAGCTGGTATTTTTGTCTAGGCCGAGCTGTTCTTGAGAAGTAAAGATTGTTTATGAAACCTCCACTGAAAGCAGGTGTTGCAGACATCCCATTAGTAACCTTTGACTTACCTTCCCCTTTGAAACTTTTCATCCCAAAGGACTGACATTTCAAAGCCCCCTTTTTTTTTTTGTGTCCCTCCAAGTTTGCATATTGTAAACATTTTTCTTCTCTGCTCTGATGGAACAGAGCCAAAAATCTGCACAATGGGGGAACTAGATGTTAATGAGCAGAGATTGTGGGAAAATGTGTACCGGGCTGCCCTGCCTGACCTGCATGATAATGCTACATTTAGCACATTCTTTTCCATTAGTGTAGCAGGCCTTGAAATGGTAGCAAACAACATGTATTGTGAAGGTTTGTTTTAAAGCAAGCTGTTTTCCTAGGAGAGTGGAAATAAAATTATTTATTGTGTGGAGTTGGCAGAACTACAGCTGGCTCTGGAAATATTTGTGCACAAACAGTGGTGTGAAATTATATATTTTTCTTCACATTTTTAGTAAAATTGCTCTATGTGAAGGTTTACATTATGTAAAACCCACAGATTACGTATGAGCTCGTGCTGAATCAAGAAAGTTTGCAATCTATGGCGTTTAGGGACTGATGAGAACAAAAATGGCTATTGGACCCATTAGGACAAAAAATATTCTTGCACTTTGGCATCTTCTAAATAGACTTTTTTTTTTCACTCTGGCTGTGTTCACAACCCTTTTTTTAATGTGTTTATGTCAGTGGAGTTTTGTTTGTACAAAATGCTCCTGAAAAATTAATTTTGGCTCCTCTGAGCCAAGTTTCATTTAATCATAAAACAAAATTTATGTCTCAACCATATGAAAATCATTAGGGGCAAAAGGATTCTGAGAACATAAACAACACCATGTGACTTAGACACCCAATTGCACAGCTTGAACCTATCAAGTGGTGAACATATTAAAATGGTAAAGAGAACACTTACAGTCAGCATTTGGTGTGCAATGAGTAGGGAGAAATTTGTTTGCACAAAACTTCTGACTAACAAAGATGAGTACCGAAGGAATTAATAACAAAAGACTGACTGTAGATAATTTCTGAGCAGAGAAAGGGATTAAATCCATTTAAAAAGCTGTTTCTTGCAAACTTTTTACCCAGTTAATTTTTAAATTATCCTTTTACATGTTCAACTTTGCTCTTTCAGTTAAGGAAAGTGTAATTCATGTAGTAAAAATTTCATCCAAATGTGAACTGTTTACAAATGACATTCCAGATCCTCATTGGGAAATGCCTGTTTCTTCACAGTCAAAGATTCCTAAAGAGCTTTCTATGGGGAAAGAGACTTCCACTCATTACCTTAAAAACAACACTCTTATCTCCACTGTGGAGTGTATATGGGCTCTGAGCCATATTTTGCAAAGGACAAAGCAAATTCTTTAGCAAAACATCTGCTAGATAAAAGCAGCATTCCTTAGAATAGGTTTCCTGATGAAAGAGATGCCAAAGCCTTGATTCCAAAAGTACTTATATGCTAAAACAACTACTGTCTGTGCTGGTTCTGGCTCATGCTTTCAGGAACAATGTCAAACCCAGGCTAGCACCGAAAATACAGAGGTGGTTAAAAAGATGTTTTGGGGGCTACTCAAATCAGCTTACCTTTTGCACAGTAAAAGAAAAGAAGAAGTGTCAATCTCATTTTCAGGAATCTTTAAGATTGCATGCACATGTGGCCAGCTGATAGGCTGTCTCTGTGCCAATTAAGAAATGGGTTTCTTTTTTCCACAACCGCTGCCTTTGTGCCATGAGAACAAAGTGTGTGATTCCAGCAGCTGTGCCCTCAGAGTTACTCAGGGCAGCTAAAGGGTGATGGCATGAAGCTGTACACTAAGGAAGATGTTTATGTACTCTTGCTCCAACAAAAGGGATTCACAGAAATATGCTCCTACTCTATCCTGCAAAACTAGAGCGTGGCATTGAGAAAGGAAACATGGTACAGGGGACTGAGTGCAAATGTATCATGTGCTCACAAAAGCCCTTTGGGAACACCAAGATAAACTCTGTGCAGAGAACTTCCAGGGCTGGGTGGCTCTGGCTGAACCCTTGGGTTTAGTAGAGCCCTTGCTGTTTATTCTGGAGAAATCTTCATGATCCAAGTGGGTATCTGTTACCAAGCTGGGTGCTTTCAGTTCCCACTTTTCACTCCCTGTCTTTCATACCTGTTGCTACAGTTCCAGGTTTCTTATGTCCCCTACTGCTTGTTGTGGTGACTGCAGAACATCTCTGCCTTGTCAAATATGTCTGCATAATGATTTGAATGAAACTTTTGCCCATGGTTATTGCAAGGACCGACGTGGTGACCTGGTCTGTTGAAGCATTGTGCTCGTTCTCAGTTAAACTTTGGCTCACCTACATTTCTCATAGAGCTGTACCTTCATCACATGCCTTCTCTTTGCTTGTCTTCCTCTTCATTGTACTTGAGGGATGTTGTGGTCTGTGTTTTGGGATCTTCCCCAAGTGAAAGAATCAGGGAGTTGCACTGTAGCTGGAAACAGGAAAGCAAGAACACTGGGTCTGTAGTGAAAGAGGAGGATTGGGGAAAGTTGCTTATTCTTTTCATCTTCCTTCAGTTCCTGTCAGGAGCTGGCTATGTGTGGTTTTCATTTTAGTTTTTCAGATGGAATTCTGCAATTTGTAGACCATCACATCACAGCTTACATATGATGATTTTGCCTCCACAGCAGATGAGTGCACCCAGCCTACCTCCTTGCTGATCCTGCACTTATATTATTGGAATTTTCTCCAGATTTCCTTTCAAAGCCCTGCAGAAACTATTTTTATCTTTGTTCATGAATTGATTCCTTAAGCTTCACTGTCTGAAATTCCCATATTCTGTATAGGAGTGTCATAAGAGGTTGCTTCCAGCTCGGCCAACATGCATCAGATTTGGCTTCTTCCAGCCAGTACTAACTTCTTCTTGAGCAATTATCATCATTTAGACTGTGTTGTAGGAGGATCAGATCATATTGCAGACCTGTATCCTTCCTGGACTAGTTTTGTTGGGTAGCAGAAAATATTCATTTCACCCTGCTTTCCCACAAGCATTTGAGTGCTCACACTATTGAAACCTGGAAGAGTTATGAAAGTTTTCAGCAGCAGTACCCTACTCACACCCATGCTCCTCTCAAAAGGTTGAATGGAGAGTTATGTTATGTTAAAATTATTTCAAGTCATTCTTGCAAAAACTTCAGGACTCGTTTGGTAAATGTGAAGTTTATTCAGAAAAACTATATATATTAAGAAAAGGACTTGAGCACAAGATAAAACATGATTCTAGATTAGAATCAAAAAGAATGTGTTTAGATGCTTTTCTATCTAGGTCTTTACACAGTTGATATCACATCACCTTTTTGTTTCTTATTCTGCTGTAATCTTAAGGACATTTGCAATGGATACTTTTCAAATATTTGTTTGATCTCTTCTGATATCTTGCCATCTCTAGGTATTTTAATAGAATTCCCAGAATGGCTCCATTGAAAACAGCATTGCTGTTCCCATTTTTCAAATTATGAGGTGAGTTACAGAGAACAACTCTCCAATCTCACTAAAGAAAAACTGGGCCTATGTAGCCCAGTTATCCTTACTTTCAACATCACAGGCTCTTCTAGAAAATGGAGGAGGTAATTTCTTTTGAGACAGTGATGTTTCACAGAGTGCAGCTCTGCTCTCATGTTAAGAAATTTAAGCTTTTGAAAACCCACTTGCTGCCAAAAAACTTCTCTTTCAAGACTTTTAGCTATGGGTAATCCTCTGTTTAAAGTCTTGTCCAGCTGTGCTTTATAAATATCTCTTAACTGATAAATGAATTATTTTCTTCAGTTAAGCCCTCCGTATTGCTGAGCAGAGTTTGCAAATGCACGGTTTTGCAGTGGATTTAATGGTTTTCCAACTGGTTCTCTTGTGTCTTTAAATTTGGTATTTATGCCCTATATATTTTTGATTTGCTGGCATGATTTTGGCCCAATTTGGTGAAGTGTTGTGAATCATTGTTGCAATATGTAGGAAAGAATACTAGAAAATAATGTCTTGTCATTTTTAATTTAACAAAATAACTCTGTTGCTGATCTTGCTAGCTGTCTGACAGATGGGCTAGTGTCCCATGAGAAGGCAGCCACTTCCTTGCATAATAAACAAAGAAGGAGAAGTTGTCTGCAAGCCATTAGTGTATTGTAAAGTTAGATGCAATGTCTTGATATTGTCAGAATGGGTTCCTCAAACACATTTCTTTGACATTCTGTCATAAGTCAGACACAAGACAGCATTAAATCAAAATTAAAACTTTAAAAGGTTGCTAGCTGTTTAATTTTTTTCCAACAAAAGAACCCCAGTAAAAATATCCTCAATTTTCGGAATGTTGATAACCAACAAACAGACAACGATTGAGGAGGGTGTTTGACAGAAAAAAGATCATTTGGCCCATGTGACACATTACCAGGATGCAGTGGAGAGTCCTGTCTCCTTTTACTCTTTTACAAATAAAAATGTTAGTTCTAACACTATTTTTGCTTGAATTACAAACTGTTATTGTATAGTGGAAGCTTATGAAACTTCTGGCTGGTCATTACATTAGAATTGGGTTGTTTTGATGGGACACCTAAGGAAAATTATAAGACCCACAAAAAATTACTGTGTTTTTCTTGAGAGATTTTTCTCTTGTATTCATAAGACAATATATTTTTTATACACAAAACTCTGTTTCTGTCCACTTTTCATAAGAATTTTCACTGAAGTAGATATAAGTAATAAGTGTTGTCATTTGCAGAAGATATAGCTTTTTTAGTAAAATAGATTTCCCATCCTGTAAAAAATCATTACATATAGGTGTTCCAACATTGAACTGGAAATTATTCTTTCTTTATGGTTCTGTCAGAAAAAAAAATGTACAGCTCTCAAAAAAAATTTTTTTACCCAATTACTCATGGCACTTTTGGCACCCCCCCCAAAAAAAAAAAAATCAGTTCCTAGGTGTATAATTCTGATTAAGCCTGTAGGACATGAAGCTGCTGAGCAATATGCTACTAACTTAGCTGTTGTGACAGGTCTTAAGACCTTCCCACTAAAATTCCATGTTTAAGTTAGAGGCAGAAATAAATTCAGTGATCTGAGAGACAAAAAAGACCAACACCCTATCTGAATAGACTTAGGTGATGATCCCTTTTTATCCATCTTAAAACTAAAAAAGGCTGAATCAAGAAATAAAGCCTTTCATATGGCCACTGGTAAAGTCTTTAAGGAGCTACTGTAAACCAAGAACTGACAAAATCCAAGAATATTACAAATAACACTGCAGACTGATTCTGCCTGACTTATCATAGTTTGACAACTTGTATTTTGCTTTCTAGAACACAATATCAGTAGAGACAATTTCAAGAGAAGACATACAGAAATGAATGTAAGTTCCATGTCACAGTTTATCTTCTCAGCTTTAAAGTGAATAAAATTGGACCAATTTTTGAAAAAAAAAAAGTGTAAATAAAAGATTTTTTCAGAAAAATCAGTTAAATCTGAGTTTTTATATTCAGATTATGTGAGTGAATATGCAGTATGCTACATATCTCCTAAAGTGTTATAGCTTTTTGGATATATTGTGTATAGAGTACTTTTTTCACCTTGCCTCCTCTTTGTTGTTCACAGGAAAAAAATGTAAAACTTTATTAGTTTACTAAATGGTGAAAAATTCTGCACATTTATTAGGAGTATAAATGTTGAAAATGTACCTTGACTTGTTCACTGATTGTAACTCAGCTTGGTTTTGTTTTAGCCCGTATGCTGTTTTATTTCATTTCATGAAGATATAGGCAGCAAGTTACTGGTTCATCATAACACAGATGCAGTGTTTATGATGTTTATGTTAACTAGTGAAATTAAATGACCCAGATGTGTTATGGGAAACCCCTGTTTAACCTGGGGTCATATGATAGTTATCAAAAGGCTAATTTTAAAATATCCTCAAAATAATCTCCCATCTCTGTCAATTGCTTTCTATCTTTACCTGTCATTCTTAGTAAATTAAACGAAACCCACTTCTCTACAAAGGCTTTGTAACCTGTGGAAATAATAATGCCACAATTATAAATACCAAACAGTACCACTGAGAACAAAAGTTTCATTTCATTACTCATTCATTATCATACAAAATTGATGTATTTACAAAGGACCTCAGGACGGTTCTGTGGGATATAAAACAGAACCAGGGGCTTGAAGCAGGGTTTTGATGCTTTGAATCAGCTTCTCAGTGTGTTTGAAACAGTATAAAGAATAGTAACTTCTTAATCCTCTCTTTGAATAAAACTGTGACATTTCAAAGGCTGAGACAGTTTTGAGAACATAACTAAGCTAAAACCCTTTAGCTTTGCATCGTGCTGATTCTGTGGGATCACATGTAACCAGTGGCTAAAGGAAATAACTGTATCTAGATTTGTGCCTCTAGTTCAGCAGGACCTCTGGTTCATGCTTTGAATCAAGCCATCCCTGAACAATTTTTTTCCCCTCATTGATCCCTGCTAGGAAGTTCCATGAAAAGCACAGGCAACACAATGCATCAGCTCTTTTCATCAGGGCTTTTTAGGTCCTGGAAAGAGTGAACAAAAATATTCAGGCTGCTCTGTTTTTAATGAAGGTCATGGCACTGCATTTTGTATCTGTTATTTTGTTCAATAAGTTTGTATCCCTTTTAGTGTAGACAGGGGAAAATTAGAGCTAGAATTCATGGATTTGTTCCAAATAGGCCATGAAACAATAGTTTAGTAAGACAAACTCTTTCAGAATAATATCACTGCCACCTTTTTCTCCTCAATATTTAAAATAATTCCTAGTATTCCTTTACTGTTTCTAATCTCTTATGTCAGAGGAAAATTATGACTTCCATCATGAAATCAAAAGAAAGGAAAATCATTGCAACAGATACTGTGATTAAAAAGCAGAATTAAAAGATCAAATTCATTGAAGGAAGCAGTCTTACAAAAGTCTTCTCAGTACATCCAAAATCTGTGACAACTTATGTATTCAATTTACATCAACAAATATGGTTTGGGGCCTGGCATCAGGTTCTGTGGGCCGATGTGTATTGAGTTACAGAGCTCTGCTGTGCTCGTGGCCTTGTGCAGCAGTGTCCCCACATGCTGGGTACCACGGTGATGCTCTGTGCCAGAGCCACTGATGGCAGGCCACAGCACTGCCTGTGGTTTGAGCATCTGATTATCAGAAAGCTCTGACAAAAGCAAGAGTTTGGGCTCACTGACTCAACTCCCTTGCTGTGGCAGACAACTACAAGAGTGTAATTCTGTTTATAAATCTAATGTCCCTACTGGATAGCTGTGCCAGAATGCCACTGCTGTGGCAGTTTCAAACATTCTCCTGCTTTTCAATTGCACTGGAGGCTGTGCTGAACTCTGCTGCCTATGCTACCAAGCACAGATAAAATAATTGAACACATGCAGTCTTGGCCTACATTTCATGAAGTTACAAGCTAATAAGCTAAGTTGTCTTAATTTTCTCTCATAAGAGAGGTTACCTATTCCTCTTATCATCTGAATAGACCTTCTTTGTATGTTTTCCAGTCTTTTAGCTTTCTTGAATGTCAGTGATGAGCATTTATATGCATGGCCTCAGGTGCATTAGTACTAGAGCATGGTGCAATAGTTTCAGTAATTCCCTTTTCTTCTTTGCCTGAAGCCTTGAGAGGTTGCATTTGCTTTTTTTAAGTGCTGACTGTGATCAAATAAAATACCATGCTCATTTTCCTCCTTTGTTGTGTAAATCACAGTCTCTGAGCTTGGAAAGGAAATTCTATTTTTCCCTTGCTGACCTATTGCTGTCCAAGCAGCTGAATCCTGTTAAGATCATTCCTGTGCAATACTCCTGCCTTCCTCAGAGCTCCCTGGCCTCATGTGATCAGCAGTTTTGAATTGAGCATTTCTGCTGATTGTTTCCAAAGTCATTAATGAAAGCATTAAATGTGTCCTGCTCCAGACTAATGTTTTTTACATGGATATCTCATAACCTTCTAGTCCTTCAGCTTTGTGCTTTGTTGTGTTTTTTTGGGTTTCCTTTTACTATAATCAGTTCTTATTTGGTTTGTTATATCTATTGAAATGTTGGAACTAGTATTCACTTTCTCAGTATTATTTTTTTTCCCTTGGAAACATATCCAATGATTTTCTGAAAAGCAGATAATTTATTTTTTCATGCAGTAGTGTGTAGCATACTTTTGGCATACCTTTGACAAATCTCTGGTGCACTTTATTCTGGTTTCCTTTTATCTTGAGGAGTCTTTAATTTAACCTTTCTGTTTTTTCCTAGGTTCTGGTATTGAGTAACAGCCCATGATGGCACCTGTGATTGCTCAGACCACTCATTTCCCACTCTGAAATATAATTCTCTAGTTGTGTAGTACCAATTGAGTGGTATGAGTTCAGCTTTTTTGTATGGAGATTGCTTGGTTTTTCTTGACTTCAGTACATTTAACTCTGAGCTTTTCTTTCTTTTCTGTTCATATTAATTACCTTTGCTTGTGTGCAATTGTTCAACATCATTAGAAAATGAGCTGCTCTCAACAGCAACAAGATCTTTGTGAGTAATTTCCCAAATATCATAATTAAAATCTATGTTTCATTAGGTTCTCAAGTGCTCTGTTAACTCTAGACAAAGGGAGGATTTTCATAGTTACAGGTAGGATTTAGACATCAAATCTCACCCTTTCACCTTTAGAAAGTCTTCCCATGAAAATCTATATGATTTCTGAACCATTGTTTCTCAGGAGGCACAGAGTAATGTAAGGAGCAGCTACCTCTGACTTTTTTTAATACCTGCCAACTTTGTAGCACCTCTGGCCTTTTTCTTCGGGGCTTCAGTAATTAGAGCTGTGTGAAGTTTCACACGTAGAAAGGGACTGGACGATTCTGGCATCTAATCAGGTCAAAGGCTAAATTCCTCTGGTGTGCAACACGTTACCCTAGGCTGAATTATAGCCCTGCAAACTGGAATGGTTAGATCCTTAACTCTGGAATATTGACTTGTTTTTTTTTTTTTTTTTTACAATAGATAAGGAATCACCACATCACACAACTGTCAATTTTATATCACTGCTGACATCTTTTGCCCACGCCTGAATTGCAGAACGTGTTTCTATGCTGTGTTGCAATATCTCTTTGCTCTCCTAATTGCAGGAGGGTGTGTGGATGACACAAAGCATCCCACAGCCTTGGCCCAACAGGCTGATCCACTGCTGATATCAAGCAGTGTAGCTGCCTAATTGTGTGTTCTGTGAATCTGGCCCCAAATGTGCCAATCTCACTGCAAGTGGTAACCACCAGTCTAAACTGGAATGTGTAAGCTGGTGTGCTTGATTTAAATTATATAAACTGGGTTTGGCCTTGACATTGCCATGAGAATGACAAGCTCTGATCATGCAAATCAGGGTTCTTAGAAGACTCAGATGGTTAGGAAGCTTTGCAGATAACTAAGCACTTGGGCACAAGTTTTGAACAACCTCTGTGTAGAATTCCACTTTGTGCCAAGTGCTTGGAGAGCTAGATACCCATTTGTTGCGTGCTTTCTAAAGTTGGACTGCTGATACTATTTTGTTTGTGATGTATTTAAAGTACTAAAACCTTTCCTTAAGATTTGCATGTCCTTCCAAAGGGCACCCAGTGAATAGGCTAAATGCTTGGCCTGCTTTCATCCTGGCTCTGGCAAAAGCTATAGATTACTGGGTCCACAGTTTGAAAATGCAACTCTCCCCCTTTTCCCAGATGAGAGTCTTAACAGTTCTCTTTAGTTTGGCAGTCGATCACTTCTATCAAGATGAAGTTGCCTTTGGCCAAGCCTCTGGGTTCTCTGCACATTTTTTCTCAGCCACAAATCATTTCTTCATTCAGCATGTCACTTGACATCTTTGGTGTTATAAATTAGTTCAAGAGGGTGGACACCCATTTCACCTTCTCACCAAGGGCTCAGTTCTCATGTTTTCTGAAGTTATTTATTCTTGCTTTAGGGGACAATGCAGTTTTGCTCTGTTACTGCGCTATCAAGAGAAAAAGTCCCTTTGAGCCAAACACCTGCTTTCCTTTAGCAAGAATGATGGGAAAATGCCTTTTGAAAAGCCTCTATTTATCTACTTTCTTAATTTACAAAAAATCTCTTATTACTCAGATCCCAGGGGTTTAGTCAAAAAGTATAGCAGACCAAAGTCAAAAAGAAAAGGAAAAACATTTCTCTTGCCATAACAGGGACAATGTACCCTCAAGGTTTGTTTGTCCTTTTTTCTCTCATGGAGTCAAAATCCAGAAGAAAATGGTCTTCACTAAAAAAACAATAGGTCACTTAGGAAGCTTTACTGGCCAATGCTTGCAAGTTGGGAACCAAGTGAGACACAATGAGTGTTACTTCACCTTGCAGACTCCAGTCTCCTCATCCAGACATTTCCCCTCAAGCTGAACACAGAGATAGCTGCTCTTGTTAGAAAGTGCTCAGGATATTCACCGAGGCTTTGATCTGTCATGATTTCATGCTTCTGCACCACTTTCTCTTCTCTCTCTGGCAAAGCAAGAGAAATATGGCACAAAGCCTTATTCTTATCCTTAGCTAAGAGTGTTAGACACCTAAAGCTGATTAAATTCCTAATCATATTATTATTTTTTGGGAATCACATCCTCAATTCCATTTTTTCCCCCAGGTTTGAAGGTGGCAATTTACAGCAATAACATGACTGTTCAGCACAGCATTGCCACAATTTCTGGGTATGCTATATCCTTCTGTCCATCTATCATGAGGGATGTCTTACAGTGCCACAGGGAAGTGCTGGTTTTGTTGATGCATCTGAGCCCTTAGATGGTGCCAGAAATTGTAAGTAACAGATCGTTATCTGTGGACTAAAGAGCACAAACACTCCAAGCATACGTGCAATGAATTTGACTACAGTTGACTACAGCATGTGACCTCAATTACTTTGTCATTGTCACAGCACCTGAAAAGCTCAGTCACACACTTGTACTGCACAAACACACGGAGGAAAAGGTATTTCTTGCTACAAAATGGTTTATACCCTAGGGTCACCCTGCTTCTAGTTTATTATCTTGGTCTAGTATGTGCAGAGTGGTGTGTCTCATTTGATTCTAGTCTAACATTCTCGGGCCAGCACAGGACAGGGACGTGACTCTAACAGTGACTCCTGTGCCTACGGCCGATCCTGAGCACTTCAGGCAGTATTTGTTCAGTTTTGGTGTTAGTAGATGGCCTGTGGCCCACATGCCACAGCACAGTGCTTGCCTTCACATGGCTTTCTGCATCTTCCTAAAATGAGTCCTCTCTGAGACCAGGATGCTGCATCTCTTTTTGCTTTTCCCTCTGGGCTGCTGTGATTCCAGCTGTTGGCTAAAATAAGGAAGGCAGCATTGCCTTCAAACTAGATCTTTTCCCTCCAACTCAATCCAGATTTGGAAAAGTATCTAGAAGTCATAGGAAGAAGACTATCTATAAAGAAATTACCTTAACTAAAAGTATGTTTGCCTTTTGTGTTGGGAATTTTTCCTTGCTTGTTTTTTGTTTTTTTCTTCCCATGGTACTGAGTAAATTCTAGTCAGTCCCAGAATGTGCAAGATTTGGACACAGCTCTCGGTTCAGGGTGAACTGGGGCAAACTGAGGTTTGGTTCTTCCTGTCATAGGCAACTCAATCTGGAGACTACTCACAACTGTGTGGGGGGGAATTTTTTGGTGTTATTCTTTATCAAAGAGAGTTTTAAATAAAAGGCATGTCAGTTTTCTAAATAAAACATAAGGTTTTAAGAAAATAATAATTTTCTGCGTGAACAGAAGGTGCAGATTGACTGTAACAGATATATTTTGCAGTTTAGTGGTGAGAATGGAACAGAGTTTTTAGGGGAAAGGAGGGGCAAGAACATCTGTCTTTCAGGGCCCTAAACTGTAGGTTTCCTCATTTCCAGCAGTTGGGTGGGGGCAGAGAATGAAATTTTAAAAAAATCAAAAAATCTTAAATCTTTATCTGGAATCCTTTAGAGATACAGTGAAGAGCCAGAAAGTATATTAAGAGTAACAGAGTATTGGCATTGAAATGAAAAGTTGAGGAAAGGACAAATATTTATGTCTTATATGTTTTCAAGCTCAGCAGAAATGAATTTTCAGCTTGGTCTTAGATATCACACTGGAGTCTAGATTATGTATACTGTAACTATCATGTATAGAGTATAATGTCTCTCTTAGCTATGTACTTAGGCACTCATTGACAGCAGAGCTTACTTAGAAATATTTTCCATAATGGCGACTTTGAGATTATACCTGTCTTCAAATGTGAAATAGCTCAAGACACAATTGCACACCTAAATGGAAAAGCAACTGCAGAAGCAAAATTTGACATTTATAATAAATAGTAGGCAATTTTACAGGCACAGCTTTTCATTTCTAGTGATCAAGCATATTTCCTCCCATTTACACACACATTGTTGTCTTGTACTTAGTAATAAGTTCACACTCTTATATGTGAACAGATAAACTAGGCTTCATAGAGAACTGCAAAATCGGTTGTGTCTGGTGAAACTCCTTTAAAGAGAACAACAGTCAGATGCCTTTTATGCTGAATGAATATGCCTTTGACAGGTAACCTGATGGACTCTAGTTCTATACCGAGTAGTAAAAAATCTGAAAGTATGATGAAATGTGAAAAAAATATTTACTTTTTCCTTCTAATTTTCCTTTTTAATGCCTTGAAAATGTTAATTGAAGCTTGGCTAAAAGCTTCTAGAGTGTGTGTGAGCACAGTCCAGAGACTGGATCTCCAAAATATGAAGGAAATCTTTTGTATGTGCTTCTATTGGCAGAGGGAAGCTTGTTCACTAGGGAGCCTTCTTGAGTTTTGAATCCGTTTTTGTTCAGGTAACATTTTCATTTGCTCTTCTCTCACTGGATTTGGTAAGGACTTGCCTCAGAATGGCCCAGTACAGTTTAATTTTCAAAAATTACTACATTGAGAAAAGCAGTCATTCTCAAGAGCAAACACATAATCTCATACACGAAACACACCTTGGATTTTACTCATTTCTCACTGACATAAGGTGTAATTTAGTTGTCTGAAATGGAGTCATTCATGATGTATGTCAGAAAGAGGCCCAGAACAGCTATTTTTAACACGTACATACACATACATGGAGCCAAATGACATTTAATTTTTTCACATTCACTCCCCAGTGTTGTTGTGTACATCCTCGGTGGCATTATTAAGTGGAGCTTTTCAAACAGATGAAGTGTGTTACTTGCTGTGGCTAAACTGTAATGAAAGAAGAGATGGCTGTTTGCCAGTGAATGGTGTGTAGCTTGTAGAAGCATGTAATTACATAAATCACAAACATATGCAGAAGATGTTTTCTCTTTGCATTTAACTGGTGTTGCCTGGAGCTATAGCTGCTTGCAACTCTATTTAATTACCATAATTATTTTAAATGTGTATATCTGGGCAATCTTTGAGCTTTATGTGAATGTTATTCATACCTTATCTGCAAAAATCTAGAGGGTCCCATTCTTCCCCAAGGGGCTGCAGTAACCAGGTTTCTCCAGATTTCAGGCGTAGGGTGGCTGTAATGTTTATACCTTTACTTTGAATTACAGGTTTTTAAAAACCTGAGCCTCTGAAACTAATCAGATCTTGAAATCTCAGTAGACTCTATAATTTCCTGGTAGGAAATTAAGCATTGTACATTTTTTGTGGAAAGAAAGTACCTGGAGAGGTCCTGATTAGCTTCTTTTACCTCTTAATTTGCTGACTGTGTAAATGTTGTTTGGCCAAACAGATTGACAAGTGTCTAGAAAAGATATTGATTGTGTCAAAATGGATACATCCTATGGGAAATGTAACAAAAGCCTGACAGACTAGTTGGGATTTTCCAGTTCATTTGGTTGAGCAATGAAATGAGTTACTGTAGCATTTTTCAAAATTCTCTTTTGCACTAGTGTAAACCCAATTCAAATAGTTGATGCTAATGGAATGGCACCAGAGACACCACAGTGTAACATGGGCTTTTGGTTCTTCTCTCATTTATGTCAGTCTTGTGTTGACTTCCTGCCGTTTGATACAGGTTGAGTTACTCATGGCTCAGACCAATACAAATGGGAGAAGACGTGAGTCCTGATATAAAGGATGACCAGCCAGTGTAGACAAACCTCAGTCTGCCCTCACTGATGTAAAGTGGTAAGCATAGAATTCCTGCAGTTGAATCCATTGGAAGTGGTAAAACCCTCAAGAGTAAGAAATCTGATAGCTAAATAACCTCTAAAGGCAAAGCAGTAAGGAACCATGAGCAACTGTCACACACAACTGATGAAGAATTACTGTTACAGAATCCTTGCTCACTGAAAGACCAAGAAAGGCAGTTTTTGTGAGAAAAAAAAAATCAGTTCAGCTCTGCATTTATAAAAACGTGTTCATGGAGAAATGAACTTTGCCTGTGTTACAAAAACTAGTTGGTCAAACACCTGAATGTAAAGGTAGTGAAGTTGCAAAAGGTTCAAGTTACACCAAAACAAGAAATAGCAATTCTTCGGAAATTTAGAAGTCCAGTCCTAGAAATCAGGTAAATATAACTAAATACCCAATGGAGAATCAGGCTGAGCCAACACAGTACTTTTACTTCATTCAGTGTCAGTGAAACACAGTGATCGTTTGCACCTTGTCTCTTTTGTCATCCACTGTAGTTAACCTTGCAAGTGATGCCTCCTTAAAGAGCTTTTGTAAGCCATGAGCTTGTTTTTGTTTGGTCATAATGTGATAAGCCAGCTGTAGCTCATATGGACAGTTTTGTGACATGGTTTAGTCTTTTCTTCTACCACCCAAGAGGCAACATACACAAAGCAATATTGTCACAGATCAATTGCTACAATCTCTTGTGGTAAAAAAAAAAAAAAAAAAACAAAAAAAGGGAAGCCTCTGGAATGCCAGGGAACAATGCACTTTCCACATCAGAGACTGGTTTATTTAATAACCACAAATTATTTCAGGTAATTTGGCACCGATTTAATTGCACCCACAAGAATGTCCTCAACAATAACAACAAAAAGAAGTAACAAAAGAACCACCCCTACTACCAACCCCGTCAGGATGAACTGAAGGCAGAGTTTCCATTCATTAAATTATGATTAGGCTTGCTAATACCATGTCTATCAAATCTCCATTCCGTGTTGCAGACGCATGAAAGGGAAACATATATGTGATGTTTTGAAAAGGAAGTTGATGGAAAGTGATGTTTTTCCCATGTGTTAGAATGACAGTAAAATCCTTCAGATGATGGTGAACACTAAAACAGTCATTAAAAATGCAAGTTATGAACACTTAAATTAAATTAAAATCCAGACAAGACATTGTCAGTTGATGTCTTTCATTAATCCAAAGAGCAAAATTTACTAACTTTGAAGAACAATTAATCTGGATTTGTTGGTAGATTTCATTCTGTTCTATTTCATATATTTCCAAATTGCTGTGTGATTGAAAGACTCTGATGGTTGCATTCACCTACTAACTCTGTAGTATCAGTATCTCTACAGAGAGTGATATATGCCCTGTCAGAAGGTTACAAAGCTTTTCACCAAATAGCAGAAGAATGTGGGAATGGGAAATCCCCCTAGTTTTGCCTCTAGCGAAAATAAATCTTGGTCATTTCAAATAATGAAACTGAACATAGACATTAGGAAGATTTGTTTTAAAAGCTCATGCTGGAGAACTGGTATGGATTCCATTGAATTCAAGTGTTTTGGATTCTCTCCAGCACAGTACAGAAATCTCCTTCTGGCCTCCCTGAAATGCTTTTACCTGCAGTTGACCATAAGTAATGCACCAGGAACCACCAAGTCCTTTATGAGACAGCCTTTGTACTTCTCCTCTTGAAAGCCATGTTCACCATGGCTGTTTTCACAGGGAGATTTTACCCTTCTGTGGACAAGAGGAGAGTCTAGAAGCTAAGTTTTGATACAAAGTCCCTGTCTGAAAATAAGAAAATAATTTAATGCAAATTGAGTCAGTATAATTATTCCTTAGAATCTGAAAATCATTTTGTTTGTACCTGATCAAGGATTCCTTAAGGTAAAACAAAAAGATCTGATTTCAAGAGAGAAGGAGGCCATGGTCATTGTTCATTAATCTCAGACTACCTACTGTCCATGTTTCCAGTTTTGTGACAATTGGCTATTTTTGATCTGGTTGTTGTACTCTCCAAAAAAGTATATCTCAATATATATTTCCTCTGAGTGTGCTGCAGGCAATTGCATCTGGGTTTTGGGGGGGGGTTTTAAATCCTATTCTTTAAAAATTCTTTTTAAATTCCTTTGATTCTTTTAAATACTTTAAAAACCTTATTCTTTAAAACCCTACTTTTAAAAATCCTATTGAAATTCCTGTATCTCTTCAGTCAGGCCTTTCAGTGACCCCCTACATAAATACTGCTACAATTAAACTGAAATTTTCAAATCTCTTAAGTGATAAGAATGTGGTACTATGGACAGTTTCAGCCTGAATTTTATTTGGTTTGCAAAGGATTTCTTTTTATTGTAACCGAAATGGTTGCATAATTGAGGGAGAGAAGAGAAAAACTATATTCTGCATGTTAGCAATATTACTTAGATGACAACTGTGAGATGAAACATTACATCAGGAACTGCATAACTTAATTCAAGCCCACCAGTTCTTCCTAAAGTTTGCAAAACATTTGATCTTCTGTTAGGAATACATGGTAAATTCTCCATCTTAAAGTTATACCCATACAATGAGGGGCCTTAGTACTTGAGACTTGAAGTAAAAGGGGCTGGATATGATTACAAATTGAACTGTAATGCAATCTGTGCCTTTTCAGTCAAGTTTTCCAGTGATGGTTGAGGTTGGCTAACGATTTCTTTCCTGTGCACTGCCCTAAGGATCTGTTCTGTTTCTCCAGGGCATCTTGGCAAGAGACTTGAAGATATTTAAAATCCCCAATTAATGCCAGGTATTTCACTTCACTTTTATTTTTAAAACATGAAAAAAAAATTACTGAGCCAAACTGAAAAACAAGTATTTTCCATTTGCCATTCATTACAGCTGTCAGACAGCCATAAATATAGAAATGGTCAGCTGCAGGTGTAACCTAGTTCTGTTGTGTAATGCACACTCTGTTCCTATAACATTACTAAAAATGGGCTGTCTGGCTAATAAATAGCACTACCGTTACACAGTAAAAGGTGAAAATTAATGTGAATGCTGCTGGTGAGTTAGCTATATTAACAAGCCAATCATGTAGTATTAGCAGTTATAATGGTGAACAACATAAACTTTTAAGAGCTTCTGCAAAAGCTTTCAGTCCTTTTAATGTTGAGAATTTAAAATGAATGCTGTCCAGTCACTTTATTTCTTTAAATTTGGGAGGAAAAATATGTAGGAAGTTTTAAAAGAAAGGCACTTGCATCTGCATCTAAAAATAAAAAAAAAAAAAAATTGAGTCCAACCCACATATATCACTATTGTTTCAGATGCTCTCCTGGTGAAGCTCTCTTGCCTTCATCAGAGGTTCTGGCCCATGCACAATAACCCTTGATAGCTAACTGATAAAGAACTGATAACCCCTTACTGATAGCAAAATCCTTTTCCCCACCAGAGCAAGGGAGTGCAATCTGAAATGGCAGTGAGTAAAGGGAGACAATAAACAAACAAAAGACTAATTGATTTCTCCTACTTAGACACAGAGCTATGTCTGACCAACAGCCCAACTGGTCCCATGTCCCCTTGATGCTGTTGCGCAGTACTTTGGGAAAAATTTAAGATCAGATCATATAACCTATGTTTCCACCCTGGAGTTTCTTTCCAGGTTGTGCCAACAGTTGAGGGCATTTCAAAAATAGATGTATCTTTGCCATTATGGGTAATACCCAGTAACAGATCTATCATCTCCAAATGGTCTGATCCTTCTCTGAATCCAATTTGATCTCTGTAGCATCCAGTATCAGTGAGTATTACAATTCCATTGTGTGCTGTGTGAAATACAGCATGCTGAGGGCTACAGCCTTTGCCAGGGTGGTTCGTAGGACTTACCTGTAAGTCCTCAAAGACCTGATGTTTTGTGCAGTCCTAGAATGTCTTCCTCTATATCCTGCACATCTGGGGAGAAACCACATACAGTCTGGCCCAAGATGATAAGTAGGATGATGGGAATCTGCCTGATTCATAACATATTTTGTGGATTGTTTATATTTGAGTCAAATGTGCTAATTCCCCTTCTGTCTTTCTCCCATTCTTTTATTCTTGGCTGCAGAAAAGTCACTAAAGAAAAATGTACCTTGAAAGGCAGTTTGTTATGCTCAGCAATGCTTTATTATGTTGCTGTGCCTCTGTACCATATTTGATCTGAACTTACTTCATTATAGTAAGGAGATAAGTAGATTAAAAAGAAAATTGATTGGAAATATCTCTATTTCATTTATTGGTTGCTAACATATCAGAGGGTAAAAATTAAAAGACAAATGCCTATCAACTTAAAAAAGCAAGTCTACTCTCAAATCTAGTGCTATGAGTTCCTATGGAATACTTCAAAATGGCATTCCTAACCTGCTTAAACAAGAGCACATAGAACTGACAGTCATTTTATTCTGTTCCATACTTCTGAAATTATTTCAGTAAAAATTTTGTATTTCCCCAAGTCACATGTTGATGAATTTGTACTGCATTTTTAATTGCAGTTTATCAGTACTGTGATTGGATGCATGTTGTGGTGAAGTGGAGAAGGAGGAGAGAATTGAATTATTGCTTATTTATAAAGTGATGTTAAATTCTCATCTCAGTCAATATCAAAGTTGGGAGCTCAGTGGAAGCTGAGTAAACCCTAAGAATGTATTGTTATTGCTTGTGACCAGCAAACAAACAGGCAACTTCAAAAACTTCTTGTCTCCAGTCTCTCAGCAGCTTTGAACCACTTTGGTTAGGAGCATTGCTGCCCAAGAACTGTCCACTGTTTTCAGGGGTAGGGCCAGAAGACATGGATGCAGGTCAGAAACAGGGACCCAGCAAGGCAGTTCCTCTTTTCCCCCAAGTGCAACTTCACATGGGGTTTGATCCTTACTGTCTTTAAACAAGTGGAGGAGGCAGTGGTACCATTTTTCATGACAGTCACTTGCTAAGGAAGGCACTGTAATGCAGATCAGAATTTGCTGTCTGTGGGTTTAACAGCTGGTTTGGGAAACAGCTGTGATTTTAAAAGCCAGCTTCACTAGACCAGAAAAAACTGCCCTTGGTGGTCTCTGCTTTGAGTTGCAGTTTAAAGCTATTGAATTTCTGTGGCTACATTTAGTAGGGTCCCCCAGAGAAACTCAGGTGAAATGCCCCTACCAAGAGGGGCAAGACCCCATATGAACTATGAGTTCTTGAATTATCTTCTCTGATGCCTGAGAGGAAGTGGACATTTGTCAAGAAAGCAGATTGCAGGGAAATTACTTGTTGATTTTGCAGTGCTAATGGTATCCTGAGTGAAAACATTTGACAATTACCCATCCCTGCTCAAAACAAAAGTATCTGTGAAATTTCATTGAAGAGCATGACACAGAGCCAAAACAGCTTTTGGCATTGTGAAATATGAAGAGAGCATATCAAGGATGCACTAGGGGTTCTATGCCTCCTGTCGTATTCTGGAGTTTGTAGCAGTCACAGAAACCATTTACTGTTCTATTCAGGAAAGAAATAGCTCTAAATCATAGTTAAGGTAGTTAATAATTCATATAAAGTGTACTTAAGGCTTACCAGTGTCCCAAACAAAATTCCACTCTAGATACCGTATGCCACAAATGGTGCTTCCAAATTCAGTCTTCAGTTACAACTGAATTGGCAGGAAATATCCCAGAGAAAACATTGTTCTATCTGTATGAATTATAAGGTGTTTCCAGGATACTTTAAGGAATAGCTACTGACTGGCTCAAAAATAAATACAACTCTTCTTGTTATGTTGGAAAGATGACTTTTGCAAAAAACCTGTGTTAGACAATAACTACATGACTGGTGAGCTAATCTAGTATTTTTTATTGACATGTCATCTCCATATTCTTCATCTTTCCATTAACTTTTCACTGTCTTTTTTCCCCCCCCACCCAGGAAAAGACCAGGAGTTTAACCTGGTTTGTCACAGAGGAAAAAAAATGAAGAAACTGAGCAAAGTATTTTTTTCTAAAATACATTACTGAAATGGAAAATAGGAAAGTGGGAAAGAGATAGGGCCACTTAAAAAGCTGGAGAGAAAAAAAAGAGTGATGGAAAGGTAAAATGAAAGGAGAGAGCATGGTGAAAGACCTGATAGGCAGGTAAAATGAAGTAGCAATAAAAAGAAGATTATGAGAAAAGGCAGTAACAAAGGGAAAGAGATGGAAAAATAATCACAGGCAGAAATAAAAGAGAAAATAGAAGAATATAAAACCAAATAAAGATAGGAGATGGAAGGGGAAATGGGAAAAAGTGAGAAGGATAAAAGAGAGTTGTATTTAATTAATTAACATGTGTTGCTACCTTTTATCAGAGGGAAGTAGATGCAGGGCTGTCAGGCCAGTTAGGGCTACAGCACAGAGATACAGAGGCGAAATGCTTCTTTTTTTTCCCATTTTTAAAATGCTCTTCAAGCTTTTTTAGCCTAGGACAAGCATAATGAGGGCCAGAAGAAAATGTTTAAAACATATAATGTGTGTTTGAAAGTGAAATGCCAATACTAGCAACAGCCCCTCCTGAGGAGGTCCCCATCAAGCGTAGCAGGCACAGTGTGGGCATTGATATCCCTAAACCATTCTGAATTCTAACCTTTGCTTCCTGCACTTCCAGTGTTTACCCTTATTGTGGTATATTTTACAGAAAAAAGAAGGCCAGCTGGGGTTGTTAGGCTGCTTTGTAGAGCTGCAGAAGGTTCCAAACTATCCTAAACTATCCTAAACTCGATACTCTGGCTCTGCTGGCGAGACCCATCTCTGTGGTAACAAGGTGTCTCAATGTAAACTGGACAGAAATCTATCAGATGTGGGAAGCCATCATAAAATGGACTCTTTTCCCTCAATTTTTAAGCTCATATTTTCATGTCAGAAGTCTAGCATTGGTGTGGTCAATGCTTCAAAGGGTTTTTTGTAGGCAGTTTTAATAATAATTTAAAATGTGAATTGAAAGCTCTTCAGTGAGCGTGAGCTGAGGAGCAAATTTTGTGCTGAAATGTGTTACAGTAAGACTCTCACTGTCCTCTTGGAGTGGGGCCATCAGGGACAAATTCCGGACAGGTTTTGCTGAGCATTAGTTACCTTTGACTTCCAAGGGGCAGTGGCCAGGAGAAGGTTCATTTTTGTAGGTTTAAATGGAAAGATCTGTTTTTATCATTCATCAAGTTTGAGAGTCTTACAGTTTTCTTTCTTTTTTTTTGTTTTTTAATTTGAAGGCTCACAGGACTTAGGCTCACTGGTCCCTGCTCCAGGCTACAGCAGCCAGTGGAAGCACCAACACCAGCACCGCAGAGATAAGCTCTTGTAATGGTAGGTGAAGTATCCTGATCAGCACAGTGGAAATCCAGAGGGCACTGGAACCTCTTCTTCCTTGGGCCAAGAGGAAGTCACCATCCCCAGCCCCTGAAATATTTCTCACATGCAACCCAAACATAACAAAGGTGTGAAAACTAGAAATGGTAAACACCTACCACAGCTCCAACAGCCAAAGCAAACAGAAAAGAGCTGAGAAGTTATGGCTTTAAAAGAGCCTGTTCCTCAGTCCTTTTTGTATTTCACTGGCATCCTCACACACCCTGGCCCACGTACATAGAAAAGCCCAAATGGGATTTAAAATTAGGAAAAGAAGGGAAAACCAGAAATTCTGTGGGTCAGGGATGACTTCCTGGCTGTAGATTCTGTATTACCTTAGCATGTTTTGTTTTACTTGTTGCTTTTCTCTGTTTGTTTAATTTGGGAGAGGGAGTTGTTCTATTCTTCCCCCCCTCATATTCTTTTGTCTCAACTTTTCCAAAGTACCAAACAAAAAGTCAGATAATCAATTTTGTTCTACCCTTATTTTACAGAACACTGAGAGAAGCTGTAAATTTTTTTTGGCTTCTTAATTTACTGCTTAAAGAGAAAATACACAGAATTCATGTGGGCTATGATGTGATTTTTCCAGCAGTGTCATAATCATCAGGGAGACTGTTACTGATGCTTGATTAAATAGCTCAAATTTACAGTGATTCATTATTTTCTGAGAAAATCTAGACAACAAATGGATTCTGTCTTAACTACTCTCTCTACATTTCAATCAGTAGCCTCTTTGCTACACTTACACCTTGAAAAAAGAAAAGAGAGAAGTTGAAGTTAATTTTGTTACATTAATCTAGAACAGTAGAAAGAGGATGCTTGTGGATTTGTCTGCTCTCTTGCGTAACAAACTGAAGTGTGATCTCTTTGGCAACTGGGTACACACCACCCTACCCATGTGCTCTTTGTTGCCAAGAACTGAATGAAATTAGGAGAAAAAAGTGGTCTCTCCCAGAGAGGCTCCAGGGCAAGCACCCCAGACCTCTGCCTTCTCTCCCTCCCTGCCCTCATCTGCACATGTGCATGCACATACCCTGCTGCTCGCATGTTTTGTCAGAGCCCCTGCTACAGGGCGGCCAGATTGTCTAAAAATTACTTTTCAAATAATTCAGGTACCTCATTTTTTGCATTATCTATTTAACTCCAGGTTCAAAGGTTGCTGAGCACAGAAGCCTCTGAAAAGAAGTCATCATGCTTATCTCGTTGCGTTTATTTAGCAAACCAAAGAGGCACCCAGATTGCATTTGGATGCAGGTTTGGAAACAGGAAGTTTTCTTTAACTTGATTTTGTTTGGCTAAACTTAATAGAATCATGCAGATTTCCCTAACTTTGAACTCCGTGTGGAGCTGTAAAAATCATGCTTTTCTTTAAAAGTTCCCTGGTCTCTTAGCCACAACCCTTTCTGGTGCATACTGGCATCTCAAACCGGCAAGTCCTGAACTTTATGGGGCTGATTCAGTGAAGCATTTCTGTAAATGTTTGATTTCAGGTTTTGTTGAGGACCAGACCCTGAAAACATAAAGCTAATCGCACATTGGACTGCTTTATTGGATTGAGACCAGGGCACAAGGTCTCGGAGATGGACATATCCGTGCTGTGCTGACAAACATCCCACCTGGCAATGAGACTGGCTTCCCTCACAGCTGCATGCTCCACTTGGCTATTTTAGGACAGGTTAGGTACTGGGGCTGAGCAGAGGGGGGTGGTTTATTATGTGAAAAAAGGTCAGAAGTTTGCCTGCTTGCTCAAACAAGCCAAATCTGGTTTTAATCTATGAAAACACACCAAAACACCCTCTTGGAGAAAAAGGTATGTTGTGTTTTCCTGACCACTGTTTTCCCTGGTGGCAAGTTTCTCATTCAAAATTATATCCACAGCTTTGTTTATGGGACTTTACAGAAGGATTGGAGAGGGTAGGGAATACTCCCATATGCAGAAACACAGGACCCATTAAAGCACGTGGGGCTCTGCTGGTTCCCCTCCCCAGCTGCTACTAAGTTTATTTGCAGGCTGCAGCCTGGAAAAGGGGCTGTGGCCCATCTGCAGCACATATGTAGGAATTAATTTCCAGCCTAGCCACAGGAGTGTGGGTCCAGCAGACCCTCCCCTAACCTCTCAGATCCCCCTCCACGCTGACTTAATTGGAGCCAGAGCAGCCACCGAGCGCTGCAGTGTCACGGGGCAGGAGGGTCAGGGGCTCGGCTTTGCCGCTGGCTCTCCAAGGACCCCCGGCGTTCCCTCCCTCCTGCCATAACCGTGGGGTTAAGCAGCACAGTGAGCCTTGTGTGGGCCCCTAAAAGGGCGAGTGTCACCCCCGGAGCAAACCTGGCAGCATGCGGGACACTGGGGCAGGAGATCAAAGCGGGCAGGGCTGTGCTGCTGCACCGCTTCTCCTGGGGCTGAGCCTTTTCCCTCTCCAATGCTCAATGGCAGAGCATCGGGGGATGCTGTGGGCAACAGTCTTGGGAGGAAATATCAAAGCCTCGTCTTGAAACTCAGGCAGGGAAAGGAGGTGGGACTGCGTAAATTAGCTTTCGCTCCCATGTTGTCTTCTGCACAGGAGGAACGAGTTCATTTCTTTTTGTACTTTAGGCCTGCCTGGTAGATGTTGGGAAGGGTTGTCTTGGAATGGGAAGTGAGGAGATATCATCTCTTTTAAACTTTTGTTAAAGGGAAAGGGATAAGTGTAAGAAAGAAGGAAAAAGGAGGGATGACTGTAACTGCAATCAAAAGCATTTGTGAAGGGGTTCATCCTGAAAAGACCTCAGGTTTTGGGGCCTCTTTACTCATTTGCAGCTGTAGGAATAAGTGTTAAAATAAGCAGTAATTCTGTGGCTTAAATGAATAACTAAACTAATTAAGGACACCGTTTTAAAACAAATGATTGTATAGGAAGTACATGCCAGGCAAATGTCAGCAAGCAACCTAGCTCTACCCTCAAATGTTTTTAGACATTTCAGTAGTTTTATAAATATCCACTTCCATGTATATCTGTTTTTCAGCTCAGTATCTGGCCCCCAGGGCCGTCTCTGCCCAAAAGGTGAAGTCACATTTAAACTAAGCAGTGACCTCTGAATTAAAAATAACAAAATCACATGCTGAAGAAGAGGCTTGACGGTCACACTTTAAATTTAAGCTTCAGGTTTGTTCTGATAACACTAACTTCTTTAGGGTCTCCTATTTTTTTTTTCTTTTTATCCAATTAATTTTCTCTCTAATTTTGACCACTAATTTCTTTTGATAAAATTCAAAGTATCTAGAGGCAATACATTTGGCAAAAGTGTTTTGCTTTCCTTAAATGTATGCATAGATACTGAGGTCCAGTTCATGGCTGTGGGAAGTGCTGCTATAGCCCCACACACCACAGCATTTTCCTGGGATGGGTAAGCCCCTCTCCTTCTGCTGTCTCAGCATGTTGGTATTCTAAAGACAACTCCACAGACACTCATTTAAAACTCCCAGATGTGGACAATGGGATGTGGCAGCTGCTGGGGACATCAGTTGCTGTTTCATTCTGCTGCAGGGAGGAGCTGGGCTTTCCAAGGTGCCAGAAGGGCTTGCTGGGAGCTCCCCTCCCTCCTTCTCTCCTGCCTCCAGCTCAGTGGTTTCCTTACAACCCTCAGTTCCTCCTCGGTTTTTCCTCACCAGTTTTCCTTACAACCTTGAAAGAAAAGCACTAAGTATTTATTTAGGACTTGTATTTTTTCCGAAATAGATGAAAAAGGGAATAGTTTACCTTGGAGTCTGGGAGTTTTGCCTGTAAATAACCATCTGTAATACCTGTCATTTTGCTGTAACAAACCAAGGTCTAGTCCTCTGGTCTTCAGAGAGAAAACCCTTATTCACTCTGCTATTAGCCACCACCTAATTTATTTCTTTTCCATGGCTGTTAGTATTGAATCAAAGTTTGTTTCCGAGGCTGAAAGGAAAGATGGTTTTAGTTTTGGCTCTAATCATGTATTTTTCCTCAAGCCACTGACACAAATGTTTATTTGCTCAAGGATCACCAGAGAAGTGGTTGAAAAGCACCTAAAGATTTTAATTGGATTTTTTTTCATATTCAAGAGTTCAGATCATCCTTGTATCAGAAGTAAAGCCTTAAAATGCTGAATTGAAAATAACGTAGGGAAAACCTTTCTTGTGGTATTTACAAAAACCTTTGGTCAGGGCAAAATCTCCAGGGAAGCTGACTTCACCTTGTAATTTTGCCACTTCTCTGCTAAATTTGGGAACTAAAAGCAAAAGAAACACATTTTTTAGTTTTTAATTCAAAGTGGTACAAAGCTAAGTAATTTGACTTTCTATTCACTATAGAGGAAAGTGCTACCAAGGTCTAGCGTTCACCCCAACCATAACTTCTGTGACAGCTACAATTTGTGCTTCTAGGATTCCACCTCAAGTAAATACTTGCTATTTGTATTCATTTTTTGCAGAGATGATGGAGTCAAAATGACTACTTTGCTTCTGCTGTATGTATCTTGGAGCTGGATTTTTCTATGAAGTCTGTGGAAGTTTGTTACCATGTTAAATGCCCAGCTTTCATTAAATCCACACCTGAAGGGTAAGTAAATGAATCCTGAATTTCACATTTGAAGGTATGTGTGCTTTTCATGGATTTATGCCAGCTAGATTTTAGATTTAAAGAAACATTGTCATAACTTTAACCACACTGTGGCTAGGCCAAACCTCAAAGATCTTGTTCGTAAGGCCACTGCCCTTTGAAGTGGCACCACTGACAGTTTTAGCTACTGTAGGTATTTATGAGGTACAAAATTATAAAGCAAATAGGCATAAAATGTTATTTTAACAGCATGCAAGCATCACCAAGCTGATTACATTCTTGAGTTCCAACCACTGGTTTACTCAATTTGATTTTTGTTCTCTCTCTTCTCTTTTATCCTTTTCTCTTCTTTTTTTTCCACTATGAACCTACCCTGAAGAAACACAGAAGCAGTATTTGCCAACTGCGATAGGAAATCTCTAACAGCTCAGATGTATATGTTTACTATGAGTTGAACTCACAGCTCTTAAGTAGTACTGTGTGTTTAGCCTGTTTACTCCTCAAAGTAGTTGGAGAATTATCTGTGCATTTTCCACATTGTTTTCAGTGTGCTGCTTTGTTTGATGGTGGTTTATTAATGATAGTCGTGATTTATTACTGTCACCTTACTAGATTATGTGCAAATCAGTGACAAAGCACTATGTGGATCATGCCTTGTTAGTCATAAAAGCATTCAAGAAGCCATGACAATCAGTTAAGCTTGAACCTATTGAATGAAAGAGCACAGTGCTCTCTATTGATCAGTAGCCTTTAGATATGTAATGAATAGTAGGACTTTTGGCTCTGTCAGATAGTGTTTTCCTTTGGATCTGATAAATTACACTCTTTTGTACTAGTGGTTTGAGATTTGGCATAAAACATTCTTGTACTAGAATTTTGTTCGGTTCTAATAGTGGGGTGATCTTACAGGCCAAGGCATATAATTGTTATAAGAAAAGCTGATATTTTCTCTTGCAACACAGTTTTGACCATTGAGTTAACACTGATCTGACTTTCATATGTGGCAGGAGATTAAGGGCTGGATTGCAAATGATTTGTAGAATATTTTTATAGCCTATATACATGATATATACAGTCTCTCTCACATGAATACACATATGCAGATTTGGATTCATACCTAATTTCTTTATTAATACAGATTTAATCCTAATTTCTTATTGAACAGGCAAGTATATAAGATTAAGTCCCATTTTGTTGGTTTGAAGGGTGCTGTGCTTCTATTTACAATAGCAGGACTTGCTTTCTTCCTTTCTGTGCAGCTTGTAGAGTCCTTTACACAAAACCAGAGCTGGGTTGTAGGTAAAAAAGTTACTATTTTAATTGGATGAAGTTGAAGGCAGAGCTTGCGGTGCAGCAGGCCCCAAGTCTTACATCTGTGTCATTCTCTCAAGGATTTCCACATTAATACTCATAGTCAGATGCTTTGGAGGTGTTCACTAGGATAGTCCTCTGGATTAGAGTCACTTTCTCCTTCCATCTACTCCTGTCCCTTGTAAGAAACATAATCACAAGAATGAGCCCAGTAGCCTATTTTATTAGCAGAATTAGGGACAGTACATTTTCAGCATCCTTTTTTTTTTTTTCGAGATGTTTTCTAATGCTTTCTACAGTGTTTGCTCAGGTTATTGGTGTTTGAATTAGTTCCTCTCAATTGAGCCTGATTTAGGCAATAGTAGCCATAACCCAGAGGTTATGGGGACTGCCTGGCATCACAAAACAGTGATAGTAGCTGGAACATCAGCAGTGCCCTGGTGTGTAAAATAAGGAAAAGGTTCCACTGAGTTCAATGTAAGATTTCATGGCTGTGCTTGCAGTTACAGGCAAAATGCAATCACACTTCCATTGAACACTCAAAGAAGCAGCGTTTGGTAAAATATTTGTTCCAGTGATTTTTGCCTTTCATGCACAAAGGAATTCACTTCCCTACTCCTCCTAAAGACAACAGCTATGAAGGCTGAGAGCTGAATTTAAGAACTACAAATATCAGTAGAATACAGTAAGCATTGTTTTCTCTGACTAGAAAGGCTTGGGGACAAGGAAAATGAAACTTTTGAGTCTTTACTTAAAGATACTATTTTTCAGTCTCTCTGGAACATCTGTTTTGTGACTGACTCTGAAGACCCCAGTAGTAACAGTTGTTCTCTTCCAGCCAAATGCCTCAGTGGGTTAACCAGCAGAGACAATTTTGGCACACAAATAAAAATTGTTTGCTAAGGTGGATGAACTGTTTCCTGTCTGTTGGTTTAGCTACTGAATTCAGGATAGAATACCTTCAGTTGATATTTTCACTCTTGAATTCCTTTCAGTTACTTCTGTATGAATTAATTTTATTAATTCTTAGATTAAACTGATTCAAAAGCTCTCTTCGCAACACTGTGACCACCTAAATGGTAAATGAAAATGGTAAATAAAGCTCAAAGCTTAGCAACATCTGCAGTACATTAAGAAAGGTTTTAGAGCTCTAAGACATGACCCAAGTGCCAGCGTCTTTGCAGAATGTCTTTCACTGCAGCCTGGTTTTGCTCTGGTCTTTCTCAGAGCTGGCTCAAAGGGCAAGCAGTCTCTAATGACCACATTAATTGACCCAACAGAGTAGATTAGGGGAGGGAAGTGATTACCATCTCAAATCAGTAATTTCTATGTAAATTTTTACATTAAATGAATCAATATCTAAATAATTTAGTAAATGTTTCTTATCCTGCGAAGGCAACCCTAATTAAGTTATAAAATTACAGAAGTCTGGCTGAAACTTTCTAGCTACAAAATATTTTGAGATTAAAGCAAATAATTTCTCATGACTGTGCAGAAATTCTGATAAAAACTCTCTGCCTGCTGTCATAAAAAAGCAGAGTCACTGCACTTTAAATGGCATCCCATCATTTAAATCTTTAATAATAATTCCATTTTCTGTGGAAAATACTAAAATATTGTCAATACCTAGATGAATCAAATAATGATACCCCCTACCCAATCATATTTTGATGAAAAATGAGAGATCATAGTATAACTTGCCACAGAAACCAGGTAAACTGGGCTGAAGTACGGTTTGATCAGGAAAGCCTTCCATTCATTTTCTTGCAGCCTTCAAAGTATCTGTAATCATATATCCTTACCTACCCAGAAGAATTTCATCTCTGTGACAATTTCAGAGAAAATGTGTGTGTGCAGCCTCTCTAATTTACATGTCACATATTAACATCCCATTTGAAGAGTCAGTCCATCCATGCTGCCTGGAAACAGCAAGGGGCAACAACAAGCAGTGGATATTATTCTGTCCCTACTGAGTAAAGTTCTGCTCTGTGGCCTGTCCTGCAGGAAATAATACCCAAACTAATCAAAAGAAAAAAAAAAAAAAAAAAGGCAAAATAAAATCCAGAAAGAAAGAAAGGTTTGCCTCTTCTTTTTCTCTATTAAATAGTGTCTTTTTATATTTTCGCTTGGCTTTCACACCTGAATTCTAAAAAGATTTGGCCAAGGGAGTGTCTGTGGTTACCTGCTCTGTGTGACTTAGAAGTTTTAGTAAAATTGAAACTCAGAAGGCTTGTCACATGTGGGACAGGGCTGCCACTGTTAGCAGTGTGACAAGACACAGCACATGCCTGGGACTTTAATAATAATAAATAGTAGTAAGATTGACAAGAGAGATGCCTGACTTGAACACAGCTCTGTGGCT
Source organism: Lanius collurio (assembly GCA_020086605.1). Classification (NCBI taxonomy): domain Eukaryota; kingdom Metazoa; phylum Chordata; class Aves; order Passeriformes; family Laniidae; genus Lanius; species Lanius collurio. The sequence continues at coordinate 35,677,495 of JACBWW010000002.1, read as the reverse complement.
TTTGCAGCATACACAGTAAAAGCTTCTAATGTAGTAGTGTGTGTAGTTGTTAGGAAATCAGTAACAGTCCAGGAAATTTACTTTACAGTTTCTCTCAGTGAAAAAGTACACACACAGACACATAGCTTAAAAAGATTTATTACTTAGCATAACCTGATCTGGCACAAAAGTAGTATTTTATACTAATGCATTAAATTATAGAGATAGCAACCAATGTGTTTGATGTGTACTGAATTACTATTCCTAGAGTAAAATACAACAAAAATTGGAATAGTGCTTCCTGAGAAGCAGAAAGATGCACTTCAGATTTTATATCTCATATGTTTTCTTAGTTCTTGATTTGGGCACAGTTTAAGGGTCTGACAGTCTTACCCTGGGAGCAAGACTCTCCTAAACTGCTCTGTCCTTCTGTCTCTCTTACTCTCTGTGCCTCATGCAGGTTGCTTTTTCCTCAGGGGTCTTTCTTATATGCCAGCTATGGAGAGCCACCACCACCTCTAATGATGGCTTTGCTAATATTATTTTTAGTATTATTATTTGCTTGCAGTAATATTGTAAAGTGAAAGTAGATTCTTGATCCTAGCCTCCACTTCCCCAGGACTAGACTAAAGAGAAGACTTTCATTGTTGCAGTGAAAATCTCCCAGCACCAACTCAATTTGGTTAAGAAAAGAGGGAAAAAACATGAATGGGGTTGGTTTCCTTAAGCAGTTCAGCACAATGCTGATCACAGAATTTCAAAAACAAAAAAGCTCACCAGTATTCAAGTAGATAGCAAACCAGCCTTTGTGAAATGGTATTTTCTTTGTATAACATTGAGAAATAATTCCATCCATAAAACATTGACAAGAGATATGAGATTGCAAAAGAACTCTTGAATCTTTGAATCCAAACCTCACTATTATGTGATTCCATGAGTAAAAAATATGTTCATAATGCAAATTCTATATGAACCCATGAAGTTTCATCTTAAAATTAGGGTTACTCTTTTTGTGCTCTGTTCCAGGATCCCACTTTACTGAAGATTAGGTAAAACCCTATCACTAAATTTTTTGTCATACTGAACGTTTTTATCATATTTTTATGATTTTCAACACAGAAAAGGAACACCCCAAATACAACGTAGCCATGACACAAAGTAACAATTACATCCATTAGAAAAGACATTTGTGCTGTTGACATTGGAAAGGAGAGTGCAATCTTCAGACACCCACGCCAATATTTTGGTTAAAAACATTTTTATTAAAAAGAAAACCAGTGCTGAGCTTGCTTTGATTATTTTTGATTTTCTTTCCCAAATAGAAAGTTCCAAAAAGGAGGCCAAATGAGTGCTATAAATTATTTTATACGATGACTGTAGGTTGTATATTGCAAAACAACTAAACCAAACAAACCAGAAAGCTCTGGTATTAAGCAGATGAAAAACCCATTCCAGATGGAAAAGAGCTCAAGAGTCAGAGCTGCCCAGAGTCCAGAATGCTCTGTCAAAATTAGGTTATATTAGTGTAGTCTTGAAAAGGAGGTTTGGAAAAGAGGCAGAGTTAAAACAGGAATTAAACTGTGTTTGACAGGCTAAATGGAATACATTTCCTAGCTCCTAATGGCTGCACAGTACTCCTGTAATGGGTGTTTTGCTCAAAGCATAATGAGAAGAGAAGAGGGAAAATTATTTCATTTATCCAGACTATAATCAATCACTTCCAGGAAAAGGAGTCTTTCATTATTTCCCAGCAGAAATAGGAGTTGTTAAGTGTATTATTTAGATGTACAAATTGCTTTATGAAAGAAAAAATTAAAAGTTATTAGTGAAACAAGATGCACCAAATTAATCCGTAAATTTTGTAACTATTCAGAGTCATTCTGCTGTCTTTGTGCCTCTGTGCATGTTTTTTTATATATTATCTCTGAAGTGCCAGTAGTCATAACAGCATTAAAACAAAAGAAAAAATAGGGAAGTCCCAGAAGAAAAGGAATTTTTTAATCTGGCAACAAGTCCAGCACCAAACCCATAAAGACCTTTCCTGATACTATTAGGACTGCAAAAATATACTGAGTTTTGCCAGATTACTTACTTCTGATGGAAATTCCCTAGTGGTACTGGTGGCTTCTGGACAGTGATAGAAATTATTAGATAAAGTGATCAAGTAGGAAAATTATTAGAAAATATTCTGCACAACTATAATATCCAAGAATTTCTCAGTGCTTAAATTTGCATTGCCTTATCTGGTCATGAGAATAACATCGCTCCCCAATTTAAAGAGCAGGAAAGCTGAATCAGAAAAGTCTGTCTTGTTCTCCTTGAATTCAACCCTATAATTCCTGGAGATCAACTCTGATATATAGAATGCAAGACCAAACCCAGAATAGTAAGGATTTGATTTGATTTTTCTTGCCAATATGCACTTCATTAAAAAAAAAAAAAAAAAAGAAATACCTATTATCCTTTATTTTCTAGGTGTGCTGCATGCTTTGAAAGACATCTTACTCAGGGAGTACAAGAACAGATTCAGTATTTCTATCTTTCTTAGAACCTTCAGGGTCTTGGAGAGATGAGCCCAAATCAATCCCCCAAGTAAAAAAAAAAAAAAAAACAAAACTAAAATTTCCATGAACCATGCAAAGCTGGGAAATTAGTGGCTGCAGTAATTATCAGCTTCCAGGAGCCATTTAACATCCAGGAATTTCCTACAGGCAGTATTGTGCCTAAACACAAAGCTCTGATACTTTGCAGGCTCTCTGGAAGGCCCCTTGCACAGGTTGCTATTGGGTAAATTTGTTTTTGGAGCAGCAATGGATGGATGGAGTCTCAGCTGTGCTCCTGAACATGCCCATACAGAGTTCTCCTGCTTTGCAGATGTCAGCAAAGTCACCTCTCGTGACACCGTTCTACTTTCAGTGCCACCTGAATCAATCTGTTATCTAGGAAAAGCCTGTTCTTTAAAATATTAAGTCAGTTCACAAGCAGACAGCTCTAAAGTGTAGGCTTAGGTATTATGGAGCTGTGTGTCAGCTTTATGGACATAAACCCTCAGTTTTTACTGAGCTTTTCAATTTCACCTAAAAAAGAAGACAGCTGAATTCTTCCAACCCCTTTTAATTCCCATGTCTGTGTGCAGATTCACTTAATGTTTCTTATAACAAAAAGGCTTTTAAGGTTGATAAATGGCTACAGAGATTTTGCTTTACTTTGTTGCTTTTCTATTTATTTAACCAAGAGCAGTTCTTTTGGTCCTGACCTCAGCCTTGTCAAATAGACTGTGTTTGTCAAACTGCTCATGCTCCCATTAACTCCTAGCTGTTTCAGTTGTCAAATTTGATGAATGGCTCAAATGCTACGAGCATCATTAAAAGCAGGGATACTGAGGAAAGTATTATGCTATCCTGAGTCCAAATACACACTATAAATAGGAAAATTCCAAGCAAAGAAAATCTTTTATTGCATAAAGGAAATTGCAAGTGGTTTAAACTAATCTCTTTTAATGCCATCTTTCATATGTGCAGGAGACAAGAAAAAGCCGCTCAGGTTTCATGGCTAGTATTATCTCTTTATAGTTAAAGATCATTGCTAGCTTTATAACCTTATTTATGCAGAGTTCATGTAAGTGTTTGGGTCTGCTCGAGGGAACAGGCCTGCTCAGTGGGAAAAAAAGTGACAGAACTGTTCCCACAGCGCTCTATAGGTCCGGAGGCTCTGTTCCTTCCCAAAACAGAGCCTGCTCTTCCTGTAAGTCCGAGCTTTCCCGAGGTGCGCTCCCCCAGCGCCGCTGCTGCCGCGGTTTCTCCCGCAGGAGCGGCAGGAGCGCTGCCCCTGGCTCTGCCCAGGGCGCAGGAAGCACAGCCGGGCTCTGTCCGAGGAGCTGCCCAGGGAAGCAGCGAGCTCCGGGGCCTGGCACGGCTCCTGTGGCCAGTTAGGCTCCAGCGAGCCCCAGAGCCGAAACTGCGCGGGGCTCCGTCTGCCCTTTGCCGCACTTACAGCGCAGCTGGGAGCGCAGTCAGCGCCGGCGAGTTGGGCAACGGCTTCAGCACAAAGAATAACTGCTCGTTTTGCTGGGCTGTGGTGTCGTTCTGGATTCTGGGCTATTTTTAACTGTTGAAGTCTACCTAAAGGCCAAAGAACTACTGTTTGTGTATTTTTTTACGTTTTTTTTACATTCTCGAGACAGATAAAATTCTTCAGATGAATATTTATACAGAGATGCAGATATATTTAGATATGAAAGTTATACACTTCTAGACTGGTGACACTCCTATGCTTATTAAGGTCAAGATAGAGTTATTGGGATATTTTTTAAATTGTTTTTTGTTTTTTAAAATCCGTAATTCTAAGTGTATATGCGTACAGGCTGGTTCTAATATTCCTGAGTGTTACTCATGTAGAAGTTTCATCATGAATAAGTACACTGCTGCAGTAGATTTTTCCTGGGCAGTGGCAGAAACTATTACAATGAAGACAGCAGGCAAACCATTCCAGCAATTCTGAAACAAAATCAGAAGTAAGTTATCAAAGTTTGCATTTTCCCAAACTAGCAGCACATCTTTTTTTTTTTTTTTTTTTTTTTTTTTGTATTATTAGAAGATAGGAATTATTTCTTGATCTCAGGTTTAGGTTTTTAGGAAACACAGGAAGCAAATAGACTTCCAGAAACTGCATCAGATAGAGTTTGCCTTCAGTGAGTGTAAATCTTCCTGGCTGCTTGAGTGCAGCTAACTCAAACTTTAGTTGTGAGGTCATCTTGCAAAAACTTTAGTTTTGGAAAGATGATGCAGGATGTCAGTTACTGATGGTGAGGCACCATAACTCTAAACCAAACATTTGCATCACAGCCATGGCATAAATCCAAAGATATTGTGAGAAGCATTGACAGTTAATCAATTCATGTAAGTAATTTTTTGCTTACTTGGATGTCATAAGTGGCAGAATGCAGGGGAGGGCTCTGGGCTTCCATCACTGCTGTGGAAGGTGCAAGGGTGGGAAGTGAGAAGCCTTGCTCCTGCCTGCTGTCTGCACCAGGGGTATCCAAACTACCCCATGCACTCACTGAGTGAGGAGATAATTTATTATTCCCTCCCAGGTGGAAATGTGCTGCTTTCTTTCTGGACTAGATTTCCCAGGTTTGCCTGTATTTAGATCACAGGGATTGGATGTGGACAATACAAACTTAATTAAATAATTTCCTCCAGACAAGCCATGAAATGGTATTACTGTATATAATCATGAATGTGTGTTACTATCCTAGGGTGCATCTCATGTTTGTTGCCTAGGGCTCTAAGTATATATTTGTTTTTCTGAATAGTTCTGGGGTTTTTTTAAGTCAATGGAGTTCACAGCTCTTTTGTTATTCACTGGGTGCTAATACTATTAGCAAGCAAAATACTTTCATTAGAACAAATGCTTTCTTTAAGCCTCAACATATTCTTATTTCTGCCTGTAGCAGAAATTAAATATTTATTAGGCAAAACAAAGTAGGAAAACTCCAATCATTCCCCAATGAGGCTTCCTGCGCTTTTAATCATGATTTGTTGGTGTCTCTGGATTTCTGTTAATCTAAGGAGTACTGATTGACTTCATTTAATTAGCCACATTCAAGCTGAGTCTCTAGGAGCAGGGACTGTATTTGATATTGCATTCTATTGGACAGAATTAAAACCACCAGGGTAGCTGCATCTCTGAATTAGATACAAGTATGTACATACAAAGGTAGGAACCAAGCCCCCAGCCCACACATGCTCTCCCACTAAGATCAGTGAGACCAGCATTTATGAGAAAATAGAGTTCTGCAGGCTCAGTTGGTCTCTAGTGAAACATGATCTTGACCTGGGAAAGTGGGATTGGAGATGTCAGTATCTACACACTTGTTAAAGTAGTGAAATGAGGAATTTGGCTCATAGTTCACTGAACAGGCCTCAGCAAGGTTAAAGCAAAACATAAGAAAAAGATTGTTTGCTGTGTCCCCTTGTTCAGCAAATAAAGGATACTGTCAGGTGTTTTGAAGCAAGCACTTCAGTCTGCTCCTGGAAAGCATCACTGGCGAGAAAGATAATTTTCAGTAGAACTCAAGAATCGAGAGGAAAATTATTGTATAAATCAGTTAACAAGTTGGCCCACAGGCAGCTAAGCTATAAAGAGGACTTATTTCCTACAGATTTCTGTCTCTCCTTCCTCACCATCTGCTTGTCCACTGTCATCCCTGCCTGTCCTTCCTGCCTGCAGCGCCTGGCAGGGAGCACCGAGTGCGTGGCCAGGGTAGCACTGCTGTGCACGCAGCCATCAGCTGCCCCCAATTTGCACGGGACTTGTCAGAACTTGACTCACTGAGACCTCTGCCCTTCTGTAAAATGGAGTTAAAACTGGGGGGAAAGAGCAAACAGATGACAGGCAAACATTCATATGACACAATTATGTTGAAACCTTGTTTCCCTAAGGAACTGTGTATTTTTTAGTAGTCAGTATTTTTAGAGATTGGATATTTTCCTTATTTTGGAAAGCAAGTAGAAAGATGCATAGAAACAATTACTGAGGTGGCACCCTGTTTTCTCTGAGTAAATACCCACAAAGTTGTTCCAGACTGCCTTATTCCACATATCCTAACCCTGCATCTTACACCCCTTGGATTGGGCTGCACCCCAGACACTGAAGAATCCCCATATCAAACCATCCTGCCCCCTTTGTATGGTAGTCTCCAGGATTGCTACATTTATGCCATCTAGTCATGTTAACATTTGAAAGAGAATTTGAAATTGAAAGAATGACTCCTACTTGAAAAAACAAAGGAACAACACCAATTTCTCCTTGAGAATCATGCTGGTGGTGTCAGTAGGATTGCAACATGTTAATTTATCCCAGCATTTCTGAGTTGGGTGCTTCTCTTTAACAATTGTCAGATTTTTCTATAATGATCAGTTAATTGTAGGACTAACTCAATGCAGCTCTGATACCCTCAGTACCCTGCAGCAGAGCTGTCAGAGCAAGTACACACTTTTTATTTTCGTTCCTCTGTTTTGCTCGCTTGCTTGTCACTTCAGTTTGCCCATGAGTGTGCCTTGTGGTCTTGCCACCCAGAAAGAATGCTAGGGCTGGGCAGTAAATAAGGGACAAAGATAGTATCAACTTAGATAACAAGGAGGGTTTGTGTGTGTGGCTTTTAAGAAAGAAGCTTTGAAGAAATTTTGCATAATTTGAAATTTTCTAGCTTTTATTAAACAAAAATTATATTTTTTCATTTTTGTAGTCATTAATTAAGCAATAAGTAGGGGGGAATTTTTTTTCTCAGTTTAGAAATTCATAAAGGTGTGACTGAAAAGAATGATTTTCCCTGACATTAAAATTTTAAATCATTATCAGAACTTGCTTCTGGACTCACAGACAATAATTTTTGTATCTACTGTTCTCTATTTTACTTTTGTTTTGCAGGCATAATGTAAGAACCCTACTTTTTTCACAGAATGTGCATCTCTCAAGCACTGTGTATGTCAGACAAATTTAGCTAATAAGTTACATATGCAACGAGTTCTTGCTGGTTAGAGGGTTCTTGGTATTCCTCCTTTCATTTTTCCCTTTCCAATATATACATTCTACAAAGCTTGAAAGCTTTGGAAAGGACTCAATGTAACTGAATCACTTACTAATAATTTAGAAATATTCACTTGGAGCTAAATTTTGTTCTTCCTTTTCTCTTTCTTTTTGTCATTTCTGGACTAAGAAAAGTATTTCTAGCAGTGGCAAAAATACTGGCATTTTCTGCCACTGCACAGAAACCATGTCAATGCAAATTGTCAATTAAGTTTTTGGTTATATGGTGTGATCTCCAACTCCCTGAGTCATTCACCAAAGTTGAGTGAGGCTGAAATTCCCTCCTGTTACATCTCTCTGCTGTAAGTCATGTTGTTGTCTGTTTGATACAGAAGTTTTATTATCTAACACTACTTCCTTCTTGTCTTTTTTGTTGTCCTTCTAGTCGTGAGAATTTTCACCCCACCCAACACTCTTCTGAGGTACCTGGTACTTGCTGCTGTTGCTTCAGCATCCTAGAAATTCAAGGGTCTTCTTGACTTCTACATTATGGGAGGTATTTCACTCAGATAAACTGCAAATCTAAAGAATAATCAGCTGCTTGGAAGAATATTTCAGCTGACTTCCCTGCAATTCTGTGTTGTTATTTTGTTTCACCATTTCTAAATACTCTGTTAGGGTTTAGCTCCTACAAACTATTTAGAGGCATCCTCCAGAATAGACCTTTGTCCATCTTTAAAAAAGATAGTTTGCATGGGTTGCGTAAGGTCATGGAATCGCTGCTTTTTGGGAGGCTTTCTGTGAAGACTTAAGTAATGCAGAATACCTGACTAATTCACAAAGGTGAAAGGTATCCAAATTGTTATGGTCTAACCCATAACTGTTCTAAGAAGGAGTTAAATATAACAAAGAGGTGGGAATTTGCGTGTCTGAGTTCTGCACCAAAGGTCTTAAGATTCCAGATCATCACAAATGCTTGTTTTTCCCAAAACACAAACACCCTTCTGACCTCTCTGATTTTCTGACATAAACCAAGAATCTTTTCACGATAATCAGAGTCAAGTATCAGTTCCAAAAAGCCATTGCTGTGCATTATAGGCACTTATGCACATTAGAAAACAAAACAAAACAAGCAGTCTACCACTTTCCGGGATTAATGCTATGAAGGATTTTATGGGTGGTCCGAAGTGGACAGAATGTTGCACTAATGTGTGACTGCATGGCAATTAAACTTAATTAGGGAAGGTTTTGAAAAAGACAGATGAAAGTAAATTATGGGAATGAAAGCAACTGTGCTTTTGGGGACCGCACTCTGCCGCACTGGTTCAGTGAAGTGTTGCTAAAAAGTCCCCCTTCTGTCCCGTTCTGACGCACATCCAGCCGTTTGTCAAACCAAGCGTTTTTCTCAGGAAGGGGGAATCTTGTAGGAGCACATTCTTCACCGGTTTCTGCTGAACTCACTGGTTTCATGAGGAGACAGCTGCACTTCCAGAGTAAGAGCAGCAGCAGATGACCCTGAGTACATGGCCATCCGGTTTCGTTCAGCACTGCCTCTTTTCTGCATGGAGTAACAAAGGTAATCATCAATGTGGATTTTCATGTGCACTCTGGGGACATTTTTTTACAATTCTGTATTTTTAGTTCTTTCTCAGATTTACAACTGAGCACCCCATGTGGAACATCTGATTCTTGTTGAAGTGATTTTCTCTGGTGAGAAGACCTCAGCGAGCAGACCTGGAGCTGTTTCCAGGGTTCCACGCTGCATGGTTTGAGGGCATTCCATAAAACAAGCTCTTTCAGAGCAGAAGATTTTAGGGTTTCTGTGCTCACACTCTTTCAGAGCTAGAGGCCCTTCTTCAAGAAAGTTTTAAAGGAAGCAAAACTCAAAATGCTGAAATCCTCAATGGAACAGAATTGCTTTTTTTCTCCTCTGGACTAAGTGGCTGTTACTGGAGGCACCATTGCAGTATGCTATGTTATATTAGATTTTATTAAATTATGAAAAGTAATTAAGTAGAAAAGCAAAGCAAAAATGCTACACAATCTGCTGGCAGATCTTTTTTTAGCTTGAACAGTATCTGGTATTGCTCTCCACCAGGACACTGGGATGCTTTTTTTCCCCCTAATGAACTTTTTACATGCAAGATGAAATACTGATTCTGCAGACAATTTATTAAGAAAAGCACCGGTTTCATGTGAGGAGTTTTCAGTCCAACAGGAATTTATATGTGGAAATCATATATGGGTATAGGGGAACACCTCATAAAAAGAATGACTACATGGTCAGGAGCTGTAATTTATGTTCATTCTCTTTTAATAAAAAAATATGTGTTCAGACCAATCTTTTTTTATTTTTATTGCAGCTCTGCAAGGTACCTTCAACTGTAGTTATTTAAACTCCTGACTTTCTTTGGTTTGTTTGTTGAAAAAAAGAAAGCTATACCCAGTACTTTGTGGTTTCAGTTACGACGCTTACACATATGTGAAAGGTGCGACAAGGACACATTCCTCCTCTGAAGGACACTGAAGTAAGTGTTGATAAAAACATCACACATAAAAGAGTGTTAAAATTAAAACAGACACAAGAGGATGCTAGAGAAAATAGAGAAAATAAGCTGGATCTGGGATCTGATGGCTGACCATAAACAGCTCTGCACAGGTAATCCAGATACATGTCCTAATGCCCAAGATCTCCAGGTTAGGTATATGTTTACCTGCACTACTCTGATAAAAATTTGCAAATGAGGCATGTGTCCATAAATCACAATTTTCTTCAGGTCAAATGTTGTGTAAATTGTCAAATTAAAAATTATATTCCTAGAGAGGATGCTCTAACAAAACCTGTAGATGAGATCTCATATTTAGCACAAAGTGCTGTTTCTGAAGAGAGATCCCCTTAGCTGCAGAACCTTACTCAGATCCCCTACTTGCTTCCATCTCTGTAACTGGAAAGTGAAGGCACTTCTAAAGCACTGCTGGTATGTGAGGTGATGAGAAATTCCAGGGTCTGCTGGGATCTGTGGTAACACTTGTGAGAGGAGCAGGCACAGTCTCCTTGGCAGAGCTGTTAACAAGCTCTCCATAGACTCACTCTTTAGTGGTGGTGATCAGATATTGGTGGAAATCTGATGCAGCTATGAAGCAGCAAGTGAACAAGCCATTTCTTCACTAAAAGCCTTAACCCGGCATTTATTACTTCCTCTTAGGTAACAGAAACATCACTGGTCTTTCAGTTTGGTAATAACTACTCCCTTTTCATCTTCATCTGCCTAAAACACTCTGTCCTACATCTTTTTTGCACATGCTGTAAATCCCTCCCCTCGACCAGTGTTTCTACTGTATTCCTGCTGTCACCTTCTGCAGCAGCCCGACCTCTGTGAATTCCTGAGACAGACTCAGAAGGGAGTTTTCTGAGTCAAATTAGTAAGGGCAAAGGCCAGTATTGCTCAGTTAATGACAAGAAATATTCACCTGGATTAGTATGGCTACTAAACAAGAACCAACAGAGCATCAAGATTTGGCCTTTTAGGATTTGGATACTTTCTAAATCATATTCTTATGTCAACATGCTGCCTTGTTGCTTGTTGGAAGACCTAGGGAAAAGCAAATGTTTACAGTTTGAGGAGATCTGCAACAGCAGCTGGAGCTATTCTGCCTACTCTTTCCCCAAATTGCAAGCCTTCACAAGGCTTTAAAGCCAGAGAAAGTGAGCTGCCAAAAAAACACACTAACAAAGCAGATGAGTCCATTATTCCCAGTTTTCTAGGAGATGTGTTTCAGTCTGTGTGCTCTGTACTTCTGCAAGAAATGTTTAATATTTACAGGTGAAGGAACTCAGGCTTGCTGGTATTTTTGGATTCCTTTCTAACCTGCTCTCTTTTTTGTCCCCACCTCCTTCCCTCTTTTGCGGCTTTCCAGTGTAAGTGGCCACAGCAAATCCCTATTCAGGATCCAGGAGGAATCCTTCACTGCCAGCCTAGGGAGAACGTCGGTGACAGCCGCTGGAATGCCTTGATCACACACTCCCAGCATCCTGCCCTGCCAGCAGCAGGAGGAAAGTCCAGTTTATGTTAATAAGGTGCAGAGAGTGGCCAAAATATTTTGTGAATTTTCCGCTCAAAAGGGTAATGAAGCTACCTCTGTCTCAGTGCGCTGGCACGGGAGCAAACTAAACAACAGGAAAACATGTTTCAGAGGAGAAATACAGAGCATAAACTCCTTGGATTTCACACTTCCACTGGGGGCTTAGCTTTGCCTCTTTCTACCTCTTTTCCAGGCTGGCTGAACCTTTTTGCACAAAACATGGGAGGGATGGGGGAGGGCAAGCAGGCTTTTCTGCAGATTAGCTTCAGACAGCTCTTGCCAGACCAAAAGTTACATTGGAAAGCATTTCTTAGTTTATACCAAAACAATTAATTGTTTAATATGTAAAGTAAACCCAGAAAGTTATTCCCATAAATTTGTTTTAAAATCTACCTTTTTATTAGCTTTGAGCAAAAGAAACCTCCACGCTGCTGGGAGCACAGTCAGATTCTTTGGGCTCTCTTCATAAAGCTCGCTCTTTTTGTCATTCCTCTCTGACCTCCTCCCTGCTAGTCCCGGGATGAAAAGCAAGCCAAAGATCTGCTGAGAAATGGGCCGAGCCGCTGCTGACCTTTGCAAATCCAATTTCTTCAAAGTGAGAGCTAATCGACGTGTTCCCACGCTGTGTATTGCTGAAACTTACGATGCAATTCAAGGAATGAATTCACCATGGTGCAATCTCATTTTGAATCCAGTTTCCTTGCTATGTGTCAGAGGGTGAAGGAGGAAGAACTTGGTACAAGTTATAGAGAGCAGTCTCATACACGTTTCACAAGCTGTGTAAGTCTGTCTTTGAAAGATTTTGCACTTTGGAGGGGCTCTTTCCCTTAAAATCTAAAATATGTCGGCCTCCCCCCTACCTCCTTCTACCTTTCTCCCCCTCAAAAACAGAGAGACATTTTGCAGTTATTTAAAACAAAAATAAGCTGATGAAAGTCTACACTAAGCAATCTCCAAATAGAAAAAGAAATAGTCTCTGAAGGTATTACCTGACTTGTAACCGAGGTGACTCTTGGGGAGATTTGTGTGCACAGGAGCTGTAGGTGAATGGGATTTTGCTACAGGGAGAGCTTTAGAATTCATATTCAAAATTCATATTCTCTCTCTCACATTGCATATATGGTATAATCACTGTCTTGATTTTACAGCAGCCAGAGTGCTCCACTGTGTGAAGTTTTGCATTCTCTGCTAGGTACCACAGTTATGCCAGCAGGATCAGTGCAGGAAAAGCACATTGGCATTCCCAACCTAAATCTTACATCCTTGTTTCAACAGGTGCCTGGAGACTGGCCCCCTCCCTGTTTCCCAGAAGGTGCTGCCATTTGTTTCCTGCTCCACTGGCCAAGCCCTGGCTGAGCACAGCAGCCCATGGACCCAGCAGGAGCAGTGGCAGCATACCTCATCCTGCTGGCACGCCCCGAGCGGGGCAGGCTTGCACAATGCTGCAACTTCTTGTCTGGGGCAAAAGGGACACAAGAGGACTCTCATTCCTCATTAAACTGCTGTGGGGCATATGTCATGGGTAGCACATCCCAAAAAGATGCTTTCAGCAGCCAAAGAGAGCAGTTATGTCATTGTCAGCAGGGGCTGGGCTTGCTGTGCCTCCCTGGGGATGCCACCTCTCCAGCTGGAAAGCCCTGGCATGGCAGGTAGAAGCCAAGCTGCTCCACATTTGATGCCTGACCACAGACCTCCCAAAATGTGGTGTTCCTGTCCAGTTTGGCCATGTAGTAGAACCAAAGATATCATCATTTACTTTTTTAGCTCATTACCATCTTCATTGCACAAGCATCATTCCACTATGGCTGATGTAATGGCAAGTCAAGTCCTTGGGCTGATGGGGTGAACTGTGCCTTCGCTGTAAACTGCAGGCTTCCAGAGGAAGCCTCAATGCTCACAGTTTGTATTTGTCCTTAGGAAAGCAAATGAAAATATACCATTGTTCTCAAGATTGCTGAAAGAAGCAATTCCTTTTTTAAAATTTTATTTCCATGGCCATGAATAGTAAATTTCCTTCATTCATGACTGTTTTATAAAGGAGTTTGCTAACTAACCAGATCTGAAGAACTTTCTTTCTCAGCAAGCATTGCAATAAGAGAATTGTTTGTGTTTTCATTACTTTCTCAATATTTTTGTTATCCTCTTTCCCAAGACATGATTTGATTTTCCTGTCTTCTGGACTTCAAAGATTTTTGAGAAGAGGTTGTATAAACTGGATAGGTAACAGCTGTTACCAGATGGATTTACTGGTGGAAAGGGGAGAGGGATAATTTATTTTATGTGTTTCCTCCCACTGCTGGCACCTTTCACTGTGGCACGCTGTTCCTGTCCTGTGACAGGGAGTGTCCTTGCACAGAGGAGCCCTTGTCCACAGGATTACACCTAACTTTGGCTTTTGCTATTGGTTATAAGTGACTTTGCCAAGTGCCTTCATCATGGCTCTTTTGCCTGGTCCTCCAGTGGTTTATTAGAGAGACAAAAATGAGAGAGCAGCTCTAATATTGTTATATAACAGCACTGATTGACAGATTTTCCTTTCTGACCTCTTCAAGACAGAAGTCTAGTTTGCTTCACTTCTGGATATCTCAGGACACTTATAGTTGGATTTATTATTGAAAAAAATAATTGTTTCCTCAAGGAAGGTCACAGTACCAAAGAAGAGTTGCAGCTGTATCATCTTTGTTGTGCTCTTCTATTTAACATGGGAATGAACATTTGCATGAATCCTCTTTATTTCTCCGTCTACTGTAAAATTCCTTGTGTTCCTCTTTTAGATTGCTGACTGTTTAAGATAAGTGATAGAGGGGAAATGGTGATTTGTACTATTGCAAAGTACTAGCTGGTAAAACAGATTGTGTGCATGTATATCCACCTGATTTTTGCATATTGCTATACTGACAGTATCTGATCCCGTTCAGATAACAGTAAAGAAACCTACAGCTTTGACCAGATCCAAAGAAACTCACACTGCTTGTTCTTTTCTTTTATTTCAGCTTTGATCTACTTGCTTTGACATTGGTGTGTTGTGTTTTTAAGTACCTACCCTCAAGTTCTTCAAACTTCACCAAGAGAGAGCACTTTCAATATATATTGTCTGCAAAAGTGTCCCATTTCCTATGAATAAGCTGACATCCAATCTGATTTAAAAATTTGAGAGGGACTAGAATCTTTACAATCTAGTCTCTTTCTTTCTGGGGTAGCCTAGATGAACACTTTTGATCCTTTCCTTCTCTGAGCAGCTTCAGAATCCATTGCCATGGCAGGAGAGGAGATGCTGTCTTCACCCAGTCTGTGAGGATCCTCAGACCATTGCTAAAAGGCTCAGATTCTCACAGAGTTTAACTCTTTTCTGCAGCTGGCCTGGGGGCACTGGGTACCTCAGCTGGAGGAATACCTCGGGAGCATAGTCCATGTCAATGGCTGCTGGACCACTGCGGGGGAATGAATCCTGGCTGGAGAGGGACAGAACAGAATCCAAATCCAGAAAATCATCTCTGTGATTTTAGGCCTTAATTAATTTCAAACTGTTTTCCTCCATCTCCCTTATTCACTCGCTCAGTACTGCTCCATATAGTTAATGCAGAATACCAAGGAAACAGAAGAAGTCCATCTAAAAGAGCAACTGAGCTTTTGTGCAACACCCAAAGGTTTTTATTCTGCACAACCAATGGAGAAATTAGAATAGCTCTGCCTGTTTCAAGACAAAGTTTTCCATCTTTAGTGAACATTTAGACTCCAACAAGTATCAAACTACGAAGCCAAAGACAAAAATGTGGAGGAGGCTCAAGACTAGCTGGGTAGTTTGCTGCATGAACAGGGAAGTCCTTGAGTTTTATTTGAAGAAAACTAGTTTGCTGTGTACAATTCATACGAATAGGAAGAGAAGGAGGTTGCTGACTAACAGTGAAAGGCACAGTGAAATCTTGATTGTAGTTCCTGTTTTACACACAGCCCTTTCCGTATGCCAAGTTAGGAATCATGCAGGTGAATGAATGTTACCCTGTTATCTCTGGGTCCCCAGGCTGGCTGCAAGCACATGTGGAATTAAGCACATTTAATGCTTGTACAGTGGCAAAAGCAGGTGGAAATCACAACCTATTAAAGGTGTTTTAAGCAGGATAGTCTCATCCAGGATGGGGGATCTTGTTGGCAAGTCTAAGGATCAGCAGCAGCTTGTACAAGTGGTCATACCAAATGGCTGCCAAGCTATGAAAGCAATAGGTAATTCAGGTGTGGTATCTCCCAGCCTGTTGTTATCCTTAAAGTGAATTTTGTGAGCTTGCAGCAGGCTTGTGCAGGCAGTGTCTCTCAAGTTAAAGCTACAGTTCATCAAATCACAGGATCACAGAGCGATTTCTGTTGAAAGGAACCTTAAATAGATCATCTTGTTCCAACATCCTCTGCCATAGGCAGGGACACCCTCAACTAGACCAGATTTCTCAAAGCCCCTTGCAGGGATGGGGTATGAAGTATTTCTTTTGCTTCACAGCACAAGCTGTTTGCACAGAAGCTAAAGGGCTGTTTTCAGAGCACTATGGATAGACACTGCTATCGCTATTTTTACTATTCCCTTATGTATTTCAGGCTCTGCAGTGACAGCAATGATTAAATAAAAAATCAAAAATCGTTGACTTGACTAAGTATTTTCCATGAAGGAACATTTATTTATGGTGACACTGAAATATCATAGCAATGCTCTGAAGTGGTATAGAAATTCTGAATTTTAATGTATATAGCCAATAGGAGATTGAAGGTCTTTGGCTCAAGAGCTTTACTATGAAGACATAACAATATATTTCTTTAAATCTAGTTGCATCTTCATAAAAATCTGTTAAACTGCAGCTTGTGGAGGAAGTGTAAAGCACAAGGCAAATTAAAGTACAATAACCCTGAAAGGAAAAATTGATCTAACCAGCGATATAATACTTACAGGAAAAAGAATTGAGATTACTGATGGCTCAGTACACAGAAGCAGCATTTAGTGTGATGGAAAAGTGTATACCATGAATTAATTCTGTCAGTTTTGTGCTGGTCTTTTTCTCATTTTACCTGGCAAATACTTTGAACCATGTTATAAACTAGGTACTTTTACAACCCTTGCAAATTTGCTGCCCCAATCTACAGATGAAATAATTTAATCATAAGTATTTCACCAGGCATTTTTCAAACCAATTTAATTATGTTTCATTGTTTACAGCCTGTGAGTATTGCATGCAGAGATAATTTAAGAGCACAACCTGCTTGTTGACTGTAGTTTGAAAGAAAATGAAAAATTGGTTAGTTGTTATTATTTAAAACTCCAAAACATTCAAGCTGGCATATCTGTGGGGTTCTGGTTTTTATCTTTGAAAGAATTTCTTCTTTTTATGAATTTCCCTCTGTAATTTTGCCATTCCTGTGCCTGTAAATACATATATTCTCGTGTAGTTTAGGAAGGAATTATGGCATTACAGTGGTTTTGGATTAATTTTGAGCTCTGCTGTATTCCTATGACATCTCAGAATTTCCAGGGGCCTCAGAAGGGTTTTTCCAGATTTATGGTTGTATAACACCAACAGAATTATATCCCCTTATATTTGCATTTGGAGCTAATGCATTAGTCATCCAGGTCCCTAAACATGCTAATTATCCAAGTGCTGTTTTAAGCATTGTTTTAACTGTTCCAGTCATAACTTTTATGAATTTCATTTAACATTAGATGATGGTAAATAGGTTTAAAGATAAGCTGAACTTTTAAAGATGGAAACTGCTGATATTTTTTACTAATTTCTAGATCTGTTGTCTTACCAGTACTCTTTGGGAAAGTTCTGATTTACGAAATATGATCTCACGGCATATTTTATCTTACTGGCTTCTTGCCATGTTGCCAGAATGCAGTCTATTCAGACTTAGGCACCCAAAATGCATGCTTCAGCATGCAGAGAAAGAGTGCAAAGCTGGTTTTCATTTTCTGGGAACAGATCCTCTTTACAGTCTTCCTCCAGCTGAATGGCTTCTTATTGTTGGTTTTATGCTTTTGATTGAGATCTTTGGGTTTACTTTTTTGGGACATGTAGCATATATTCACAGGAAAAGTCCAAGTTTCAGAAGTTTTCTTAAAGTGAATTTAATGCTTTTGAAATCTTTACTGGAAACCATCATTCTCTGCCTACTCACAAATGCAGCACTTACTTATAGCTCTACCTGCACAACTCAGGAAAGATCCCTTACAAAATGTTAGGTGTTTTTCCACACTTTCTCAGAAGGTGCTACTCTAGAACAGAAAAGATAACCTGCTTGGTATTATGCTGAGTTTTAAAAATTGCCAAAAAATCTATTTAAGAAAGTTCATCTTAAGAAATACTATCCTGAGTATACTAACTTAAGAAATAATACCTTCTTACTAACCTCTATGAAGAATTTTTGGTTTTCAAGCATCTATGTAGTTCAGTTGAACTGTTCATTCCCTTCCCATAAGTAATTTAATACCCATAGTTTTCAAAGGGCAGCTCAGCAGTGTGCCAAATTTTACTAGCAGAAGGGCAAAGCAAAAAACGGTTCTGATTAGAAATCAGAACAGCCTCAGTAAAAGCCTGGCTCAAATATGCAATGAATGGAGGTGAAGTTGGAGGTTTCACTTGTGGGCAGTTCATGTGAGATCATTTTAAATGATCTGGGAAAAGCTCTGAAGATCAGCTCCTCAGTGATGTCTGTTTTTATCTTGTGTGATAATGTATTTTTCTCTGCCTTCTTTTCATCTTTATTCATCTAGCTGTATCTATAAAATTCATAATTAGTAATAGGTTAATATAGATGCATTTTCACTTCCCCCCCCTTCCTTTACATTTCTCCTCTCTTTCTCTCCCATAGAGTATTTGATTAATATTTTATCTCTGTCGAAGGAATGCAAATACTGTTGCACTCACTTCTTGGATGAATTTTGAAACCAACAGCATTTAAATAACTATAAATTAAAAAGCTGTTTTTGCTGAACTTCTGGTGACGCACACTCTTCTTAATTGCATTTAGGTTCTTGTGATAATATTCTGGTAAGATCTGAGATAGACTTTTCAGTTCCAAGGACTAGGCAGATTTCTGAAACTGACAGTAGAGCACCCAGTACAACTTGGATGATAAGATAGCACTCAGTGAAATAGCAAGCAGCATTTAACAGCTTTGCAGAGAGGATTATTTTCCTGAGAGTGTTCAACCCAGATAGAACCAAAGAGTTTAGAAACTGGGTAGAAAGTAATGCCCTCACAAGATTTGGTCACTGTCTAGGTCAGGAGTTACATGAGGTTTAGACAAGGTTCATGTCCTGAAGCTTTGCCATCCAAAGTGAAAAATTTGATACAATTTTGAGCATCTGATTATGCGGCTGGTACCAAATTAATTTGTTGTTAGCCTTTTTAAGTACTGCATTTTAGAAATCTTCATCTTTTTCAGCCTGAGTGGTGTTTCTCTGGCAACATTTTTTATGGGATTTTGGAGCTGTGACCAACAAATAATTTTGTTCTTGTTTCTGTAACATTTTCTACAATTTCTGCCAAGGTATTGGATTATGTGAAGAACTGTGCATTTGTTGAACTCTATAATTATTTCAATTTTGTAGGTTTTAGTCAATAACCATCAAGTACTGAGATAAAGTTTGAGAAGTGATATTCCCTCGAAGAAGCACTGTGTACTCAAGTGCACTGGAAGATGAAAAGATGATGTACAGAAATACTGTACTCTTGGGAATTCTAGTAATGTCAATTTTGGAGTTCTTTCACAAGCTAGAATAGGAGGTGGTTTGCTTTATGTGTTCAGTCTTATCTCAGGAGTGATTCTCCTGAGCACAGCTGACTCCAGTCTGCCTCTCTTAATCTGAGTACAGTGATGGGAGTGTTATGCATGCTAGACAACACCAGCAAAGTAGTCTCTGCATCCACATGGAGCTTAGCAGAAAGAGGCTGAATTTGGCCACTTGTGTCCATCCCTCTCACTTTCATTTATAAAACCATTTGATAAAAGCGTTATCAGTTTTGATAGTGATGGTTAACCTCCTGAACAGCTTGCCTTTAATGATAATTTCCCATTTAGAGTGTAAGTCATGTTCAGTACTCAGGCAACGTATGTTTCATGAACTGCCCTGATGACTGAGGAAGCTTCAGCTATTTTTTCTTTCAAAAAGATGCTTATCCATACCTCCCCAGCTGGACAAAGGCAGTGATGAATAATCACTCTTATCATTTTTCTAAAATATCAAAGTTATCTCTCCTCCTGGCAGTGAATTCCAAACTGTCCTGGAGAAAGCAGGCCGTGTGAATATCCCTGCTGAATTCCTAATTGTTTGCTCTGGCAGTTCCCGTGAAGCAGCTGGTTGTCTTTGGAAATCTATGCTTGTTTATTTGCGTTTGAACGTCATATGTCTTTAATTTTCACACTAGCCACAGGGATAAGTATCACAAATATCTGCTTGAAGGCCTTTGCCCCTGGGAACCCAATATATACTTGGCAGCCTGTCTGACAGTGGGACTGAGGGGAGAATCAAAGTTGACTCATTGCCTTATATCCCCTTGGGGAAAAGAACGAATAAAAATGGCAATTGCTGCTTCCTTCAGTTGCCTGAGGCAAGTCTTTCCTGTTTTGTAGAGAATAGACTATTGTCATTTCTAAAACAATCTTCCTTCCCTTTGTATGAAAGAATTATTCCATCCAGTATCATACAGCTAATTCTGAGGCTTCACTTCCTCACATCCCAGTACAGTCCTGAGTGGAACTTCAGATTTCCATAAACCCACACATAACCAGAAATGGACATTCACACCTTCCATTCAATGCCTACCTCCAAAAGAATCTACTGTCATGTTCTTCAGCTCAGCATACAGTAAGCTCTAATGAAAATGGGGGGTTTGTACCATGCTGTTTAAGCCTGCAGGTGGAGAGAACATGGATTGCACTTTATTTATTGCACCCAAGCTGTTAAAAGACTCTCATTTCCTACTGCATGATTAGGACCAGCCTAAATTAGCTCCTTGCTATGACTTCCAGTGAAGATATGTTCATTACTCTGCCTGTGGGTATAACTTCCCAAATATTCTCCACTTTCTATGCCACACTGAAGGGGAACAGTCATTAGTGTTGGTAACATCATAATACAAAGGGAAAGTCTGAGCCCCAATGTATAGATTAGCTAAAGATTAAACAGGGTGCCAGATGAGCTTTAAGTCTTTTAGAAATGTGGCTAGGCAGAACTCCAAACTCACACCAAGTGATGCCAAGACATTTGCTCATGTCTCCATTGCCCCTTATCTCAACTGCCAGAAATAATTTTCCTTAATAGAAAAAATTCATGCATTTTGCATATTGCTCTTTCTTATGTAAATCTGATTAGCTTATTATTTCAATTTGAAAATGGAATTCAGCTCTTGTATTTTAGATCTGAAAAGCATCTTTCTTTAAGACAGCTTTTCTGTTTTTCTAGGAAACCCACTCCTTTTATTTTATAACCAGTTCAACTCAGCACAAGAATCTTATGGAAGGTGGCGGCAATTATCAGCTACACAAATCAATAATTTTATTTTTGAGTCTCCAAGTTTTGCTGTTAGTCCTGAAATTCACTGCTATTCTAGGGAATATGTTTTGAATTGATGAGGGATTTGTTATGCTACTTAAATACAAAAGAGAATTTTAGCTGGGGAAGGAGCTCTCCAAGATGAATGGATGTATTAGCTTAGCATGGATCTGATCTTTGTCTTGCAAAACACTGCACAGGCTTTCAGTGATACAGATCCCATTGGAATCAGCTATTGTCTAACAGCTGAAAATAATAGGCCTTAAATGATTATAATTATCCCTGATTTGAAAGGTAAGTTGGTATTACTCTTTTGATTTTTCAATTGAAATATACTTGTATATTGCTTAATTATATTATTATATGTATTTGACCATTCTGTCCAACACAGAGAATATGAACTTGATCTGTAAGCTAGACCTAGTCTTTACACTTGCAGGGGTGTATGCCTGGACCTGATTGTACAATTAGCCTTGTTTTTGCATTGTAAAAATTTCCTTAAATTATAAGCACTTCAGTTTTCATTAAAGTATGATTTCACTTGCATTTGTTATGTCTGCTTCCAGTAATTTATTGGCATGCAAGAAGAAGCAAAGCTCCTAAATCAGTGTTGTGCATTTTATACAGAAGAGGCAGACAGAGGTGCAGTAGGTACAAGGTA
The DNA here is from genome assembly GCA_020086605.1 of Lanius collurio. NCBI lineage: Eukaryota > Metazoa > Chordata > Aves > Passeriformes > Laniidae > Lanius > Lanius collurio. The sequence goes on along the minus strand of JACBWW010000002.1, from coordinate 35,655,707 downwards.
AAGTTCTTTTATTTCTCCTTCCTTCTTCCTTTAGCTCTGCTCCACACTAAGGTATGGAAACCATCTTGCACAATATTACACAGGCATGAGAAGGCACCCTGTACTCAAGTAAGGACTGGAGTGAGAAAAACAAGTGTGATGTTAAGAGCAAAGCACAGCAGAAAATACTTTAGGAGGATCTATAAAAAGTTTAAATTGGTAAAGCATGTATGTGGGTGGGTTAGAAAGAATAAAGCATAATTAAGTTACTGAAGCCTCAGCAGGACTCTGAACATTGTTCAGCGTGCATTGCAGTTTGCTTTAAAGAAATGTCAAGAATACCCACAACCTTAGAAAGGGGACTTTTTTTGTAGAGTAGCATTAATTTCACCAAATGCATGAAGGCTGCCCTTTCTTGGATTGTGCGTCACTGTGCTGCAGGGTACTGAGTGTATTACAGGAACACATGAAGGCAAAAGCCCCACCTTCTGCAAGCCAGTGACAGAGCAGGGTTGCCCATATTAGGTACAGTTAAAAGTCAGAGGAAACTTTGCCATCCTGCATGACAAAGAGTGCTGGATCCCATCTTCTTCTCCCCCCGGTGAGGATAGCCCCATTTGGGGGTCCCTACACCAGGAAAAGGGTGGGTGGATGAGAGGAGGTAGCTTTGTCCTCTCTCCCTCTGAAGTATCAGGGAGCAGAGAAAAGTGTGACAATCACAGAAAAGTCTCCTTGCAGCTACTGAATAGCATTTCTAACTGCTCTGTGACATGGACAGTTTAGGTCTAATGCCCCCATGCCATGAGTGACCCAGACACTGCCCTCTCCTCTTCCTCACTAATCCCTGCTTGCTCTTCTCTTTCCCTGGAGCTTCCTGAGGTGACCCTCAGTGACCACCACGGCGGAAGACCCAGGGTTCTCCTTTACAAAACCCTGTGTTGTGCCTGAGGCTGGCAGAAGGAAACACCACTGTGAGATTCATAAAGTGTTTTGTTGGATGACAGCACTTCTGCAGTCCTTGGAGCAGATCAAATCTGAGCCCATCCATGTGAGTGCCATGGTGCACACAGTGCAGGATGGGTGGGTCTCAAAACTGAAGCCAGACAGGGAATTTGACCCCCCCAATTCAATAAGTAGCCTTTCATTTATCTCTCCTTCTCACAGTCCCCAAAGCCCAAGGCCTCTGGGAGTTGGTTCTGCCCTGTGTCCAGGCCCATGTCCTCCCCAAAACACCTCCCAGGAAAAGTGAACGGGCTCTGTCATGGTGGGGGACTCCTACACTGGCAGATTAGTACAGCCTCGTGGCTGGGAAGGTCATGTATGGCAGCTATAATTGTGAAATCATGAAGAGTAATGAGGATTTGAGCTGTTATTTTTCTCATAAATACACATTCTAATGTGCAGAAAAAAACACAACGTTGAATGAAAATATTGTGATCTTCAGGGAAAAAAATATGTTAGCCAGAAGTCTTGTGCCTTTCCATATGGTCCACCTAAAAAAACTCAAAACCCTTTTTTAAAATGGCTGCCTGCCAACATTTCAGAAATATTTCCTTTGCGTTTCTTCTCAAAGTGATTTATGTCCAAGTGGTCTCTAGCTGGTTCTCAAATTGCAGTAATGATTTTGATTGTTTGTTTATAGTTTTATATGAACATTTCTGCCTGCCATGTCATATATTCTGAACCAGCATGTGTCATTTATAGGCAACTGCTGTGCCCATGTAGAGTCCATTGTTCTGTCTTCTTTCTGACTGTTCACATGTATGGGATATAAGTTTTTGGAAGGAAAAAAGAGAAAAAGGAACATGTTCTCACCTTGCTGACCAAGAAAATAAATTTTCAAGGAAATTATTCTGACAGATATGTAGGGAAGTCAGGATACTTGGGCCAAGTGGCAATTATTTCCAAGGGAAAAGTTATCATACTTTCCCATGAAAGAAGTGAGTCCAGGGCTGCGTGTCATCAACCCAGAAGTTGTGAGGCAATTGGACTGCAAGGGAAGTGCAGTTGGGCCCAGCTGTGGTGAAAAAGGTCATTTTGCAGGACACTGCATGGGGAACGTGCTCCAGGACTTCAGAATTGGCCTACACAACATCACAGAGGAGATTTAGTTAAGATGTTTGGGCTGAAAAGTCTGTATGCACACCAAGCAGCTTGTTTTGCTCAGTTGAGCCCCATGAATGTCCTTTAGGAAATTTTGCATGACAACAGCAGAAAGGGAGAACAGATTTAAAACAGAAAAGAGGGGAAAAAAAAGGGGGGGGGAGTGGAGGGGGAAGGCAGAGAAAGAGGAATTCACAGTAAAACAAAACAATGTATTTCTTGAATCAAAATTCAAGAACATAATGTAGTTCATATCAATATAAATATCCATATGATAAATTCAGCTATCTGTTTCACTGGAACGACACTGGTTTGGTTTTTTTTTTAATAATATGCTCCAACAAATACTTCAGTGTTTTGAGAGAAGATGAAAATATCCACCACCATTATGATAAAACAGAATAGTGTGATGTATGTGGGTTGTCTTTTGCTTTTCTTTTTACTTTGTGGAAACGAGACAGACCAGTTAAGGGACAATGAAGAAAATTTTCTGTTCAAAGAGAAAAACACACAGTATGCAAAGAGTTTGTTTGTTGGTTAGTTGGGTTTTTTCTGCACAAAGTACCTTTTCTTTAAATGTAGGAATTTTTCTTTTCAAAAGACATCTGAGAAATTAGAACAAAAGAATATCTTATTCTCTTATTTAGTTGGGACTCCTGCAGATTCATACACATTGGCCAACAGTCTGTTGTGATCACTGTCTATCTGACTCAAATCAGTTTGTATCATTTCACTCAGTAATTCCTTTACCAAGCTTATAACAACATACTGCTAATTAAAAGGTTGTGATCTGATAGTGTTTCCACTTATGCTGAGTTCCAATGTCTTTAGAAGAACTGATCACACTCACATTAAAGTACCACATTAATCTTAAAGTGTATTGATACCAAAAGAATGATGAACCTACTGCTATTACACACTCCGAGTAAGGAATCCATGAGGGTTTTGGCAGGAAGGAGGATCTTGGAGGTTCTTTGCTTCACCCCTTCTTCAGCCCTCAGTCGGCCTCTAGACAACCATCAGAGGATCTTCACTGCCTGTTGCACAGAGAGCTGTGCAATGTGGAGTGTGCAGCTTGTGGCATGTTTGATTTTTTTGCAAATAATTTACCAGACACTGGAGATGTATCATGGTGAGAGAAAGAATGTGAGATTTTTTTCTAAACAACTATCATCCTTCATGTTCCAGACAGCTATAAATATCTTCTCTTTTCCAACATTACTTTGTTAAAGGAAAACCCCAAAAGCAGTACTGTTACTGAAGGCAGGTGTGCTCACTGATAAAGAAAGGCCCCCAGCTCCAGTCCAGGTTGTCTCACAAGTAGAGCTCAGGAATGAGCATCTTCAAGGAGCACCCCAGCTATCAGCAGTCAAAACCTGTATCCCATATGCTAATGTTAGTTTTAACAGCACAGCCCTAAAATGAAATTTTTAGAAGGCACAGAAAGTACTGGGAGTGGAAAGAAAAGAGGTTTTCGATGGAGGGAAATACCATTCACATTTTGATAAACTCCAAAAGTGACTTTTGCAAACAGAGGTGCTTTGTATTACACCAATCCTCTTGGCTGTTTGGGGGTTTTCCATTAGATGTATGAAGTTCTTGCCATAATAATAAAGGTCAGGCACTATTGTGCCACTTTTATGATACTGACTAGCACAAATCATGTATACAAACTCAGGAAGTATTTATTTATGTGGAATACATACTTAAATAGTGGACTACAAATCATTTAAAGATGCCTGTGATATGAATCATACCTCCATTTCATGGATAAGTGGAAACATTATGCAACTTACTGAGTTTTTAAAGCACTAACGAATGTGAACTATACAGCAGTCTTGCGCTGGACCTTTTCACCCCTTCTAATATAAGCTGTGGCTATTTAATATTCCTCACTAGGGAGTAATGCTGACCTACAAGTCAGCAATATATTAGGCACCAGAGCCATGAACCTAGTGAGAACATAAACTAAACTGATTTTCAATTTTGGTACATTACAAAAAGGACCATTATTGTGAGGTTAGAGATGTCAAAGTTGGTGACCTGGCATAATGAACTATTCCCTGCCACATAGTCAAGCATGAAAAGTAATTGGAGGCAGTATAAACTTTTAGAAGCTTAGGGCTTTTTCCCTCTCAAATGAAATATTCTTTTCCACACAATATTTTTTTAAATTAAAAATAGAATTTTTTTGTGAAGCGTCATAAAAGAAGAAATTACGCTCCTGTAAAGTTTGCAGTGGATGGAGAAACGTGTTTAGAAATGAGGTCACATCTTAACACTTGGGTTACTTCCATAAGGCACTGATGAAAAGCAACTTGCTACCTGCCAGCTAGGAATGACATTAAAATATTATGGCAGCATGTGACCAGCTTTAGAGCTTAAAAACCTGAAAGGACAGAGACAATGTCCCCTTTGAAGAACATTCCTGAAGATCGCTTTACACTTTCTGCTAAGCTTTAAAGCAAAGAGTAAACTGCTTCATGTCTAAGCAGCAATGATTAAAGTGGTGACTTCTTAGCTGCAACATTCACATCTGAAAACCCACCCCTAAAGTGTGCACAGGTATTTCAGCTTGTCTGTCAGACATATGTCCTAGCACTTTGTCTTTTGGACAAAGATTTATCAATATTATGGACCCCATTCTTCAGGGGTTCATTTATGGCTCCACATCCTGACTTTCTGCACTGGATTTGACCAACTTATTTCTCATTTCCTCTGGCACAGCATCTCTCCCCAGGAACTAGACTGCAGAGGGCACTCCTATATAAGAAGGAATTGTAGTTTCCAGGCTCATTTAATTTTTGCCTTGCTGATTCCTTGTTATTTTTTCTTCTTTAATAATTAATGACACTATTATTGCACTAAAAGGAAAATCTTATTACTCTTGACAATTGGTTTTGTTATGATTATTTAATTTCCCCCCTCTCCCCAAGTTTATGCAATTACAATGGCTGTCAGTGCTCATATCATGTTCGGGTCATCAGCCTCAGAAATTAAACATACACAGAAGGACAACCTATTAATATGCCATCCCTAGGCATAACTTGAGCACAGCAGCACAGAGAGTGCATAGATGAGGACAGAGATGGCTTTTACCATGTGCCTGGGAAGCAAAAGGAATGCCGTCTGAGGTGACGATCCATGGATCAATATGAAAACCACTTTCCTCTTGCCCCCTCTCCAGAAGGGTTTGTTGGAAGCATTACTTTGTTCTGGATTTCAGATATGACAGTGAGAATAGAGGCAGTCTGTCAAACCTAACAGGTGCTGAACTTCATGGGGTGGATTTATGCCCCCCTAAACTTCTTGGGAGATGGGGCTGGACAAGGAGGCTACAATTCAATGTGGGCAGAGCTCTGCAGTTTTCTAGCTTAGTTGGAGGCAGTGTGGTGGATGGGGAATTTCTAGGTAGCAAATAGCTGGGTTTAGGCTGCCACAATGCAAACCACCCTCTAGAGCTGTGATGTTGGGCCACTGAAACCCTGAGATGGCCCAAGATTAGGAAGCAGTGTAGTTCATAACAGCCTCACACATGGATGTACACCCTGGTGTGTAAAACCTGCAGTGGCATCATCCAGCAACTCAGTCTTAGGGCTGAATATTTTAAACCTAACAGAAATAACTCTAGAAGTTCAGATGGAGCCTATGGAGCTCCTACATTGAAGTTTAAATGTGCTTCCAATATTTAGCTTTGTTTAATGAGAACAAGTCCATACTAGCCTTGGCTTCTGCAGGGGATACAGCTCATGTATCATCCAGCTGACAACAGAAGGGTCATTTTGTTTCCTATGGGTAGTGGAAAGTGATCTTCCTTTTCACACTTACTTCTGGAATCTTGTCACAGGGAAAGTGTAAGATCAGGCTAATGCTGTGGAAAAGATCTGACTGAGCGAGGAGTGTGGGACCTGGCTGGCAGAGCAGCACACACACTTCCCAGCTGAGCCTTGAATTATGTTTATTTTCAAACCAAAGACCTCACATTTCAAGTGAGAGATTTGCTTAGTAAAATGCATGTATTTCATATTTCATTACCACATGCTGTATATCTCATACAGTGGTTAAGAAATGAAGGAGTGTGGAAAGGACAGTTATTGAGGGGAGATGTAACCATAAATATTCCATTGAATAGGATTTTCCCTTGTTCCAAAGTGTTATCTCACTAGATAAAAACCTTGTGCTTTATGATTAAGCTGATTGCATTGGACAAGCCAGTCTGCAGCCCTAGAAGCCTGGATTTTCAAATATGCTGAGCATTGGCAGCTGCAACCAAAGTCAGCGGGGACATTTAAAGTGCAAATAATGCTGAGTTCTTTAAAAATTCAGGTCAGAGGCTCTCTTTGAAATGGGAGTTTCTACCTTGCCTCACAGGGGTGCTGTGAACATTTGTGGTGCAGCTACTCAAACTAGTGGGAAGTTACACTGAAAAGTCCATCAAAAACATTCTTTTTTCAGATCAGGGTTAGATTATAAATGTTAAAAAAGAGCCTCAAGCCACAGATTGAAGAATGAAGAGGAAACAAATGCGTAGCCTAAATGGATAATAGTCACTACCCTCCCTCCCAAAATAGGTTAAAAATGGTATTAGGCACACCACATGAAGTGAATTAATGTTGTGCAGGCCTATCTAATTCTAGCATTCCCTACAGAATTCCCCCTAAAGCAGGTGTGTGGTACTTTTTTAGATATATGCCATATATTTATAGGTATCATTAATATGCATAAACAATGTGTATTTGAGTAAAAAGTCTTCATAGATAGTCCAGTAAGGGGAAAGGAAGATGATTGATGATTAAGGAACTGATGCATCTGACATGCAAGGAGTGGCTGAGAGAGGTGAGACTCTGAGCCTGGAGAAGGCTCATGGTGGGAATCTCATCAGAGTATGCAAAGAGAGGGCATAGAGGAGACAGAGTCAAACTCTGCTCAGTGCTATCCACTGAAAGGAAAAGAGGTAATAGGCACAAAAAGAAACACAGCAAATTCCATTAAGAAAATTCAGGTAACAAACATTTTTACTACAAAGGTGATCCAACACTGGACAAAGTTGTCTGGTGAGATAATGGAGTCTCTGCCCCACAGGTATTCAAAATTCAACCAGATAAGTTCTTAAGCAACCTGTTCCCATTGACTCTTCTTTCAGCAGGAGGTTGGACTAGATAATCTCCAGAGATGCTGTCCAAATTCATCCATTTTGTGATAAGTGAGTAAACATTTTTTTTTAATTTATTCTTTATTCACTTTCTTTGCAGCATTGATAAAATAGATCAATGTGCTTCCTGTTTTGGGCTGAAGTTTCTGGGTTTTTTTTCCTTTATCAACTCTATTTTTTCCCTTTTGAGGATGCTACGCTCTAATTTTGCAGGTTATTTTAGTATTCTGTCAGGTCTCCTGAGATTAAAACCTTCATTCTTTTGTGAATGAAGTTACAGATCATTACTGCCCCACTAACAAATTGAAAACAAATAAAAAATGTAGCATAGATTGTAGCAGAAACTCAAATGAAAATGTTCTCCCTAATGTCACTACAGAAACTGAATTTATTTCAATGTACTTTTCAACTGAATAGGGAAGACACTTGTAATATTTAAGAACTAATTTGCCCATAACTACCTGCAAACTGAGAACTGACCAAGAATGAGAGCTGACATCCTAATTATAGTGGTAATGTGAAATTATTATATAAGACCAGAAAATTGTAATTTAAATCCTTTGGAGGAGTGGTTTTAAGGAAATAGAAATGCCATACTTGAATGTCCATAAAAACAATAATTAGAATTATCCGTAAATATTGCCCTGCAGCCTGCTGTTACAGTTGAGACAGTTTTGTAATGTCAGTGACAGTGATTTATATGCTTCTCTTCCTAAATGTTAGGGCAAACTATGTTCTGTTGCTTTAACATATTTCCTGCTTTTCCATGAATGATTGTGACTGACCTATTCATTTATAGTCATTTTTGCTACATTTTCAAATTAATATTTAACCAAATAGTGACTGGGACGACTTAAAGCCGGCAATGTACCTTTCCAGAGTGATGGGAACACTCCTAAATGCTGCTGCATAAAGGATGGAAATACAGCAAACTATTTAAATTATTAACACAGTTACTATTACAGAGGCTGGAAGATAATTAGAGAATGATTCACAATGTTTTGTTATTGTAATAGTTACTTGTATTTGGATTGTGGTAACATTCAAAAATTGTTCAACAAGGCTGCAAAAAAAACCCACCAAAATCTATAAATACTTCACAGGCAAGCAGAGGCAATACTGTATCACACTGAACATGTTAGTTATGGAAGATCTTTGAATCAGGTATCTTTTATTTCTTTCACAATTTCTCCTTTTGCTCCTCTTTCACACTAGTTTTTAACTATTTGTTCCAGTTGGCCTGCACTGAACTTTCTTGCTGCTTTTTTTTTTTCAGCAGTACCCTGAAAAATACAACTGACTGGTATATTTATGTAATGTGAGTATGTAATGAATGCTATTAGATCACCTTTTTGCTCATTCAAAATTCTCATTAGACTGGCTCTTTTGTGCCTTATCTGCCCAGTTTCAACAATGCCCCAAGCACTGAATTTTTTATAGTGGTATCCAGGCTGATTTCCAGACAGACCAAGTCATGTCAGGTTAATGGTTGGATTCCATGATATTAGAGGCCTCTTCCACCCATGAGGATTCCATGGCTCTGTGCTGGCTGGAATCCCTCACAACACTATTATGCCTGTTGACCAGATCATTATCTGTTGAATAAAATGAGAATGAATAAGAAGAAGGGTTTCCCAAAATGCCTTGGAGATGGAAGACAAAATGTGGCCCTGGCAGTGGAAAGATGAAGACACCCCGTAAGTCCCAACAGAAAGACTGAGAAGTTTGAATGAGTATTTTCCTCCTTTGAAGAAATCCATTGATGAGTATTCTAAACCTCACTTTTCCTAATTTCCTGAGCTATAGCAAGGATTATTGCTTTTGGTTTAAGACTGTTTCATAAATGAAGACTTGTATGAAAATCAAAGGTGTTTTGCTGACTCCTTGCTGTAGCATGCTTGGCAACAGGATGAAAACATCCAGATTAAACAGCAGTTAAAGGACCCAAAAGGTAGTTTCCATCAAACATTAGTTATTTTTATGCTCAGTTGGGGGTGTTTGAGCTATTTATGAAGTCCAGATAGAGAAATTAACATTTCTGAGTAATTTTAGAACAAATTATGTGTGGGACCATGCTGAGTCATATAACATTTTCTTCTATAAAAATATTTTCCACTATTTCCACTCCATTTTGTGGGACATTTCTTACCCAAAGGATTCATGCAAAAAATCCAGAGCACTATTGCAACAATATAGAGAGAAATGACACATAGCAGAATGATAATTGCTTACCATAAAGTATGGATTAAAATTTAGTCAATGCCTTTGCTTGCGTCTAACTTTTGAATGAAGACATGGTAAAGTCATGGGGCTTTTATAGTGCAGGCAAAACTTTGTCTAATATGTCTCTCACTTTTCCTACTGCTTTTTAAATTCACAGAAGTTATAGCCAGAATGCTAAACTGAAGAGATAGAATATGAAGAATATATCCCTGTCAAAACTATTTATTTATCTAGGTGACATTGGGGGGACACAGATAAAAATATTTTAATCAACATCATCATTTGTACTGCAAACACATTGGACACAATGGCTGGAAGAGGGACCTCGGGCACTGTATAATCACATAATAGAAAGTAGTTCTTGTTCTAAAGTTTGTGCTTAAAGTACCTACATCAGCGAGGAGAGGGAGCAGGAACACCAGGGTGTTACCAGTGAGGCATGAGAGGCTGAGTACCTGGCTTAGTATTGCTCAGAAAGCTGTAGCAGCAGCAGGAACTGCTCTTCCCTAAATCTCAACCTCCTCTTCAATAGCAGTCTCAAATAAAAAGGAGAACTGGAAGACAAATAAATTGACTAACTTTTAATCCTCCATCCATGACAGCTGTAATGGCTTCAATTTGAAGTTCAGATGAAGGCTGAGTCTTGTCTTATTTTATCTAAATGAGTTCATCTGTCTCATATCATGGTTTTACTTTGTTATGCATTTTTGCCTTCTGCTCTTTTTCATGTGAGGTAGTAAATACTGGCTCTTTTCAACAGCTGAAATGTCAGAGCATGATCATTTTGCATGTGCTAGATAAAATCTGTGAAATGCTGCATTTCTTTTCCAGTGACCACTGGAATGAAATCACAGTTTGTAAGGCTAGAGGATTGGAAGTGATGTCCAGGGTCACCAAAGCCAGTGCAGAGAGTTCAGTCCAGCACACAGGCATCACATTTATGATCTCTCTCACAGACTCAAGGGCCTTTTGGGTTGTTGTTTTTTTGAGAAGTTTGAACAACTCACTGCAAGCACTAGATTAGGAAACAAGTTATTGCACTTTTGTGGAGATTGAAGCTGGCATCCTCAAACAGAAAAAAGCTTGAGGGATCAGTCATATTTTACATAGGTGTTCTGATACGGGGATATTGTTGCGGGATTTTGCCTCTCACATCAGTGAGCGTGGTGAGATCCTGACTCCACTACTGGTCCCCATCTCAGGGGTGCTGCTCACCTTTTCTTTCTGTGTTTCAGTCTCCCAGCTTATCCCTAGGAAAAACAAATGTGGCCTGCCTACAAATCTGCTGGTGAGCAGCTTTATGTAAGAGCTGCATTCAGTCTGAGGCAGACCAGAGCAATCCAGGCATTTCCATCTTCTGTTATTTGTGAGTACTTTACCCTAAATTAAAAATAATCTTGATCCTGTCTTACTTTTTTTTATAGCCAGAAGTTTAAGTTGAAAGGGTCACTCCTTTCCCTCATAGGTCAGATTCTGTGGGTTTAAGTATTTTCAGGATTTATCATGTCACACTATGTCAGATACTACATTCCTCTGCACTTTCTAAATCACTGCTTCTTTCTATGAGAAACTAAAATTTTGTTAGAAACCCATTCAGGTTTACTTTCCTTTGAAAAATGTAAGGCTTTTATCTTAGAAAACATTTCTTCAACCAAAGTTTTCTGATGCCCTACCAGATCAAGTTTTATACAAAAAGGGAAGTTTTAATAGGGACTTATCGCTCATTAAATCTGAGATACAGTTTCTCTTTTTCGTAAGAATTATGATATATTTTTCAACACAAGGTCCTTTTTGAATCCAATCAGGCTTTTTGGAATGTAATGGAATAATACATAACCTTCACTATAACTTCTCAAATGCTTCAATATAATGCCTTTGCTTAAGTCTGGTAGAAGGAAACCAAACCAATTTATTATAGCCTGTTGATTCACACTCACATGCTGTGCAGTTTGTGTGAAGGTGCCATGTACTTTTTCACATGAGCTACCACAGCATGGTTTAAATAGAGATTTCTCTAGCAGTAGTGTTAAGGTTTCTCATTAACATCATTTCTGGAATCACTGAGCCAGTATATCCCTAGTGCAATTCCACTGATCTCAGTGGGGTTATCCTTGAGATATATTTGGTCCATTGTTTCTACAGAATCTCCTTGTTCTTTTCTGATCTCTTAAAGAATTTTTTTACTTTGAACATTTCTCACAGAACAAGTCATTATGTTGAAAAGTTTGCAACATTTTAAAGTAATTTATCAGGTTTTCTTTCTATTTGTACACAGAATTAAGACATTATATCCATAACATATTGTGGGGTTTTTTATTTTTATAACATACATATACTCCCTGTTTTCCAGGAATATCAATAGATTTACCACAAGTTTTTGTTCTCGTTTATATTTTTTTAGATTACAAAATTTGATGTGCCTCCCAAAAATAACTTGAGACAGACTATAGGGACAATTGGCATAATTTTCTGATCAGCTCTGTCTCTTGCAAATTTTTTAAGCAAGTAATGAGTGAGTAGTGACGCTCTCTTACCAATATATTTTCACACTGAATACTGAGCTAGTCTGATGTTCTATCTGAATACTGAGTGTATTTCACTGGGGTTCTTGGGGGGTGATGTTTCTATTAGGAAAAAATGTACGCAACATTAGAAAATGTAAAATTCCATCTTTACACAAAATTTTGCACAAGTTAGATTTGCAGTTAATGTCTATTCTGTATATTATGCATGTGATTTGCATTACTTATTTACACTTTTGTTCAGGAGAATGAAAGACCGAGTTAGGGAACACAGTGTAAGTAAAGTAATTCCTCCCTGTGATATATGGTTAGGTAAATGGAAAAAACATCTTTTCTCTCAAAATACCATCTCTTATTCCTTGCTGTACATCTCTGCAGTTTTGCACAGACATTTGGTGGCCTTAATAATGTCGATTGATTAGCCCAGCAAATTATGAACTTAGTCCAGGAACTTCTTCCTTTGCCTTTGCATTCAAAGATTCTGTCAGCTATTACAGAGATAATGTACGTAATATATAAAAACTAAATTGACTTAATCTGATTTTCAACAAATCCATAATCAGCAGAGGAAAGTGACTTGGATAGGGACCCCTGGCTCCCTGAGCTCATATTTAACTTGCTGTCAAGGTTCTTTTATTTCTCCACACTCTTAAAATAATTAAGTTCTAATGTGAGATTGCATTCTGCAGACAACAGCCTACAGGCCTCAGAAAAATTAAAACCACTGCTAGTTAATTGCTGCTTGCACAAACAAATTTTGCATCTGATGATAAAAAATAGAGGTGGAAATGCTGGCATGAGAAGCTCTACTGTTAACATGGCCTTTGCTTTAGGCACAGACACACTCCTCCAGGAAAGTGCTGTAAGGGAAGTGCTGATGTGACCTGTGACCTGAGATGCTGATTTTTTGCAAAACTTTCTGCCCATTTGAACATGTTATTAACGTTTGAAGCAGAAGTGATACTCCTTCTCAATAAGGATGTGAAAAACTCATTTAAAGCAAATGAGAAGCAAAGTTTTTGCTCAAACTGGACACACAGGATTGGTTTATGTTTATGGAGATTTATATGTGAAAAATGAAAAAATATAATTTATTTTTATTTAATATCTTTCTCAAAATCCTAAAGACTACTTTCAGATGAATTAGGTGCTGGTGACTACAGTGACTGTGTATGCAAACATTAACAGCCAAGCTTCAGTCAGGAACAGCCCGGTATGTTATATGATGTGTTAGGAAAGCTACAAACCTGGGGCTGTCCCTGTGCTCTTCCCAGAGGCGCAGTGAGATCATTTATCTACAAAATGCTAGAGCTCAGATAAAGAGCTGTGGGTCTCATCTGAAAGCTGATGCCTTCAGGCAGCACCTGGTATATCACTGAAGTGTTTGTATTATTAAACAGCTCCAATCTCAGTGTGTTACTCATGTCTTCCTGGTCTGCAGATCACTGAGATCACATGGCAACCTGTTGAACCATATTTCAACTCTGATCTTTGCAAAGAGTGGTCCATCAACAGAATAGTCAGAAAAGGAGGCAATAACCTGTAATCTCCATTTCTTGAGCAACTCCTTGCACTTCCTTGTATCAGTAACAATTGATTTCACAGGGAATACATGAAGTCATGACTTTGTGTCACCTAACAGCTCATCTTGTGCAACACAGCAGAGCCTTCTGAGGCAAAAATACAAGAAACAGGACACACAGTGTGTGCTCTGTGGATAGAAACTCTCTGCTGAGAGTACCACACCATCTTTGGGATGTGCATCCTGCAAAATGCAGCAGAGACTCAGAGTGGAGGTGCCATTTCGACATTCTCAGAGTGCTCTGGGAGCCTGACAGCACCTCTTGTCCCACCAAGCCTCAGTGCCACCATGTACTGATTGGAAATTAAGATTACATAGGACTTTTCACAGGCATAAACCTTACATGCACATCCTGGAGGGGCCCTTCCAACTGGCAGCTGTCCTTGGGCCATTATGGCTGGGTCTGTATCATGCTCCAAAATCACTCCTAGGGGCCCTCCTTTGAGAGCAGTGCAGCTTGGAGCTCTTCATCGGTGCTATCGCTGCAGGCTTTCAGACATCCTGAGCACCAAAAAGGCCTTCACACTCTCAACTGTCCTTTGGCACAAGTGGGGAAGAGTCCCTTGCAAGGCTTCTTACAGTCCAGGGTACTGACTTTCATTTGCAAGGGCAAAACCCAAATTTTAGTCACAGGAGAGCTTAAAACATGAATGACTTTCTCATACTGGGAGTATAAGAAATCCCTATAACGCTTTTTTTTCACCCTTTCTTAGCTCAAGGGCCTGCCCTCAGAGCCCAAAGCCTTGGTCAAGCCAGTGTTGTGAAGAGAAAAAACTCCAAGGACTTAAGATGTCAAAGTGCATAGGCATTTACTGTGTTGTAACAAACCCATTCAGGGCACTGATAAAATTAGCTTTCCACATAAATCAAACAAAATGAAATGAAAAATACTTCATCAGTTTTTGTCTTTAATTTAATTTTAAAAATGCTACAATATGCAGAATCATGCATGACCATTTTAATAGTGCTGGACCCACTGTTAATTGAAAGACACAGGTTTTTTTTGGATTATTTTGGTATTTTTAATGAGAATCATTAACAGTGATGAGGAATTTCCTGGATAATAAGTGCATTGGGCAATGCACGTTGTTCCTCAACCCGTTAAACTCCTAGCAAGGAAGTTCCATTTTCTGAGATTGCTGCTCTGCCCTGGATTTTCATCTCTTCATGCAGATCTGTGTAATCTAGAGTCAAACATCGAGTAATCAGTACCACCAGGGCAATGTTTTTAATGAGAAAAGCAGTTAAATAAATGGAATGTCATTAAGACACACGACTATTTTGGAGATGATGACAAGAGTATAACAGAAAGTTAGTTTAAAATATTACTTGCTACACATTTATTTCTAATGCATATGAAATCATAGAAGCAAAACACTTTAACTAGCTGAAGAAATAGAAACGTTTTGCACACACACAGTTTCAAATCCCAGTAGTATTTCAGCCTCTTGGAGTTGTCTCTTGGACTGTAAAAGAGGGATCTGGATAGTCTCTCGGTGTCTCTGACTCTTAAATCTTCAAGTGACATGTATATATGCTTAAGGAATGGGTCAGCTTGCAGACAGAAATGTCCCAAACTTAAAAAAAAAAGAAAAAAAAGAAAAAAGAAAGAAACAAACTGGTGGTTAGAACAGAGCTGTGAAAGCCTTTCCCCTCAGCTGGCTGGGCTTGTGCCAAGATTCTGTGTTCACTTACACATGATATGAAAAAAAAGTGATGTGGTTGAATATTCTGGTCACATGCTTTGGCAGTTGGTTTTTTTTTTCTTTTTTTGGACAATGCTTTGTTCTGTGGCTGTTTAGTTCAATGCACTGAGCATGCACTTCCAAACCTGCCATGCCATTTCTTCTGCAGCAGTTAGAAATTTAAAGATACTTTAACCTAATAAGAGACTGCGTTTCTTGTTTTGTGTCTATAGTGAACTTTTCCCATGGAGAAAGGATAATTTTCAATGCCACTGAACATAGATATAATTAAGATTTAGTCAGCTAGTTGGGAACTAAATACAGAGTAACCCTCTTCTGGTTCTTTCATCCATCCTCCTCATCTACCACCTCTTTCTTTGTAGCAAATTTCCCATATAATTAGCAGCTCATAGGAGAGTCACAAAGTTATTTATGAGACAGAAGAGTTTTTAAAATTCTAGCTGTTATTGCATTCTTTCCCAGGTGAAATGAAGCCCTTTCTCTGGAAACCAGCTAGCAATACACAGTTCTAAGACCACAGCTCTGCAAAGCATGGGTTAACCAGTGCCAGGCAGCAGGGACTGGAAGAATCACTGGTGAAACAAGAAAGAAGTGAAAACAGGGTTTGAATATTAGAGTCCTCAGACCTGCTGCTTTGGATTTTTATTTGTTTCTCAGTTCTCAAGATGAGAAGCAATTGTGCTCATCGGTTTTCACCGTATGAACACCACTTAAAACATTTAGTTTACTTTTGGAAATTTTGAAAAATGTTTTGTAAGCAGGGTAAAAAAAGCAACAGGACAGAATATGTTGTGAGTCATCACTTTCATTCTCAGTCAAAGTTCTTTATTTTCAGCTTCGTGGCACCCTAGATATACCTCCCATTGGAACCACATTGATGATACAATAATTGTTGTTTTCACCCAAGAAATTTATCACCTCTCTTTGAGGAGGAACCGAAACTCCTGGGAAGCAGAAACTTTCCAGATATCCAAGGGCAAGAATCAAATTGCCCAAACTGTTTGGCTCTGTGCAGCTGCAAGGAAGACCAGCTTCAGGGAAATACAATTAAAATTATTGTATGACAAGTTATTTTTTATTGCATTGCAATTAAATGCAACATCTCAACCTCTATAAACTAGGCAGTACTGAATGAAAAAGATTAAATTATTATTTTCAGCCTAAATAACTAAGGTTCTTCAGATATCAGATCCCCATGAGATGCTTACTGAAGTAACGTGTTAATTTATACTTGTATCCTCTTTGTTTTTTGCAGTACATTTAAAATAACTCTACAGAGACATTTCAGAGTCATATGGGTATAAATGTAACATTTTGCAAACACCTATGGTCCTTTTGACATGTCCACAATAATAACTGATAAAGGAAGAGAGTTGTAGAGATTTCTTGCAGCCAACATATATTTTGGATACTTAGGATATCTAGTGCTGAATGATTTTGCATAGCATGACACCTGCATCTAAAACAAGTGTGTTAATATTAGCAGTGCCATCCACTGCAATCTAATCTAATATATATCATTTTTTTTTTTAAATATCAGAGATTAATCCATCATTTTATAGACCTTTGGGGATAAAAAACCCCCATGAAAACAATCTTCAGTGGCTTTTTACCCTGAGCTCATTGAGGGCATAAGTGATTCCCTGCCTTTGGGGGAAAAAGAGAAGAAAAACTTGACTCTAGTATTAGTAGAAGAAGTCCAATGAAATTCTTTGCCTCTGGAAAAATTCTTGTAGAAGATGTTAGTATAGAGGTTATTTCAGTAGCCAAGAAACCCCAGGAAAAAAATATAAATACATTTTCTACATCCTGAATTTGAATCACTTCAAACAGGGTGACTGGCATACATTGACAGGGAAAAGAATTATATGCAGCTAAGGGTTCTGCACAAGGTATCTCACAGATTCCAATACATAGATTGCATCCATTGCTACAGCAAAATGCTTTCCATTTCCTACTACAAATAGCAGAAGGATTTATTTTTAGTTGAAGAGGAATTTGATAAAGAATAAGAAAATAATTAAAGATTAAATCCACAGAAAGAGCTCACAGATATCCCAATTCACTTAACCCTAATTAGGTGCCAAGGCTGTGCGGGGAGAGTTGGGCACAGAAGAATAAGTTTTGCAGTCTGACACAGTGGCTAGAGAGGCACCAAAGCCAGGCAACAGAAAATGCTGAGCACAAAATTCCAGGTTTCCCTAGAGTTATGTTGCATTCATACCCCTCACCTAAGTTTGGGTGGTACATGAAAAAACAAGCAAAGAAATGTGTGAATAGGACTTTAAAGTAAGGCTTACTTGGAAGGAAAATGCTAAAGGTCTTTTCCCTTTTCGATTTGACATGAAATACTGAACTATGAATCAGAGCAGTCTGAAATATTAATTTCTCCCCTTCTGGGCAAGTTCTCTAACCTCAAGGCCAACAACTTAGCAAGTATTTAATTGTTTCATTCAAAATGGAACAGTTTCCACAGAAATATTCAGAGGGTCCTCTGATCCCAGATTTCCCCAAGGCACCCTCCAGAAACTTTTGGAGAGAGACTTTTAAGTCAGAATTCTGTTGGACAAAGAGAGGAAAAAATCCAGGTTTTTTGGGTCACAAAGGGATGATCCAGCTGCTGAGGTGCTGGGCAAAAGCACAAAAGCAAGAACAAAAGCCAGTGTGCTAAAAACACTCAAGAACTCCATGAATCTTCAGATCTAAATTTTTCAAGAAGCCCATAACTGACTGAAATATGGAGACCACAGTCCCAAAGGCTCCACTGAGACTTGTTGTGGAATAGGATTTTGAATAAAGATTGTTTTAGCTCTGCTTCCTCTTTCTTGGGGGGGTGCAGAAGGGATTCAGGGCGATTTTGATTGGTTGTTACTGTTAAACCATTTTTGTTTGTATCTGTTATTAGACTCTCAGCTAACACTTTGTTTTCTTCTCAGAACTTCATTTGTTGTTGCACAAGGTTAGCATCAGCTTCATAAGTGATGTCATAATTTCCAGAAATTCTTTTAGCCTCTTGTATGTTGTCTAGTTTTTTAATTGTTATTTATGAAATTTTTCTGGTTTGGAGACATTCTGTAAAAATGTGAAAAATAGTTAAGAAATTAAGGATAGGATTTGTGAGGGAGTTCTTGCAGTATTCTTACAGAAAAAGACAGAAGCCTTGCTTCTGAAAACTACCAGTGGAATTGGCTATATCCAGGACATTTCTAGCAAGTCTTTGTTTCAATTTTGTTTTAAAAATTTCTCCTGAAAGACAGTCCACAACCTGTCCAGAACCTTGCCCAAATGACAGGGAAATAAGATCCATAAAAATATGGATTCTTAGAATCTGATTTCCAGAAAACACATATTCAGGCTTCCATAAACATCACAGGCTTTGTTTTAAGTCTCCCTCAGCAAGCAAGTGGTTTTAAAGAATCACTGGTTTTCAAATCACATCTGTGACTGAGGTTCCTGCACCAAAGAACCTGCTGTTGAGTTAGATTGCATGTAGGCTACAGATGGAAAAACTCACTTATACAAGCAGGTGAAGTGAGGTTTTGGAGTCAGCAATTGGAGCATTCGTTCCTCTGATTTCTCTCTCCAGTTTCTGACTTTTGGCAGGGCCTCATGGCAGGGCCGGGGCAGGTTCCTTTTTTCTGGTCCTTTTCAGCTGTTCTTTTGTGGTCTGATGGGAGTGTCACAAAAGAAGTGTATTTTGAGGAAGAGGCCATGGAAGAATTCTCAGCAAAACAAGAGTGGATGAAAATAACTGGATCTGTGTGGCAACAGGAGACAGGGCATCTTTTTTTTTTTTAAAGTGGGCCCTGAAGAAGGATAATGATGACAAATGGACCCTAGCTGTAATCTCCACATTATAAAATCACAATAATTGTGCCACATTGCTAACCACTGTTTAACCTTACTACGACCTATCTTCTGGCATTAGAGCAGGAACCTAACGCCCCAGGAATGGAGAAGGCTGGAAGGAGAAGTACTTAATCAGTTCCCCTTAGTGCAGAGGGGAAGTATGTCCCAGCCTCCACCATGGGCAGAGAGGGAAGTTCTCAAAGAATCCCTGTCCATTTTAGGTCCTTTTTTTTAGGAAAAAAAAAAAAATACTTTCTGGGAGCAGGATGCTCTCCTGAGACCAGTAAGGAGAAGCAGCCCCAAGTTCATGGAAAGAGGAAAGGGACTGAGAATTGGCAGCTTTGTAAATGTAAAAAATACAAAATTAGTAACTTACACAAAGTAAATGGCACAAAGGAAGAGTGTGGAAAAGATTGAAAGGTCTTAGGAGGTTTCACAAACCACAGGAGACTAAAAGGAGATAAAGCAGTATTGTAGGTTTCAGTATGTTGTTCCAAGCTCCATATAAAATTAAAGCCATGCATCTAATGCAGAAGTTGAAAGGAAAGGTATTTCTAGAGTGGCTCATTTGTATAATGGAGAAGGTGAAGATCCCTGGGTATCAGTTTAGATGGTCTGGTGGTGCCTTTTTTGTTACACACAAGGATGATCAGCAAAGGTGCTGCTGTGTGACAGCACAGAGGTTTAGTATTTTTGCATGAACCATTTTCATCCTGGGTAATAACTTATTCAGATCTCAACAATATGAGGGGAAGTTACCTCATGTATTCTTGTCTCAGTCCATAGAGTACTACAACCAACAAATTTGTGGGTACCAAGACAAAGTTTTGGTGGCTTTTTGGCTTTTTTTTGTGTTTTATTTTTTTTACATTGTCATGTGACATCTTCTAGTATATGTAAAGGGCTACAGGCTGTCGTCCAGCTGGAAACTTGCCCTTCTCAGCCAAAATAAAGCACCGGCTCTGTGATAGCACAACTGTGGCTTTCATTACTGGCAAATGGGGTAACTTGCCAGGTGCAAACAGCCTGCAAGGAAAAAACATTGTCTGTAGAAAGCATAATGTAAATTCTTTATTGTTGCTCATGGGCTCCTGTTTTGATTGAAGAAAGTTGTTAAAGTTAAATTTGGTTGCTACTCTGCAGTTCAGAGCAGCACCTATGGCCTCCTTCGTGGTAGTGGTAGAGGGTAGCACCCATAAAATGTAATGCTTTTGTGTAATGTTTATTTCAATGACATACTGAAGTTGGAGAAGGTCAGTCAAGTTGATTTGAAAGAGTGAAAAACGTTGCTTTCTCAAGGTTTGAACACACGGAAAAAGATCCAAGAGTTCAAATTACTAACACTGTTAAATAGCATCAAGTTCCGAATATTCAAAAGCAGACTTTCCAGATACAGAGGAATGTTGGACAAAGGAAAACAACAAATTTCCTGACTGCTTTTTTAAATTGAAGCATGAAAGCCATTTTAGGTTGCCTAAACAATTGTAATAGTTTAGGCAAATAGTCTGGAAAACTTTATTTCATGTCTAACAAAGTTAGACAATAAAGTTCCTGTGGTCCAAAGGCTAAATCTTCAAGTACTGCATTTTTGTATGAGAGAATTAAAAATGAAAATTTCTTAATGAAAAACTGTTTCCTCCATCCTCCTCACTTCAAAAAAAAAACCCAAAAAACCAAAACCAAAAACAAAACCCCACCAAAAACCCCACCAAACCTTCTAATTAATTTTCAGGAGTTATATATTAACAATAAGATAAAACATAAATGGCTTTGTGAAATACTTCAGTTCACTACGTTTTACATTTATTCTCAGGGGGGAAAACCATTTTAAAAATGTTTTTCTGTATCTACTGAAGAGCACAGTCTGTCAGATCCCACAGACCACCTGATCATATATTTAATTTGAAACACGTGAGAAGACCTACTTATTTTGTTAGTCCTTGCAATTAATTAGAAGTAATTCTTAAAGCTAACACTTGATACAAAACTAAACTAGTGGATCTGCATTTCAGACATATTCATGCATTCTTCCTCCATTCAAAAAATATAACTTCTTTGTGACACTTGTAGGGAATTCTTCTCTTCAGTAAACAAATCTGTGTCTTAAAAAATGGAACGTTGTTTAAAAAAACCCCAAAAGCCTTTTGCTAAAGAAATATCTCAAACTTGAAATTCAAGAATCTGGCATTTTAAATAACTTTAAAGTGATTTTTCTTGGGTGAACTCAAATGAAAATTCCCAGTGTGTTCTCTGAAGATGACTTGTTATACTTGAAGGATTTTTAATGGTAGAATTTCTTGTTTTTGGTAAGCTGTGTAACTTACTCTTTCTTGAAACATGTTTTTCAAAATAGTATGGTTAAATACAGACAAGCAAGTTCCCTTCTCAGTCCTTCACGTTGTTCCTGATAGCTACAAGGAGTAGATTCTTGGGTGTACAAAACACAAAGTCCGTTGCAATCACTCTTGAGCAACAAAAGCCATACTAAAAATGGGCACTGAATAAACTGACAGCACAAAAATTAAAAAAAATAAATGGAAAGAATAAAAATAAACCAGTCACTCAACAGTAGTTTAAATCTTAATCTAGTTGTCCAGAAGAAAAATAATTATTTTTACAGTAGAATTAGTAGCTTTGAATATTTGCTAGCTCTAAATGGAACAAGAAAAAAATATTAGTAGCTCTAAATAGAAAAAGAAAAAAATATTTAAAGGCACTCTCTTCTGTCATTGTTTAGCTTCATCTGTTTCTGACCCCCATGGCATAATATTATATTCCAGGAAAACAGTTGTTTTCACTCTTTCCATTTGCTCCAATATTCCCATACTTCTGATATATTGTTTCCACTGATGCAAGAAAGAAAAAGAGAAAATAAAAGAGGGGGAAAAACCAATTACTCACATCTAAAATTATACCAGCAAGGAACTAACTATTAAATAAGAAATGTCTTGGTTGTCCAGCATTGAACCCTTACCTTCAGGCTGCAGGACCACTTGTAAGGGGGAAAAGGGAAGCCTTCTGCATCCCTCTCAGGATATTGAGAGGCAAATAGTTGCTTTGACATGTGCAGTATAAATTCCTCTGATCCCCCAAATGCTACCCAGACTGTCAGTCAGGCTGTGTCTCCTTTTAGGGTCTTATCCCAGCCTTTTCTTTAGGACTGCCATAAGCACTACAAGGAAAGAGTTCCCTTGGATCTGCCTTTGGTTCAGATAGCTTGTGGCATACTGATCTTAAATTGTTTTAGGGAAGGAGTTGGTAGCTGCTGGTGTTTGGAGAACTAGCTGCCAATGCAGTTATAGTGAGAGCAGCATACTCCTTATAGTCAGAAGGTGAGCAAAAGCTCAATGTCAGCCTCAACGGACCAAAAATAGATTAGTAAAATTGTGAGTTAATTCCTGTGCCTCCACCTTCTCTGCAGAAAAAAACAATACCAAAGGAAGAAAATGACTAAAAAAGGTAAGGACCTGAAACATAAGAAGGAGGAAAGTATTTCATTTGACTCCTGGATTCTGCATTTTAGGAGAGCATTCCACACTTTTAAATTTTTTCTGCAATCACAGAATCCAGAAATTTGCTTTCCCATTTTAAGGAAAATTGAGATCTTGACCATTACAGCCTAAAAACACTGTCATGAGACACAGGTGAAATAGAACCAGAGTCACATGCATGATAAATAACCCTTCCACAGACAAATGCAAACTCCCAAGATCCCCACCTGAGGAGAGACGTGAAGTCTGTGTGAGTAGTGTTCTGACTGGGGAATTTGGACACAAATAGCGTGTCCTATACTTACACAAAAGGTTAATCAGAAGCCTGCTTGGGAGCCTGCAGCTTAAAAAACTAAATCATGTAGAATTTTGGTTAACAAAAAAGGAGTACAATTATGAGAAAAAGAAAACTATACATCTGCTCTCAGGGAACACCTCATTCCCAAGAAGACTGAAACATGCTAAACTAACATGTTTGCTTTTAGTACAGTTGGGTGCTGTACTTGAGGAGCAGAAAGATCAAAATACTCTCTCTGATGATTTTTGGCCTTCTCAAGCCTGTGCTGACATGTGGCACACCTGGAACAAGGTTGTGGTTACATGTTCAAGTAGCCTTCTGGGAAGTAGAGGTATTTCAGTGTGTAATCCAGTGCTCAGAGAATTTTCCTCCATGGACAAGGGGATTGGGGTGTGAGACCTTGTGTACCCACAAGTTGTCACACAAGAATTTATCCTTCCCAAACTGGACTGATTGTTCTTGAACACCATAGCTCCATGGCTGCACAAATGTAATTATTTCATCTGAAAAAGAAAATTAATCAATCCCTTTTGTTAGAGCTACACAGACAAAGCCATTTTTTTTCTATAGATCAGCCTTACTCAAAAAGAAGCAGAGCTGACAACATTTCAACATTTTGCAAACCAGAAATCTTTCATTTGGAATTTTTTTTCTCAGATTGATTTTTGTTTTGGAACTTCTCTAAACACTATTTAACTTCAAAAATATCCTGACCAAGCTGTACCATATGACATGTTGCAAACACAGAATCTACAAGAGCTGCTTTCATTCCCTTCTAAAAGTCAGGCGCTTTTATTTAGCAGGGCAGACTTACAGATGTTTCAGTAGATCTAATGCTAGGAAAAAAAAGATTAGACAATGTGAGCCGTGGTAAATTCTAAATAGGCTTTCTGTTTGCACCACTATTGCATAAAGCCTTGAGGCCTCACACGGCACTGAGGTAGTGCTGTGCTAACAGAAAATAAACTCTGGTTTATAAACTGCACAGAATTGTGGGTGGGTGTCTCATGAGGATGTTAAAAAAAAAAGTATGAAACAGAAACTAATCATAGAACAAAATTAAAACAAGCATCTATTTTTGATCAAGAACCCAAAGAATTTTTACAGTATCACCACTTTGTGTGGGGTCAAACAGGGCAGTTGTGTTGGGGTTAGCAAACGTTAACATGTTCTTTTCATAATCCCATCCATGCTTCAAGTAAAAGGAGCCCCATGTCAAAATCTTCCAGATAATGGCTGACTGCAAATGTGGGTTTGTTCAAGGTGCTGATATCCTCCTCACCTGCCCACAGTGCAGCACTACCAAAACCCAAACTGTCTTTGTCCCAACTGTGTTCCAAGGTACAATCTCAACTCCAGAGGCTGAGGTGTGAGTGGGGAGCTCAGTGAGCCCCTTTCCCCTCGGAAGCCTTTTCTCTCATGAGGACCATGTACCTGAGGTGGTGTGCACTTTGAGGTTTTACTGTGTGTGCCATAGGTGGGAGCACTGTGAGCCCAGCCAGCAGCTTCCCAGGATACAGCACAGGGATGAATAGCTGCAGAGCATCCTCTGCATTTACTTTAACCAGAACTATTTATGGAGCCAATATGCTTTGTGAAAACATTAAGCCCCATGGAAAACCTTACTTTTCTGCCCCTTGTGAAATATTTCCATAGTTAGTGTCTATCAATCATACATCAGCTCTATCCAGAGGTTAAAACGGGTGGCCAGGTAGGCGGTCTTGGTTTTGTGGTATTATGAAGTTTTCCCCATGAATCCACAGTGACTATCCTTATATTTTTAGAGAAGTGTAAAAATTGTGTCACATTACTGGTTTTTTCAGCTCTTTATTCTTGTTACCTAAGAAATTCCCAAAGTAAAGCCATTTCCATTTTGACCCTAATTCCTCTTGCAGACCATTTGGACTATTGCTGCCATACCTTAGAGTTTACTCATTTTATACCCATCCTTTCTGGGGGGGAATGGAGGATTATCACACATTAGAAATTCCAGTGGCCAGTTCATTAGGAACCCCCACAGTCTCAGCTCTGTAATTAAAAGCAAAATAAAGTGTCAGGAGTATTGTTGAGAGCTGCTGAGTTCTCAAAATTCAGTCACATATCAGTATGTTTCACTGAACATTTGGGCATAAATCTCTTTTCGAATTTCCAGTCATCACTGCTCATGCAGTTTCAGTGCAGTTCCTTGAAAACTTCTACCCACTTTATCACATCATATAAGCAACAATATTAGCTTCCATAATTTTGAAGCCCTGGAATACTATAGACAGAAGGAATATGCTAATTTCTCCTGATAGAGTATCAAAGGATTCTATCAAAATGTTTTATTTTGTCATAGCAGTTTTATAAAGAATCAGTAACAAATTTTCATTATTTCTGGTTTCACTCTTACATATAAATTAATGTATATGTGACTCAGTAACATATTAAGCATAAAGAAAACCTTTATGAAACTGGGACATCTCAGGACAAAAGTACCTTCACTTACCTGACTGATAAAGAATTCTTCTTTTTAATGCAGTAAAATAGGATTTTTGATGGAAAAACTCCATTCAACAGTGCTCAGAAAAATTATAAAACACACCCAGGTTTTCTTATCCATGGATAGATAGATTAAAACAATGCAATAAACTGCATATTCCAAATTATTTGGATGGTAAGGTGTGCATTTTCTAAACAGCTCTAACAAAAAAAACTTATCAAGTTACATGAGGACTTCAAGTCAAGTGATATCCCAAATTTTTCTCTTAGACAAAAGATTTACCTAGGAAGCCTTTTTTATTTCCATTAGAGAAAACTTCAAAAAACCCCACACTATATAACTGAACTAGAACCTAACCCTGACCCAAAACGAGCCCTAAACTGAACCAAAATACAAACCCTAACCCTAACCTAATTAATCCTAATCCAAAACCAAACCACTTACTAACACCAAAACAAACACTAACACAAAACCCCAAACTTAATCCTAAAGTTAACACAAACCTGAAGTCAAGACTGAAAATTTAGGCTAAAACTAACATTAACCCATAATTCCTAACCCTAACCCAAGACAAATCCTAACACTAACCCTAATCCTAAAACTAATCCAAATTCCAAACCTAACCACACATACCTACACCTAACCCTAAATTTAAAAACTAATCCTAAATCTAACTCTAATCCAAATATCAACCCAAATTTTAACCTTAACACTAATCCTGACAAAAGCCCAAACCCTAACATGAAGCCAAACCTACTAACGGTAACACTAAACCTAACTCTGACTCGAACTGTAACCCTAATCATAACCCTATAACAAAACCAACCCTACCCCTAACCCCTAAAAATAACCCTAAATATGATTCAACCACTAAATCCAACCTTAACTTTAACACTAACAGTAACATTAACCCGAATCCTAAACCTAACCTAACCACTAACCCTCAATTTAACCTTAACCCTAATCCTAACTGTAAACTCAAATTTAGACTTAAACCTAAACCGAACCCTAACCAAAATCCTAATCCAAATCCTAACCGTAACCTAACCTATTCCCAAACTCTAACCATAATCCTAACCCTAACTCAAACATAAACCAATACCTAACCCTAACAAAACCCTAACCATAACTCTAACTGTAACCATAGCCCAACTCTAACACTGAGCCTAACCATAAAACTAACACCAATGCTAACCTGAAATCTTACCCTAACCATAAAAAATAATCCTAACCCTAAAACTAACCTGAACCCAAACCCTTACCAAACTAAAAAAACCCGAACTCTAACCATAAAACTAAACCTAACCCTAATCCAAATCCTAAAGTAATCTTAACACTAAATCTACCCAGAACCCTTAACCTAATCTAAAACAAAAATCCTAAACCTAAACCCAACCCTAAGGCTAACCCTAAGCCAAACCCTAACTAAAACCAAGACCTAACTCTTACTCTAATCCTAACCCTAACAAAAACCCAAGTGCTAAACCTAACCCCACCCTACCCTATCCCTCACCCTAACCCAGCCCTAACCCTAACTAATAAATACATTAAATATACACAAGTAACACCACACTTGCAGCCATGCCTTAGCTGCTGGCACAATGTTTCTCAGCAATGCAGGGAAAAGAATTTCAGTACTTTTTACCATATCATAAACTTTGTAGTGCTGCTTTGTCTCGCTGCATCGGGGTAACAAGTTCACCTCAAACTGAAAATGCCTGACAATCTGCTTAGAAAACATCCAGCTTTTACTTTTGCTCTGAGTCTCTATAAGAGTTTAACCACCTCTTGTGCTTATATTCATGCTCTGTTACTGCGTGTTTGTCCTGGGCTGGCTGTATGGTGCTGTATTCCCTATCGTCGGGCTGTGCCTTTAAGCCAGATCCGAGAGAGGGAGGGAAGGCGGTGGAATTCCTTCGGCAGCTGTGTTCAAAACCACAGATAACTCGCAAGCTCTCTCCCCAACTCTCGGCTCTGTAGCAGGGAAGAGAGTTGCATTCTTTTTTTAGCTAGCTCGTTGTTCATTAGCTGAAGTAAGGAGTTTCTTGGGTCTGTGGCTTCTTCTTCTTCTCCTGGAACTGTTCAGCTTTGCTCCAGTCCAGAACACCATCACCAGGAGGCCCCAGACCGTGCCCCGGAGGGGCCCATGGTGTATCCCACCTCTGGAGAGAGCAGAGCCACACCTACAGAAAGGACCCTGAATCTACCAGGTCTTTCTCCACAATGAGAGGGTTTATTCTCTAACATCATTCATTTTGTGCCTGTGTGCAGCCTGCTTGTTAAAAAAACAGCTTTTTTTTTCACTTTCGTCCAAGAAATTTCTTTTTGAACCTGTGGAGGAGGGGCTGCTGAAACCTGCATTCTATTAGAGGACACATTCATTTCAGATGTTTCCTCCTAATTTGTCTCAAACTGAGACAGTGTTATAGGCAGATATAAAAAACATAAGGTGTCCACCATTGTTGTGGACATCGTGACACACATCTGAGCTGCACAGGGACCATGAAGCAGGATTTGAACTCACCAGTTCCACACAAAAAAAATTGGTTTGGCAGTGAGAGCAGAGAGCTGTACTAAAGCTAATTATAACATTCTAAAAGCTGCAAGAGCTCTCTCCCACTTCAAGGAAAATGTGCTGGAGGAACTCAACCAGATGGAAACAGCTTTTCCTACACATAAATCTGTTCTGTGAAAGAGCACACAACCGCCTTCTACACCTGTCTTGGCTTGAGACAAGTTTAGGGGGAGACACCCCTTTCAGGACCTCTCCTCCACAGAAGACAGGTTTCAGCACTCCTTCCCCCACCAATATGAATAGGAATTTCTTGGATGAAAGTGAAAAAAACCTATTTATTTAACAAGAAGAGTGCCAGCACAGGGCACAGGAAAAATATGAGTTATGTTGGATAATAAACCTCCTCGATGCAGAGAAAGCTGGTAGATTTAGAGTTCCCTCAATAGCTGGCTCAGCCTCTCCTGACGTCCGAGGCCAGGATGCCAGGTCTCTGCAGCCTCCCTGCCAGTCCACAGGGTTCAATGATCTGGTTCTTGGACCACAGCTAGGCCCAGCAGTTCCAGAAGAAGTGGAAGAAGAAGTTACCTGAGGATTTTGGTATGCCAATATGGAAACATTTCCTGCCTCAGCCAAGAAGCTGGCTAAAAGCAGGAAGGTGCTCCCTTGGCTCTGCAGCAGTGAGAAGTGGAAGGAGGAGTGTGTGAGTGTGAGTGTGAGTCCCTGAACACCAACAGCACTGAAGGATTCACCTGGCTTCTCTCCCCCCTCTCCTGGACCCAGCTTAGAGCTGCGGGATCTATTTCTGGGCATAAAGCAGATGATATGGAAATATAGTATTATCCTAAAATCACCCCAAGACAACACCATACCTTTACTAACAGGTGACTCCCAAAGACTGCTGGCTGTATCAAAAATTACGGAAATTTTGTGGACGGGAATTTAGAGCAAATGGGACAAATGGAGTGTCTTGTCCCTTCCTCACTCAAACAGTGCCCTGTCATCACTTCTCCTCACACATAAATTTAATTTCCACTGACTGCGGTGTTATAATAAAGATAGAATGTCATCCCACAGAATTTTCATACACATGAAAACAAAAACATGAAGTAAAAAAAGTCAGAAGTGGATTTTATGTACTCTTTTGGCCCTTTTTAGTATCATGTTTCACTCTATTTTTTTCAGGCAGAAGAGAAGCCCATATTTCTTTAGAATCAAAAGTCCTACATCATGAGTGTGAATAATCTTTTATTATTTCATGTTAAGATGGTTTATCAGCTACTGGATCTGCCACTTCTTCAGGCTCTTTTTCAAGGACCAGTTACTGATCCCCCATCACATCAGTGAAATTTATGAGAGGAGGAGCAAAGAGAAGAATAATGCCACATCTTGAGGGAAAGGAGATGACATTTGTCTGAAAGGCTGGCTTTATTTTGGAAATGGCAGCTGTTTGGAACTGTTGACAGATTAGGAGTGTTAGAAATTGTTCCAGGCCAGATGGGTTACTGCTCTGGCTCCAGGTGAATAGGTCATAGGCACTTTATAAATGATGGCATCTATTCCCACGTAGCTATCACCACTACAGAGTAGTATAGGTAATAGTTATTTTTATAACATGTAATTGAGTTATTTTGGATCGGTCCCACACAGGTCAGGGGTATGTACTTTTTTTATCATTTTCCTCCCCTTTTGCTTCAGCAATTGCAGTAACTTGAGACATTCCTAATACTGTTCCTAATTGAATTAGGATGGGCTGAAGGCAAGCTATCTGGGGAGGGGTGGTAGAGAAATAGCTCTTTCAGTCAGAAAATCACATTCAATCTTTCTCTTTCTGTTATTTCCTGTGACCTGAATACATTGATCTGCTTCATGGCCATGTCATAAGAAATTTTTTCAATGAACAGGAATGAATCAACTAAACAAGAACTTGAAAGTGTGGAAAACAAGGGTTTTCATCTACTCATGAGAGCTTGATACTCTCACTTCTTGCACTCTATTCTGCTACACTTTATTTATATTATCCTGCATGTTTCCAGAGAATGAGTAAATTTTAATTTAATTTTAAATGGAAATAAAAAAAAATTGAGAAAGCCTTCTCACTTTAACTTAGTCAATTGAATAAATTACAGAAATAAAAATAGTTGACGATGTAAGTTTCTGACAGTCTGCTTGGACTGAACTAATACCCCTCAACTGTGTGAAAACAGCAAAGTCATGTTTTGTCCTACAGTGTCCTCCAACTCCTTGATGGCCTTAAGTGCACCTCAGAAGTACAAGTAAGAGCTTCATCTCCCTCACTAGCCTCTTGACAGAAAGCTCTGTCAAGCATTGTCTGTCCCCACAGAGGTAACAGAGCTTCTTTTGTGAATAGTTGCCTGTGTAAATTTAAAGTTGTTAATGCCAGGTTTCTACTAATAAAACTTATATTTAAGATTCATGGGAAAAGCGAAGACAAAAAGTGCAAAAGCTTCTGACAGGAGGACAGCAGTGTATTTTATCTTACGATCCATATCTCTCTCTAGTCTGATAAAGCAGTGTACTAGTTTGAAAACAAACCAGTGGGAGATCACAAGTCAGAATTATAATTGAATAAGAAAATAAAAAATAAATGCAATACTACAAGAACACTGACAGACTCACGATACAACCTGGTACCCTGTCAGTCAGGGTGGCAGCAGCAGTCCAGATGAAGTGGTTCTGTTGAAGCAGTGATCTTGTAGAGGGGTCTGGTCTTCACCTGAAGATCCAGCTCTTGGCCTCTGGAAAGCCTCTGGAAAGTAAGGCTGCTTGTGCTGTTCCAAACCCCAGATTACATCCAGGTGGGAATGTTTGGTTCCTCTGAATGGGCGGAGCATCTCACCATAGGCTGATGTAATTCTAAGAGTCATTTGGTGGGTCCTTGACAGCCTATTAACAGAGATAGCCCCCGGAGGGAGTTATCAGGGATGAGTCATGGTAGGAGATAACAAACGCTGCCCCACCTGCTTTAACAGCTTGTGAAGATGATAACAGAATACATACTTTTGGTTACATCTTACATTGTAACCTAGGACAAGCAGCTAGTTAGTTTATTCCTGTGTCAGTGAACATTCTGGTCCTGAACTAGTTTTTGGCAAAATGCAGTATTTTTTCCTGTAAGTTCTACCTAAGCCTCAGGGTCTAGAGAGAAAACTGACCCCAGTCAAAGGTGCAGAGCAAAACAAAGATCACATCAAAAGGTTGTAATACATTTGTTTGCATTCAGTCGCTTCAAAGTCATGCATCTATCATGTAGCAATCTTCTAGGAAGAGTTCATACATGTACTGTGGAATTGGGAAAAACTGTATTTTCACATTGCTATAATGAACAGCTTAGAAAAGTTAATTATATGCCTTAAATACCTTTGAATCTTTATGTCTGGGTTTTTTTTTTTTTTCTCAGCACAGTTTGAGACTAGTACAGAAAATCTTCTGCCATTCCAAAATTCAGTTCCAAACCATACGTCAGCAGGAAAACTCTAGTTTTCAAGTTTTCAGGAATATGTCCTCCCTAGCTCTTTCTACACAGGTGACCAAATTGCTTAAAACTTCATCCATTATTGTTCTGAATCAGGGTATGTCAAATGAGCTGAGATGTAACAACTGCTAAAGCAACTATTCATTTTGGTCCAAAACCTGAAATAAACTGTTGACACATCATATTTCACATGCTAGAGAAGACAGTTTTGGCATAATGTAGTATTACTAATATATTCTACGGAAACTGTAGTAATATCAATATATTCTATGGAAACTGAGAATACTCAAATATACATATAACACAGAATACTTTCAGCTGAGAATAATTTTGAGAATATGGTATATAAAGTACATTAGTTAGCCTCTGCTTAAATGCTATTAAGTACTATACATAATTAAGCCCAATTAATCTAATTAAACTTCCAACTGACAAAGGGTTTCCAGTTGGCTGAAGTTTTGCAGAGCTCTTTTGTACATGACAGCAAACATTAACCTTTCCTTTGAGCAGCTGACCCTTAAAAAGATGTCCCACTAAGAGACCATATCATATACAATATAGTCTAACCACAACCCTGACTGCTGAAAGGTCAATAATTTCCATCATCTTTCAATGTTGGGAATACATTAGAGAGATTTTTCCTCTGTGCTTCCAAAGAAAAGCCATGTTTGATGAGCTTCCTCTTCTTTATTTCTATTTTCTCGATCTTGAATTATAAATTGCTTTTACGGTAAAGCTGAAGGAAGTCCAAGAAGATATTCTGCACTTCAGACAGGATTCTTCCTTACAAAGTGTTATTCTCAAACAGAGCCAAATTCTAGGTTATTGAGAATTATATTGTTCAGTTATAAAGCACAGAATGTCTCCATGTGTAAATACACATCCATATAATATATACACACATCTATATATATGCATGTATGTATGTATATAGTCTATATTCTAAATAAATGTATATAAGCCCAGTGAAAGTCTATTCCAAAGATCTAAAGATGTTTAGAAAATTAAGATCACCAGTTATTTTGTTTGTCACCAGCCACTCAAAATTCTCCCATGAACAGAAATTTTCATTAATTTTTATGTTTAAACTCTCAAATTTCTTTTTAGGCTAAATACTGCTTGTGTCTCTCATTGGAAAAGGCACACCAGTGGGACCAGGAGAGCTATGAAGCACTGTTCCCTAGGCACAACATTAACAGCTTGCCTAACTGTATGAAAGGGTAGACTTTGTTTAAGCAGAGCTTTCAGGAATTTAAGTATCTCAAACAGAAGACATTTCCAGGTGTAGAAATATGATATACATGTCATGCTGGGCACTGAGCTGGGTGCCAGAAGCATGGGAGTGTCTTGCTGACTCTATTTCTGTTGTTTAGGGTTTTTTTATCTGAGGCTGGTCATCTTCTGTACCTTGATTTCATAATTAATTTTTAATCTTTCTTGTTTATTTAGGATGTCTTTCTTTCAGCATAAAGATTACATTTAATTTCTTGTTTGAACAGTATGCAGCATTTCTATCCCAGTGAATACCTGAGAGCTTTCTGATAACTACAAAATTCTTACACAATTGTTTCTCCTGCCTCTCATTTTAACCTTTGGCATTCCATCATATTTGGTGTTAGCAGAATAAAACACAAGTGTTCCTGCATTTCCTTAATAAAAAGCTCCAGAGAACTGCCTTAGAAATATGCAATAGCTACGAGGTGATGATCTGCTTGGCAATGAGGTGCATGGGAACATGTTCAAAAGCCCTTACACAGGAACCAAGTGCTAATTAAAAGAAAAAGAGGAGAGCAATGAATGCTGCAATGATTTTACCCATAGACTTGAGAAAAGACAGATGAAGGTTCATTGAATCTGTATTTCTCAGGGCTACTACAAGCAGAAAAAGACAGTACATATTTAACCTTCTTCTCAGGTGGTTGTTTAATAATAACAGACATTATGTTTCCTTGCTCTGCTCCCAAGGTTCTTTTAACAGTTATATAATATGCATACATATTAGGGAGGAGTGTCTGGCATCTCTGGTTCTCTTCCCTTTCTAACTAAATGTCTGAACCTGAAGCTAGAGTCAGATTTCTTCTTGGCTATACTCATTCTGGCCCACGAAGGTAGAGTTTTTGGATGAACTTCAAGAGAAAGGGTGGAGAACAAGTTAACCAGAATACCTCATGGCCTGAGCACTTCACTAACGTGAAAGATATGGCTTCAAGAATTCCATGTTTGAAGAAAGCACAAAATTACTAATTGCTGGATGAATTAGTGGAGTATTATGCAAAAGGATGGATATTGAAGTATCTGAGTGCTTGTATGTTATCACATATAACTTCAGAGAAGATAAAGGTGGAATTTTTATGGCACTCTGCCTAAACTTGAACTACTAGACAGTACTGTGCTGGATATAGTACAGGGCTGAAGCTCCTGCCAAAAGAGCAGCTCTTTCAACCCTGCAGGGAGCTTGCAGGCAAAACACAAAGATTATATATATATATATATATATATCAGACTAGGTTAATTTAGTCCATGCAAAAAAGAATATTAATCACAGAAGATACCAAAATAATGATAGCCTATGATTGGTTATGGTTATTTCAGAGGACTTAATAACCTGAGATTTTTTGTTGTTATTCCATTTTTGAAGTAAGTGAACAACTTCAGAAAGTGAAGGACTTTGGAAAAATAAAATGTTTAAAGAACATGACTTTCTGATTATTTTCTTTACATCTCACCTTCAATTATTTCAGAAATATTTTTACCTCTATAAAATCTATCAAGTGTATCACTGTACAACTGACACAGTTTTACTCCTTCTGCAGCCAAATAAAACAATGAAAAGTATTTGTACAAATGCAATCAATTTTCCTAGATTTTTTCCCAATCTTTTGTCATAATTAGTACAGGATTGAAGTTGGCTCATGATCAGATAGATAAAATACCAAGGACCCAGTTCTGCTACCTTTACATAGAGCAGTGGTTTGGTCTGGAGGAGTGCATCAGAGTGTCATGGAACTATCATTATATTTAAGTACATGTTCAAATTATTCAGACCTCTTAGACATGAGGGTGAGAGGTGCTACAGATACTTTTGCATTTTCAGCATCTAATTTAGCTGTGTTCCTATGGCCTTAACATCCTGAAAGCATAACAGAAATGAAAGACTGCTGGCAGGCTCTACTGGAAATATAAGAAGGGTGTCCAAAGGCTTAAAATTTATTTACACACCTAAACATAAATAATCCCCCCAAGTACCACTTTTACCCATAGGCTAAAACACATAGTTTTACATGAAGGTCATACTTGTCCTCATGTTTTGGAAACATAATCTGTCTTTTAAGGTTTTCAATTCTTGTTCCAAATGTGGATTTATAAATTCCTCCACTTTCAAAGAATTAAAGAATTCTTAAGGCTTAAGATTGTTTTCATTTGGATGGAGCAAGTATTAAAAGAAAGTCCACTACAGTGTCAATATATACATGTAGACATGCACTTTTTTCTCATGAATATTTGAGAAGGTATAACTTGGTATCTGAAAGGCCAAGATAATAGAAAAAACTTGCCAACATAAACCTTCTTTTTTTTTCTGAACACAACTCAGATGTGCCTCACCTTGACATGTACCACTTGGAAGACTTTTAAATTAATTGTAATAGCTATGTTGAAGTTCAGTATCAGAAACACATTAAATTTGAAGTTGATTAAAACAGCTGTTTGTTTCAGCTTAGATCTCTTCCTTTTTGGTATTCCTCTTCCATTCAAAAATCAGAATGCTGAAAAAAGTCCAAGTTTGTCTAAATGCTTTCTAAGCAGAAGCTGATGTACTGTGGGCAATATCTGGATAGGCTGTCAAGCTGCTGGACATCTATATAGGGATCTGATCCTAGCCTATGGTAGAAATTTTTTGTCTTTTTTCAGGCTTTGAGGGTCATAAGGCTGATTGCAAGAAAAAACTTTGGGGCTTCTCTTGGGGTGCAGTGAAGTCTAAAGGGGTGTCCCTGTATCCCTCCCTCTGTAACCTACCACATCTCCTTGGTACTGCAGAAGAGGAAGCTGAGACATTTCCATAAGGAGCTTCTCCTCTGTGTGAGGGATGCAACAAAGCTTGACACGCAACATGGTCTGCAAACAGCTATGCAAATCCTTACTCATACTTGTCAAAAATCTTACTAAACAATTTCAAAAAGGTAAAAAGCACCACTTAATTTGAAGGGCTATTCCCACAAAAGTATTTTATTTCTAGCTAGACTTCAGCCTGGAAAGAAACTACTATCTAGAGAAAAGACTCAGCTCAGGGCAAAAATCTTTGGATTACCAAAGTTATTTTACTCAATTGATTACTATTATCTAGAATAATCTGCTCTAAAGCTAAGCATTTATAAAGTTCAGATGATTCTGACATTTGAGGAGTCTGGCACAATGCTTTATTTTCTGTTGTTTATGACCCAAGTACAGAACTGAACTTTTCCAAATTAATTCCAGGTGAAAGCAGAATTAAGCCCAGAAATTTTTTGTTCCCTATTCTTCCAGAGTCTTCCCAAATAAATTTGGTAAGTTGCTTATAGTGTACTCTCATGTCTGAGGCCCTTACTGGATCAAATGTCTGTTTCCCTTTGGCCTGTCTCATTAGATTGCAGACTCTCTGGGCTGTGGACTGCCTTTTCTTATAAACCTCTACACAGCACAGAGTACAATGGAATATGATTACTTGTCTGGAGATCTTAATATAAAAGGATCTAATACAATGCAAACATTAGGAGACATAACACCATGTCATATCATATCATTGACAGGAGATAAACAAAGTCAGCCTACAGCACTCTGTGTGGAGAGCCTGCAGAGACCCTGCACTGAAGAGGGAATATAGAAATGGAAAGTAGTTTTAGGTTTTCCAGAGCTACAGGTTAATTCCTTCTCCTTAAAAAGCCAGCAACCAGGATGAATAGGATGAAGACCATAAAACATGAATGCCCTTTTTAATTGGAAAACAGGCAGTAAACGAGCTGCCCCTTTAGGATCAAAGAGACTATTAAAAATGAAAGATATTATTACTGTTATTGCAAGGTTTTAATAGTAGCATTTATCAATAGCCCTTCTCACCAGGGAAATTGCTATAAATACCCAGTGGACATACAAGCAACTAGACTGTTCATAACATCACATGGCTGGCCAAGCATTACCTTCTCAGACTCTTTCATTTTCTGCTCTTGAACCTAGGCTCTAGAAAAATACATTTTTAAACAAGGAGTAGTGCATTCTCTGATATACAACTGAGGTAACAGCAACACTGCTGATCTTAGGTAAAATTTACCTCTGCAAAAGTTTGAGATGCCACTTACTCATTCCTCTCACTGTTTAGTTTCAAGGGCTAAGTAAATCTGAAAATTTGTCTCCCGAATATCTGAGATATACATGCTGCATCTCTTCCTCTCACCCCATCAGGAAGATATATTTGGTAGAATTATGCCAGATGCCTCTGTGTTCATGTTAGTTATTCAGCAAAATTGAAAGAGACAAATTAAGAGAAAACTGTTAGATAGTATAATCCCAGGGCTAGCCTTAAGATCAAAATAAAACAATATGTTTAAAATAAATTGCATTTTTGAATCTTTCAAGTTTCCTTTCTAGGAAAGATAGATTTAGTGTCATCAAGGTGTTATATGCAAACGTCTGAGGAAGAAATACTTTCCAAATGACTGTTCACACTTTCATTGGGTGAAAATCTTGCACCCCTTTCCCTTCTGTTAGTGTGGGGATTGTGGCAGAACTTCCCTGTGCTCCTGGGACCTTGCCAGTACTGAGGTGCTTCAGTGTGGCAGCTGTTTTGTAAAGACATTGTCTTGTGTTCTCACCTCGCTGGGGAAAACCTTCTGCACTTTTTCTTTTAGGATGCAGAGGTTAGGAGACAGAATCATGAAATGAGGGCATATTTCTTCTGATCTGAACCTACTCTTTTGTCTCGCCAAATCCTGTCTTTCTGTCCCTCTTAATCATATAACTAGAGGATAATTAAGCTGCAAGGGACCTCAGGAGATCTCTAGTCCGTGCTTCTACTCAAAGTAGGCTCAGCTTTAAGATCAGTTCAGGCTATTTGCTGCTTTACTCAGACAGGCATTCAAAACCTTCAAGGACAGAGATTGCATCTTTTCCATACTGCATTTAGTATTTAGATGAAAGCTCACAGTGCCAAGTAAAGGAATTTTTTTCCTTTCCTTGATGTACTCTCTGTGTTCCTGGTGATGCAGCCCAGAACATTATTTGTCTCCTTTGCTGCCAGAGCACACTAACAGCTCATGTCCACCCAGTCCCTCAATGCCCCTCCTGCAGAGATGCTCCTCAGCAGGTTAATCAACAGCTTGTGCTGCTGCAGGAGTTCATCTGTTTCCACATTCAGGACTTGGCATTTGTAGTTTCTGAGTTTCAGAAGGTTCCTGTTGGCCCATTCCTCCATTTGCCTAAGTCTTTCTGGATAGCAGCTCTGCCCTAGATGTCACTGACTGGTCCACTCAGTCTGGTGTCATTTGCAAACTCGGGGACCATGCACTCCATCTCCTCTGGCAAGGCCTTGGTAAAGATGCTAAACAGGTCAGGTCTAGGGCAGACCTGATGTACTCATCATCAGCTTACAGGCAGCCTGGCCCACTTCCTTCAAAACCTGATTAATCAACCCCTTTTTTACCCATCTTATGAACATTTTCCTTGTTCAGCCTTTTATTATGAATGTAGTGATAAAGATTACTCTTGTTTCCATTTGAGTTTTTTCTCCTTTTTGCACTGTAGCTCCTTCATGAGTTTTCTGCTTGGTGTCCTACTACTTCTCCTTGTTCTTCTGTGTATGGGCATGGACCAATCCTGTACTTGGAGGATACTGTCATTAAGGGTCTGCAAACTCATTCTGAGTTCCTTTCCTCTTCCCTCTCATGNAGGGTCTGCAAACTCATTCTGAGTTCCTTTCCTCTTCCCTCTCATGGTTTCCCATCTACCATTTTCCAGAATAATCTTCAATCTGCTCTCCTCCCTCAGGATCTTGAACTCCTATTTCATGGTGCCTATAACCAAAGGTATCACTGGTTATTACAGACCAACTAGTCCTGTCTCATTAAGTGAATAGCAGATGCAGCTATATGTCATCCCTCTTTGGTAAAGTACCTGACCATACCTGACCATGTAGGTTATTGCCCTTCCAGTAGATATCAGAGAGAAGAAAGTTCTTCAAAACAACCAGGATCTGGGTACAAAGACTTCCTGAGTTGTTTAAACAAGGCTTCATCTACACCCTCATCCTAAGGAGACTGTAACACAATTCTCTTTGTCCTGAATATCATGTATCCCTCCATAACAACCTTTCAGCCATGTGAGTTGTCCCACCACAGTAACCCCAGTGATGATGCAGTTTGGTGACCAGAAGCAGAGATCTAAATCCTCCTGCCTTTCTTTTGTTGTGGGTATTTGTGTCCACATCCTGGAGATGGGCCTTCTTTTCCCCTTTTCCTCACTCCTAAGGTCTGCCTTGTACACATCACCCTGATATCACCCTATTGCATCACCTTATCTGTAAAACCAAGAATGGTAGATAAGGAAAGCTAAGAAAAATAGATTAGATACAGATACACATACAGATAGGTAGATATGAATGTTAGATCTTAGAATGGTGAATTAACACATTCTTAAGACAAATATCAAAGGCTAATGAAGCTGAGAATCCTCTGAATGTGCAGATACTGTGACGTGCTGAGGACAGAAACTGAAAAAGTCCAATGTGAAACACGCAAGAGGAGACTGATACCTTCCTATACTATTCCCCAATTAGCAGATGGCTTCTGAATAATCCTAATCTCTACACTACCTAAAATAAATTCCTGTTAGATAGTCTAATGTGACACAGAGTAATCTCAATTAAATCATAAATGTAAACCAGATCACTTCATGATATTTTAGATTTCTACTGCAGGTGCTTTTTCATTATTTCCTCCTTCCTACCATGCAAACTCCAGAAAGGCTGTTGACAGCATCTTCTTTCTTAATTAAATAGCTACAAAATCCAGCGTCATTAGTAAAGATAATTTTTTCATGTTTTAAAGTATTACTAAGACCAGCAATGCTAAAAATGTATTGATGCATTGTAATTATTGCATTTTTCTAAAAATAATCTACTAAAACAGATTTCTAAAATGTCATTATCACACCATAACTGTACCTAGTTGGTCTATATCCTCAATTTATGTTTAACTGTGCATTTAAAATTTACATGTTTATTTTTTGTCAGGAGCTTATAGTTAGTTTTGGCTGGCTGGTGGTAGGTTGGTGTGCAAGACCTGGCACAGTGAGTACAGTTTTCTCTATTAACAGTTTTACCTTAAGGTATTTCATAGGCTGTGCTTATCAGGCAAGAAGAGAGGACAGCTCCTGGCAGTTGGATCAAAACTGTCATTAACAAAAGTTAGTGGCCAGCTAAATTTAGTTATTTTACACTTGGGACAGAAGTTTGGGATTGAATGACAGAAAATGGAGTATTAATGGATGATCTTTTGATCAGGTTTTATGAAGTACAAATACAGATCAGTCTAAAATTAATAATAATTTAGTAGCAGCTCTTTTTCAGTTTGATAGTATAACCTGTCTTTTCTGCAATAAAATCACAATGTGATCAAACATGAAAACTTTGAAGGCAGTGATGGATGTTTCAATCTTCTACTTGCAGCTCTGGGGTTGCTAAGTTTCCCTGCTTTATATTTTACAATGCTCTTCAAGTCCAAACAAACGGAAAGCATTCTGTCTTTTTTCCATCTGTCCTTATTGTTCTCACAGTGAAGTCACTAACCATGAAATTAAGTCTGCAAGTAAAGTTCCTGAGCAGAGGGCATTAGCAATATGAATAATGTATTGCTCATAACTTAAATTGAGTCAAGTGCACTGTCTATAGATATGACTGAAGAAAAAGAAGTAAGAATATGAAATTCTCACAGTGGCCAAGTTCACTATTAATGGAATTACAACTGTCATCAGACACAGTAGATTCATAATTGTATTTCTGAGTTATTCCCATTCCAGAATAATGACTATAAACTGAACATTAAGCATTATCAAAGCATTTATCCTCTTCATGAGAATGAATAGTGTTATTATTCAGTATTATAGCAGACTGGCATGAATGCCAAATGCTTTTAAAGTTTCCTACATAATTTGTAACTAAAACTCCACCAAAGTGATAATTTTCTCTGTTCAGCCTCATCATGTCAGCGACTGAAGAAAGAGCAAAATTCTTCCTCAGCCTACCCATGAAATAGGTGCCAGTGGCAAGAGGCCATAGAATCCCAGAATCACAGAATGGTTTGGGTTGGAAGGGACCTTGCAGATCATCTTGTTCAAATCCCCCCTCCATGGGCAGGGACACCTTCACAAAGGTGGGTTGCACAAGGCCTCATTCAAACTGGCCTTGAACATTTCCAGGAATGGGGAATTCACAGCTTCTCTGGGCAACCTTTTTCAATGCCCCACCACTGTCACAGCAAAGAATTTCTTCCTAGTGTCAATGTACTCTCTTTCAGTCTGAAGCCATTACCTTTTGTCCTATCACTACATGCCCTTGTGGAAAGCCCCCTCTCTTTATGGAGCTGGACCTTTTTAGGTACTGGAAGGTCTTCTAAGGTCTCCCCAAAGCCTTCTCTTCTCCAGGCTGAACAACCCCAACTCTCTCAGCCTGTCTTCATAGGAGAGGTGCTCCAGCCCTCTGAGCATCTTCTTGGCCCTCTTCTGGACTCAGTCCAACAGGTCAGGAAACTGTTTAGACAATGCTCAGGTGAAGCAAGATAATTAATACACAAACTAAAAATACATCCTCATATATATATGTGAATATTAACGTTCTTTACTATCATTCAAAACACAACAGAGTTTACTGAGGATCAAAAATCTTTCACAAAATTGAAAAGACAGAGTGATTATTGAAACTACTCAGTGCCTATTCCAACCACAGGACAACAGAGTTCTTGGAATAAAAAGTGTGTCATTTCATATATCTTAAACTGTCAGCACAGTCAGGTATCACTCCTGACCATTGTGTGTGATTAAAGTATAACTAGATAAGGATAAGAATGATAACAGCAATTGTTAGAAGATAATTCTGAAATTCTTTCCACTTCTACTTTGTAAACTAGGACCTCTGGACATGCCATGAAGAAGTGGGAAAAAGCAAGAAATATTGGTATCTTGCCACCATTATCTTCTCTATTGATCACAGGCAAATTATACAGAAACAATTCCTGTATACAGACCACACATGTTATATTCTGATCTTGTTATGATTCATTATTTTATTCCAAATAAGGAGTATTGCTTTGGATATTCAGTTGCTGGAAACAACTAGAAAATGTCCATATCTGATACTCATGCTGAGTAGCTGAGTTTCTTTTTTTAGTAGTAGAATGCTATCTGTCATATCTCTGACTATGTTATCTTAAATGACCTCTACCCTGTTTGAAAATGCCAGCAAAAGATGTAAAGGGGTGGAGTCCAGTTTAAAACTCAGCCCTGTGTTATTATGTGAAGCTGACACTCGTGCTGTCCCCCTGATGCTTTTTTATCTCCTGGTATCTTTTCTACTAGAAAGGTCACTTAGCATTAATACATAATACCATTAATAAAATTTTCATTCTCCATTTGCCACACATCTTGGATATTATGATGTTGTTCACAAGGTCTTTGTTGTAGGTACCATCCTCAGAATATTTCCAAGTGGCAGTAGTAACTCAGAAGGCTGCAAACACATGCTCAAACTGAAGGCCAAAGGCTTAAGTCAGAAAATGGCATATTGCTGTTCATCTACCAGTAACCCCAGTAACATTTTTTCCTTGAAGACTTTTTAATTTTCATTTACTTTAACAATAAGTTTTACACTAGAAGGTAGAAGACATCATCACAAGACTGGTGCAAAAGACTGGATTCTCTAATGAAATACTAAAAAAAGATAAGGAAATGGAAAATATTGAGGATGTTAAAAGAGCTTTCTTCCTCAAATAGTGTCTATCTGTATTTCCAATTACAGTGCTTCACCCTGTTCTAACCCTTTTTGCAACACAAAATTTAACACTTTTCATGCAGCCTCTGCCTGACCCTGAGATGGATGCTTTTTAATACTGACATAGTAACTTTTCCATATGCAGCTTGACAAGCTTTTAACAGACATTGCAATTACAAACCTATGTAAAGGTGAGCGGGGATTATGAGTAATAATACAATAAGATCTTAACTCATCTTTTTTTGTTATAGACATTTCATGGAAAAAATAACTCAATAGGCTGACTTATACAAAACCAAATAGGAAACAACGAAGAAATTGACTGGTGTTCCTTACCTGAAGATTGAGTTTCAAGTGCTAAATAGATTGAAGCTTAGAG
This sequence comes from Lanius collurio, assembly GCA_020086605.1. Lineage (NCBI taxonomy): Eukaryota > Metazoa > Chordata > Aves > Passeriformes > Laniidae > Lanius > Lanius collurio. Next base: position 35,612,925 of record JACBWW010000002.1, on the reverse strand, counting down.
AAAAGGCTTGACAATAACCAGAATTTAAATTTTCTTTCTATCTTCCAATTTGATCCCAAATTTCTTTTAGATTATTTGAAATAAGAAAATCGAAACCTAATACCATGGTAGTTTCTTAGATAACAAAATAATCCAAATATAATAGGATAAAGAAAAGCAAGGCATCTGGGGAAATGCAGCTTATCTTCGCAAATACTTTAGAAGTTTCTGTCTCCTGCTGGAACATGATGCATAAAAATGAGGAGTCCTGAGTACTAAGATGGTTCCTTTCTTAAAACAATAAAAAGGCAGTAGTAAAGAAGTTAATATGTTCTTTACTGAGAGATAAGAAAACTTTTATGCTGTGGTTATAGTATTAAACATTCTAATGAGTAGGAGGTAAATAGATTATAATAACCTATTAAAATATAGATTTTCATATTTTTATATTGTCTTGCATTATATGTTGTTTTATATCGACTGATGAGGCATCAGTTGATCTGTGATGTTTAATGTTTAAATTCAAACCATTTAAGCACTGGGAAGCACATGTCCTTCAAAATACCCCGTCTGTATGTGTGCATGACCATGTAGATGTAAAGTCAGCAGCCAATCTCTGCAGAATTCAATATTACAGGGACACCTAATAGATATATAGCATCCCCAGACCATATTATGAACCTTGTGGAAAACAGCCTAGAAAAACTGCTTCTTCTATTTTTGCCATAAGCAGCTTTATGAATCTTTGACTATGAAAAGCTGGCCCCTTAGTGATCTAGTTTAATACTTAAAAAAACAGAAAAAAAAAATATAAACAGAGTATACGTACTGCTCTTCCTTATCTCCCTAGCACTAGACAGGAATTTGTGTGGATAATTTGGAATAGGTGCAGTGAGTTGAAAGGAAAACATAAAATGAAAGTGCATGTCCAGTGAACAGAAACGTGGGCCCTTCATCGCATTGTGTTGTAGAAATCAAACTGCCAGTAAGTATTCAGCCAGAAAAAAAATCCATCCTTCAGGAAACTGACTACTTAAATGGGGCTTAGCTTTCTTAATATTTCTCATTGCCCACCAGTGATTCAGTAAGTGCCTTTCTACTATTAAAAATCAGTCCAAGATTTTAATGAGACAGAAAATTTGGTTCAGTGAATTCCAGCTGTGTTTTTTCTAGAGTCTAGGCAGCATTTCTGAGTATGATAGAAAGCTTACTTTCTCTGCAGGTGAGCTGCCTTTTTTTTTTCTTTCAACTAATTGCTCGGTCTCTTCCTTTCCTCTCCCCTACGACTGAAGACAGCATGCCTATCAATGCCTGCCAAAGCAGTGGAGAAAAAGTTGCTGGCAAAGGCCAATGCAAAGAGAACCACAAATCTGCAGTGCTCTGGATATGCACACCCAGCAGTGGTGTGGTATCATGACTCCCATCAACCATTCCTTCCCATCACACCCCCTCCACCTTCCTTTTTTTATTCCCTGTGTTGTTCTCAGACCAGCAGCTATGTGTAAACAGGATGTGGGAGCTGTAATAAATGTATTCAAGTTCTGTACACCTCCCTCCTCACCTCTGGCTGCAACGTGCATCCTGCCTGGAACATCTGCTTCAGATAAATACAGGGAGAGTTCAGGCTGTGCAGGCAAGGGCACAACCTGGAGTTCTTCAGCCTACTCTTGTCATCCTCATTCTTTAGCATTTAAAAAACATAGAAAAAGCATTTTACCTCCAACTGGAGGCAGGTTTCCTAAAAAGCTACTGCTGAATAATTGTAAATAGCCTTCTGCCCTATATTTAATAATTGAAAGATATTTTAATCCCATTAAGAATAAGGCAACCTACTATTTGTTTACATATTAGTTCTAGTAACGTTAACTGAACGGTGCACATTCATATGCTGTTGATACCTTTGATGTAACTGGAGATGGATTTTCATGGTTGGCAACGCAGTTTTTTAAAAAGTGCCTCTGGTAATATGGCTAAAATAGATCATAAAGCTTTATAACACAGTCACTCAGAAAGGCTTTCATTACAGCTTGAAAACTGAAAGCCAGAGTAATGTAAATAGTGGCTACTTTTCCATAGATTCCACTGCAGGCAGTCTGGGAGATCCCAGGAATTCTGCAGTCAGAAAGGGCAACTTAGGAGTCTCTAATGACCAGGTAACCCTGAGTAGTATACAGCCAGTGCAGCTCTTTGTCAGAATTTAGACTTGTGTGTTTATGTCATCATCACATGCATCTCAGTGGACAGCCTGATTTTTAATATTAAATCTTCAGATACAGAAAAAACTGAATGTCAAAATCATTCAAAATAAAAAGAAAAAAATGCATCATATCCTTACTTATCCCAAGGGTAGCGGAGAGGCCATAAATACCTGTATGGACACACCCACAGAGCCCACAGAGAGGCACATCCAGCAGGCTGCCTCCAGACTCAGAGAGAGAGGTCGAAGGGCTGCTGCTGGCACCGAGGAGGCCGTGAAGCTGCACCTTTACTTACACCTGAGAACAGAAAGGGAACGCCTTTGCCCTCCTACTTGCCACCAGTCCCCTCCTGCTCTGGCCTGACCTCAAACCTTTCTTGCTGCCCCATCCATGGAGCATAAGAAATTGATTCTGTCCCCAGTGCTGAGGAGGTTTTGAGGCAGTACTGCCCCTGCACACATGTACATGTGCACTCCCACACATGCTCACCAGAGAATTAAGCAGGAACAGGGCTGCGTGCATAAGGGAGACAAAAGCCCACACTTAGAAACCAGGTAGAGAATAACATTGACAAATCTACATTTCTGCTTTGACAGACTTAAGGAGCATAGACATTTTCAGAGATAATAGAGGGAGACTAGAAATTAACAGGCTTTTGAACCAAACCCCTATTTAGCTTTGCACACATTTCTTGGCATTTATTTTCTGAAGTTCTCTTACAAGTATTTCAGTCAGTACAGCTGATAAAGCACAGCCATTTGCAATGTTACTGTCTAAATCTGGATTAACCACCTATTCTGTCTTTACAGCAAACTGACAGAAATAGCACTTCTAGGGTAACATTCACCTCTTGTTAAAGCTGATCTCTAATATGTCCAGTGAACATTCTATTAAATAAATTTAGCCACATGGTGCCTGTTTTCTCCGAGGTCAAAAGCCAGACCCACCTAACCTTGCCTTCAGAGGAAAGCATTTCAAATATGAGATGGCTCTTACACTTCACGACACTAATTTAAGCAAAATTTTGAGGAAAATATTCTTAAATGAATAAAATAATATTGAAATACAGTAAATTAAATTTAAAGTATCTCTTTTTTATATACTGTGGACTCACAAGCAATCTTGCAAATGCTTTTGGAATTTTTTTATATTCTATCATTTTATATATGTATATAAAGGATTGGGGGTGGGGGGAGCAGGGTTTGTGGTGTTTTGGTTTGGTTTTTTTCCTTTTATAGAAAAGAGATTCACAAAATAAAACACTTAGTTTTAGTTAGATATTAGATTCAAAATTACAGAAGCCTATTCATTCAAATGGGGGATTTTTTGCAATATATCATACTCACAAAGGTCTCACTTCTCACAGAGAAAAACAAATTATCGGTGGAATCAAGACATTTCAATTAATAGTTCCATTGTAAGCTGGGATCTGACTCAGGTACTTTGATTCACCTGAACTTACTGAGAAAGTATGGATGAGAATACAAGACTATGATAGAAAGCATAACCTCTTCTGCAAAAGTGTTTTGTCTGGAGAACTGCTAACTCTATATAGTATGGGAATATTTAATCCCTGCAGAGAAGTATGGAAACTCGGAACTATCTCTTCTTTTTTACACCTTTCAAACTGTACCAGTTTCTAACAACCAAGATGGGATCAGGGCTCATATCACAAGGTGCTATAGAAAGGCATAAATAAATTAAAAAAAAACAAAGGGAAAATGGAGCTGCAGCAATGGGGAGTTGCTCAAGGTTGCTCGACAGGTTCGTAGTAGGACTGAAAGTTGTGCACTCGAGGCCTCTGTAGAATCCTCTATCTGGAAACTATCCTCAGTTCCTACTATCACACAAGCCTTTTGAATCAGGGCTGCATGCTCATCATCCCCAAGGTAATAAACTTGTAAGACTTCTTCTAAAAACAAGAAGCACTTCATCCTTGCAGAGGGAACAGGAAGGCTCTTGAGGGTGTGATTTTTCAATGCAAATGAGATGTAGCTCTGAGTACATAAAAGACTCCTCACAGTAGGCAACAACAGGTCAGTACACTGTGTGGGTGTCAGGAGTATCATTTCCCGTGTACATATGAAAAAACTAATACAGATATGATTCCTTTTAATGTGATCAGGCCTGGGTCTAAGCTGTAAAGATCCTCTTTCCCAGTTCTTGCTTAGGCTCAGTATAAGGAGGAGCTTTATTACAGGGCCTAGGATGCTCTAGAATTTCTTATTCATCCAATTTTTAAGGGTAATTTCAGCCTTTTCTAGCTGTCTCAAATCCATTTTGGAAAATGCTTATTTAAAAGGAGTTGGAATAGTGTGTTATCACATTATCCCTCATCGTTTTTACTCTCAAGTCACAGGGATTGCAAATGCTGGCTTTGTTTGCCAGCTTCTCTGTAACAACCTAGCAGCACTAATTCAGAGTCTACTTGCTGTGAAGCTCACATTCAGCTCTCCAAAATGTATGTAAATTTTCATAAACATGATTTATCCTACTGCCAGTGCAGAATCCTTGTTAGTCTTATAAACTACGTACATCTTCCAGGCAGAAGGTAAAGGCAACCTGTAGTGGCCACTGCTGCCCAAACGAATTGGAAAAGGACAATGTTGTTTTCTTTACATTTCTGACATGACACATCACAAAGAAATGCCAGATCGGGGTCAAGTTACACTAAGCTGCACTGTGCTTTTTGGTCTTGTGATGTGACGTAAGCTCTTACAGAGCAATGAAAGAATTGTAGTGTAAAGAAAGGCTTTTGAAAGATCTGCTAGAAGGAATTGATTGTTGAGCATAGGAAGAAATTAAGTGACTGGTGTTCCCCAAGAATTAAGTTCTGGCTCCAAGCAGTGTTCCAGGGTTGTGCCCTGCTGGAATGAACAGACCAACCCACATATCCCATGTCAGCATCAGAGGCCATCCAATACCACTGGAGAGTGCCAAGTGGCTTGAGGGGACTCTATTGCCCAGCTGTTTGGGGGTAGCTGCAGTAAAGCAGCCCACCCTGTCCTCTGGCTTCCTGACTGTCAGGACTCCATTTTGCTCCCTCTTTGAGTGACTCAACATTGTCCCATTCCATGCTTTTTTTAAGCAGTAGATGATATCTAGTCACACAGGTTGGGTTAGCCAAGGCATTCATCAGACACAAACAGGAGAGAGGCAGCAAAACTGCAATGATACTGGCACAACATGATAATAAGGAATGAAATGGTGGCCTTGCATCTTTTCCCACCCTTATATAGTTTTCCTCTCTTTACCTTCAAAGCCAAATATCTCAAACCCAACTCTTAGAGCTGGAGTGGCTCAGAAGGATTATGAGACATGGAAATGTAAAGGAATCAGAGAAAAGGGAGGTGAAAGGCAGAAGACAGTGGAACTAGGCAGGAAATAAAGAATAGTGAAGGCAAGGAGAAAAATCACAGAAAGTGAAGGGACAGGATTTATCCGTAGTAAAGGCTTAAAAAGTAGACATAGAGGGGTTTTTTTTTGCAGTATTACTTGTAGAATTTTTGCTGTTTCAGTCTATTTCTCAGAACCAAATATTGGCATGACAATTGCAGGTTATAACCTGCAACAGGATATTATTCCACTGCACTTGAGGAATAGCACACAAATCATAGACCAAATGAAATACGAAACAGAAAGAGAACATTGCTTCTTTTGAGTAATACAGCTCTCATGAGATTTGATTTATCCATAAACTCAACCTTCACATCTTCTATGGACTACCTTCTGAGTTTTTTCAGACTAATTCACAGCAACTGTCTGAAAAACTCCTTTTCTTATTAAGAAAAGTTTACACTTTCCCTCTCCAATTCTCAGAGGGAAACTGCTGAAGGAACCATGAGGCTGGAGGGCTGCCATCTCTGCTCCCCTTTCTAGGCCAGGTCCCTGTTCTGCCCGCTGCCTTGGATGGAGAGTTCTGCTGAGCCAGCCGAATCCTGGGTGCATGGAGCAGGGTGAGCTCCCTGGTGATGGTGCTGGGGCTTGCTGGGCCAGTCAGCCACATGCAGGATCCAACAGGCGCCCTAAATAGGTGGTGGGGAGCATGGTGGCCAACTGGGCTTCCCAGCTGCTCTGTGTTGTGCCCCTTCCCTGCCTCAGCCATGTTTCTCAAACACCCCACTCCCCACACCTCAGGCAGAAAAGAGTCCTAGTGCTGCCTTGACCGGAGTCAGAGCTGAGGCCCCTGGCCAGCTCGCCCCCATGTCCCTGCATGCTGGCCCTGCGCTTGGGGAAGACAGGCAAGCGCAGTGCGCCAGAGCTCCAGTACGTCCTGCATCCTGACAAACGGGTTCATTCCTGCCCACACAGCCAGATCAAACAGGATTGTTCAGGAAACAATCTGGGATCCATATTAGCACTGGGTACCACCGCCACCAGAGCAGCGTAGTGCAGTGGGGGAGCTCTGCTTCTAGCACATTCCAATTGACAACAGCTGGTACGGCTCCGCTCCAAGCAGCTGCCTCCACCGCGGCCCCGCTGCATTGCCTTGCTCTGTGCAAAGCTTTGTTTTGGCTAGGGACAAGTTTGTTGAGCTTTCTTGTGCTCAAGTCGCATACAGAGACTTTCCCTTTGCCCATGGCATGTGACCCTGCCAACTTACAGGCTCAGATCCCCAAAAAAAAAAAACAACTTTAAAAAAAAAAAAAAAAAAGGAGAAAAAAAACTAAAACGTAAGGTTAATTAACCTCATGTCTGTTCTCAGCAAAGGAAGGCTGCCACGGATAAGTAATAAAAATAGCTTCTCAAAGGTCCTTGTGTGTGTCAGAGTCCCACTCTGTGATCTTTCAGTCAAAACTATGAAAACGAGAGGGGGAGGAGAGGCTGATTCGCTACTGTCCTTTTCTGGTGCGTGTGTTCCCAAGCCTGCCTGGCTCTGTCCTTCAAATCATCTCCATCAGTAAATCATTTAGCTCAACCTGTCACTCTTGGCCATTGTGAGGAGACAAAAGCTACCCATTTAACCCCAACCATAGCTGATTCACGCGGTGGGGAAGGCAGGCTCACAAAGGGAGGCTAGCAGGGAAGGTGGCAGTTGGGTTCGATTTCGTAGGCTGCTGCTGGTTTTCCCTCTATTTTTTTTTCGTTTTACTTTTTTTTCCTCCCTTCCCCTCTGTTATTTCAAATTAGCAGCACCTCTCATACTGGGATTGTTTTTTGAAGACCACACGTTTGTCAACAGAGCTGTTCTGCTTGAGTAATTTGACCTCAGCCTGGCTTCAAAGGTATGAAAGGGCAAGAAACACACATATCAGCATATATCTCTAACCCCTTTCACCTGGACAGCATCTTGGACCATTTTTGTTTCTTTAAGAAAAAAAAAAGTGGTAACAAATCATCCTGTTAGTCACAGGGAACCAGAGCTATTTCAGTCAACCTGCTATTTGGGGAAATCTGCACTGCAATTATCAGGTTCATTTCACCTGAAGTATTGCTCTAAACTGTCAGCTAAAACTTTGAATCATAACCTCTTGCCCAAAGTCTGCACCTCAAATGGGTATCTCTTGAGTTGCAACAGGTTGTTCTCTCTGCCAAGCAACCACTCTGTCCAGATATTTTAAAGTTAGTCATTTGACATAGAAATCAACTGTTAACACTTCTTTCCCATAATGGTCCTGGGAAAAGTTTAATCTTCACATAACACCTCTCACCAGTGAGCAATAAAAACCCTGAAAAACTAAACAGGCCATCAAAGAGCAACAAATTAACATTGTTGATAGTAAAATAAAATGCATAGAGAAACCAAGCAATACTGCAGATAGATCCAAGATTTATTCTTTTCCCTCACCAAATTCCAGAATATCCCTGGTGAACACGAAGCAAACTGTAACTTATATATAAAACATACTTGCAAATATCCACACTTTTTATTTCTAATGATCCTGTTGTTAATCTAGTAATTCAGTAACTACCAAGCAAGTGCAGTGTTACGTTTTAAGAACCAAGCACTGAAGCTGACAAAGACTCACAAACACAAAATATGCCATGTGTGTGCTCCTCTAGGGATATTTCTGATTTTTGCTATGCATGTGAGATCCAAGAAATGACTATGCACTATACCTTTTTGTAATCTTTTAAATGTGCCTTTTAACGACAAGCAGTTCAGGATGTGGTTATTGCTCAGTGTGTTAGACATGTTTATTCTCCTACTGGGCATTTAAAATGCCTTAAGTCCTCTTTTCACTATGAATTGTGTGTCAAAATGTTGGTTTGGATATCAAATTCTCTCATAACCCTGTCATTAGGAAAAGTCTTTGTCTGTCTGAGTCACTCTTTTGATTCCTTTGTTTTGTTTCTTGTGTTCCCCTGACAGGTCTATCCTACACCTTTCTATAGCTAGCAGGGTAAAGCAGAGTTGGGAAAACATGTTTTGCATTACTGAGTTTGCAGTCTCACTGTAAGCTTTCTCATAGATTCCTCTTCAATGGAGGGTGGGGGAGAAAACATACTTTTCCCTGAGACTGCAGAGTATGTGAATTGTCTTCTCTTTCAACCTATGGGGCAGTCTTCACAGATTTCAACACAAATGGAAGAAATATCTGATTTCCCATTCCATCTGGATTCAGTTTCTTTCTTCCTTTTTGTATAGTTTCTTAGAGACATTATGGAGCTCACTGGAGGGGCTGCTTACATGCTATGGCAGCACTGGGCATACTGCCAGAATTTCACTCCAGGAGGCTGCAACAGGAATCTTTAATTAACTTGAACCAAAACACTGAATGGCAAAGAACAAAGGAGTGGGGCTAGAGAAGGAGAGGAGGAAGGGACAGAACAGAAAATAATGTTTCCCATACAAAAATCTCCATTTTTGGTCATGGTATGATATGATCATAATGTCACCTTAAATGTATTTACAGGAGTATAAGTAATAATTCCCAACTCCTGTCTTTTTCAGTAAATTTTGCCTTTCTTACTTCTCATGGAATTCAGATCTCTGATTGACCATTGTTCAACTGACAGAATTCTCTTGACCCTTACAGGAACATATAGTTTGATTACATATATCCTTTATAATGTACAACATTCTAAATGTGAGATGACTGAATATCTCACATCTTGAGCATTGCAAAACTGCTCTGTAATATTGCGAGAGTGCACAGGAGTTCCAGATGCTGAACAAGATCCCACTCTGCACGGCATGGTACCAGTGTGGTATGTCCCTGTTCTCAAAAGTTTACATTCTAAGCATAAGCAAGAATTAGATACAGACAGATGAATAACATAACTACTTACTGAAACAGCATTGTTCATTGTTGTGAAATGTTTTCAAAACAGAATGGATAACGTTTCACACTCATTTTGCAGAAACATAGAAGAGGCAAAGCAGCAGAAAATCAGGCCTGAAATACCTTTCTCACTTGAGCTCAAGGAAATGAGATGAGTGGTTTCTTTGCTGTCCATTTTCTGGTTAAATATGTGTGCAGAATAATTACTCTAAATGCAAAACTAATGGTGATTTCATGCATATTCATTCAAGTGAGTTTGTGATGTACTGTTCTAGCTAATGAGGCACAGTTGCTCAAATATTTGCAAAAACAAACATAGAAAGGACTTGTACATGCTCAACATGAACTTATTTATGCATTCAAAGGAATATTTGAGTGTGAATTGATTTGCCAGCTGGTGGCTTGGAGTGTATTATATTTGCATCTTCTGGCTTAATGACATCCTAAAAGAATCCAGTTTGTGGTATCTCTGATGTGAACCAGTACATGGTAGCTGGCAACAAGCACAGGAGTCCTTAAAAGCACAGTACTGACCCACACAGAAACACTAACGTCAACGTACCCAAATTCCAAGGAATTATTTCATCCTCAGAAGAATATATATATTTTCCTACCCTAAATTTTCAAAACAAATTAAACCTCAAAAAAACAATCTTTAATTTCCTGTTTTAAACTGATGTTTAGTACTGCTGCCTAAACATTTATGGGAAAGAAATCACATTTCACTAGTCTGTAAAGCAATCATGTACTTACTAGATACAGTTTGAAAACTTGACCTAAAGATGACTTCCAGAATCTTCTCAAAACAGAAGTTTCCACAAATGCCTGTGAGGTTGTGTCATGTTAGAAGCACCTGCAAAAGAATGTAAGAATCTTTAAAGTGAATATAATATCTTTGATAAAATCCTGTTCAATTTTACAGAGATAGGGGACGTGGAATAAAAGAACCATTGAATGTGCCTTAGAGTAAGTCTCTGAAATTTTTATGCAGCTACCTTCTTTAGAAGCCATAATACACAGAGAGCAGACTTGGGGAGCTATTTGTAGCATATTTAATTTTTTTTTCTTATTTTCTTCATCTATCAATTTATTTGTTAATAATGTATCTATATTTACATCTATAACCTTTTTATTACTTAGTTTGATTCCCCCAACTTAAAAAGAGCATTGCATGATCAGTACAAGGACTGCATTTAGACCGAGAATCCAGTTTACACAACTAAATTTCTATCTGCCAAAATACAAATTCTGCTCTGAGGTAGTGTAGCTTAACTACAGAATAGTTAATTCCAAAACATTCAATTAAATTTAATGTCATAAGCAGAAGAATTTCTCTTCCAAGTCTTCTCTCTCTAAATATATTTATATATATTTGTCTGTGTGTGCATAGATAGATACATATGTGGAAAGACAGATAAATAATCTGACATGTAACCAAAACACACCCAAAGAGAAACTGAGCATGATTACTGAAACTTGTGAAGAATGAACATGATACAACTGTTGTTCTCCACCTAACCATTAGTTTGCTGGCTCATTCTGGATTACATATGCACTAGAATCAGTTTTAAACATTTAAAGATGTTACATATATACAACAAAGGCATCATTAGTAATTTCTGACCTTGCTCTGGCAGATGGATTGATTTTAGCAATATAAACCAATCTCTCAAGCAATATAGTCCAACTTAAAAGTTTCCGTGAAATCTTATGTTGTTTTTTACATTCTTAAAAATACCAAAATGAAAAATGGTTTCAAATCCAAAGTGACAGCAGAATAAAACCTTCTGAAATCCCTAATCAGGATTCATTCCTCACGTGATAGCTTCCACTAACAGTAGAGACAGAGCTGAGGAAAAGTCAACTCACATTATTTTCATGTGACAAATAGCCCTGATTGTTTTGTACTGACTGATTTTTAATTGTGTTGAGTGTTCTCGATTAAAAGCAAAATTATTGATGTGTACATTAACAACCTTTCACAACAAAAGTGAAAATGGGCTATCCTGTTCCATTTCACATTCTGCTGGAATTTAGCAATTCCCTTTTCTAATGAAAATTAGGCCATTTTGAGTAAAAAATGGTTGTTAGAAATACTGAATACATGCAGTCACAATAAATATAAAGTTACCATCATTAGAAGTGTAAAAGTAATAAAATGCCTTGGCTCAAAAGAGATCACTTAACAGGAAGACTTTTTTTACCAGCTGACATATCCCCATGCTCAGCAAGATTTCATTCCATGGGAGCTGCTCACTGGTGTGCCAGTACTGCCTTCCAGTTTGCTTTATGACTACAATTCCCACTAGTTTCCAGGCATTTCTAAATGAGGCCCAACACTTCCTCTGCATTAAGGTCCTGCCTTACATCAGACTCCAGCAATTTTCGCTTTAAAAAAAAAAAAATGAGGGGAATATCTGAGAATTCTCTTAGAGCAGAATTTAAATTAAATCTCCTTATTAATGATGTATGGATTTCTTTCTTTGTTTAGAAGGCCTGTGAGCAGTTGAAAGAAACAAGAAGGCTTTTAGTAATGGGCACTAACAGCACCATTGTCCTTGCATGGAAGCTCTTGGCCATTCAGTGTCACAGGGTCAAAAACAATCCAAGCTCCCACACCAAAGCAGTCTGTAGAAGGCCACACAGACCTCACAACACTGATTCTTTAGAGCTTGGGTGGGTTTCTGTGAGTGATGTGTTAAGTTCAGCATTGAAAAGCAAAGAAATTAATTTTTACTACATTTTATCATCATTCAGACTTCCCAAGTCCATTTTTGATTTTCTGAGTTAGATTGGAACCAGCTGAAGTGTGAATTAGAATTATTATAAGACAGCCTTCTCTTCTAACACTTTTACTTCTGGCACATTCTCTGTCAAGCACTGGGCATAGTGTTACTGCCTTGCAAATAATAGTGATAGAAATCATGGAGGTATACAAAGCAGGGGAAGGGGGAGAGAAATAGGACTAGGAAAGGGATTTGTTTGACTTCATGAACCTTATGAACTGTTGTATTTAATTGCTAAGAAAATATTTGAGTCTCTTTTTATCTGGTTCTCCTCTCTTTTTCCTGGCTTTTGCAATGTGTGACCTGGATGGATGCTTTAAGCTGCAGGTGGCAGCCAAAGAAGTCTCATGTACTTCGGAGGGAAGCTAACTGCATATCCCTGCAGAACTGCCAATTAAACTAAATTCTATATTTTGCTGCATTTTATCAGCAACAATTAATATTGACCAATACAACTCCACAATCTGTACAAGTGCTAAAGCATGGAATTGTGCTGTCACAAAGCACAGAATTTACACAGTGCTCTGTTGTGTCAGTAAAAGAATGTGAAAACCTGAGAGCCGAAGTGCTGCCAATATACCAATATTATAAAAACTTTATTTCAAAAAAGCGTGCTGTCCCATTCTCACTGTCAGAGAAATGTAATGGATGGGAGAAATTAAAAGTTTCTCATGCACAAAACACTCATCCATATTCATATTCTGAGTGCATGTAGAACACAGAGCTATTTTTTTGAAGTTTACCTTCTCGTGCATGAAGCTTTAGTTCTTGCCTGGCTTCACAACTCCAGCAAGACTTTCTTTTCAGTCTTTACTATTACCCTATCACAGTCTTTATCACATGAGTTTGAGAGAGAAGTTTTGTTTCCTGAGGTTTCAAAGATATTACTCTAAACCCATTTAACCCATTTTTTTTTTCAGTCTCACACCAGAACCACCATAGGAGGCACTCGGAAGAAGTGGGAGCAAAGTGGGTAAATGAGGACTTCTATTTTTTACTGATGTTTTAATGCAAAGAATGTTTACCTCGTGTTTTGAGTGAAAATAATGGTAAACCACAGCAGTTCTGTTAGAGCTTTGTACGGTGATGTTCCTAAATGAAGCAAAGTTTCTTTGTGAGGGGGCTAACAATACTGCAGGGGGCCATCTTGCTTCACTGAACTGGAACATCCAGTCTTTTGAGAACACTCACACATTAGGTTGTAAGATTACTCTCACTGTAGCACCCCCCTCCACTACAATGTTTTTTACCCCCGATTTTGTTTTTTTTCCTTTTAAAAAGATGGTGTTTTATAAATTAACTCTGCCACTACCTATTATCTTCCTCAACACCTTCTATCCACTCTCTTCCTAAACATTTTGCACCCAGTTTCAGCTGGTTTTTTTCGATGTTTGGCTGCTGCACATAAGTTTTTATAGAGAGCTGATTTTTTACAGAATAGGGTATTGCTCTTTATCCTTCACTACCAGTAAAATGCCAAATTAAAAAATTCAGAACCCCTTTTGATAACTTTGATTCTCACTTTCTCTGTGAACTAGGCTCTTTCTGAACTTCTACTCAGGTGATGGGGCAGTTGTAGATGAAAAGTAGATACTGTACAAATAGTTTCAGTCTCATATATCCGACAAAACTGCTGCACTTTATTGCAGGTGTCAGGGTAAAATTAATCAGCTGGCTGCATAAAGAAAAAAAAAGCCCTAAATATCAATGAACAGCTGTTGTGCCTCCAAGAAAGAACACCTGAAACAGTAGCATGATTGAAATCTACGGAGGAGAAAAAAGGTGGCTCTTCAAGCAGTCTTTGAAAGTCCAGAGAAAGCTGTTTGAGCCTGACCAGATGCATGGAAACTTTGAGGCTCATGGATCCAGTGCTCATATCCAAATTCAGCTGCCTGTTGAGTGGGGGAAAAGAGCCTCATCTTGCATGAAGACTTACTTGCAGTTAGTCAGAGCCATAGGGGCAATGATGGGTACCTGTCCTGAGTATAACTGTTCCTGAACATTAGTGATCCTTCAGTCCACAGAGATTCCTTAAAGGCAGGAAATGAGACAGAGAACACAATTTATATCCCTGTTTCTATTTTTGGCATAGATACATAAAAAGTCTATAAGGACTTTATATTTAAAGCAAAACACATTAGATATAGCCTGAGAAAAACATAAACTTGTTATCACAAAAGGTGAGCTACACTGTATTTACCACAGTGCAGTTTATCAAAATAAAGATTTATCTTTTCTCTGACCTTTCTAGCTGATAAGTGAAATCCTTATAAGAAACTGTCTAAAGAACAATCCAGACATGTTGGGAGCAGTGGTTGTTTTAACTGAAATATATGGTGCCTGTCTGACCCAAGTACAGAAAGCAAAAGTCTAGGTTATGCAATGCACCTGAGAAGAGGGTTTCTAGACCTCAGTCATGGCACGAAGGGAGGGCCATTATCTTAGGAGCGAAGTCTGGTTTTGTCCCTGGAGAAATGAAAAAAAGTTCTAGCCAACTACATATGAGCTGGCTTTAGGTTGCCGACCCTTGACTGGGTGTTGACAGAAGCTGGGAAAAGGAGGAGGATTTCTTGGCTTGAATTGTATGTCCTGCCAAAGCTATTTTGAAACTGAGTTGGAAATTTCCTTACGACACAATATGTGATAACAAAAGTGACCTTATAGGCAAAATATTTGACTTTCTGCTTCAGGAACCCATACAGCTGTTCTTATAGCTCAATATAAAGAGCCAAAAAAAGAAGGTAGTGTATCATACTCTGCAGAACTGCACAATGCTATGAAGATTTAAAAATATTTAGTCACACATCACCAATAGGCAGTATCAAGGGACCTTGAATAAAATATCTAGTGTATTCTTCCTTTCATTCTTCTTTTATGTGATCTTCCATCAAAGAACTGAAGCAACAGAAATGGCCCCTTTAGCAAGATCAATACAGTCCAATTTGAGGGCAGTAATATTAAACTGAAAAGTGTCTTTTGCAGCAAAAATTTTTAAGTTGCTCTGTAAATTTTGGGCATATTTTCCTCACTACACCTTCTTCTTGCTTCATGTATTATTATGCCTGATCAGGATGTCATTGCTCCTTTTCCATAGGAACAGTGCACTGAAATGAGGTGGCTGATGGTGACCTCAAACCATTTCCTGAAATAGAAGCCACAGCACAGGATGACACCTAATTGGGCAGTCTAAGGGCAAACTCTAGGATGTTTATCACTGCACAGGGTGATTTATCTATTAACCCTAGGGATAGTCTATGGCAGATGACACTTCAACAGCTGGAATGGCAGTGTGAGAAAGCTTGTTGCCTTGCACTAGGGCCTGTTTGGTACTAGTTCTGTGGCTGGAGAGAGGTGCCAGTGTCAATGTTCAGAGAAAGAAATGTGAAAGTTCCAGTCAATAAAGGCTGCTGATGCCAGAGTCAGGCAGTTTTGGTCAAGCACTAAACTTCTAAGTCTTTTCCTGTAAGGGCTTCCCTTTATGTCTCTAAAACAAAAGAAAGTTAAATGAAAACAAGAAATCCCAACTATATAGCAGTGCAATATGTGACTAAGCCAGCTGTTGTTCTGCTACTGTTACTTTTGTAGCCCAGCCTATTTGAACTGAAGGAAAAACCTAATTCTTCCTACCACACTTGTTGCTTTTGATAGCTAGACAGGGCAATATATACTAGCATGATATTCTTTAACCCTGAGAACCTATACACACATAATAGGAAGTCTGAGCTGCCAACAATATATGATGGCTGAAAAAACATTTACTATTTATTTACCCCTGCTAGCAAAAAAGACTAGTGGTAGTAGTTTGACTAACTCTATTATTTAGCTACTCTTTCATTAGGTGCTTAGTTACTTTTAACACTTCCAAAAGTACAGAAAGTTATTTACCAAAGATTCAAGCTTTAGCAAAGATGTCCTCCAGTCCTGAACTTAGAGCTATTCATGCACTAGTGTTTTAATGAAAGCCAGGCAAGTATCTAACAGGGCTGGGGTGAGGCAGTTGCGGGGAGGTTTATATTAAAATGCACTACAGCACCAAAGACTGCGATAAAGACTAAACAAGAGGAAAGTCTTCTCTCCCTGCACTCATTTAGCAAGCACATGGAAATAATTGTTGGCCCAGAGACACATATCCATAATTCCCATTGTGCTTCGAGAGCCAGCACACCAGCCCAGCGCACCCTTACAGAGCGCAGAGAGTATTGGAATGCAAATCCGCACACCAAGCATCGGGATTTGTGTAGCCAGTGCTCTCACAATGAGCAACATTATCAATTAGAACAAGGCTCCCAGACCAGGTCAGCAGCCATGGAGCTTGCAGGAGTTCATCAGCATGGGAAAGGCTTGTAAGCAAAGCAGCTCTGCTGTCTTTAAAATAATTGATTTACTGTTCATGTCTGATGAAGCCTGAGCTTAATCCAGCGTGCTAAAATAAGGAGATGCCTGTTGAAACAAGTAAGGGCTACTCATAAAATTCAATAATGTGTTGTTGATATTTTGATAGACATTGGTTCTCAAAAGTTCATGGACAGTTCAAATAAAATTGTGTGTTGCTTTTGACTAGGTCATAAAATGACCAAAACCAAGAAGTTTGTTCTAAGAGCTGCATCAAGGAACTGAAGGCTCAAAGCTGTGTGCCATGTCAATTTTTTTCTCTGCCCATGAACCAGACCATTTGAGGTGACAAAAGCAAGTGGGTAGGTGACAGGGCTGGAGATGCTCAGTTCCTGCCAGGAAGCATGCTGTCCAAGCTTTCCTCTTTTCCCATCATGTGTGGATGACAGCCAGCAGTAGCTCACCATCTCCACCAGCACTACCTCCCTGCTGCTTTCTGACCCCACATGATGTATGCCATGGCTGCACTGGTAACTCACTGACCAGGCTGCCTGACATTGTCAGAGAGAAAAAAGACAAAGTTATTAGAAAATTAAGTACCACGGACCCAGCTTCATGAATCAAAATATAAAATGCCACAGGTCTTGATCCTAGACTCTTGCTCAAGGCAAGCAAGACAGACTGTTATTTATCATTTAGATTCAAAATCAAACATTTAATAGGCTGAGGGTAAATTTTGACTTGGGGGCATGGAAGATTACTGCCTGGATTTGAACCAAGGTTCTGGAAAAGACTCAAATTTACATCCTCAGCACCAAAACACATTGTTGCAGACAACACTCAATTAAGGGGACCCTGTGAAAGTCAGCACTTTCACATTCAATAGGGTCTCTCAAATGGGACCCTTTACTCATGCTGGAAAAATAGGTGATACTTTGGAGAGCACGGTAACAATAACTAATGGGAATAGAAGGTTCATACTCTGACCCAGACTCCTATGTGCTTATTTGAGGAAGAAAGAGATGTAATTACTGTGAATTTAGGCCGTTAGCTCTGCAGTTTTTCTCGCCCTGGAATAAAAGCAGGAGGATCATCAACAAAATGGCTTTGCTAAATTCAGATTAATGACTCAAGGCAGTACATAAACTAGATAGACTCACAGTAGGTGCATTTGAAAGGTGTCAGTGTAGACTGTAATTTTTTTTTTCACAAAAATATAGAAATAATTCCTAGACTGACAGGGAAATAATAGGTTTTTAACTTAGAATCTACTTTCAATGTTCCTTTTCATATCACACCATTTCAAAACAAAAATTAAAAACTGGAAGAAATCAGTTAACACCATATATGTATTTATATAGATATCACAATAGAATTTTTAAATTACTGTATGGAACTAGGTGTACGTGGAAATATAAAAATAAAATTACTGATGCTTTTTATCAGAAAACAACACAGGAAATCAGTAATGTAAGGTTTTATCATCCTTCCTGACAATAGAAGAAACAGATGTCCCAATGAACTCTTTTGGTAACTTTCTAACATGGAGACCATTTTCAGCAACTAAGAAGAAGCAAAAGCAGGGTCCAGCTGTTTGATTTCTCCCACATACTTCTCCCTGCTTTGCTGTTACTGCTGTTGCCTCACTCTCTAGGTCATAAATTGGAGTTGTTTATAGCTTAGAGTTCATCAGTGCTGTAAGTTTTCTTGGCATAGGGTTCCAAGGGATAGTTTTGCCACATCCTTCACAATCCTCTCTGACTGGAGTGGCACTATGAATTTAAAACAATAAAATAAGAAATTACTGTAGGAGAAATATCACTGCGTTTCAACAGAATCTACAAACTGAGTCACCACTAAGATTTAGCTGTCAAAAAATGTTCCCAGAACCAAAAAGAAGAGCTCTGACCCTAAAATTGTGACCGCATACACTTCAGAGCACACTGTAGGGCTGTCCACGCAGAAGCACCGAAACTCCAGCCTCTGGTAACATTCTGTCGTCCTTACAAATTACCTATTGTACTTTCTGCTGTTTGCAAACAGCACATGCAACCACCCAGGTTGCAGCTTGTGTGGAGAAACAGAGTAGTAAACAGAGTAAACAGTATCACTGATTGTGCGGCAGTATTTGCAGAAGAAGTTGAACAAAGAATTAGCAGTTAAAGTTCTACTAATGATAATGCTGTTTGGTTACCTGCAATCAAAGAAAAAAAAAAAAAAAAAAAAAAAAAAAAAAAAAAAAAAAAAAAAAAAACCCAAACAAACAGTCACAATTCAGTCTGCAATTTCTTCTTCATTTCCTAGATAAAATATTCTCCACTGGACCCTTGAGTGGTGATCTCACAGCCTACATGTATGACAAAGGGAATGTCAGTCCTGGAAAAGCACTTTTATCCTGGGTTTGTCCCCTGTCTCCCACATGCAGGCAGCACAGCTAATCTGCAGCGGTGGACAAGCTCCAGCTGAGCACAGTAATGCCGCACCTGGCCCAAGGATGTGGAACACCTCCCCTAGAAAGCATCGAGGTGTGAGAAATTGCTGCATTCCTTCTTCATCACTGTTTCCTTCCACTTCTTTTTTTTTTTTTATGTCCCAAAGGTGTGAGTGCTAACCACCAATTTCAGTTGTATGTTTTTGTACCTTTCTAGGCCTCCTTCACAATAAGCTCGTTCAGAGATGACTGTTGGAATCTCTGCTGTCACTGCACCTCCAAGGCATTATTGTCTTCTCCAGGCTCAGTCTTAATGCCTGTGTAGACTGCAAGTCATACCAAAGGTATTTTGAGTCACTGTTTGTTTTACCAGCTATCAAAACCTTTTAAGGTTCAAGATGAGTTAAAAAAATAGTGTAATGAGCCATTAGCAAGTCTTTTCCCCTGTCCCACCCCTAATCTACAGAATAGAGACCACTGACCCACGCTGCAAATGAACTGTAATAAAAAAGAGGGGAAGGGGGAGACTGAGAAGTAAAACATTAAAAAAATCTGAGTTTCAGAAAGGTCATTTCTCAAAGGTCTGTTGACATTGGTGAGGAAAGAAAACACATCTATGTTTTTAAGGGGTTAAATAAATACTTTCTAGATGAATATTAGGTGTCCATTAATATCTCTCTGTGTAGTCCACCGTAGTACCTATCCTTTAATTATCCTATGGCCAAAATGAGGAGGGGAGAGAGAGAGACTTTCCTTTTAATTTGTTTTGCACTCTGATGGCTAAGGACAAGAAAAAAACTTTTCTGGCTCCTTTGAATGAATGGTCAAAGGTACCTTTTCGGCTCCTTCACAGGGTGAACTAATCTGTGACAAGTGTAGCTAATCTGATGAGGCGGCCGCATGTGCGCTAATGTGCTAATATGGGGGATTCAGAGCAGCCAGCGGTCGGGAAAAGCCTCCGCTTCCTAAATGGGCCCTCGCCTGCAATAGCCCTGGCAACATATGCGCATTTTAACACCCGCTTAACAGGGACACAATGCGGTGGCCTTTGTTGTGCGACACAGAGGCGCGATTCCCATGGTGGGAATTTCTGCCTCACAGGCGACATTCTTTCAGATGGGATGCAGGGGCTGGTGGCCTGGGACGGCCCGGAGCAAGGCAGCACGGCTGGGCAGAAAGGTTACGTGTGTGAAAGGAAAGCCCCTCCGCTTATTCCTGCGCTGAAAATCGGGGTATTTCTTTCCATCAAGTGTCTTGGGTAGGGAGAGGAAGAGGCAGAGAAAGGTGGGAAGGAAGGAGGAACTGGTTTAAACATGTTGGATCAGGTCCCTAGCCAGAATCAAATTAGCTCCTAGATTATGGTGCTTTATCTAAAAGAGAGACTGACACCAGTTTGTAATGTAGTGATATGCTCTATTTTTATATTTCCTTTGGAGAAGAATTCTTAAGTTTTCCCCTGGAAAGACTAAATGTCAGTTTCTTGTCCCCTTGATTGTTCCACTGCACCCTCAGGAATATCTGTGTGAGAGAGGATTAGCAACTTACTTGTAGTCTAGACCATGCAATAGGGAAGAAGACTTTATGGACACTGACCCCTCAAGGGACTGGCTGTCAAGAGACTTCAACACTGCTCATGGTTGTGGTGCCACTCCAGACAAATAAATATGTGTCCTGCAGACTGCCCTGGATCCTGGTTGATTCCCAAGGTTGGTCTGCTTTCAGGTATCCCACAGCCTAATGGAACATGGATAACAGAACGTGAACCAATGTATGTCTGGAGACAAAGTCTGCTCACCTAAGAGGGCAAGTTTGCTCACAACCTCTTGTGACTGGGGAACAGACCAGGGCTTACCAACCACACTCATGAATGTACCTTTGTCTGCTTTCCAGTATGTCTGCTGTCAAAACACCACAGTTACTGTGAGCCTGACTAAAGCACATGGACAACGAAATGTACGAATGAAAATACAGAAAATTCCATTTAAACTAAAGAGTAAATTTTTTTTTACCACAAAGGTGATGAAACACTGGAGCAGGTTGCTCAGAGAGGTTGTAGAGTCTCCCCTATTTGGAGAAAAAGCCTAAGTGGACAATGCCTTGCTGTAGTTGACTCTGCTTGACCCAGGCAGGATGACGTGATCTGCAGAGAGCTCTTCCAACCTCTGCTATTCTGTTGTTCTGTCAATCCAAGACCTCAGTGTATTGCCTGTCCACAAGTCTCTTTCAGAGTTATTTTGTCTGACTGACAACAAAGTGACACAGGCAAAGCAATGCCAATATTAGCTTCTTTTATCTCAAAAAATATTCCTGCTTTATCATAATAAGAAAAGTAAAACTCTAGGGACAACTCAGCTTCAAATATGTCCTCAAAAAAGTGTTCATCCAGAGCAACTCAGAGTCAGAGCAGGTTAGTCCAAGACATGGAACGAACTTGGCTGAATACCCCCATAAGAGCACAGCTCTGGTTTTAAAGTTGCAGTCTTTTTAGCTGTCTTCCACTTAAATCATAATCCCACATCAGCCACAGGCAGATAGGAGAGCTGGAAAAAGTGCCATTTGTCAAATACTGAGTAGTGTGTTTGGGATACATGTAAAACAATATTATCCCAGATACTCTACTTGTATGATTTCTCTCAGCTCTCTGAAAGTATTGGTGAGCAAGAATAATTATGGCCTGTTTCTAAATATGTAGATGGACAAATCTTATTTATTCCTTTCCACTTTGTTGAATTCAGCGATACTATTTTATGTTTGAGTTTTGAATGCATAACAATTGACCTCTACTGAACAGTGACGACATTTCCTCTCAGAGGAAGTCCTGAGGGAAGGAAGGTCCCGCATAAACAAACTTCCACTCAGTACAATAGAGAAGCCCACGAATGTGACCATTTTTTCAGGGCATGGGTGAGGCTGACACTCTCTTCCTGCTCATGTAGTCCAGAGCTTATCACAGTCCTGTTTCCCTGTAATTTAAATGCTTGCATTGCTTCTACTTCATTTGTATTTTTCCCCGCACAGTGCAGATGTATCCCATTTTCCTGTTGCTGTGGAACACAGCCACAATTTCCAACCATGTTACATAAATGACCATCTGTGGTAAAAAAAAAAAATGCTGATGCACAAGTCTGCAGTGTGAGAATTTAAGCTAGCTAGCAAAATTTAGGCTATTAATACTTCTGACACTTCCTGAAAATAAAGGCAAAATGCACAGTTCCCTCTGTTTTAACGTACTGCTGTTGTATGACAACCACAGTGACTGCGTGTTGGGAAGAATCTCCAGGGAAAAGCTAAATAAAACCTAGTTGCCTATGCCTAGCTTTCCTCAAGCTTTTCAGTATACTAAAGGCAGACTAAACTAATCAAAAATTATTATACTGATAAATGAGAGTGGTATCTAATTACATGTAACTAAAGAGGAATACTAAGATTTCATTAGCGTGTTTTTGGAGTCTTTGCATTTGTTGGCTCCCAGAATCAGCAGTGCTGAAAATACTGAAATCCATGGCACAGAGCTCTGCAGCTAGCACAACAGTTGTAATAGTAGATAGTGGCAGTAGTAAATTACCAGTGCTCGTGTGGATGGGCACAAGAGGAAAAAAAGATCCTCAGTGACTTTCACAGACACATGGTGCAGTGAAAGAGGGAGAGGGAGAGGGAGAGGGGCACAAGGCTGCTGTGATCACCTCAAGACTGACACTTGGTGCCTCATCCTCTTCAAAATACTATTGTAGCAAATTTTTCTCTGCCTCTGACTCCTCATCCTGTGGTCACTCATCTCCCACAATGAGTGTCTCTTCTTTTCTAAAGTGTCACCCTGCCCAGACAGCCCCAGCTATCTGCTGGCTCCATATCAGATTTCACTTTCCCCTACCTTCCTGATTTCTGTAAATTCTCCTAGTTTAATTTAAAGTTCCCTTCGATCCACTTTGCTAGTTTATAACTTAAAGTCAGTGACCCAAATTAAATCTTTCCAGGGTAATTGATTAAGAGTGAAATACTGTGTGTTTTCTCAGGATTTTGCCTATTTTCAGCAAACATTGCATTACAATGTTTGAAATTTGTGAAAAAAAAAAAAAAAGAAAAAACATGGGATGGCACACATACCCAATGGATAAAGTTTGTGAAACCTATACACCAGAATCAGATGTGTTTGGGTAACCTTAATGACTTGTTCTGATAGGCACACACAGTAATATACACACCCAGTCTTCTGATAGTCATGCCTTAAGTACCCACAAAAAATCAGCATATTCATGCACCAACAAGCAAGTGTGTGTACAAAACAGAGCTCTGGGTGTTGCATGTATCTGCATGCACTCTGGTGCTGGCTTTCTACAATGAGCACTTTGTACATACACCTATTTTTCTGCTCTTACAGAACACTTTGAAAGTATCTGTGCTCACTCACATAAATTCTGAATCCTTTTAGCTGCAGCCCTTGAGGACTCATCAAACAGTTTTCAACTCTCTATCAGAAAATTTTTCTACTGTTACTTTCTACAGTTGATTTCTGTGAGTTACAGAATGGGATTTTGTTCATTCATAAATAGCAGCAATAGCCAGACATCCATTAATAGATTAACAATAATAAACAGTACAAGGAGCAGAGCAAATCTAGCAATCTAGAGAAAATGAATAAAACCAATGAGGTTTTCTTTACTGGTGAAATTAAGATTTAATTTAATTTGATTTTTTTCCTTTCTCACATATTTTTCCTGTATACAGGAAACTTTTGCTTTGTGGTCCAAAGAAAAGAATGTGAATGGAAAGTACATACTCCACATAAATATGATCACATACAAGAGTCAAGTAGTATGAGTTTCTCAAAATTGTAGACACATATCTTTGCAAATTAGGCCAGATTTCCTTTTAATTTTACAGAAGTGGTTATACAAGTTTCTGCAATTTTCTTAGTAGCCACTGTAAACTGCTTGTCACAACCTTAAGAGATTCTGAGAAATCAAAGCACCTACAAAACCACTGCTTTGGTATTCTTTTGAGTAAAATCAAACATTCTCAGTATGCAGGTCTGGAAAAGCAATGAATGCAAATGTCACATTCAGCCATTCACTTTTAGTTCAGAATGCATGTTTTTCTGCCAAAGGACTGTACATGGTATATAATCCTTAGCTCCTTCAGGATTTTAATCTGCCATGAAGCATGTGGTAAAAAGGTAAGTGTTCTTTAGAATCATTAATTTGCCTAAAGCAATGTGGATGTTCTTTATTTCTTTCTTGAAAGACAAAGAGCATCTGAACGTAGTTAACAGCCCAAACCCTGTAGTTTGCTGAAGCAGCAAGAAATGAACCTGGAAATGTCCCTGCAGGGCTGAGCTTTATGTTAATTAGTCAATTCCCAGGGCAGAGCTTGTATCGACAAGAGTATGTTATTGTTCTGTTTCCTCAGTACTGAGAATGGAAGAGCACAACATACAAATTCATTTATTTATCATCACCAGAAGCATCAGGGGGTTATATTACAGCGAAGTTACAGCAGACAGAAAAATTGCAGAAACTCCTATTCTGCTGTCACTCCAGTGAGAGAACAAAATTGTCCTTTTAATGCAATGCTGCTCACTGCAAAAGGGATTCCTTTCAGAATATCTAAAGTCTTAGGTCAAACTCTACCTTGTAAAAAGCCCATTCAGTGGCATTCATGAAGAGTGGGGCTTTTAAAAGTACTGGACTCACCCTGCTCCTGGTGCTGAGGGAGGGTAAGACAAAACCACCAGAAAGCAGTCCAGAAGAAAAGCAGCTGAGGACTTGCTTTCTTCTAAGGGAGTTGTGGAGCAGCTCAGCCTGGAGGACATGGCACTGCTGCTCACCTCAAGTCCCAGCCACGATGCTGCACTGCCCAGCAGCGTCCAGCCAAGACCTGGAAAAGCAAATGCCTGGTGTGGCACCAATCTCTCATCCTGGATTATTGTGGCCAGCTCCTAGAAACATAACCATGGTATTTTAGACACACAGCTGAGGACCTGCAGAAGACAGCACGAACTCTGTATAATTCTGTCCATTGCAGTATTGTTTAGCTCTCTCCATTGCCATTTGCTCCCAGGATCAACTCACATGCTGAACAAGGGTAGCGGAAATTGAAAGGGGAAATGAGAAACTACAATAGAGCTCCACAGTAAACCCAACTGAAAAGAGAGACTTCATTGAGAAAAAGTGATTTTTGGATAAGGGTTGACAGAGGTCTCCCTTCTGCTAAACCTTTGGCCTGTTAATATGTCCAGAACCATTCTCCAGCTCTGAGGATAAATGGCACTGGAATGGTCTGGACTCCCATAACGAGCCCTCCTCTTTGTACTTAAATCCAGTTGCCACACCAGTGGTAACTTGGTAAAAGCCTCAGTTCCACAACAGTCACCCAAAAAATGTTTGGTCACTAACTGGGAGAAGCTGGACAGCACAATCCAAAACTGGGCCAAAAAAGTGTCAAGGTGGAAACAGATTGTTTGACAGTGTCCAAAACCATCAGTTTGCCATGGAAAACAGAGCCTTTGGAGTAGCATAATGAAATACTTTTCAGACCATTCCATATACTATGTCCAGAGACTGTTCTAGAAAGAGTCTAATTCAAAGCACATCAAAATTAGTTTCAGTTTTCCCAGAGGTTTTAATAGGCTTTGCAACACAGTCTTCCACATTTGATAACAATCAGCATTTTTCCTAGAACATACCAGAAATCTAAATTAAAAAAGTGTTCTCATAATTTTGAAATCCTCATCTGGGTCTGTTTCTGATTAAAAAAAACAATTAAATTCATTTTTATTTTGCTCCAATGAGTACATACATCTTTGGTTATAATAACAGAAAGCAGAAAAAGATTTTTGAGGTGATATTTCCAGTGATGAGTTCCAAATTTTTTGTAGGGGGTAGCATGAAAGAATGGAGAGTGAGGGTTTTTTAAACTAAAATGACAGTTAATCTAGCTTGAATGTTAATAGTGCTAACTGATTTCTTTTCAGAAAGTCTCAGTCTTTCCAATATATGTTCTTTCAGCTTGTGTACAATATTTAAAGGTTTGTTACAAAACAAGTTACACAGCACAAACCCATCTGTGTAGCCTAACTTGTTAGTTTTTCTTTCTCTTATGCTAAACAATGAAAAGCCACATCCCATAGAATTCTGATGTGCATTATTTCTGTAATCTTAATATAATTTAATTTCAACCACAGACTTTGAGTGTCCTTGTGCTTTTCTGGGATAAAATTTTCAGAGTATCAAAATCTTAAAAAAGTAATTCATCATCTGGTTCTAGTTACACAAATGGCCCAATTCTGTGACCTTCAAACCTTCCTCCCCCTCAAGGAAAGCAATAAGAATGTAAAGCAGAGAGACAGGTTTTTTGGGGTATTGAGGCTCTGGCTCTTGCTAACTGTTAAAACAATCTCATTCTCAACACAGCACAGAACATATGCTATGCCATGTACTGGTGGGCTCTCAGTTTCCTCATTCACTTTGATTTCCTCTAATTGATAGATGCAAGTCCTTCACAACTTTACTTTTGCATTCGTTACTTGCAATCCAAGCAAACATTCAAGTACACTTTGAAAATTCCTGATTATCAGATGAAAGTTTGCAAATCAATGTTCACTAAGGACTCCTTGAGAGTTACATGCTTTGCTTGTAAACTTAAATTCAGTAGCAACATATTACATTGCACTTCATATATAACTGAGTCTCCTCCTTGCTTAAAGCTAATGTGTGGACAATAATATGTGCACAACCTTCACCTGCCACACAAATTCTCAATTCCATAGGTTGCTGATGGGCATCACTGATGCACTACTAACTTTCCATTACATGACCCTCAGCAAAGCACCACAAGACAACATTGTTCTCTGGGAAGGAGTGGAGGACAAGTTCTGGGAGTGATTTACTCACCAGTAATGACAGTGATTTCACCAGGCTCATGCTTGATCCCAACCAGGTGAAGCTTCCAGGACAGCACCACAGATTCAGAGGGAGGATTCAGACATTACTAAGGCAGCCCACAGTGGTTACCAAGCACGGCCTGGGCATGGGAGCCAGATTTAAATGATGCTGAGACAAACTGCTTGCTTTTCCAGAGTGGCAGTAAGAAAACGTGTGTCCTTCTAGCCACAAAAAATACTGCTCAAATCCAAACACTAAAAATTTTGCATAAAAAGAGAAATTTTCAAGCAATCGTGCTCCCTGGATACTTTGTTTCCAGACAGCCCTACTGCAACTACTGAAGGAGACATGGGACTCAGTTCAATAAGTTCTCCAGGAACTTCAAAATTTTGTGACCCTGTATTTTCCAATGGGAAAACAAGGAATCACTATCATCGTGGTGTTGCACTGGGTTTTAATTATTCCTGATGAAATTAGGCACCAAAATATTGTGAAATAAATTGAGTTGTTGTGCCTGTTTGCATTTTAGGGGAATCAAATACTTTAAGAATCTGGTTTCTATAAATCTCAATCAAAATTAAGGTCTCTGGCCAATGAACATTTTTCACGACTGAAGAATTTTTAGAAGGTTAAAAATTTCTACACTGTAAGAACTGATCTAAGCTTTTTAGGCTAGTCTAAACAAATCTCAAATAAAATCTTCTGGTTACTATTCCTCCAACAGGGAATCAAGATATAGTCAGTATAAGTTACTCACTCAAGGATCACATGGGAATTGACTGACAGGAGCAACAGTCAAACTTTGATCTTCTGCATCTCAAATTAGACTCACAGCTACAAGACCATGTTATAAATTCCAACCAAGGGCTACAAACAAATTGATCTTTTAGAGCAGATCTACATATCCTCTCTATAGTCATTCAGCAGCAATAGGTTAAAAAGTTATTGATGGTTATGCTATAAAACCTTCCACTTAAATCCCATTATCAGTAATCCCAAATCGCTCTCACTTGTACTTGGTCCTGAACAAAGGGGATTCACTGCATGAGAGACACAGGATGCATGAAAGTAGGATGAGACTAATAGTTTTATAATTATGCATCTTACCACATTCCTTTTTCTTCTTTTCTTTTTTCTCATATATTCCCTGACTGAACTCATGCAGAGCTAAATTACCCCTTTGGGGAAGTACATGAGTTAAAAAAAAATCTTCTCTCCAGATGTCCATATCATTTCCAGTCAATCTGTAGACTCCTCTTTGGCATTTCTAGGCCTGTGCTTTCTCAGAAGCTGTAATATGCTTGAGTGTTGGTGACTGCCTTATTGTTTATGTGATTAGTCACTCTTGGACTATTTTAAGGAGGTGATGTATATGTTTTATAAATATTAGATAAACTTCATTTATATTCTGATGATTGATGCTGAACAGTTATCCTGCTAATTGCCTTTTCTAGTATATTTTCTCCAGAATTTGAAAGGGATTCAGAATGGACAAAAGCTTTACTTACTTTTTCTTTTTTTTGAGGAGGGAATCTGTTGCAATAAAGCTAACAAAACTCTAGCTGAACTACAGCTTTATAATAAAGCTTGTGACAAGTTCTGGGATCTAAGCCAAAAATCAAACCAAATGTACAGTTTACGAGGGTGAAAGGTTTTACTGGCCAGTCTGGTTGTCTTCCAAAATACCTTCATTTCATATGTAAACGTTAATAGAAACAAACAGTGGTAGTACTATTAACTTCTATTTTTGCATCACCACCTCCATGTCATGCAGTAAGCCAAAGAAAGAAATTGCATATAGGAAATCAGAGCATGGGGGAAAAAATCAGGAGAAAAAAAAAGAATGAAACAGAACTCTATTAGATCCCTCTCTTTGAATTCCATCTGGCCCACTGAGACTTCCTCAAAATTATTGGCAAAATGTGTTATTATTTTGGGAGGAGAAGCGGAAGGTAAAGGAAGGAAAGGGGAGGGCTTAGGCTAACTCAAAAAGATCTGTAATTACAAAAAGCTGTGCTTTTGTTTCTTCCAAGATTGCTTGCATTTTTTTTTCTCCCAATACTAAGCCAGCAGAGTGGAAAGCACATTGATTCATTTTTACACACCTGAGCATTGTTTTGTGACAAGCCCCAATTTCCCCTCCATGGCTCTGTTTAAGATAAAACCCTTTCAGAAGTCTGTGGGAGTTGTGCCTAAAAAAGCCACAACATGAAGCAGGAGACTCCCAGGGCCCCTTGCTCGCTGTGAAATTATGCACTCAGCATGTCCATGAAAAAGCACTATGCTTCCCACATCCTTCTCTCTTTCAGCTCCTATCCATTTGTTTGTTTCCTTCTCTGATTGCATCTTGTCATAAGCCCAAGACTGATAGCTCATTAAGGCAGTGGCTTTCCATGCACTTCTTGTTTACAGTATACTTCTGCCAAAAGTACATCCTTGTGTCAAGGTTATATATCAGTGCCTTAACATGATATATTTTTAATTATTAATTTCAGAGCTTTCCAAAGCAATAGTGAGTAATGACGGGATTTCCAGCAATTAGATTTTCTTATGTTTAAACAGTTTGCATTCCCACTGACTTCCCTGTGTACAAAAGTGGTTCTGAGTCTGCAAGACCTCTCACTCGTTGGGTCATACCAATGCTACTTCTGCTCAGTACAGTCATTTTCCCCAAGCAGCAGCCAACATGGAGAGCTATGTGTTCTCCTTTTCAGCAGCCATTAAAACACTTATAAGTATTACACACAATCACATTACCAAAACTGGGCATTTCCATTTGTCCATGTGCTGTAAGAACTGAGTATAGGAACTCATGAATTAGCATTTGCACTGGCTTTTTAAACAAAAGAATTAATTGGTTTAGATCATCTATCTAAAGTCCTACATTTGCAGAAAACTAAGTGTGGAGATAAAAGATGTCAGCACTGGTCTCTGAGATCCTGATCTCTTAACTACAGGGATCACCACAATGCAGTATTCATATATGTTCAGAGGACAGTTGTGCTGCCTCATCCTTGTTCTAACTGGTTTTATTTCTTCCTCTCTGGGTTAAGTTAACAGCATATCTTAGGGTATCTTTTCCTGGGAACTTAGCGGAATCTGACAAAAAATATGCTTTCAGCAAGCTACCAAAATGCATTTTGTGACAGGAATAAACTTTAAATCATAACAAAATGAGATTCCCTTTACTGACATGTCCTCATCTTGCCTTCCTTAGTATTAAGCTATTAAGTACATGGCACTATGTTTGCAGAATCTCATCTTAAAAAAAGTTTATTAAATCATTCAGCAGCCTGTTAGAGAAGCTGCAAAAATACTGGTGAGGTCTTCTTGTTGAAGACACTTCCCAACATGTCTCTAGGCACAGACGTGCACCAAGGCATGACTGCACTTATCACCCTGTTGTGCACACTGATCTGAACCCTCATGCAGTTTCATAACACATACAGGACGGCTCATGACTGACTCACATCATGTCCACACAGCAATTTCCCAACAACATCTCTTTGGAGACTTCAGTCGACTTCACCTAGTCTGAAAATGTGTGGTATCTCTTTCAGAGGAGTTTATGACCCCGAGTTTTAGGAAACTTGAGCCTATATCTTTGTCTCTCCTATGTATGGGCTTCCAGAATCTAGCTAGGAACTTTTAAATGTGTAGCTACAACATGTACGAGTGAGAGTAAGTAAGGGTAAATAGGAACAATGGAACCTTCCAAAATCACTATTGTAAGCAACATTTCTTTTTGCTGTTGTTTTCAGAAGTTTTCCTCTAAAGAAAAGTATTTAAAAAATATAACAGTGTGACTGGTTTTATTGAACATAAT
Organism: Lanius collurio; assembly: GCA_020086605.1. Classification (NCBI taxonomy): domain Eukaryota; kingdom Metazoa; phylum Chordata; class Aves; order Passeriformes; family Laniidae; genus Lanius; species Lanius collurio. The sequence goes on along the minus strand of JACBWW010000002.1, from coordinate 35,582,267 downwards.
AATTTCAGGCTTTATTCATGCAACTGACAGAGTCTATATAAAGGATTAAATTAAAGGAAGTGAGTTTAATTTAATGACCTATACCTGATATAGACTTACAATCACTTTTCATATAGCTAACAGACATACTGTGTTACGAGGATTAACTTCATTTTCACAGCGTCCTCTGCTGCAATTATGACATTAAAAGCTGCTGGGAATCAGCAGCAGGCATACCTTCAGTGCCAGTCTCATTTGCCACTCTGCTAGAGTGGATTAACTGAATAAGAGTAAATGACCCAAGGCAGGATGAAAGCAACATGTGGAAAATAAAAGCAAAAAGAAAAGAAAATACTGTGGAAAGCCAGCAGAAGCAGAAATTAATTTGATGAATAACACTCAAATTGCACAGCAGCAACCTGGAAAGGAATGCTGTAGTGAAATCTTATAGGTCCAAACAAAAGTGAGCAAGAGAAACTGTACGCATTGCTGCAAAAATTATTTCTCAATAAATGTAATTTAACACTGTCGTAGCTGTACAACCAAATTGTCATGTCAGCTCCCAAGTAAACAGCAGCAATTCAAAAAGAGTTCAAGCTTATGGTGGTTTGTTTGGGTTTGGGGTTTTTTGCCCCCTTCTTTATTTAGTCATTGTTTGGAATTGGCCAAGAAGCAGAAATAATTTCAAAACTGGAGAGAGTAAGTGATAAAGCCAGCTTCATGTCTACTTCCAAAAGATGCAACTTCACATAGCCATTTACATTCTGCTTACATTGAAGGTTAACTGGACAGACCCAAAACATACAGTTTAGAACCAGGTTTCTGTGGGCTACCAACACCAGCCCATTCAGGGCAGTTTAAGAGCTCAAGAGTAGGCAAAAAGGTGGCTAAGTCTTCTCTTCTGGGTCAGCCCAGCACTGATTTCAGCACAGTATGCTCAGATCCTGAGATCAGTGCTGCTGCAGTGACATTATTGTAACTGGAGGTAGATCAGCTGAGAGCAAATTAATGTGTTTGATGTAATGGGGCTTTTGAATGACAGTGTAGACTCCCTCCTTAATAGCTGAGGAGTGGTCCAAGCCCCAAATCTAAGTTCTTGATTTAGACAATTATAATTGTGGATATGCTTGTTACTGATTTAAATACAGCCATTCAGACTTCCTGTATTCCATAGTTGTCTGCGTGCTCCCTGCAGTTCTGACGAGTCATTTATGCCTCTCCTTATATTATCTTGTGAGTTAATGAATCTTGTATTCCGTTTCTGCACAACAAATTCAGTTTTAACAGAATGATTCACCTCTAAGTGCCCCATCTTTAGACAGGTGGGAACTGATTACTGCACTGCAGCTTTGGAGAGAAACCCCTGCTTTTGAAGAGACACTCAGCAACGAGAGAAGTTTTCAGAAATAGCCCTCTCTTCTGCATATTTTCTGATTGGCCTGTGGTGCCCAAGAGTCTCTTACTGAGAAAGGTGACTCTCTAGCAAATAGTGCTCAAAAGTATTTTATTTTAGTGTGCAAATATGACCCCGTGAGCCAAAAGCTTAAATTCCTTAAAGGATATGGACCCTATAGCTCTTGTCTGGCTGCTCAAAATGGATCTAATTTGCTTTAAATTAAAAAAATTAATGTCTCTATTAGCTCTCCTGGGACCTGCCTTTAGCTAAGAAACTAGACTTTCTGCATAGACCTAGCTATACAAATCTACTCCTTGCTCATGAGGCATATAATCACGTCTCTCTTTTTTTAAAAAAGGGAAGTTCACTTTTAGTGTTACAATGATTAGAGGATATTAATGGAATCTTTTTTTCCCTGATTAGAAAACAACCCAGGCCCTACTCTAAAAGGGACTGAGAATCCATAGCTCGACTTGAATACAGTGGGAGTGATAGCAAAACAATGAGTGTTCTTTTAACTCTGTAAGACATACAGGAAAAAAAAAAACCTGAAATATGAGCAACTTGACAAGGTGTCAAAATACTAACATCCTATTTATTCAGTTTGTTCCTGTTACCTTTTCATCTTAGGCAGCTCAACTCTTCCAGCCTGTGCTGAAACACTTTACCCACACTGTTGAATTCCTAAAGGTTTTGCTGTTTCTCTGATTGCCCCGGGAGTGTCTGATGCCAACAGTCCCCCAAGGGAAAAATAAAAGGTGTTGAACAGCAAGGCATCCCACAATCTTGTCTCATCAAGGAACCTGGGCAGATATTAAAAGCAAATTGATGCCAGAATCCATTTCTGTGGGTTAAGAAGTGGGTAAAGTTAAATTAGAAAGGTTGAAAAAGGGAGATAGAAATTAATAAAGAAATAAAAGTTCAAGTTGCCAATATTCTAACTAAAGTATTCGTCTCAGTGTTTTCTTTCAGAGTTTTGTTTAAAAAAAAAAAAAAAAAACAACTCCTAAGGATGAATTTATGGGGTGGGAGAGTGGAAATCCCATTTATCAGCACTCATCTTTCTTCTTTTCTGCCTCAAGGAGACACTCTTCTTTTGCCCAGGACATCAGTCCACTTGGCTGGTTATTTCAGTTTTGTGGATATTCTGCTGATAGCTATAATGTAGTAGATTACCATGTCAGATATTTAAGTTAATTAGCTCGTGGGCTGCTAGTGTCAGACTTGTTTAGCACAGGAAAAATAGCTGACAACAAATCATCACTGCGTGAGATCTTGATTATTGTTTGGATGCAAACAGAAACATGCTGGCATTGCCTTACAAGTGCTTTTAATCACAGAAGTATGTTATACTGCTAACACAACGAGGCTGGCTTTTCTTATGAGAAATGAGAGGGATCATTGAAGGCCCCTAGTCTAGCACACTTACATGCTATTTATTCAAACTTAATTTAGGTAACCCTGTCTTCTCCTGGGTGGTCATAGGATTGAGGTTCTAGATCCTCTGTTTCTAAAGAGGTCCCCAATAACTTATTGCTAGAAAACAGGGATGACTGCTAAGCATGCTTAACGTGCTACACTGGGACTCCATACTGCCAGAAACACTGATAGGATCATAGAATATCCTGAGCTGAAGGGGACCCAAAAGGATCATCAAAGTCCATCCCTCAGCCCTGCACAGGACAGCCCCAAGAATCACACCATGTTACTTACACGTATTTTATTTGCCTAGGAAGGTTAACTCAAACACAAAGCTGAAGACAATACTGCTGCCTCCTTCCTGTGTGACTCTCCAATTTATTACCTCTTTTCATGCTGCTTAATTTCTTCCAAAAGTGCCACTATGCTTTTGAATAAAATATACATTATTCCCTGTAATAATCCTTACTTTAAATCTCCCCTGTCTAGCACCATATCCCCATGACATACAACATAAATGAGATGCTCAAAGTCTGCAAAATACAGGATTAGAATGACAGTACACTGCAAGAGATTTCCACAATGCATCCCTTTGCAATGTTTTCAAGTTTGGGGTTAATTTTGGAAAGGCATGGTGGTTTTAGATAATATCAAGACATTTAGATTCAGCGGTGTTGGGGTCAAGAAGACCTGCACAAAGGTATAGTTTTACTTTTGCACTTTGACCCGCACATTCCTGCAGTTTTTTGTTGTATCACTCCAAGCGTCATGATACTCATATTCCAGACAGTAACCTGCCTAAGTCCTAGTTAGAAAATGAAAGGGATAACTATCACCTGGAATGTTGGGTAAATATTTTTTCAGCTTCATCAAGATAGTCTCCTGAAAGCACTTTCATTTGTTCCTCTAATATCACTACATTACTTTTGTAACAGTGTCACGAATGAGTATTTAAAAGCTGCTATCCAACTTTTAATGAAGTTTCCTAGCACTGAGATTGTCATTGACTACAACAAAATTGTATGGAAAACATGCTTCTCTCACATAGACTTCCCAGTAGTATTTTGCAACTTCCATGGTCTAATCAGGAAAACAAAGTAAGGTCGTGAGTCTGAACCAAGAATCAGAAACCTAGCTGAGTCAGGATGTAAGAAAGCTGCAACTTAAGTTGCCAAGGAAACTTCAGTGACCTGTATTAACCTTAGGAAAAGTTGCTTCTTAGTCATCAAACCTCAGTAGGCTGATAGCTGGAGAATCACAGTATAGATAAAGAAGGCTCTGTGCTTTGCAAACTTGCACAAGCAGCAACAGGCAACTCTGGCCATGTAATTTGCCTCTTTGTATGTAATTAGTACAATATGTAATTTGGAAGTCTTGGGGTTAATTATACAATGTTCAGACCTGAATTTATTCCATGGGTACCAATTTGTGTACTGTGTTTTATGTCTTGAATACATAAAGAGGAATGTTTTGGTGATAAAGCATGTCTAGAAGTACAGACACAGACTGAAAAGGAGGCAGGGAATGCTTCTCCATATCTTTTAGGGGAAGCAGATAACAGCAAATTTTGAGATATGGAAATGCATGCAAAATGAAATGCAGCTATCAACCTACTCTTATTACATTCAAAGAAAATATTCTTATAACGTTCAATAGAAAAGCTATAGCAGAAGAGCAATGAACATGATAATAATTTTAGCAGGGACTTGTTTGAAAAGATTTTGGTATTAACTGACTCAAAACTTTCCCTGTTAATTTTTAAGCCTCCTACATAACTCAAAATACAAGCCCAAATTTAATGTCTTCATCCCAAGGGAAATAAGGATGCTCACTGAAAAGATTAGTTATGTACTTTCAAGAATTACATTCCTCCTAAAATATAACCTTTTCAGCTCAGGATTGGTGCATCTGGATTGCTAAACAATACCATGGGGTAAACCCATTTCTTTAAATCACATGGAAATCTGAGGGGAAAGTGAAGATCTGGGGAGTTCAAAAGGATTTGAAATATTCATGGCAAACATTTACTCTACCAGTTTCATCAGATTACAAGGATATAACCAAACAGATGTGACCAGGCAGTTGAACACAGGGAAAAAGAAGAATTTTTTAAAATACCAACTTGTGAAATGCACCTTCTGGACTGATTTTCTATCACACAGCAGGACTGCTTGTGCCAGCTTTTCACTGGGAACACTTAAAAGAAGCTGATGGTTACAGAAAAGTTTCTGAGACCAGTGTTATAAAAACGGTCCAGTAAACAGTGAGAGTAAAATAGCCAGGTATTCTAAGCCTCTAAAGTGAACGTTGCTAGTCAGGACAGTGCCAGGTGCTACACTGATGGTATTAAATCTAGTGAGAGAAAATGTTTAGCAAGCATTTGCTCAGGACAGTACAAAAACCAAGTCAGCTAAAAAAGTATCACAGATGCTCAGAGCACAAAAGGAAGTTGGGGACCAGTACCTGCTACTGGTTACAGAATATTAAGCAGTGTAAATCACCATGAAAATTCCTATGAGATGATGAAAATTTGATAAAGTTAAAGTTTTAAAATGAAAATAAATATAACAGTATGGAATGTAACCACTGTCCAATAGTTTCTTAAAAATAGAAAACTCCTACACTGAAATGAGAACACAATATAGTTCAGTACCTACTGAAAACAGCCATTAGGCAGAAAATCTTGTGTGATACCTGCAGCTCTATCCACTCCAGAGTTGCAATTTAGGTAAATAATTTCCTTTAATTAAACAAAGAAACCTATCAAATTCCCATGTTGCCTTTTAAGACCTGCCAGGTCTGCTGCTTTAGGACAAGCCCTTTCTATAAAGGACACTGTGTTTTCAGAACATTAATGTTTCTTTCAAATAACTCCTTTGCAGTCTTGCCTGCTTTTGTAGAAGTAAAATGGGCAGGCATATGCTCTCTAAGCTCAGGTCACAAAAAAGGCAAGCCATTATGATCATTTGAAGCTGTAATGTTTCAGACTGTGTAGAAGACCAGAGTTTACTCTGAAGAACTCTGTTCCACTTCTTCCTTGTTGAGCTTTTAGAGGAACCATAAACAGGAAATTTATGTATGAGGTTATCCAGTAAAGTAATGGAGAGCTCTAACTGTTTGAACTTTATTTTGAGGGTAACCTAACCATGTTAGGTCTGGATCTAAATTAATAGCAGCCCTTAATTTAAGCACAGGTATCAAGAGTGAACTAAAGACACTTTGGGTGCCCTTGCACAGAAAACTTTTTAAGACTTAGCTGCAGAGCTGTTAATTATGGATCCCACTCAAAACTGTGGCTTCCCAGCATTGAAACACAGAGACATACAGTCTGCTCTGAAGGGAGAATTTGAAAATAAGTGACAACCCATGATGGTTCTGAGGCAGGGTTTGTACTGTGAGAAAGAAACCTTTTAGGCCAGGTGGTATAGTCAAAAGAAAATTGTCAGGCCCACAAATGTGTTTTTAATGTGTGGCAAAGATTTGTAGCTTTTCCTCTCCTGTATTAAAAAACCCTCTTAATTCCTATACTAATGGTAACTGATGCATTTGAGTCCAGAGAGATTTGTCAAATGCTTTAGATACTCAGCTTTAATCCCTCTCTGATAAGTGGGCAGTGCGTGTATCTACTTTTCTGTGGATTACAGAATTGGAGGCCTGAGCAGTCAGCAAATTAAGCATTATCTTTTGTTCTGATAAACATCAGAACTTTATATGAATTGTTACCATAGCTACTTCCCCAAACTAGGCATTTCCTCCTCACCAGAGGAGTTCACAAGTCAGGTAGATAACCACATGGCATACTGAGTGCATCATGCACATGAGCAGAAGGGTTTGAAATAAAATGCTGGTTTAACACAGCTGTAATTAGGGATAACCTCCCACTCACCTCATGAAACTGTCTCTTCTCCCTGTGACTGCTGAGAGATGCTTTCCAAATACATGCTGAGGGGGGTACACAGCATAACAGGGTGCTAAATGCAGAATTTCGGTAACTCAGGATGGTGTTAAACAAGACTTCTGACTAAATAGCTGAGTGGGCAGCCATCACACCTTTCATTCTGAAACAATTGCCCTCCTCAGGTTTCTTTTCCTTTACAGGCTAAGTTGCAATGGCCCTTACTGGAAAAAAATGACTGAACTTTTTGATGCAACTAAGTTACAATGATTCAGAGACCTTTTGGAAAGAGTTTTCTGAAAGATATTGTAGAGCCTTCGTAAGCAAAAATAAGGAATTGAATCTGCAAGCTTTGCCTAAATCAAACATTTAGCAACCTGTAACAGCAGTGATGATAACTATTTTCCTTACCAGCAAAATGCTCCTAAGAGGGCAGTTGAGAGGGAGGTGTGGGAGGAACAAAACCCACCTATTTTCTGTGACTATTAACTTTCTATTTTAAGCCTTAGCTGTTGCTGTGTTTTTTGACTGGTGTCTGCGAACTTTCAGAGCGTTTACTGGCAAACATGCTAGCAGAAAGCAGGACATAGAGGAGAGGGAGAGTGGGAGATGTGGCTTTCCAGCATCAAAAGTTTCATTTGCATCCTCCAGTCTGTGTGCCAGAGCAGCATGGGAGCACGGATAGGCGGAGAGTAGCTAGACAGCACAGTTCATATTTCCAGCACATGGAAGTTGCTCATCAGTGTGAAATATTCCTCCTCCAAATAAATTTTCTTGAAGAGATCCTGAATCTAAGCAAAAGGTATCATAATAATTCACTGTGTCATTATTCAGAGCTCAACTTCCATGGGAGTGCTCACATCAACATTTTGAAAGACAGCTCAAAATAATGGAGCCCACCTATGAGCACAGTGTGAGCTTATGATTAATGAAACATAGTGTTAAATTCAGAAACAAGTGGGGTTTTAAAAACTGCTTTCTAGCCTTACTCTGAAACAAATTAGCATAAAATGCCCCCATCTACCTACCTCACAAAGAATGTTTTGACACTAGATTTGATAGACTTTAAAAATCAGCTTTACTGTTGGCTACTGCCCAAGGCAGCAGCAGGACTGTGCAACCAGTATAGTTCCTCTCTAGATCAAAATTTCAGCTTCATGTGTGCACATAGAATGGTTTCCTTTAGTATGAAGTTCTTGCTGGTTTCAATCCAGAAAAGATACAGTTACAGATCCCTGACAGTAAAATTATAGTTTCTAAGGAATTTCACAGAATTGTAGCATAAGCTGAGTTGGAAGGTGCCCTCAAAGATCACAGAGCTCGACTCCTGGCCCTGCACTGCACCATCCCCAAGAGTCACACCATGTGCATTGTCCAAACGCTTCTTGAGCTCTGCCAGGCTTGGTGCTGTGAGCACTTCTCTGGGGAGCCTGTTCAGTGCCCAACCACCTTCTGGGTGAAGAGCCTTTCCTTATATCCAATCTAAACCTCCCCTGACACAGCTTCAGGCCATTCCCTGGGTCCTGTCACTGGTCACCACAGGGATCAGTGCCTGCCCCTCCTCTTCCCTTCCCAGGAAGTTGTAACTGCAAGGAGGTCTGTCCTCAGTCTCCTCTTCTCCGGGCTGGACAGACCAAGTGACCTCAGCCACTCCTCACATGGCTTCCCCTCAAGGCCCTTCACCATCTTGGTTGCCTCCTTTGGACACTCTCTAACAGTTTAATACTTTTTTAATATTGTGGCACCCAGCCCAGAACAGAGCAGGACAATCCCCTCCCTTGCCCAGCTGGTGATGCTGTGCCTGATGCCCCCCAGGACACACTTGGCCCTCCTGGCTGCCAGGGCACTGCTGACTCAGATTCAACTTTCCATTGACCAGGACCCCCAGGTCCCTCTCCACAGCCCTGCTTTCCAGCATCTCATTCCCCTGTCTGTCTGCACATCCAGGGTTGTCTCATCCCAGGTGCAGAATTTGACATTTTCTCTTGTTGAACTTCAGATGGCTGATGATTGACCAGTTCTCTAATTTGTTGATGTTGCTCTGCAGGGCACCCCTACTTTTCAGGGAGACAACAGCTCCTCATCCTTTGATTTCTATTACCAGGTCTCACTAAGGACCAAGCACCCACCAATGCTAAGAATGAATTTAGCCCATGACAAATGCCATGGACTATTTTGGGTACTGAAAGTATGTCATCAGACCAGCCACCTTATAATTTGTCGTTCTTCACAGCGTGCATCTTGCCTCTGGGCTCATTTGAAAGAGCCAAAGGCAAAACCCAGTAAGGCAACAATGTCTCAAGGCTAGAAACAGTAGAAATGTTGTAGGAAAGCTCCACCTGAAAGGATTTCCTTCTCAATTTTCAAAGCAAAAGAACATGCCTTTGGTTTGCCAAACCAAAACCACTGCATACATTTCTTTGCGTAAAGACCTTTATCACCACTCTGGTGGATCTTGTTGACCTGGGTCAAATATGAGAGATGAAATCCAGATGGCAGATGATTTTCGTCCCTACAACAATTCACATTGAACCAGAGGAAGTCAGATACATCATCAAAAATCCCAAAGCCACTATTTATCTCCAAGGTGCAACATATATAGCACCCACAACCTACAAAAAGAACATGATCTTTCCCCCTTTCTTCTAAGTTATTTGATTCCCAAGGAGCTCCTTGGATAGCAGATAATAGATGGTACAAAAAGGGCATTTATTATGAAAACATTTGATGAGAGGAAATAAGATGATATCTCCATGCAACTTAAGGATCTTAGGCATATAGTATTACAAGCAAGAAATGTAGATGGCAGGCAGAACTCTGCACATCTTTCTCAAGAATATTAAAATCCAGCTTCTTCCCTGATAGCCATCAGTGATCAAAAGGCATAAACAATCAGGCTTTCTATGCTAATGATTGCACTGAAATACTTTCTTAAGTAGTTTAACCAATTAGAAGGAGCACCAGCCATTAAAAGGAATCTTAATGATGGATTAGTTATTTAAAAGAACTATGTAGGTATTTTATTTCATGTGTCTCTTATTTTTTCTTGATTTTGGCTGTTTTCCATCTTTTAAAATAATTTCAAAAAACCCCCAAACCTTCGCAAACTCTTAGAAAGTATGAAGCTACCAGCCTCCCTGCCTTTATTTTCATCGGCATAATTTGTGAATCATTGAAAGTTAATATATTTGTGGTTCACCCATGAAAAAAGACCTGAAAGTTTAAGTAATCCAAGTCTCTCCAATACAGGCTCTAAGGCAAAGGATTTCTAATTGCTATGAACTGGCTAGGACAGAGAAAAAACTCTTAAAATGAAATCACATTTTTTAAATTAGATTTCATGAAGAAGCAATATCAGGGTTAAAGTCAGTTTGAAGTAACAAAAAGATCTTTCAATAAAAAGTTAACTGTGTGCTATTCAGATTGGAGTGGAGAAACAGTGGTAGTTTATTGCTCAGGAGTACATTGCCTGCAACATATTTCATAGAAAAAGTATTCTTAGCTAAACATGTCCTCCAGTACTGATTAGATTAATAGTTGGCAAAATTTGGCCAACATACATTATGTTAGCAGAAACTCACACTCAGCTGTTAACTCTGTTTAGGCTGTATGTTGAGCAATCAGTGCTACACTGCAGGACAACCTACTGAGCAACACCATGGTCAAGTTGGAATTAGCAGGAGCATCACATATGTTATTGTTAGCAGAAACATTGCAGACTGTTTGGAGGGCGTGCAATTCCTCTGTCAGCTTGTTTATCTCTAAAGTTGAGCAAAACCACTGTAGCTTTGTCTTTCTTAACCATTTATATGCTGTGATTTTCTTCTTCATGAAAAATACCCAAAACCAAAAATCCCCAACAACAACCAGAAAAAAAAAAAAAAAAAAAAAAAAAAAAAAAAAAAAAAAGCAGACACAGATTTCTGGAGGGCTTCCTGGCAGCTTTCTGCTGTGTCCAAATTCACATGCCACCACAGGCTGGCCTCATCTTTGGCACCACAGGTAGCTCTTCCTCACAGCTGCACCCGCAGCTGACTGCCTGAGCTCACCTCCTCAGCAAAGCACAGCTTGGGTACCTCACACACAAGTCCTCTAGAGCGGGAGGTGGGACAGATCAGTCAGGCCTGGCTTGAAAAACTCCCAGTGAAGTCCTGTATGACAGCTATAGAGCAGGTGACTGAGTCTCAAAGTCACAAGTCTCCCAAAGCAACATTTCTTCCCAAGGGGAATTCAACCCTCACTCAGCCAGTCTGCAAGGTGTTTTTTGAAGGCAGGCTGGCCAAGCACATGTGGGGCCATGCTCTGTGTTGATTCCTACCAGCTTCAGACTTCTCATGGCCTTCATATTAACCTGCAGAGCACTCAGCTGAAGGGCAGTGCTCTGCCAGTATGCCTGTTCAAGCTCTGGAGAGAGAATCAAATCATGGCACAGTTCACTTTTTTTAGCAACCTTTTCTTTTGTTGGGAAGAAAACGAGGTATTTTGAAGCTGAAACTTCTGGGGGGTTACATACCACTCTCATAATGTTAACACCCATGCAGTAACACAAGCATGAGTACTGCTGCCTTTAAAGGGGCTAGTTTTGTCTCAGAGCAGAACAGGAAAGTTTAGGAAAACAAGAGAGTTGTGCAGGCTAGAAAAGTATTCCCCACACAGCTCTAGCCCTGGTTATGGGAGGTCTCTAATACTATTTAATATTTCATACAATTTTGGTTTCAATTAAATTAATAGATGGGAAAATAAAAAAGAAAGGGCTGGAAGGGGGGTAATTTTTTCCTATCCTGCAGGAAAATTCCAATTACTTAAATTATTCTTTGCAGAGAAATGAAACAATTGCTGCAAAAGGGAACACTGGAAAATGTCATCCAATCTGCTTCTGAAATGCAGTTTATGCAATGAAGCAACATTTGTGTGGATTCCACTAATTCACTCCCTTTCAGAACACCAGCCAGCCAGCGGTTTCAGCATCCCTTGAAAACTGTTAGGATTGCAGACAGTCAGGGTCTACCTCTCCCCCCCATTCTCAGAAGCACCTAGATGTTTTAGGGACATAAACCACTCAAGTTTTAGGAATGACTCTTCACAAGGTAACATAAGCATTTCAGTCCATTACTCAGGGGCAGTTTAGGCACGCAGGTCCCCTCGATGCCCCAAGAGAATGTAGGAGCTGCTTTGGAAGTCTAAGCCCCAGTGTTGGAGACTTCACAGCTGTAAAACACAGCATTACCCAGAGTTCTTATTGCTAAAGATAGAACGCAACTTTTTTAAGATGGGCATTAATCCATACAATTTTACAATCACAGGACGGTTTGGAAGGGACCTTAAAGACTACCAAGTTCCAACCCCATGCCATGGGCAGGGACACCTTCCACTAGACCAGGATTCTCAAAACCCTATCCAGACTGGCCTTGAACACTTTCAGGGATGGGGCATCCACAGCTTTTCTGGGCAATCTGTTCCAGTGCCTCACCACTCCCACAAGAACGAGCTTCTTCCAGCTATTCAACCAGCTTTTGGTTATCACAGTACAGCAGCATTTAACACCAAAGCACTGAATTATTGTTCTCCAAAGCTGTGAAGTCCTCCCAAACCACACAGTTAATTTGAGGCATTAGTTATATCTGAAAAACGTGATCTAAATATGACCCCTGACTTCCTACAGGCTCTGGCAGGTATTACTGTGGGATTCTCTGGATGGTTTTGCAAACGTTACTCAAGATCTAGTCCATTGTCTTCTGTAAAACTTCACACACAATAAAAGTATTTTCAGATAGATGATTAACTTTCCCCTTGCTTTTAGCAACAATTCTTCTTGTAGCTGATAGGAAAAGCACCAGCAACTCATGTCCAGCAGTCAGGATTTTTACTCCAGAATATGTGAGTACTGTTTCAAAAAGACAGCAAATGAAACCAAAGCCAATTAGTACTGCGCTCAACACCTTACAAAATATTACCACCTTCAGCTGGTTATTGTGCTAAGGATACTTGTTCTATCACAGATACTGCTTTCTGGACACTATAATAAGAAAAACTCCAAGTAGAAAAATCTTGAAATGGTCTCAAAGAGCACTGAAAAATGTAGACCACTGTAAGCACTCATGTTGCAGAAAAATAGCCTAGTTTTCACTAAACCTGTATCTATATGTAAGCGAATGTCTCCCAGACCTCAGCTGTAAGCACAGCTATTAATTTCATCAGTTTTACTAGGCTTTGTCCTCTCCTCATCTGAAGCAGCACATTTGCAATGACAATACCACGCTACTAAGTGAATCTCACATTTATACTGGAAGTGCCAAAGTGCTTTTCAAAACTTGAGTCTGCTTTATCTGCTTCAGTCATGAGTCTGCCTGGCAAAAAAAAAAAAACTAAAAAAACCCAAGGAAACCAACCAATCAACCAAAAAAAAAAAAAAACAACCACATGCATCTGAGACAGGGACATGTTCACTTTCAGAAGTCAGTGAAAGAAAGGGAGTGTGGAGACAAACTCTTTAACATTGCTCAAGAAAATAGTTTTCAGTCAGGCTCCAGTACTGCCTAATTCCTATCTGCATCAGCCCAGTTCAAGCTGCCTGTGCTTAGGGGCGATTGGCAGTCTGCTCTTGGTTCCTTCACTGCACTGCTAATCTCCACTAATACTCTCCCATGCTTCATTTAATTTCACTCTCAGGGCTCTTTTTCAAATTCTTCCTCAAATCTCAAACCAATGCCCTCATTGTTTAGGATTCCTTTACCCTGACAAGTCTGACCTCAGATATCCTTTCCTCTTTTCCTGCTCTGTAACTCAGGCAGTTCACTTACTCATTCATATGGTAACCTCACATAATGGTCTCCACATTAATTAAGTAATTTTGGTTCTTTAAGGTACTACAGAGGGGTTTTCAATCTCTCAGTGCCTTTCAGGCCAATTGAACTAATTTTTCTGTTGAACAGACTGGAGAGTACATGGAAGAAGAGCCAAGGAGAACATGCTCGCTCTCCCTCTGGGCCATTTCTTTCATGCTGCTTCAGGGTTAGGCCAAAACAACATCAGCAAGTCTAATTTGCCCCAGCAGCGGATGGGAAATGACCAAAAACCCTGCAGATTAATTTGTGTCAGATGTATGCTTTAAAGCAAGAGAGAGCAAGAGAATGTGAGAGCATTTACAGAAAAACATGCTCTTTCTCTTGGATTTAGAAGGGCCCTCTTGTTTCAGATCTCTTGGGAGCCGAACGGCCCCGAGCAAATGAAAAGTCCTACCTTTGCTTTATGTTCTCCTTTTGTATTTGATGCTTTTCAGTAATCAGACAATTCAGAAAAAAAAAATCAGAGGGATAAAAAGAAGCAAAACTGTACAATGCATGATTGTTTTTGCAGTAACTGCCGAGTCTTCTAGCAAAGACAATTTTGCACCTTACAAGTGAGATGGTCAGAAAAAAGAGGCCTGGGGTTTTTGTTGTTTTTTTTTTTTTTGAAGGGTGAGGGTTGTGTCCCACATTACTCCAGAAAAGCAAAAGGTGGTGGAAATCTCACGTCACTCTGGAAAATAGTAATGAATAGCGTTACATAATCAATAGCCTAATAGGACTGAAACTGCCGGTCAATACATGATCCTGACTAGGAAGCCTAAGTCCAAAACAGTTTTTCTGTTGAAACAGCAGACCCCAAGTTGCACTCTATGGCCAGATGTGATCATCCAGTTGGGGTATTCTAACAGGATGAGTCCCGGAGGGGCCGTGGAAATCCAGCAGCTGTAATAGTTCGGTGCTACTCAGTGTGACTTGGTAGGGAATTTTTTTTTTCTTTATACGACTAACACATGAGCTGAAAAAACAGCACAACTGGCAGTGGTTAGGCTTCTTACTGATATTCCCAGCAAGGCCAGGAGCAGTCATCTTTGTGTCCAATCTCTCTGGTTAATGGTGTTGCGACACTGGAGATGAGTCATGTGCGAGCTATCACTAAGCAGTAACATTTCGGTCGTTAAATTAAATAGATTTAATTTTGTACATACTTGGAACTCATATCCAATCTGATCTGCTCACCACATCTAAAAGGTTTTGTTTACTTTCTAGGCAGCCTTGCTGTTTAGATCTCAGATGACTGCCTGAAAAATTCTAGGAAAGCTCAAAATAAGTCTCATAAAAGAAGTGCAATATTAGCATGGGCTCATTTCTGGTGACAGTTCTGCTTCAAAAACTTCCAGCCTTACTCTTCATTCACACTATTCCTAATCCTTTTTTATCATTATTATGAGACAGAAATAATAACACCCAAAGTCCTACCTGAAGTCTGAATCCCAATCCAATTTGGCAGCATAAACATAACCATAGAAAAATCTTCCAAGAGAGCCAAAGAGACAAAAAGCCTCAATATAAAAAGAAAGCAAAGAAGTTTTGTGGCATCAGACCTTAAATCTCAGTTTCAGAACAGACTAGCACTTAGGAACCTGTCACAACTTTCAACAAGATGTCATATATAGTTAATACAACATTCAATATTGGAGCAGTTATACCGGTACTCTTAGAAGTATCACTTATTTCAATCTAGAAAGGAAATAGCAGTACAGGGAAGAAACAACATAGGATGCCTTTATGTCTATAAATGTTGTTGTACTGGGATGTTTTTCAATAAAAACACATACCAGTAACCTAAATGGTTGTACTAGTGCCAGATCTTCTATACAAGATCAAGAGTCTCAGAAGATTTAGATGCCTGTATCCCATCAGATTCTCTAGTGTTTTGGCAGGTAATAGCATTTCCAGGCTCACATGTAAGCACCAAATCACATCTGAGAAAGAAAGTCTTCAGTTACTTGAGCATTTTGAAAATATTCTTTTTAAGGTTGTTGAAATGTACAAGACTTGGCAAGTTAAAAAAATAAAGCAATCCTCTGCAAAGGAACAAAATTGAACAAAGCCATTCAGAAGATATAGTAACAAAAGGAAATAGAAATCTGTACTAGTGGTGATTATATTGGCAAGTCTTCTCTGTCCATAACACACACTTGTGGAAAATGGTTACTACAGTTATAGCAATTAATGCCGTCTGAATAATTTTATCTGAGACAAAACTATATTATCTTCATGTATACAAGAAAAAACAAGTTCTGGAGAAGATTTATTCAATAATATCTAGATTTCTAATTTTCTGATTTAGATCCCAGTAGAAGCTTAGAAACTTTCAGTGGAAGGAAAAAGAGAAAAATTTCCTTATTTTATCTGATCCATGGGAAAACCTCAAGTTCATTGAGGTGGTCTATTGGTCTTAGGGTGCCCAGCGTTGGAAAGAAAAAAAGGCAGCCCAAGCCTGCAGATAAACAGTTTGACTGACCCCATTCTGCAGCTTCTGTTTGTTCACCACACATTCACATCAGTGCTAGCTCCAGCTCAGGAGAGCAGCTCAGGCACATAGCCAGGTGTTTGCAGAGCAAGCCTGCTCAGCCCTTGCTTGGAGCAGCTTCAGGAGCCAGGAGCCACACCCTTGCTTCCTGTCATAGCAGAATAAGCCTAGAAGTCACAAAACCTTCTACTGGTTACACTGCCAGAAATGTGCATGTGTGCCCCCAGTTCAGTATTAATTAGTCTTCCTGGCACTAAAGCCTCAATCATCTATCCCAGGCCAAACAGCATACTATGGGAAAGTCCCACACTGACAGTCCTCCTGGAGATAGACACAAGGTCTGAGATGCTCTCTTGTCCAGATAAGGACTGTGACTATTGCACATCTTGGGCTAGGGGAGCAGACTCAGCGAGGATTTTGGAATATATGATCCTCCAAGACTGGCAACATTCAAGATATCTGAAGCTCATGCCAGTTAAAAGCTCAGTGAGTCTTTCCTAACCTGTGTCCAATCAAAGCTCAAACTTGCAATTCTTGGAAAGTACAGTGAAAATACAATTGCAACATTTCTGAGAGCAGAGCTCTTAGTGCTGGGCTGAAGAGCAGGGTCTTTGTGTATGGCAGGAAAACTCTACATGGGGAAGGCAATCTGAATGGCAGGTGCAGCTCTCTCAACCTTCCTCCCACCAAGAAGCCCTTCAGCCCCCACCAACTGTTGCCAATGATTAACCATCACTATCAAAAAGACTTCCAGTATTTTCCTGACTTAAATATCTGAAAGGTAGTAGAATCTCAGCTAATTACTCATCTTTACTATCACTATGACATCTGCATTACATTTTTAATAACACAAAAACATTGAAATAATTATGAAGGATACAGATAACTTAAAATCTGATATCCTTGAACAGCTGCTTGTAAACATTTCCTCATTTTATTCCACATTTATTTATCCTTTGAAATAATTAAGCACTAAACACTATTGTTTGCTTAAATACCAATGCACATATCTGACATGAATAAACACAGAGTGAAAAGTAACAAATTGCTTATCAGGAAGATACATTTGTTCTGCATTTGTACAGAACATCTGCAGAAGTCTGAAGGGCAGAAATTAGATCCCTGAAAGACAGTTGACCATGGCTAATTCACAGAAAAAGAAGCCAACCAAAACCACTCACATGTACTTAAGAGGGCTAAGAGACTTGATTTTTGCCGTAAGCCTCAAAGATCTCATTTTCAGAGAACTCAGCAAAGGATTCTGCATTCTTAACAATTCTGAATAATCAGGTCCAATTGTCTGAAATCAATGATTACGAAAAAATAGACCCTAAAGTTTACCCTTGTGCTTTACATGAATGCCTGATATTTCTCTCTTCTCGCTTTTAGTTTTTAGACTCAGTCCACTGTTCACATGTCTAGGCATTAGCAGACATTTGATTGTTATTTTTCCCTCATGTTCAAACTTTTAGGTCCCGTGGCCTCAGCTGTGCAAATGTAAACCCAGCAACTCTATTTACTTGAGTGAGTTTCCATTAGCAAAGGCATAAGCAAGAGTTGGCTCTCACACCTGATGTGCCTTACCACTCTAATAATCTCATGTTGGGATCTCAGGAACAGAAACACTCAAGTGTTCATAACACTGTGCAAAATATGTGTCTAAGTCTATTCCAGCTCAGGTTCTTACTGAAGCACCACTTAAGAACTGTTTGGCAAAAAAAAAGGAGCTAGTTTCTTTGAACAAAGGTTCTAAATTTACCATTTGACGATACATTTTTCTTTAAATATGCTGTGACTCAGGCATGCATTCGCTGAAATTTGTGTACACACATTACATATGACCAGCCCTATTTGCTTTCTGTGTAAAACAGAAGAGGTGACTCTATCTGAAACAAACTTGAACTTACAGCTATTATTACAGAGTAATAAGTAACTTGAATGCAAACAGATCAAGCAATCTTGCCCTAAAGTCAGCATGAACCAATGGGTTTTCCTCACCAAACCCTGCAAACAAGCTAAGTGGAAGAAGGAAAGCATCTACTTTGCAGAAAACAAAGAGGAGCTTTTAGTCTAATAAATGCAATCCCACACAAGACCTGCTCCACCTGATCAGGGGACCCCACTTCTCCCTCCCCAAGGCTTGCATGCTTTAGCAAACTCTGAGTCCCTTCTCCCAGTTCTTGGAAGGAGGGGAGAAATTTGCTATAGGGAGAAGGACTTTATAGCTCACCAGCTGTGTGAACAAACCCAGACATATTTGGCTTCTGTGAACTTGGCTAAATCAATGAAACATCAGAGCTCAAACTTGATGCTTTATTTCCTTTAGTCTGAGGTTCTGCTCGCTATAAACGTGATCTGGAACAGCACGTGTGAGACTGTAAAGCAAAAAAGAAATGAAAACAAAATGTGATTGTACATGAGATCAATTCCATGCTGACGTGATAATACGTTCAAAATTCTCATTTCTGTAGAAAGCTGACCACAGGCACTTCATCAATCAGTATTTCGATTTGTAATGTGTTCCGTATGGTTCTCTGTCATTACCTAATGGGGAACATCCCCTCTGAAAACATCTGACTCTGAGCTTTGCATCGAGAGAGCTGCTCGTGTTTCAACCACGTTTCCCAGAAACTGAACACTCAGCAACATATTCGTTTTAGTGACAGCCACCACTAATGAGAAACAGACATGCATTCATTCAATCTTTTACAAGCCAAAGAAATTTATATTAGCAGCAACAAAAAAAACTCAGATTCATTTACACGACAACTGAATCTCTAGAATCTCCAAAATCTCGATTTTAACATCCTAAAGCTCATTCTGGGCTGGTGTTTGTACTTGTCTTTTTTTATTTTATAGTTTCTCTCTCTAGTTTTGGGGGGGGTTTTTGGGGAGGGGTTGTTGTTGTTTTTTGATCCTATCACTAGTTAGGCCAGTTGTTCTGACATGTGTTCTGCATATCAGGAACAGGAAGCTGGGGCATGAATTGGAGGGTTTATCACAAGCTGAGTGGTGGTGAAAAAAAGTCAGTAAGTTCATCAGAAGTAAAAAGCTCATACAACACTCAGTGATGGCATTAGATTAGAAGGGCCTAAAGAAAGCAATTAGAAAATATGTGGCATTTTGTTGGAGACCTTTATTATTTTCCTGCACCAATATCCTTTGCTCAGAACATCAGGGGATCACTAATCTGAAAACTTCTTGGGGTTCATTGTTTTGTTTTGGGTTTGAGATTTTTTGGGGGGTTGTTGTTTTTGGGGTTGGGGAGGTGCTTGGTTGGTTGTGTAATAAGGAGGAGCAGCCATGCAAGATTTTGAATTGCCAATACATGATTTTTTTTTTAAAAATTACCAGACCCACAAGACAGGAAATTTGTGAGGAAACTAAAATTTCAGACTACATGTAAACAACAGCTGTTTCAGAAGACTGGAGGTAACAAGTGCTGTACCTTTATTTAGAAGAGTCTCTACTGGTTGTTCAAGGCATTATTTTGAAATAGTCATTAAAATCAAAATGATAAAATGACTGGATGTTCAGAATGCCACAGAGTCAAATTGGCACAATTTCTACAGGGAAAAAACTGTGTCTCACTAATCTTCTAAGACTTATTTAAATCTTCCAATAAGACATTGACAAAGAATAATTTATTTCTGTAGTGAGCCTGACAAACACAAAACAGACACCAGGCAATACACAGCTATGGTAAGAATAAGATAAGCAATCCTCCCAGTTCATGGGCCAGGTTGTCCCTTACTCCCAGGGATTTCAGCAGGATTTGTTTCAGGAGTAAATGCTTAGAAATGGAAGGAAGGGTTTTAAAACTGCTTAAATGTATGTTATGATCTTCTTCAAGGTAGCTTACAAAGAATTTCTAAAAAAAATTAAAATAATATTATAATTAATAGTATTTTGAAGCTAATCAAGTCAAAGTCAGAGATGAAAAGTCAACTCATATACTAAATTCAAAGCATAATTAATTAAAACTTCTCCCTTCTTGAAACATAATTCAAAGGAATGCATGATGTTTCATCACACTAACAAAGATTATATTTCTTCCTAAATTCCCTGCTATTAAAACAATGGTCCTGAACCTCAGTTTAACTCCAATGGCAATATTTCCACCTTAGCTACCAAAACCAATAATGTTTTTGGTTGTTTGTAAATAAAGAAAGAAATAAAATCCCAATCTCACAAGTGACACCAAGGCCACCTAACTTTCTTAAGATTACTTACCAGATCCAAATAGAAGAGTCAAGAATTCCATCTGTCAAGGTAGTAACCATCAAAATAAAAAAACTCTTGGAAAAAACATGGTGTGAACAGATGAATCTCTGAAAAAGCATATCTAAGCAAGGACTTTTATAAAGGATCAGAATGCTTCAAGCACTTTGAAATATAAGAGAGAACAAAGTTAGAAAGCAGGAGTCACAAATCGTGCTAGCTAAAGAAAAGCATTTGAGACAAAAGATGAGGAAAATACCATAACGAGAAGTTAAAAGAAAACAAGAGAAAGACATTAAACCGAGGTCAAAGTATCTTGATGAGTATTTACAGGTTTACATAAAGGATCTTTACTGATTTTCAAATCACAAAAGGTATCATTTTACGGAAGAAAAAGTGGTAGACAATGTAAAAAAAATATTTAGAGGTTTGTTGAGAGATTTCTGGAAACAAAGCCAAGGAAAAGAGAATACAAATGTTGTAACATATAAGCAAAGCATGCAGCACCCTGACCCAGAGCACCAAGGCCACACATCAACACAGCCCCAGCAAAAAATAGATCAAACTCTCTGGGCACATGTTAAGTATCAGGCTAATCCAGCTAGCTTGCAGGTGCAAAAAATAAGGTTGAAACGATGTCTTAAAAAAACAAGCAGCTGATTAGAAGCACACCTGAAGGTGACTTTTGGTGTGTGCCTAACCACCTTGCTGATCACTTAGATTATTCTCTTGACCTTTCAGTTGCCTTCATTCAGAAAGTTCATGTGTGTTGAACTCTGTCTCCTTTGATTCATTTCATCTCTTTGCTGACATAGAATGACTTTTCCACCTGGTGAAGAGCTTGTAGGCCTTGTGCATCCCTTGTACCTGTGGGGTGTTTCAGCGTGTTTCCCAATCATCAGAGATAAACTGCAACAACTACATGTGTTCAGGAGTATTGCCTTCTAAGCACTCATATTTGTCTCTGAAAAACAGATTATGCCAGATCTGATGCTGACTAAATTTTGGACTGAAACTTTCAGAGATGTTCCAGTTTTTTTCAATAGGTTAAAGCTGCCAGGGATGCACCCAGCACATTTCAGCTGTTTGGAAATCAAAATGTAGAGCAGTGGTAATAAAAGAACTGCTGCTGCCAACATCCTACCCAATCTGGTGCAAACAGAGGAATTGTCCCAATGCTCCTGCAGTGATAGGGAGCAAGGTAGAAGTGCTGGGCCATGCATAGTACTTGTCTGTCTGAGAGAAATTATTCAAATTTTAGTATACAAAAAGGTAAAAGTGAGATGAATCATGCATTATTTTTGTCACATTAGTAAATTTTTAGCTAGCTTGCTCAGATATAATCCTGTTCCCATCTCTTTTGGGAAAATTAGAAAGGCTACATATATGTATGCAAGTATTTTTAAAAAACAGCAGCAGTAAACAGTAATCCCTTCTGGGTAATCTCAGAAAATGTGCCAAACGTTATTTTGCTTTTCTTTTGATTACTGTATTGATGTTAAATGTCATAACACTGCCATCCTCATAGGAAGTGAACACACTGAGAGGGCTAAACTCTGGCTAGTTACCTGTGAGCCCAGTTTCAGAAAACTGAACTTTGGATACTCTTCCTGTCCAAAACTGTCTTCCTAGTGTTAGGTAGAAGGTAGAGTTCAGGACTTTATTTCTTGCAGGGAAAGACAGAAACCTGATGTTGGAGTAGGTAGGCACACTGATCCAACCAGTATGAATGGGAACAGGATCAGGCTTGAATTTTGAAAAATGGATTTCAGTTGGTTTTTCTTTAAAGGGGTTCAAGGATTCTTACCACACGTAGAGAAGAAGAACTTGCAAGGACTCATTTTCAATTTAATGTTGAACTGAATGAAAGATCATCTTGTCCCTTCTGGACATAATCATATTCCAGAAAAATGCCTGAGACCTTACTGACAGACCATGGGTAAATGAGTAGAAAGAAGCCTTTACAGTGCTTTGAGCAAGTAGTTCTATTCTCTTTCAGTAGTTTACACCTCTCAAGCAGCTTGGCAAGGGGAGGAGACACAGTGGGTCCTTACCACGTTTCATTTGCCAGGTACCTGCAGGGCACCAGCCTCCAGCTCCTGCCGCTACCACAGGCTTCCCATTGCTGATAACTAATTATTTATAACTAATGAGCACTGCCCCTATGTTCCCATTACTTATTAGGATTATCGTTATGACTAGACTGTTGCAGTAGGCTAAATCCCAGCTCCCAAACTGGTTTTTATTTGCACAGAATTATACTTAGTAGGTAAAAGCTGACTTTGGCATGATTATTTGGTCAGCATCACTCTTCCATTCCAGAGCTACGTGGCTACACCATTACATTCACCACCAGTAACAAACTTACCTAGTTATTTTGCAAGAACAGATGGGCTGCCTCTCTCTTCCATGATTCTGAGGATAGGGAAAGTAATTTCTAATCATATTATTGTTTTAGTTTGGTTTTGTTTGGGTTTTTTTATTCAAGAGTGAGGGAGAGAGTGACTCACGTTCTATTTGCAGTTCAATGGCTGCCTCCTACTGTCCCCCTGAATCATCAGTTTGGTTGCAGCATTGCTGCCTTGGTCGTCATCATTTGCAGAATGGCCTGATTAACAAGCCAGCCAGCTGATTAGACACTAATTCCAAAATACGTATGTTGTGGTATATAAATATAATAGATCAGAATTATATAAGTCTAGTGATAGCTATTTCTTATTTAATATTGTCCTTCCATAGGCAATTAAACCAGAAAAGTGTACAGCTCTTTATTCATGCCTATAGAATTCAGCACAAGATAACCAAATTGTGATGAAAAGCACTCTTGTGCTTGAACAACATGGCATATTTTAATATATAGGCAGCATGGTACTTCTGACATCTTCTAATCATACTGTTTTCTGTTTTCAAAATATTTAGATATTTTAAAAACATGATGTCAGGTGCTTTAGTTAGACTGACATCACCTAATAAGCTATACTGAAATTCAAAACATCACTTTTTCATATACCTTTAATCATTCCCTGCGTACAACACACATGTGAATCTTTTGTAACAATAAATAAAGGAAATAATTTCCCAATGTGGTGCATGTTTATTCAGGATTCAAAATCCCTTCCATTAACAATTGTAAGTATATTTCTCTGAATTTGTGTTGGGGAAGTTAATGTCCCAAAATCAGCATTTTCCAGCCCATGGATGGTGCTCAGCCAAAGGCACAGCTGTTTGAGCAGCTCTTTGTGCGGGTTACCAGGGAATGCCCACAGAAAGCCTGTTTGTGTGCTTCTCTGGGGGAAGGGCTTCTGCACATGCACTGAAATGCATTTTCTGCTCATGTTGTACTATCTCCTTCCAAGTTTTGAATCTCCTGGCACATTTTTATACTTCCTGATGACCTCATCATCGTCATATAAAACATGACTTGAAAAAAGAGAAACAGGTGGAGGCTCAATTTTAGTGCTTCCAATTCTGCCCTCACTGCTCCTTCCCACCAGGCTGCCCTCCTTTTCCTCCTCCCTCCCCACTTCAGTTACCCAACAAAAACCAACAAGTGAAAAACTAACCAAGGAAATGTTTCATAAGAAAAAATTCCATGGCACCCTCTCCCTGACACACACACATACAAAAGGCAGCTTTAGTAATAACCACAACCATCCAGTAAATCAAAAAAAAAAGCCAACATAATGAACATACAAAAGTGTGAACTGCTAAACTGTGGTATTCAGTTAGTTCTTGGCAAAACAGTTTTAAAATAAGTAGGGTTGACATTTGATTAGAAATAGACACTTTTTCTTTCTTTATCTTTCTCTTTTTTCTTTCTCTTTCTCCTCCTTTTGCCCCCTTTTCCTTTCTTTTTTTTTTTTTTCAACTAGAAATGAATTATATTTGAAGCTCACTGGAGCATAGATAAATGCGAGCTAACATATTTTTAACTTGATTACATTCTGCAGTGATGTATAGAGGCACATAGCTACAGTAAGTGATTCCATGGAGAGAGAGGGGGAGGGAAAGAGGGAGGGAGGGGAAAGCCCTCTGCGAATATGATAAGAAAAGCTGGGATGAATTGTGGGCTCTGTTCTCTGTTATCCAAGGGTGGCTAGCTGCTGCTGCACTAAAGGCCTTTATTCCCCGCCTGTGGGAAAGTGGTGGGCGAAGGCTGCCTTCTCAGTTACACTGCACATGCAGATTTTAATTAGCTGGATTAAAAACAAGACCGTATCATGTCCTTTAGCAGTATTCTGTCTAGAAACAAAAGATTTTCTTTCCTGGCTTCTGCAAGCAGCACAGTACAGCATTAATAAAAAAAAAGGTCATGGCAGTTCAAGATGAAAGGTCACACATGATAGAAACTCTATGTGAGGGGGACATCATGTTTATCTCTGTGATAAAGGAACTCTGTCCAGGCAGGTCAGCATGCCGTGCCTCAGAAAGAGGAAAATATAAACATATGGAGTGGATAGATGGTGGAATGGGGAGTTTGGAAAAGTGAGTTCAGTTGTGGAAGTACAGAAGGGGGGGAGGGGGAGGTGGGAAGGAGAGAGAATTGTTAGAGACAGAATATAAGCTGAAAGGATCCAGCTTTAAAACAGCCAAAGGGGGTCAGAAAGAGCCTGAGATGAAGCCTGGGGTGATGGCTGCAGATCATAACTCGGAGCTTGTGCAGACTGAATGAACATCAAGCCAGCAGGCAGGGACTACCAGCCCAGGCTGCTGGGCTACATCCTTTCACACCAAAGCCCACTTACATATGGGCAGAGCCTGCACTCTCCTTCCACAAAGAGACCACAGACTCAACCCTGGGTCGAGCTTCAAGCCTCTAATTCCAAAGCCTCCCCAGACTGAGTGCTTGGGCTGAAACTGGGGTTTTTATGTTTCATTTGGACCACCACAACTATTGTGTTGGGAGTTTGTATTTTAGGGTTCTGTTCTTTTCTTTTCTCTTTTTTTAGTGGGGAGCCAGGCTTTTCGCCAGTGAAGGCCAAAGGAATCTACATGTACTTCCAAAGGAGAGTCAGCAGCTCCCTAACCAGCAGCCTCCAAGGCTTTACTCTGGAATGCACTGAGCTCTTTCAACACCACTGTTATCAGTAGGAGGGAGATGCAAGCTCTCCTCAGTTTCTCACAAGATCAGACTGCAAAAATAAACACATTCTGGCCTTACAAACCTTAACTGATGCACTGGTCTCAGTAGGCCTGAGCAGAGCCACTGCCACATGCAAGCTTACATGGGAGAGTGCTTCAAGACTGAGGGGCAAGATGGAAAAGGGAAGGAAAAGGGAGGCAGAATTAGATAAGGTCAAATGATCCTCCTCTGTTTTGCCATACTTCCTGCTTTCCAAAATCCAGCTCAGTGCAGAAATACCAATTTCTGAGTATATCATTCTGGGCAACAACTTGATTCTTTGCTTCATAACATTTTCATTAAATAAGGTTTGCACAGCGTGGGCCAAGTATGACTATGCACTTGTAAGGCTCTATAACCTCCTTTATGAGACTGATCCATGAATAGATCAATTAAGAAACAGTCATTTTACCCAAAAAGGAACACAAGGTAAAAGCACAAAATCAAGTCCTAATAGTTCAGCAAGGTGCTGCACAACTAGTGACCACATTAATTAAGAGCACACTCAGCCTGTAGCAAACCTGAAGCAAAATATGTATTGCCTTAAATGTCACTGAAATCAGTACTTGTCATCTTCAGAAATTCAATATGGATGAGCTCTAAGAAAAGTAAGGGCTACTTCTGGAAACCAGAAACCTTCTGGATAAAACAATACAGTCTTTTTCATTCTGAGCAACAATTCAAGATAGTAGTTACCTACCAAATTGATAACGCAATGATTAAATTGTCCCAATTCTGTGGCTGCTGAGATCATTGGAAAATCATGCTTTAATTCAATACATGTTGGTAATTTTCTGTAATCTGTAATACAGCACGGCCTAATACAATAATTTTGTATGATGAGCTTTTTAAAACTACTCGGCCTTCACTGCCACTTATCCCCAGAATAGAGAAAAGGATTCAGACATGAATTGCCTGATTCTGATTTATGTTGCTGAAGGCAGAAGTACAACACAGTACTGTGAAGTACAGTGTTCCATGGGATAACTGGGGTACCACTGTGCAGAGTTAGTTCTAGAAACACAGAACACGAGCTCTCCAAACTACCTCACACTGTATGAAGGACACATAAGGCTTATCCAAACCCACCCCCAGTGCTCTGACTTTGAAAGGATCCCAATATAACAACATACTCATGTCCTTGTTGCAGGGTTTAAAAAAAATTGCCTTTTCAGACATGTGAAATAGGTTGCCACAGAAATCAAGAGAAGTTGTATATTCACATCAGTTTAGCATGCTTGTGTGACCATAAGCACCTGGTGTGCTTGTGTCTCAACACCTCATTGCTTTTTACCCCTATATCTAAACAGGGCACTAATCACATAAGTTCTAAGCTACTTGCTCAAAGCCATAGGAGATCCTTTATCAGGGAAGAGAGATGAAGCTGGCTTTTCCAAAAGGTCAGCTTGTGTGAAAAACCTCTTGGTAGTTCAAAACTAAAAATTTTGTGCAGGCAGCAACTCAATTTTATTACTCTATGAGATTTCAAAAATTTTCAGTGCTCACTTAGTAAGAAGTAAAATGAGAAAAATAATCCAAATGTGAAGGAGGTGAACAACATAATTATTACACTTCTCAGCAGCCTCTGGTCACGGAGGCCAGTAGGGGTTTCCTGTTGACTCCTGGCAGAATTACTGAGGTTTCCCTCTGACACTAAATAAAGCAAACAAGACCAGCAAGGCATGAGCCTGAAACCATCCATATAACTGAGCTGGTCCCTGGCATGGTTTTGGTGCAAGCCTGGTAATGCTCTTCCAGACAATGCCAAGCACAGCTTGGGTATTGCCCAAGTCAGGCACCATCTCCAACAGATATTTAAGATGTGGCCACCATGATTTGGAGGGCAAGAGAGTTTAGCTGCATGGATTCAAGCTCTTTCATGCCAGTTGGCCTCCAGGAGAAGTCTCTGACTAATTTTGTTTAATAGTTTAGATGTAGTCAATGTGTCCAGGTCTTCCTTTCCTTCCAGTCTTGACAAAGCCAGCAGTCAGTGCTTCCAAGCATTGGCAGTGTGACATGGCATTCAGCAGGGTGACAGAAGTGATGTGGTTTGACCATGCAGCTCTCTGAAATGCAACAGAGTTCATTATATTTTAAAGAAAAGCACTATAATTGAGGGAGTGGATCAAAACAGACCTAGAAGTAATAAAGAAACCAAAATAGAAAATTATGCAAACAATTGAAAAATGAATAGACTAATTAGTTTCAATTAATTTGGGGCTATTTCTCCGTTACTGTAAAGCTGTCTGCCACAATAAATAAATAAATTGAGAGTATATTTTAATAAATAAAAACTGTGATATTATGTAAATTCCAGGTACACTGTTAACAACATTAAAAATAGAAAGCATTACTTTAAGTATAACACAACCTGGTAGGTTCCAGATGGAAGAAAACTATTTTAAACAAAGACCTTCTAGTTTAAAGCAATAATCATCAACATGAGGCTTATATATAGTATGTGGCAGCTGTAACAACATTCATATCTCAGTGTGCCTGGTCTTAGGCAGAGCAAGGGAAGTGCTGAAAACAGTAGCATTCCTCATGGATCTGCTCCAGATCCCACAGAAGTCAGAGAGAATCTACACTCCATGCCTGCTTTCACACTTGGGCAGCACAGCTAATGTTGAGCAAACAGACCACAGCTATGTGGCTCTCCCAGCAAGCCAGGCACAAAGGAAAAAAAAATTATTCCCTCCTTAAAGTCAGGATTTGGGCAAGGGGGAGGAAGAGAAACACAGAAGTGGCACTACAGGTACCTGGTTCTCTCAGCAGGGTCTATCTTGCACTGACCCTGACAACTGTAACACTCTAGAAGCCCCCCAAGACCCAATGAGTAAATAACCATGGTGGCAGTTGGTTTTGGGGGGAGAAAGGGAAGTATGGCTTTATTTATTACTATCATTAATATGATGTTGCAAAACATTGCCCCTGCTAGAAATAATCATAACAAAATATCAAATCATCAAAATGAACATGAGTCTTGGGTTCAGCTGGCTTACATGTTCTGGAAAGGTTATTAGTTTAAAGTTTCTGCTGCTGGGAACTAAGAAACAATGCCATCTCTCAGGAAACAAATCCTCCTTTTTAATGCTGCCCTGCCCTCCTGATGCTCCTACTGCACTTCAGACTATGTTAAGGGGAAAGAGAAGAGAGATGATCTCTTTTCCAAAGAACATGGCCATCGCACAGGGTAAGAAGATAAGGGCTGGCTCACAAGGAAGATCATTCTATAGCTCCCCAGTGACAGACTAAGGACTGTGAAAAGTGAACTCTGGCAATTTAAGCAGTACACCAGAGAGACAACAAAAGCACATGTGCTCTTCCATATCCTCAGCCTACACGAGCTAAAGATCCTAAAGGAGAACTCTAGCAGGCAAGGTTGTATCTACCTAGCAGTGAAGCAGGCTGAAACTTTACTGTGTTCACCTTGCTTAGCTTTCCCACAGTATCTTGTGTCAAGATGACTCAAGCAAAGAGCACAGATTCTCATTGCTTGATCAGATGTGTTCACTCAGAAGTTTTTTCTGGCCTGCTCTACACTAGGAAGTCAATATGAGGTGAGAAGCAGCAGAGGAGACCTCCTATTGTGGTGCACATTAAACTGAAGAAATGGTATCCCATTGTGTGCAAATTTACAATCACATTTAAGAAAGATGACAGGAGGTAAACTAATTTCCAAGTCATGCCTAAAATTATTAATTCTATGTGTTTAGCTGCTGGGCTTCTGGTTTTAAATTTAACAGCATTTTTTAATTTCAGTTTTATGGTATCTGTTCCAACCAAAATTACACAGAAATATGGACTTTGTAAACCTCTGACCTATATTTCTGATCTGAAACCCCAGGATCACTTTGGTAAGTAACAAATCACTGGAGAAAATAAAAACAAAACAACAAACTTTATAACCAATATTAAATGATAAAATAATTCCACAAATGAGGAACCAAAATAATTTTTTGAAAACGTGTTCTCTACGGATCTAGACTTAATAAAGATTTTCTTTAGGGCCTCAGACCTGATTCTACTGTAGCAAGCACAATGCAAAGATTTGCTCCCAAAGACCTGACACCAGCTTTGCTATTGTGTAGCACAGCTTTAAACCTGCACTGAAGCAATGCTGTAAATCAGGACTCATTCCACCAAAGTCAATGGAGCTAAATGACCGTAAAACTGGTGCGAGAGAGAAATCAGGTTGTTAACTTCTAAGTAGAGCTTGCACTTGTCTCACAACATGTGTTTGGTCAGGCTCTATTTTATTCATTCAGAGCCTCAAACTAGGAAATAAATATCTGATTTATTCGAGCTATGCTTGATATAACTTCATGATACTTAACTTTTAGCATAAACTTCTCAGCCCATATCCAATAATATTGCCTAAATTTGAATGGAGATGTCTGTTTCTAACCTCAAACAGAAACTTGCACCATCTTCTGACCACAGTCTAATGATATGAAAACCCATATTTCTTTCTTTGGCCTGGAAGGGAAACCTGACAAGGTTTCTCCAGAAATAAGAGAAATTACTTACCTCCCAAACAGTGGTAGTAGATTGATTCTGGTTCTTTCTCTTGGAAAGAATTTAGTATTTTATGTTGCACTACTACTGAAAACAGGAAACTGAGATCAGGAACCAGAACCTCTACTAGAGGCATCTACTATCCCCTCTACTTGTTGAATACAGTCTTTCCCTTCTATTTTATTACTCAGAATATAATTTTTGCCTAATTTTCAATGGGATGAGGTGCATAATATTGACTGTTGGCTGGCTGGAAAGGATTTCTCATTCAAGAGCACTGAGGCACCTTCATTGCCCTGTAAGTTCAAAACAGGTATGAAATTCAGTTTGTCTAAACTGCCTTGCAGAAGACATTAAATCCTCTGAAATCAGGTAAAGTGACCCTATGAATCCTCAGGCCATGAGAATAATTCCTCCTTAAAATGGACCTTTAAGCTCCATGTGAATGTCTGCTCGCTAGCAGTCAGACAGCAGGATTTCAAGAGTCCTTTTGAAGGGAAGAATACCAATGTAGAGGATGCTCAGGGTGAATTCTGAGCACATCTCTGACCCCCTCACCTCCAAAATAACCTAGCAGAAGGATGATGAGAGCTAAGGCAGGGTGCAACAAGGATTATCTAATATGTAGAAAAGCTTCTCTACATGGATAGTTTAGGTGGCAGAGGATTCCCTGGCTTGGAGAAGAAGATGACTGGTGAGTAGTTGACATAAAATTATTAAAAATCAAGAAAGTATAAAGGAAAAAAATTATTCAGCATTTCTTAGACAGGAAGCTAGGAAGACTTACTAGGAGGACTAGGACTTGCTAGACCAGAAAGACAAAGGGATATACAGTTTTGTTTTATACACTCAGTGTTGTAAAGGGTAAAACTGTAAAAAACCCAAACAAAATACAAATAGACACTGAAAAAAAGACACATAAAGGGCACCTGAACATGTAGATATGGATTCCTTCATTCTTCCTTTCTTTGTATGCCATTTTGATGATGCGAGCATCTCACCCCGTAGAGATTCCAAAATCCATGTAATTTGATTTTTTTTTTAATTACTTATATTCTCCATTGTCCAAGGTTATATACTAAGATAGCCGTTTTACATACATATTCAAAGGAAAAATTATTAACTACACATTAAGAAACTGGCACATCCAGATCTGGATTTCAAGTTCTTAAATGTTCAGAGGTATCTGGAACATATTTAATGATTTGTGCTCCTAGCTATACATTGTGTAGTAACTCAACACATATCAGGGACTATGTGCAAAAATTGTTCAGCATGGAGCTCCTGATTTCCAGCTACACTGTACATTAAGGTATTTGTTCATGCTCTTTGGTTTAGGCCCTTGTGTGGATAGTGGAAAATCATGATAAAAGAGCCATCAAAAATTCTGAAGAAAAAAATCAAAGCAAATACATTTGGGGTTTTTTATGTTTTTCTTTTATATTTGTTTTTTCTTCAATCAGAGGTCCCAAATAGCAGAGGTAAACCTAGAATTTTTGCAACACTAGCCCATAATCCTCTGTCACTGCACAGAGGGGAGAAAGATGTTGGAGAGGAAAGGGAGTAAGCCCTGGCCTGGGTAAAGCAGGTTCATTTCAAGGGTTTCACTGAACTTGCACCCTGGCTGCCAGGCTGCCCTTGCAAAAAATGCCCTTTCCACCTTGTTTCAGTTTCTGTTTTCCCCAGGTGTTATGGAGCTTTCTGTTTTATCACATGGTAAATCTGGGTTTGGCAGATACAAAAAAAAAAAAAAAGTGCATTTCATTTTCTCTGGGAAATGTAAACAGCATCCACCCAGCCAGCACTACCAGTTAGTGAAACAGCAAAGCAAGCTCTGGTTGAAATCTGGATTTCACCTCCTGAGTGGAACATACAGATGAAAAAAATAAAATAATTACTTTGAAAAGGTTCATCCATTTACCTTGCTTGGCACAAAGACCTCCTTTATTTTATGAGATCTTAAGGATCTCAAGTCCCTTTTTTGATTATACATATAAAAAAAATGCTACTATGTAAAAAAAAAGCATCAAACTCTAAAAGCATTATGAGAGGGAGCAGTAGTTTTAGCCTTCTGTTTGTGCAATTCCAATAGGTGTATTTAAATGTAAATGTTACCCTTTCACCCTTGAGCCACCTATTCTTGCAGCCAGCAGAAAGAGAGCATTCATGGTATAATGTCTTTATGAGGACAGATCTTATACTTAATTTCTCATGTGAATCCAACTCTTTTATAACACATTTTTGTGAGATTAAAAGAACAATATTAGTCTAGTGGCTCAGCAGCCAGATCACTGCTCTGTCACATGGGAGATGTGGGTTCAAAGGGATGGCAGGCAACTGTGCTGGGAAGTGCTTGATGGAGACTGCAGCCACGGAAAGATTCAGTCCCGCACTCTCACAGAATTGTTTAACTTCATATTATCTCCTCCCCCGGGCCAGACAGAGCCTCTCTCCCTCCAGTTCCTTACTGGAAACCATCCAGCCACTGCTCCCTTACACAGAACTATTAGAAGTGTCTGAGACCCCAGCTCTTTAAACCATTTGCATTTGCCTGCATTTGCACATCAGGGAGGATTTTCAAGAAGGAGAAGGATCTTTGAGGATGCATTTCCAGACAAAGTCTCTTTGCCTGCCCAGTTTTCCTTGGTGCCCATGCACTGAGTCCCAGTGCACTGGGGTGATCTGTGCTCGTGGCATGGCTGCACTGCACAGCTCGAGAGTACAAGGCACCCCAGACTCTGAGCAGAGGCACGACTTACTGGTAAGAGTGACAGAGCAGCTCAGATCCTGTTATGTCAGGGGAGAGCCTCACAGAACTAAGGGAGCCCTAAGTGCTCTGCACTAGAAGATTTATTTCTCAAGTGGGGAAAAGCCTTAGTTCATTTTGGCTAAGCAAGCTGAAAAATAAATTATTTAAGTATACGTTAAGAAAACTGTATCTTGCTTTGTCCCTATTGGATCAAAATAAGGTGTAATTTTTTTTTTCCAAATATTTTTTTTGCCACAATCTGGAACATGGTTACATGTGATAGACATCAGACTTCGGCTTCATGGCACCTCCATGCAAGAATAAATACATTTTGGAGCATGGCCCTAAGGCAGCTGCAAGACAGCTGTACTGTGCACCGGTGTATGTTCAGCCCTCCTGATTAGTAGAATTATTATTCTTTTTGTGATGCTTCTCAGAGGACACAGTGATAAGGGGTCTTTGTGCAGAGTGACACTCAAATTCTTAACAATATGATATTTTTCTCCTTGGATCTTACAGCCCAAGCACAAGCCATGCTATTTTCTCGCTCTCTAGCAGCTCTGTGATGCAAGACAGAGAGCTCTGTGTATGCCACAAGCACCAGCACCAATGTTAGGCATCCCACTTACTTCCCTCACTTCCCCTTCCCTTGATACAGAGCATATGTTTCATTGTGGCACCAAGTACAGGAAAACTGAGGGGAAATAGCCCATTATTTTAGGAGGTGCAGGACCAAGCACCTGGAACGGTGAAATACTTGGAAAGCACTTCTGTAAATGTTTTAGGCTGTAATATATTAAACAATTAAGAGGTGTTGGTATTTCTCTGCTCAAGGGCATTTAAAACAGGGAAGTCCCCCTTAAAGGCACCAGAGCGGAATGTATATGGTCATGCTCTTTAAAACAAAATCTACCTGGTTTTTCCCTCCCTTTCAGCAAAATGTCCACATTTCAGCTGACTTGCTCTTTCAGCAGAGGAAATGAAGCCAGATTACTTTAATGCTGCTTTAGATGGTTAACGCCTCAAAAAAAAAAAAAAAAAAAGGAGGGGGCAGGGTGGGAGGAAAAAAAAGTCCAAAGAATAGAATTAGTTACCTTGAAAGCTCCATTCAGGTAATTTAGAAAATTGTTTTGTTAATAACCTTAATGCATTGCTTATGTACCCAGGACTGTCAGCACTACAGGTTACTACAGGTTAAACAGTAAATTGCTGATACCAGCTACAACCAACCCTTAAGAAATCTTGTATGTCTTAAGTCTTTGCTTCAGTTTTCCTGACAACATCAGTCGCTATGCAACACCAAATTAGCATGAAAGAATAAGAACCTAATACTCACAATTCTTAGCCGAGCACACAGTCAAAATTAAGTGCAGTTAATGAATGCTTAGTTAATTCTTAGAAAGCTCTTCTTCATGCCCTTTTAGCACAGTGAAATGCAAGTTCTTTTAGACAGGTACACATCGAGAGACATGCTTACACACACATACATGCCCCACACATAGGTAGCTTACATACACATAAACACATATAGATAAATTCCAAATAGACAAGCTCTAGGAAGCTTTGCAAGAGAAACAAGAAAAAAAATTACCTACTGGTCTCTATAACACCAACAAGTGCACAGATTCTCTGGAAAAACTTCAGAATTGTCTGTTCAAATATTTTCTAAGATTGTGTTAGCAATCGTTTTCACCAAAATAGTTTTCTGACCAAAACCAAAAAGATGACTTGATAGAACCTAAAAATTGTTAACAGAGGAAAATGCCTGCTTCAAGTTGCTTGTAAGAAAATAAATACAGGAATTGGCAACTTCTGTGCAGTTTTAGTTCCGACGAAATTATGTCAGGCTTTTGCTTTAATCACTTATCTCAGGGCAGCCCATCAGATTAACAAGAAGAAGAAAAAAAGTATTAAAACTTAGTGAGTTACTGGAATCTTCTGGAACTGAAAAGTATACAGATGGTCTGCAACATATTTGTATAGAAGATGCTCAATTGTTGATGGGTTCCCAACTATTATAGTGGCATGGTAAGGAGGGAGATACTGGGCAGTGAGCACTGAGCAACTGTTGTCACTGAGCCTTCCCCTCTTGGCTGCATCCCCACTTGCCCAACGAGCAGTTTTGGTCTCCCAGAGCAGAGACAAAGGTTGCTTTGGAGAAGCCGGGAAGCCTAAGAACACCATGTAGATTTAGGACTGGATAGGCAGTATTGTGCAGAGGCCATGCCCATTACTCATCTGCTGGCAACGAGCTCTCTTCCTTTTGTCTGGAAAGACGGTAAACTTTCAATGCCATCTGAAAACAGAAGGCCTTTCACAGAGTGCAAGAACTCTGCCATCTCAATCATGTGAAAATATTGTAAACACTTTCCCAGCCCCCATTCAGCTGTCCAAAAAGCAGAGCTGGAAAACACCAAACAAAATAAGAAGGAAAGAAAAGGGTGTGCATTGCGCACTTTGGTTTAATTTATATTTTTTACTCTGAATAGGAATTTTTCTTGGAATTTTCTTTTTTTTCTTAATGTTAATGAACAGGGTTAAGTAGCTATTATGGAGAAAAGGCAGTTAAAAGCCTATTCTATGTTTTATTTAGAAAATGAAAAAAAGGGTCCAGTACCCAGCAGCTTCTCTCCAGCAGAGCAGCTCTCGTATTTCCTTACAGCCCCTGCAAGAATAGATTTCAAATGTGCTATGTGTGTGGGACTTGAATTTCTCTTTCAGCACTTAGGTTGAACCACCACCATGAACTTTTTCCAGGAGGGTCTTCTCCACAAACACTTAAACATTACAAGTGCTGTATTACTGATATACCACAACATGTACAGAGTGGGAAGGGGTTCACATTCACAAAGAACATGTTCAGAAAATACCCGCATGTGTGTGCATAGATATGTTTACATGTATATCAAACATACAACATACGCAAAAGTATAGGTGTCATTTGCACACAATTCTGATACTGCTGGTACACCTTTTGTGTAGGTTGTGCTGGTGCACTATACCCTTAACTCTGGACAGTTGTTTTCAGAGATATTTTCAGCACATCACATAGTTATGTAAAAGTGATGCAGTTCCTTGCTCAAAAAAGATTGTGTTCATTCTGCTGAAGTCAGGGACTACTTGAAATTTCACAGTAACTTTGAGCCATGGTAACACATTAGCACCACAATTCTTCACTATTTGAAGTGTGAGGTTTTCATTTAAATTAGTCGACTTAACACCAGAAAGGTAAAAAGGAAAACAGCTCTGCTGTTGGGAAGTACACTTTGTTCCTTTTGTTCAGTTTGGTCCGGAGTCAATTCTGAACAGAGCACAAGTAGGTAAGCCTGGAGGTATTCCTGCTCCCTCAAAGGCAAACACTCTGCTTCTAACCTAGGAAAGGGTCAGCTGTCATCAGTGACTTCCAGAGGGATCTATCACTCCTATCTTATTTCTTATGAGTAAACAAAAAATGGTGCACACTGATGGAAATCAGTCCCCAGCAGGACAGTGAGAACTGACAGCTATAGGAGCACATCATGTACAGGGGAGGCTCTTTTACCCGATTTCCCCTCACTCTGTGGGAATGCAGACAGTCTGCATAAGTAAGAAAGATGACTTTCTTACTTAAATAGAATTATATGAGTTTGTAGACCTGTTGTGCTACCCAAGGGCAAATGTAAAAATGCAAAACAAGCGATGTGCGAGTCCATGAACAATTAAGCATGTTTGATTCTCTGTTCTCATTGGGTGTATCAAATAGGCTGTCTTTTGACATCTCTTTGTGCCCATGTGTGCAAGAAACAGAGATCTGGAGTTCACTGTGCTCTCGGGTGTTCCTCAGACCTCTCACAATGTTGATTTTGGTATCCTAGGCATCTTATAACTTTCTGCTCTGGTTTCTGCCCTACAAGAGGAAAGATTCAGAAATGCCTTTCCCTGTGCTAGCAATGCACTCCTTTATGCTGGCAAAACCAGCAACTACTTGTTAAGCTGACATTCCTGTTCCTGATTTAAGCAGATTCCAAGGACCATCATACACAAAAATGCATGAGAAGTTATTACCAAGTAGTGCCAGATGTGGCACATTGGAAGGGCAGGTTTTCCTCACCACCTCTCGGTACAGACATTATGCAACAATATGGTCTATCTGATTAAGAAGTTCAGTACTTGAATTCTGCACTCCCCAAAAAAAGATATTAGTATGCTTAGAGAACCACTTGTTTTTTCCATACACACCATGAGAACACATGATCATAGGTTAGGGAGTTAGGAAAAGTAGTTGCCAGTAACTGAAGCAGGGCTTGATAAACTGCCCAACATTATAAATTCTCAAATGCATTCCTTGGGACTGCCTTGCACATGCTATCTCAATACTCCCTCCTCCTCTCTGCATTTTATAAAAAGAAGCTGCAATAAATTAGAATTTTATGAGACTCCAAATAAAAACCTTCACTAAAATTGAAAACAAGACATGGATGTAGAAGCATATGGAAGGTTTATGAGAGCAGAGGAAAAAAAAAAGTTATCCCAAAGCAATAAAAAACGTGTCTGACTCTTTCTTGGTCTTCACAAACCAAGAGTTACTAGAGACAGATGAAGAAGTTTTGAACAATACAGTACTGGTACATCTTACAGCAAAGAGTCATTATAGTTTTTACTTAATTGTTCTGATGCAAGGCAGCCTGGTAAGAATTACTCTAAGACACATTTTCTGAATTTCTTTACAAAATACTTCAAAGTTATATATGGAAATGAGATACCTTTCTGCTTTGATCCTTAGTATAAGGCTAACCAAGCAGAAGTGGCTTCCTGGCCTTATGTAAAGGTTTCTTTGGAACTAAACACTGCACCCTCTGAATTCTTGCACTAGCATTTTAACTATGTTGTGGGATAAAGGCAGTTTTGTTTAATTTATATTTTCATCTTTGTTCCAAACCACAGAGTGATTAATTCTGGCCACTGTACACACAGTTTTACTCCTAATTCTTTTTATTTTTCCACTACTTTTCCCATCCTCACTATTCCTTGCTTGCAGAATGGTGTGGGTATGGGATTTGGTTTAGCTAAATGATAGAGTGGCTATTAGGAATTGTTTTGCTTTATTTTTAAATACCATACTCCACATTCCAGACATTTCTACCAAATCCAGTGGTTTGAAAATGAAGAACTGTGCAAGCGATGAAATTCAGGTCTGGTTCTAAATTGACAAAAAGTACTTTAAGAATTTTTAGATCTTTCCTCTCTAAAATGAGAAACTTCAGGGATAAGTTACAGGGATATGACTTAGAATCTTATGCTAGAAGTGAGAATCCTGTACTACATTCTGTTCTTTGAAAATAAACGCAGATTCTGTGCTCAGTGTCCAAATAAAGCCTCTGAACTGCTAATTTTTGTTTATAGGGGATACAAATTATAACCCATAACAGACAATATTATATTGGCTTAGATGTATACTGATTTTACATTCCTGCTAAACTGATCAGTTGTGAAATGGTTAAAAGTTGTAGCCATTAAATTATCCTTCTTCCTGATACACAGTTAAAAATTAATTCAAAGTGCGTGTGAGTGTGTGCAATGTATGGCAACGATTGCTCATCATGTCACATCCTTCAGCTGCCAAAAGTAGAGAAATTCTGGAATGAAGGTGAGAAAACAAAGTTGAAGACATCCCATATCAGAGTGGGAGAAGTGTTTTTGCAGAATAGACAAGATCATGGTCTGGGGAGGTGGAGTTTCTGAAGAGAAGCTGTAGAAGCCGCCCAGAGCTCTGTGCTCATAAGATTCCCTCCATCTTGGAAACAAGAATGGATGTAAACATCATAGAAAGAAACATCTGAAGGTACCTTGGGGTTTTGCATCTTCCTTTAGATACAATCTCACAGAAACTCAGAAGACCTCTCCCCACTGCTGTGACTTGAGCAAACACCATGGAAATATCATTCTCTCAAAAGAAAACCAAACAATATTGTGACACAAAAGTCATTAAGAGCTCTTATTTGCATGGTACCTTGCAGAAGTTGGGAAGAATTAAGATTCTTGGGTCTTCTTCTACATTAGAGAGGAGAAGTAATGAGAGAGGAGAGACGAGATATTCAGACCTTGAATAGGATTGTGCCCAACTTCTATTTCATTAGTTTTGAATGTCCTTTGATTCTTTTTCTATTTCAGGCCAGTCCCTGGTTTTCTGTGTGCAGTCCCACTGACTCATTCAACACATTCTCCTCTGGTATCTGCAGAGATGGCAGACTATCACTATTTTCAGATATTGAACAAGATATGCATCATTATTTAAAGATGGGCCTATAAACTCTGCTACTGAATAAATACAAACTCTTTACATCTCTCTTTATGCCACAAAGGATGAACTCACACAGTTCTGCAAGAATTGATGTCAGGGATTTGAGAGTAATGACAAAAAGTTTATTTTCTCTTCATTTATGACAATAGCTATAACAAATTCTGACTTTTTTTTTTTTTTTTCAGAGACCATTCCTAATAATTATTCTTTCACTCCAATTATTTTGCCACACAAAATACTCTTACCTAAATACTGCAAAAATTAGGAACACTACAGGGAAAATCAAGCAGTCCTGGGGGTCTCCTAAGATCTTCTGGATGGCAATCCCAAGCAAAGGCAGGAACCCCTCTGAAGCACGGTGCCTAGCTA
This sequence comes from Lanius collurio, assembly GCA_020086605.1. Taxonomy (NCBI): domain Eukaryota; kingdom Metazoa; phylum Chordata; class Aves; order Passeriformes; family Laniidae; genus Lanius; species Lanius collurio. Next base: position 35,542,998 of record JACBWW010000002.1, on the reverse strand, counting down.
GAGCTCACACCTTTCAACAATGGTAATAAGTGGCCATGAGCCCCTCCCTGAGGCACTCAGCTCTGGGTGGGGCAAAAGGGACCAGCACCCCATTCATCTCTAAAGAGTCTCCCAAAAGGAGGGTGGCTAGAAGTTCGTCATTGTGGACAAATTCCACAGTTTCCCAAGGCAAATCTTGACTTTATTCCCTCCACACAGTTCACGTTGCCTGCTGCCCCAAACATCTCTATTTCCCCCACTCTGTACGAGAGCTGTAACACAAGTCTAAACACAGCTGTGAAGTTCTAAAATCAGCATCAAAGCTCAGTAAAAGCAAGAGGGGAAAACAATATGCTTTGTTAAACAATACTGCCTCAGATCTCAAAGGGTTATACAATGAAAGTAATACCCCCTTTGAGTTCTGTCTGTGGCAAGCATTACCTAACATCCCCAGTCAGAACCCCACAGTTTATGAGGTGATGAGAAAAGAATACAGCTCCCTCTTGTCAGTAGGACATCTCCACTGCCCTGCAGGAAATTTTCTTGCTATATTTCAGATGTATTGAATCTTCTAGACATTAGAAAAGCAAAGCGCGCACTGTGCACTCTGGAGCTGTCAGCTCTCTTGGTCAGTTCATAGGTTTGGCAAGGTCAAAGCAAACACTCTTTTACATCATAAGCCTTACCTTTAGGCTGTTTTACTCCTCCACAGGAACCCAAAAGGATTAAAACAGGTTTAACAAACCAGAAATAGAAATATTTATGTTTGGAAACATTGGTATTTCTAAACATTTCTCATTTCTTCCCTTTCCCACTGATACCAATTCCCAGTCTTGAAGTCATGTGAAGTGGCTTAAAAGTTGCTTCTCAGGGAAAAAAAAAAGGTTAGCCTGCTAAATCACCCCACACAAATAATTAAGGCTTTCTGCTGCACTACAGGTATTAAAACTACCATTGTGTATATGTATATATAACATGTATTTATGTACTTGTGCATTACATATTAATTTTGTCCCATACAAGTCGGCTTTCTTTTGTTTTTCTTAGTTTTATATATACCAATTTTTATGCTTAGTATGAATCCTTACGATGGTTTGATATGATCATCTTTTTAATGTAAGCTACTGAATTCAGCAGTTTGTTAACACCCTGATCTCAGTATATTTCTTTAAACTCCAGTAAAGATGCAGAGAGTCACCTGAACAGCTTTTATTGGGAAAATCCATTTCTCCTCTCAGCTAAGCAGGGAGACAAGCTTAGAGCTGACATAAGAGACACTCAGTGCCTGCTTTTCAGGAATCTGAGGTGAGCCTGGTCCTCTCCAGAACCTCTTCAGTGCTTTTCTGGGTAAGACCTTGAGCCACTGTGTGGGCCCAGAGGCAACAGGTTCACAAAGGAAAAATAGGTATATTGAATGGCACAAGAGTTTTTTAAAATCCAAATGAACAGGTGAGTTGCACAACTTTTCGCCCTAAAGGGTCTCTAAGTGGCCAAATCAAGCTCAACATTTGCTCGTGAGGCAGGATGGATGCAGCCATGGGAGGAGTGAGAGACATTTTATGGTTCAGGCAGGGAGAACGCTAGGATTTTGGTTGGTCTTCAATAAAACAAAAGTGAAGGAATAAGGGGAAAGGGATCACTTTTCTCTTGGTACAAAATAGCTACTGAATGGTGTGACATTTCAAAGTCTACCCTAAATGAGCATCCCAGGCCATCAGCCAAATAAATGTGATTGTGTATTTCAGAAATACATACACTTTCACCAAGATTATTCTTTCCATTCATTCTGTTTCCATTTCCAGTTTTTTTACCAGAGAAGGGCTGTGAAACTATGAGCTCCCTGGGACTGTTTCCCCATCTGTGACATCACATCACAAAGCAGCTTATCCCTGCAAAATGCCTGGAGGTCTGCAGAGGAAAAAAGAAAGCACAGACACCACCCTTACCTCCTCCTCCCAGTGCTTGGGCAGGCTTGTAGCCCTCAGCCTGGCTTTTGCTGTTATGCCCAGTTGGAGCCCAAGGAAATTCCAATGCACTCCTCTTCCCAAGGCTCCCATTTATTTAAACAGGTGGGGACCAGGATCTCTGTACTTCCCAAAGTGCCGCTGCAGCTGAACCAGCAGCTAGAGGTATCAATTAAGAATGAGCAAGGGGACAACAGAAACACAGCAGCCCTTTCTAGAGTTTAAGTGCTGGCAAAGTCAAAAACATCGCTCAGATACTCTATAACTTTCTTAACCCAGAAAACCATTAGCTGGCATCGCTGCATAAACACAACAACAATCTTTTCTTTAAGGCTGTCTCACCATTCTATTATCTGTCATTAATTTTCCATATGTTCCCTTCACCACAGCTCTTAGGCTGGGTTTGGTTTACAGGGTTGGATCAGATTTCTTTACAAGCCAGGACATTTGCTGGCCTGCTTACTAGCTTGAGGCCAGTTATGTTTGAGTGAGGCCCAAGCAAAACAAGTGAGATTTGGTGAAGTTCCAGTGGGTAGGCACCAAATCTACATGATCCAAGGTTGTAGTTTTGTAAAAGTTTTAAGTTTTTAAAGTAGAAGCTTTTCCATTATTTCAGGGGTTTTTTTTAAGTTTTTGTTTTTAGGGCTTTTTTAACAGCTCCTGACTGCTGCTTGCTCAAATGTTGCAGCATCCCTCCTCTTATAATAAAGCAGAACTTTATGTTCTGTTTTCTTCGCACTAACCATAAGGCAAAAGTTTCTCAGTTATCTATATTTTCAATCACAGATGGGCAAATGCATCAGTATATTTGGAAAAGAGTAGCTGATGAGAAGATGAATAAACCATTTTGTTTCTAGTCTTTCTACATGATAATGAAGTCCAGTGTTTGCAAGTCTCTTTCAAAAGCATAGTTCATGTGAAACCCTCTAATTCAAAGCTGAATTCTAGAAACATTCCTTACACTGTCACAAGTCAATAAAAATAATTAAAAGGGAAGTGTACTTCCATCCAAGCCTTAAAAAAAAATTAAAGTGTACCCATATAATCACTGATCCTCTAACTATATCGTGGATTATTTCATTCCTTTTTTTTCCTCCCTTCTTCTAGATTTATTATTGTCAGCACATCTGAAATGTATTTTAAATGCTTTGGGACAAGGACTATTGTAAACTGCCAAGAATACTTGGGGGCCCTATGGAAATGCTAAAGTAGAATTCCAAAAGTAATTTGACACTGAAGGACCTCCAGAACTTCAAAAATCCCCCATTTTATATTCCCACTGCATAGGCACAGACACTTACGGTAGCAGAACCAGAGCATAGTTCAAATGTGAGACAAAATGAAAATGCCAGTATTATATCCTGTGTTTCAGGCTGAGTCAAACACAGAGCAGTGTGCTAGCAAGCAGCAGTTTGAAAGTATCTTGAATGCAAACAGGTTCTTTCAGAAGTACATATCTTGTCTGTCCTTAGCTGGTGCAAGGACATTCCCCATGGTTTTGCTTCATAAACTCCAGCACGGTGTTATAGATGTTGTAACAGATGTTAAATGAATGTTGTATAAAAATGTCACAATGTCCATATTGTTATTTTTAGCAGCACTTATCAAGGTAAGCAAGCACAGACCCTGCAAAGCTAAGCAATTACATAAATACAGATAAATATTTTGTTCTGGACACAAGCAACGTTTAGGCCCTACAGCACTGAAAACCACAGATCCTGACTTCCAGGAGTGTGCTTGCATGCTGGGATACAAAAGTTTGCACCCCAAACAGAAGAGTGATCAGGAGCTGCTCAAGTGAGCCATTAGGAAATGCAGAAGGTATTACACTTGCTTAAGCCTCTCTGGAGTTTGGTCACCTATCTCAATGCAGGGATTACCATCCTCCTCCACTGCTATCCAGACCTCCTCCACCAAAACAGTAAAGAAGTGGGTGCTGTTGCTGCCAGACTTGCTTTAAGCAATAGAGGTACAACCAGAGTACCCCCTCAGGAGTACTCACTCCTGCAGGAGAGCTCACTTCCCTCCAGGCATCTGAATCTATGTTATCCCCACCTCTGCTGAAAACTATCATGGTAGATGTCATTCTGCTCTAGAAAGTTCCGCCTTTTCCTTCTCTTTTGGCATGCTTAGGAAATGAACCTAACCTAAAATGAACATCATATCAACCCTTTTCTGTTTTCCTTCTTCACAGTTAATATTCTTAGAGGTACACTTTATTAATTACCTGAGGTTATTTACAAAATAACAGTAAATACTTCTTTAAATACTTATATCCTAAATTGCATATGTTTCCCCACAAAACAAATTAGAGTTTGATGAAGGAAAGGTTAAATAAATAATCCAACATAGAGATGAACGTGTAACTACCACAGTCAGCCCTCTCAGGGACTGGAAGTGTTCTGCACAGCTCAGCAGTTTGTGCCACCACACCGTGGAGATATCCCTCTTTCTTATGTTTGCTTTACGATTTTTACATGTAAAAATGTATACACACATGTTACATGGAGAAGAAGGGAAGGAGACTGGAAGAAAATAGCCTCAGTGATGAAATGAAACAGATTATATAGGAAAAGGCAGGTTTGCAAGTGCAGTTTTTGGTTATTGCCATGTGTCTCAGTTTTGGAGACAAAACTTCAGGAGAAAACACTCCAGAGTGAGTGTCTCCCCTGAAAGCAAAAGGGCCTCCTCTTTTCCTCTTCCAATAAGACAAGTGGGTCACAGCAAGTGAAAGTGCAAAAAACAAACTGTTTACTAACACCAAACAAGACAGTAGAAGAAAAAAACCCTTAAAATACAAAAAAATCCCAGAGAGGGAACAGACACCCAGGCTCAGACCAGCTGGGGCCACCTCGCAGGCCCACTGGGGGCCACCACTGCAGGCTCCCCAGACTGGTGAGGACGGAAGGGAGGCAGTGAGGCAAGGGAGAGGGAAAGGAAAAGGAACAAGAAAAAAACAACAGAACCTTTTCCCAGCTATCCAGAATACAAAGGAAACCTAAAAGTGTTCTGATGCACTCCATCCCAAGCACCGCTGAGCCATTGGGCTGAGCCGTTCAACCGCCCTGAACTCAGCCCTGTGGCCCTGGCCCCGAGTCCATCTTAAAGGCACTGCATCCTTGGGCATTGAGCAGATGGTTAAGGACTAAAGAGGCTTCATAACATCACCCCAGGACACTCTGTGATAAGTTGGACAGAGAGAATAAAGAGGGAAGAGTCCACATACTGATCTCACTGAAATTCCTTCAGAGATCAGAACTACTGTGGAACCACCAATAAACACCATCAACCACTAAATGTGGAGCAGAACAAAAAAAGAGAAAATTAGAGGGGATAACTGGGAAAGAACAGTCACAGAAGCCAAGAAAGGGCAAGAATTCAAGGAGTTGGTGGGATGAACAGAGAGAGCAAGTGACAGGTAGAGAAAGATGAGGTTGCAGAATAGACCTGTGACTAGATCAGGAAAATCCCAATAGAGGATTAACTACACACTAGAGGTTTCTGTGCTTAGACACAAAAAGCTTTACAAGCCAGATTTTTGGCAAAACTTCATGAGTCCCACACTGGAATAATTAAAATAAAAGCTGTTCACTGAAGTTATTTTTGGTGGGCATGTTTGGATCAGAGAGTGGAGTTGTTGAGCACAGTATAATACATGCCAAAAGCCTTATTATGTGCCTGCCACTGAACCCTGCCATACTTGGAAATGTGTTCAAAAACTGTGGTAGAGTGTCCTTACTGCCTTCACACTTGAAGGACAAACCAGTGTTACACATTTCAGTTGGAGGTTGCAGCACGGGTCCCTGGACATTTCTGCTGGAGGTGGGGCCCCTCTCAGGGTTGAGTCTGACCAGGGAGACATTTGGTCTGCAGCAGACCCTGGAGAGGGCAAGGGACTAGTCTAAATGGGCAATTCCTACTCAAAATTTGTATATATATACATATATATTCGAGGGTGACAGAGGCATAGAAGTCAATAAAAGATTATAGCATATGTTGTTATACCATATGTTGACCCTCCTAGGTGATGAAATGGAGTGCTCATGCCAAACATCCCCTCACAGCTGAAACAGGCTGGCAAACCAGATGGCAAAGCATTAAGACCCATTAGAAAAATATCACTCCACTCAGGTATAACATTTTTGTTTTCTTGCAGTGGAGTTCCTCAAAGGACCCTGCAGAGAAACTGGGTTCTTTTCAGAGTGTTCCTTCACCATAGGCTTTTTTCCTTGAAAAACCACATAGTCCTAAAGTTCCTGTAACTGGAGACCAACAGAATAAAAAACAATTCCTGAGAAAACAGCTATGAACCAGAAATTTCAGAGGAGTTGACAGAAGGCACCTTTGGATTAAGGATGTACTTGGCCCAGAACCTATCCTTGTTTGTATGGAAAAGTTGTAGACTTGTAGGCAAATTGAAACCTCTTTAAACCCAAACACCAGATATAGTGGTTGAAGCAACCCTGAAAAACTGCTAAAAACAACTGCCACTATCAATCTACCAGGGATCACAGCCTCCTGAGAACAGAAAACAGCACATACCCAATTTCCTAGTGGAACCCTACCCACAGTACAGTACTGCTTCTCCCCTGCAGTTGACCCATGTCAGCAACTTTTTCCTCAAGAATGTCTCCTTCCTTCAGCACCCAGCTCCTGAAGACTCAAAACAGAGCAAACTGCCTTCCATTTCTGTGAAGGGTTTTTTTTCCTCAGCACTGGACAATCCAGGTTGATGCTGCTTGCTTTATGCAAGCACAGCCCCCAGACAATAATTTTCCAAATCAGGCTTTTGCTGAAAGAGAAAAACAAATAATCTGAGAAAGTTCTTAAAAAAGAAAGAGAAAAGATACATACATTTATGTCATACGGGGGGTGGGGCATGGTAGTGGCTGTAATTTTTCAAATTCTTATTTAAGCATATAGTGTCTCCTAGCATTTAACTTAGTCATGAATGTGTTAGCTAGCATGTGTGAGGGCTGAGTTCTTGTGAACTGTCATCTGAAAGGTAAACACTGCGTTAGACAAGTCCAAATGGTGGCTTCATCCTCAAAATGACAGCAGAAAGAAAAATATTTGCACTTTTACCCCTCTAAGGAGAGGATTGGAAAGGAGCAGTTCTCTCAAGACACTCCTTTATTCTCTTGATAGCAAGAGCTGTGCTGCTGAGACTGCCTCCAGTCACATGTTACTAATACACCAATTTCTCCCGTCTGGAGCCCACGCTGCAAATATTGTTTTTCCCAGAAATCGCAATGTTCATTGGCCTTATTTTGTGAACACCAGACTCCCTCTGCTCCATACTCCAGCAAAATCTCAGGTTACTGCTGTTCAATAGGTCTTCAGAAGCTATACAGCAAAGTTGTCAAAGCTGGGATTTGTCTAGAGTTTGCAAACCAGAGCCAAAGTTTTCCTCCAGCTGCACCATATAGCTCTGATACACCCTCCGTTGTCATGGATGTTATTTTGCAGATCAGAAAAAACAATCATCTCAATAACCTCTACTGATCTTCTTTCCTGTCCAGTAACTGAATCTGAGACTTCTGGGGCCAATTTTGTCTTCCTAAAAAATGCAGTCTGGATTCAGACAAACAGTTTTCTCTGACACTGTTTCTCACTATTTTTAAAAAGTAGAAAAACATCTATACAGATAAATTCATTGCTCTCTTTCAAACCTTACCTTGAAATACTCATTTTCTGCAATACCCACTTGAAACCTTAACTGCTGGCTTAGGCTGTGCTCATCCACAGTTCTCTCCTGGTACTCTTGCCTCTTGTCCATGTTCATCCCCTAACTCATTTTGCATGTCCAGACTGTGAGTTCTTCAGCACAGAGATTGCTTTTCCCTTTTTTCTCAGTTTGGACAGGAACTAGCACCATCAACCTAAGGGCTAAGATGATATAAAGGACCAACAGGGAAGACAGTTTTTCTTCTTTTCTGAATGGCTGGTCTTTTCATGGCATGTTGAAGTTCATTGTGCACAGATAGGAAGAGTATTATTAGTACAACAGGCATTAGGCATTAATCTGAATTTTAATCTCAAGTGTTCAAAATTAGAAATTACTGTGAATCCTTCGACTTCTTGCTAAAATTTGGGACACCTTAAGAGCAATTTTCTTTAAATGCTTTTGACACAGGGTAAGCCCTAAATACCACTTCCAAATAAATCTTTACAATTTCTCTCTTTTATGCTTCTCCTGCCTGGAAAGAAGTATTGATTTTGAAAGATTCAGGTGCACCAGACTCTGGGCCAGATTCTGTTCTCCTTGTCATGTCTGTAAACCCACAGCAAGTCCACTGACCAAAGCTGAGCTCCAGGGAGACAAAACAGTATTTTGTTGGCCCATGCTTTGCTATATTCTCACCTATCGCCACAACTTCTTTAAAACACAGCCCCAGAAAATCTGGCAGTGTCTGCTGTCCTGAGCACTGAGAACAGCAGGTGCTTCCATCAGCTCAGGAGCTGTCTGGAGCCGAGTGGGAGCACCCATGCTGGGCAGGGCTCCCTCGCACTTCCAAGGGGCTGTCAACAGGAAGAGCACAGCAGCTCCAACATGGAGTCTGTCTGATTTGGCAAAGTTGCCAAACTCCCCATTGCCTTACTTATTTTCATGGTGCAGGAATAGGAGTTACTGTGGTAAAACTTTCCACTGAGTGGAAGATTCCCAAGCTGGGTCTTAATAGGTTCTCACTTCTTGCTAGAAGGGCCTGGGTGCAGTTTACACAGACTGGCTGATGAGCTCCCACTTTGAAACCCGCAGCCAGTTTGCACAAGTCTCTCATTCTAAAATATGTGTAATTTATCCGAGCTGATAGAGAGGATAAGAATCAACTGTCTGTTTCCCAGTTAATAAAAAACATACAATGAGAGCAGAACTCTGCCAGCATATCTTGTTTACCCAAAAATGTTTGGCATTAAATGTGAAATCGGAAATGAACTCATTATCTGATTATTTTCATTTTGAAGAATTAACTGCTTTGGGGGAAAGGCTTGTCTTAAACAGTCCCCTTGTATGGATGACTAATTGCAAATACAATGTTCTGAAGAACACAGCAAATGCTCGTGACTCCCAGGGCAGGACGTAGCACTATCAATTTGGCCAAGAACTTTAGGAGTATCCTCTCACGTGGCTTATTTCAAAACAGAAGGAAATACATTTAAGCTAGCAGCATCATGCCCAAGCAGGTGAGAAGATTTTCAAAAGAGGTCATGCTCTGGAATTCTTTTCCAGGAAATACAGATAAGAAGTGTTTAACAATTACTTGTGGATTTGCTCCTTCCCTACCAAAAATATGTAGCAGTATGGATAGTTACAACTTTTGAGAGGTAAAATTATGCTGAAATCAAGTTCTCTCACTAATACAAATGGATACACCTCAGTAAAAGCTGAGAAAATGGAACTAAATATTCATTCAGTGCTAATAATATCTTGGGAAAACTTCCCATTCTAGGACAAAACCCAGGTCACCATGGATTAGGAGAGAACTGAGTTCAAGTCAGTGCGTCAGGCTACATCCCCTTGTTTGTTTCCTGCTGTTTCTTTGATTCATTCTCATTTATTTGATCTCAGCATTCAGTGTTTTCTGGTTAGCCCTCTCTCTGTAGCTGGTTCAACAGTTGCTGCTCCTTCTAGGGTCATGAGTGCCTCCTCTTTACTCATAATCTGTACTTTCTTTTCTTACTGAGAACTGGAGTGAATTTTAGAAAGGGTTCTGTGGAGCCCTCCACTGTGTGTCAGCACAGTGCAAGTTAAACAAGCATGAGTTCTCCATTGAACATTTGGTTCTTCCTTTCTTACTCCAACTGAAATATTCCCATCCTCACATGCCCTGTGAACCTATCTGCAATAACACCAAGTGAACATCTTAAACTTCCCATTCTGCATCACTACATCTGATTTTTATTGTTGTGTTGTTTTGGGGTTTTTTTTTGCTAGCCCAACAATCCAGAGGCTAAAGTGGAGGAAAGCAGCAAAAGTCCCAAGATGATTCTGGGCTGCCCAGCAAGCCAACACATTGCTTCACAGACTTCATGCAGCCCATGGATTGTGTGTAGTGCTGGCAGGGACAGACCTGATGCCTTCCCTTGAACTCAGACAGCACAGAAAGTAGGTATCCAACAATTAGTCAGTGGAATCACTATACACTTGGTCCCTATCCCTCAGTTCAAATCTTTAAAGAGCAGATCCAGTCAGGAATGTTACCCTGTCTGGGTCACCAAAATGCTACAACTCCCATTTGTGATTCTTTCTATATTCTATATTCTTCCTTAGTTACAGTGGAAAAAGAGAAAACAACTCCCCAGAGAACACCTTTAAACTTCTTAAGGAATTATAAAGGACAGATTCCATCAGCTGCAATATTCTGTGATCACATGATGCAGGAAAATGCATAAATATAGGTAGAATTCCATAGGAGAAATAATGTATCATTGCAGATGTAGACTATAAAAACAACATTATGGAAAAGAAATTAACCCTGGAAACATTACATTCCCACCAGCACGTTCACAGCCTAATGCTGATATGACAATTTTCATGTACTCTTGTTTCTTTTTCACATAGCAGTGCACACACCAGTGCCTGCTTCCTTCTCTCCAGCTGGTCTAAGACAGCAAAGGGTCACCAGTACTGTTATCTTTCAGTTCCTGGAGGCTCCCTGCTCTGGCAAAATGCCACACTTCCTGAGCAACTCTGTCTTGCCTGAGAAGCTGAAGAAATATTCCCTAGCTGAACTGTTAAACTTTCATTTCCTATGCGATGTTGTAGCAGCATGAGCAGCACTTTAAAGTCTATTTTGGTGTTTGCCCTTTTTTTCTTCAAATCTTTGAAAGATCCTATTTCGGATAGAAAGCTAGAAATGAGCATGAAGTTGATGAGCTATTTGGTAAAGCAAATGTAAGCTTTTCAAAGCAAAGAATTAGAGATTTTCTTTCCATTAAACTATAGAAGGTAATTAACAGGGAAGTGTAAACTGTTAGCAAATGTGAATACAACAGAAAAGGCTGTTTTACTCTCTTTTATTCCAAATGAAATGGAAAAGAGGAGGAGTAATAACTATCTTAAAGGAATTTGTCACATGTGTTGCTCGCACTTCTCTTTCACATCTTGTTCTTTCACAGCCTATTAGATGCTGGAAGAGAAGCTGCCTTCTTCAACTTCCTGCAGTAATTCAGACCAAACCATGTCACCCACATTTTTATCTCCTTGAATACTGAGGTTTTCACTGATTTGGGTGTTTGCAAGGGGTTTTTTTAATTATTATTAGTATGATTTCTAAAACAACTTCTGAAAAGTTCAAAGTCACATCTGCTCCTCATGTTACCAAAAAACATGCAATGGTACTGGTTTCTGTCACTCCTGATGTTGCTGTTACTGACACCTTTCCTCACTCTAATAGTCTGAGGACTTATTAAATAAATGTCAGAATAAAATGGCAATCACCTCATCTCCATCACCACTGTAGGTTAAAAAAAGCAGCCTGTTGATGAATATTTATGCACAGAGAAGGGCAAATGTACCCTAAAATTTTCATGGACACAAGTCCAGCTGGACTCTTTTCCTAGAGTTTTTGAATTTTAAATTATTTCTCTCAAATTCATTTGCTTCAATCCAATTTTGTATTGAGACTTCTACATTAAGGTGTCCTGTCACCTGCTCCCTTCACCCATGGAGAACATGCAGCTGAAGACCCAGTGTGGCTTTGGTCAGAGCTGGTCAGAGGCCCTTGGTTACTTCAATCCTCAGCAAACCACTTGATTTATTTCTAACACACCATACTGTGTCACGTAGGCACATGTAGTGTGAGACCATTTCCTTCCCCTGCCTAACCCTGGAGCTGAATGGGTGGAGATGTAAATAGCAGGTGGGAGGAGGCTGTGGTCTCCCTGAGGAGGATCTGCTTGACTGGTCCTGCAGCAGCTGCCATAAAAGACACTTGGCAGATACACAGCCAGCCATAGGGACTCACTCACAGATGTTTTTAGCTATAACAAAAAAACTTAGTTTGGAATGTTAAATGACTCAACAACAAACTTGTCTGTTGGCAGTAGGTGTATATTCCATCTGTAAGTTTTATACATCTCTGCAGTGGCTTTGGCTTATCCTAAGTGGTAATGCCAACAATATATTCTGTTTCATAATAGCTGGAGTCATTGAGAAAAGTTACCTCCCTGTGCTACTTCATTCTTTGAAGTTCTGAATCACAACGTCCCTCTGTGAATGTAGTTTCCCTCTTACCAAAAAGCTGTCAGAAATATATTTAACAAAATCAAAAAAAAATTTGAAGGCAGTAAGAATCCAACTTTTAGCATGGAAGAGCTTTGACTTTGATGCTTAGGGTTGCATCCCAACCTCATTTTCACAGTGTTCTCCCTTCTTTTACAGGTCACAAGAGGCATGGTGCACACGTATCTCCGGGTGGATGCCTGGTCAGTAACAACTGGAACTGTTGGCATCACGGCCTGAATAGACCTGATATAGCAGGCCAATAAGTTGCACATCTACTACTGTTCCTGTCTGTCTTCAAGAAGTAATGAAGAGGAGGGATAGGAGTTGTCAGTCCTCTCTGTTAAAGGCTGATCTATTTGCTGCCCTACTGTGCTGTTTTTCATAAAGCTTTCTTTTCAAATATTTGATTTTGCTTTCCTGATAAAAATATGGTCAAAAGTATTGTCTGCTAGCACCTGGGGTAGTCAGTGGACAGATTCTAAATAAACTAAAATGGTTTTGTTTGTCAAAATTTTGGGCTAGGGAGAATTGTATGAATCAGCTTTTCCATCAATGTGATTTGCCACATCTTCTGGAACCACTCAGTGAGAGCGGGTACATGGGTTGATTTCCACACTGCTGCTATTGTTTTTCAGGTTTTCTCTGATTCTGTACTAGTAACTGAATGCCACATGCCTAGAGAACAGGGAGAAGACACTGAACCAAAGATCAGGCACGCATGCCATCCCTCTCAAGATTTTTCAGGTTTTTTCTGCTGATTTTTTCCCTTTCAAGTTGCATGCTCAAGTGTGCCATCGATTTTTTTGCACATAGGGTATTCTCTGGTCTTAGTTAACCAGCTCCTTAGGGAGCCAGTTTTATTCAAAATTCAAAGCAGACACTACTATGACAGCCAAATATATTGTCTCAGAGAAGTAGCAAACAAATAGATCCCATTTGTCTTCAGGTTAATTTGGAAGATGAGGATATGTAGCAGAAAACACATCAAGTCCTATTGCAGGCTCTCGGGAAAGTTATGTTATATTAACCCAACTCCATCTGCAGCTCTGGAACTTGAGAGCAGCAACAGAAATGGCCAAGTAGCTTCCAGCTGAGTAAGCACACATTTTATATAGCAGCTTGTTTTAATAAAGCATTGTTCTCTCTTATATTGAGGGTCCTAGGGCTGTAAGCAGCACAAAATAAAAAAACCCTGTGGAAAGTTTAAGACTCAAGAATAATCATATTTATTACTGTTATAATTTACCAAAAATGTTAGCAGAGGCACTTAAAATGGAAATCTGCCTGTCTCATGCTGAAGCATCACAAAAGAAGCAAAATACCAAGCAACTTTTCAGTCTGACTAGGACATCTGCTCATTCTACCTCCTAGCCCATCTCTGAGAACAACATTAAATAGTGGATGTGTTGAATTTTAATCTGCTGCTGAGATGCAAGGTTAGGGACATATGGAAAAGATGTGATTTAAGTATTTTAAGAGAAAAGACCATACACATAATTTCTTTTGTATTTCCACAAGAAACAGATATGAAAAGCTTAAAAACAACTATAAAAATCTTCTGGAAATACCCACATGCGAAGAAGATTGAAACCATATGAGATGTGGGCGTTGCCATAAGTCAAGGACACTTCTGAACACATGTAATGGCTATTATCATTAGCCTTGATGAGATGAAGTGCATCAGAGAAGTTCACTAGAGCAAATCCTATCACAGTGGCATTTGTGCTGCACAGGTGACATCTGTCATAAACAGTTTAGTTTTGTGAAAGGCTTGTTTTATGAACCTTTAGTATTTGACCAAATGACAGGTCCCAGTCCAGGTAGCAGTGGTGACTCATAGACACATTTACAACATTGACCTAGTCTCTACATCACATGTTCATTTTTCCATTCTCCTTATCCTTGTGCTACAGGACATAAGAAGTTGATACTCTCAGCTCCTTCTAGCCCCATCCAGTCTGAATTTACAGCTGCCATAGAACACTCTGGTTGGTTTCTTGTTTCCAAGACACACCATCTTCTCTTTCTATCTGTACTTTTTTAAATAGCAGAAGGTTTTCCCCACGCTTTGCACAGATTCTTGTACATTGCTAATTCTTAACATTTTTAAGCCTATCTGCCACTTTTTTTTTCCCCCAAGTGAACTCCTGAAATGACAGCATGAGTATTTTGCAGAGAAGCCACACAGAGCTATACAATGCTCATTACAGGAGGCCCTCCCACCCAAGCGCCGTCTTTGACAGAGCGCTGCCATCCGCACTGTATCGTAATGACTGTCCTCTCACTGCTGCCTCAAAGCACTCAGCTCCCCAGGTCAGGCATGAAAATGAATAACCAGCATTTCTTCTGCAGGGTAGATGCAATTCTAGAATTGTATGAGTAGTACCTTGTAGCCACCCTAGCCCAATCTGGGGCCTCCCATTAGATTTTATGAACAGAAGAGGGTTGGGTCTGGCTGATAATTTGGGAAAGACATGAGAGGGGAAGCCCCCAGCACAGCAGGAACTGAGGTTAGTGAAACAATAGCTGGAACTCTGACTCATTGCTGAAGCAATGTCCAAACATGAGCATCAGAGGACATGCTGTACTGCAGAAAGAGCCAGCTTCTGCAAAAGCTGCACACCAGGAGACCTAAAAAATTCTTGATTTTGAAAAAGTTAAAAATCCCTCTACACATTTTTCAAGAGTGAGACCAATATTGCCCAGGTGGTTTTAGATTTGGTGAATACATTTTGCCAGACTACAGCAATTTTAACTGTATTTTAGCCTGTTCTTTGCTTTTTTGTTTTCTCTAGTGGTAGAACACTGCACCATAAGTAGTATTAACTAACAAGTCTCTGTATCCACTTATCATATAGCAAATGAGTGCTTTAAAAGTATTTCCTGACTTAAGCCATATGATCATGGAGAAAGTTTGAAAAGGTTGTTAAGATGAATTCAAGAGCTCTTGGATTGGTTGAAATGCCATAAAGGAACGCTCTGTTTGGGGAAGGCAGACAGTCTGATTATTTGCATGGTATGATCACAAAGCCAGGGGGAAAACAGAAAAAAACTGAGCTCACCTGCTTGCCTAAGGCAAATCTTTTTGTTCCTTAATCCAGCTCTTGCTCTCACTGCCTGAATGAAATCATATTTGGAGAAAGTTTGTCCTTTAGGTCAGAGTGCAATCACAAGACTGCCTCTTCTCTCTTGCCACAGGTTTTGCACTTCAGGAGTTGAGGAAATAATTCCTGCATAAGGTAAACAGGACTCAGTTCAGCTGAATAGAATAGGTTTACCCAAGATTTCAAGTGAACACAAAGAAATGCGAAGCAGTTTAGGATACAAGCTCAGTTCCAGAGAAAGATATTATTCACTGCAGATTCTTAAGAATGAAAACACCAGCTGAGTCAAACTATTTCAAAGGCAGAATATTTTATATACGATCAGCTTAATAAATGGAAAAATGTGTAAATCTACTCCTTCTAGAGCATTATAAAATGGCATTAGAGAGGAGATTGATTTCCAGAGCTCCCAGGAGTATGCTCTCTTTTCCTGATGCACACGTCTAAGCACCATTAACACAGTTACCAAGGGGACAATATACATGTCAGTATAAAGTACATGATCAGAACCTTCTGAATTACAACTCCCTAATTAGTGTCCCTGTGTCAATTATCCCATTCAGGATGTCAAATATTTCATGAAGATTAAATTTCAAAATACACAGTCTCTCTGATATATAAAATCCCAAAAGGCTGCTCAAACATATATCAATGTTATTGTATCACATATAGCAGGTGAAAGATTTAACAGTCTGCCACACAGATCTACAATTTTAAAGCTATCATGCTTTTGATACCATTTAATTTGGCTCTGCAGTTGCATCCATGTACTTTTACTTGTGGGGATACACACTGTGACAAACAGGAGAAGAAAAGGATTCAGGTTTTCAGTCAACATTTTCTTTTCCAAAATAGGGCCAGCATTGTAATTCAATACCCAAACTAAACCTCTCTGATCCCTGAATCCAAAAAGAAAGGGCAGGGGAGAGAAGGAGAGGAAGAAGAAAGGGGCTCTACAATGCAAACGTCTGAGAAATCTTTGCTTCATCACATTCTCTTCACTGCCAGGAATGTGGGCAGCTGGGATGTGAGCATATAGTTAGACTTTCAGATTAAATCAAACCTCCTCTAAGAAATGTGCTAACATATTAATATTCAAGTTACAAAACAAACTTGGCCTCCATCTATTAGAGGAAGTAGATCTCCAGGTGAGCAAAGTAACACTGAGCTGATTCTACAGAGGAACACACCTAAATTAAAATCTCTCTGTAGTCCCCAAACTGCAGTGTTCCCAGAATAAAGATGAACTGGTGAATTAGGAGCTAAAATATTTTACTCCATGGATAGTTCTAATGCCTCAAAAATTGAAATTTTTAAAAGTTTAATGTTTGGTTTAACTTGTTAATCTTTTCCTGTCATTTTTCCACAGATGTCTTCATCAATAAGCGGTTACATGAAAATGCTCTAATGAGCAAATTTACTGACTGAAACCAGAACAAAGAATCCTAATTGAGTATTCAAGCAAATGCACAGAAAGCAACTTTTGAGGTTATAATTGTAAATATTGTGTCAGAAACTCAGCCCTCACAATGACACTCATCTATTTGAGGTAGAAGCAAGTACCAGCAAGCCTAATCTGCTCATTGTCATTAGAGCACACAATAGACTACTCTTAGACAAGCAAAAACCCAGTTCCAGAAATAACTAAGGAAATAATTTAAAATATCAAAGGAAAGGGAATAATTTTTGGCTACAAAGAGGCAAAATATAGCAAATAAGTTTTCAATTACAAAGAAATATCCAGTCAAGGGTTTCTTATACTTCATTTGTGCTGTAATAGCATATTGAGATATGCTAAGATAAGTGATTAGAAAGAGCCAAATGTTGTGAAAATATAATATTCTAAACTGTAGCATCTTTAAGATCTCAGGCCAGACTTAGGAGAGGAGAAATTTTTAAAAAATAATCTAAATTAAACCAAAATGCCTCAAAGAGCTTTATGCATTCATGAGCTATATTTTACCAAGCAATTTCAAGGATATTTCAAAGTCCTGAAGTTAAGCTCCTGCCCTCAATGCTCTCTGTAAGCAGAAAGCCCCTTTATCCCACCCCGTGGGAGCTGTGAACCACTGAAGACAAGGACTCTTATTAGACACATGCAGAGCAAAAAGTGCAGTGTGGCTCCTCCCTGTGCTCTCATCTCAAAACAGACCCTGAACAAAATTCCAAGGCAAATTATACCAACAACCATTGACAACAAAGTATTTTCCCATTAAAATGGATCCCTTTTCCAAATTACATTTTTCTTACATTTTCTATTTCATACCAACTCCATTAATAAAGGCAAACATTTTCATCCTGTGTTATGCTTTGCAGTGGTGCCTAAATTCACCAGTGCATCAGTGTATACTGGGCTTTAATAAGCTGGGGTCAACCTAATTTCCTCCTCCCTGTGCTCTCTCCCCCAACAACTTCTTCACGTGTTTCAGCTTTACTTTGAAGTGACTTCCTTGCCTGGCATGCTAAAATCCAGAAACAGAGTGCCTATCATTATGACTGCAGTTCATGCCCCGACTAGTCACAGCAGAAGGAGAATTAGACTATAATCTCCTAAACAATGTAGAATCTGTAAATCAAAACCAACCAGCTCTTTCTGGCATGTAGATCAATGAACCCGTGCGGGGGTATGAAAATCCAAGCAACTTTTCTAAGGTAAAGTCAACCTCAGTGTATGAATCTGGTTCAGCTTGGATTTTTTTCTCTCCTCTGCCCTTTATGCCCTCAAAAGAAGTGTTCAGAAAACAGTTTTTATTGCATCCTGAAAAACAGCAGCTTCTGCTGGATCAGAGGACAAAACAGGCACACACAAGTTTAGAGTACAGGCAGTTCAGAGATTCAAAACAACCTACCTTCAGTGCAACCCCATCTAGTCTTGATGGTAAGGATGTTTGCATTTCTTTGCTCTAAATATAAAAACAAACAACAGTGGCTGTTTTAATCAAAGGAGTATTAACATGTTCCCAAAAAAATTTACAATGCATTAAACATTTATACAAAGTCTAGAGTTATTTCACTGAAGAATCACAACCTGTCATAGCCATGTAAAAAATATTTGGAGAGAGTCAGAGGAATGGACTTGAGACTGATAGAGTAACATACAGTTTTTTTGGCATGGAATAATTATTTCCACAACACAGTGCATGATGTGTTTCTACTTGCAGAAGTGAAGCCCTGTCATTCTGGCTGATAAATCATCATGCACAGAACTTAACTGGGATAGCCCTAGTCCCACTGACACTTTACAATGTAAGTTACTTAAAACCTCACAGGTGTACAGGGAGCTCCCTTCCAGCGGCACAAGAGAGCCTAAATATAATCCTCCAAATAAGTGTCCATAAAGATCATTTTTTTTTCTTTATCTCTCCTAAAGAAAGGTGCAGAATCAAAGGCTTATAGGAGAGTTTTAAAGTAAAAATTTTTCTCTCTAGTCCTCCTTGGTTTCTCAGCTTTGATGTCTGCCAGGTTCCTTGTATTTTCTGGGTTTTTTCCCTAATGGTTGCAATGCTCCAGGAAGGGAGAAGGTGACAGAGGCCTATCTGCTGACCACATACCCCTAATATGTGCTTCCTAAATCTTCCTCTTAGTGACATTTCCAAAATGGAAAATTAACAACTACCATAAACAAAAAACATCGGTAACCCTAACTCCTCTTTCCACTCAATTTTTCATGCCAATGTGGACCAGTGTGGAAAGAGAGGGCCTCCAGAGTATCAGCTTTAGTAGATGGGGACACACAGGATAGCATGAAACAGTTGGAAAGCCAGGTTTAAACATGTAACCTGAAACACTGGAAACTAGAACTCACAGCGGGTCTTAGCAACAAAATCAACAATATAGGCAGTGTATGACATGTGATCACCAAAGCAGAAGCAAGGTTGCTTAAATATAGCCTCTGTAGGTATTAGAATATTTCTGAGAAGTACACATCAAGTGTGAGACAGATGCTACTAATAAGTAGAGCTTTAGACATTTATTTTTGTATTTAAATATCCAGCTATATTTATCTGAAAGACTTAACCATACCATTCTTGACAGAAAGGTATGCAAGTTACTTACTGCTGTCTAGACAAAAAGATTTAAAACTGGAAAAGATAAAACCTTTGCAAAGGAACATGGAAAAGTGCTTTAAGAATCCATAAGAAGCGCAGTATGTCCACACTTGAGTCCCCAGAGCTCTGGTTTTAAGAGCTTTTTCTGTTAGGGAATTCAGTATATTCACTATTTCATAAACAGTTTCCTAATGCTTGTTCTTGAACCTAAGTTGTTTGGGTTTAGGGGCAGAGGTTAGTAAGTTATGAAAACTCTAGAAAGCTGGGAAAATCAATCAGTCTTACAGGCAGGAGTGTTGTCTGATGATCATCTGACACTTTTGAAGTTGCGGACACAGTGTGGTGAACCACTTCAAACTAGGATATAAAGATATGAATCATCTACAGTGAGTAAGCTGTCCCACTGCCAAATTTCCTGAAAAAAAAAAATCCAGACTACCTGGACACTCACCCTAAGTGTTTGGACAGCTTTAAATGATCCTGTGATCTCAGTGAAGAAAATGTTCTTGAAATGAGTTACATGTTTCACCTCTATTTATAGCATAACCATAAACCAGACCTGCTAAACAGAGGTTTCCCAATCTCTGCTGCAGATACATATGTGGTACATAAAGCTGGAAGGAAGTAGCATACAAAAGAGTTACCACAGACTTCAAGGAGCAGAAAGGTATGAAGAATTTCACAAGCTTCCCTATATATTCAGAAAGCAATATTTTTTTGGGATAGTGCAAATATTTATCCACCACTACACTCTTTGGACATCTAATCACCAGCCTAAACAAACAACAGACTGAGAGCAGTGTTCAAGTAATACTTCAGAACATCAAGTCCCCATCAAGAGACAGACCTCTGGATAGATACAGGAAAGAAATTGATACAGATCATTCCTTGATCATCCCACTTTCATTGCACAAAAGGAATAACCTTTTGCCCAGGTGAAAGAGAAAGCCCAGGTGACAAGAAGTCACTGTGCTAGCTCTATACAGCTCATGTCTCCCATTCTGCAGGTACAATGCTGAAGTTCAGGTCATGGACACAGCACACAGCAGTGCACAGAACACAGTGCTCCCTGTGGGTCTCTTCCATCCATGAGCTAAAGAGCTGCAGGCCAAACAGCAGGAGCATATATAGAGGTGGCATGACTCAGTCATCTTTCTTTTCCAAAAACTTTCCATGGGCAATTGAGTAAGAACTAATTTTACTGAATACTCACCCTTATTCCCTAAGTAGATAAATCACTTTAGAAGCTACAATTTATTTTATTGTACTCATACTAACTCGAAATAGTGATCTTAAAATACTTCCTGGTATAAGTCAATGTAAGTTTAACAAAAGTCACACAGTATGAATGCTAACCAATAACTTCACCAAGTGGAATCCTTGTACAGGAGTAAGTATTGCTTTCACTGACTAGGAATTTTCCTGTGATTCACTAAATCTCTTCATGGAACTAGGTGCAATTTGAGATAAGCAAAGGTGAAAAACTTATTCCTGTCTTGATACAAAATTACAGTAGCTGAGTTGGAAAGAACTTTAAAAGGTCATTATATTTGTCCTCAAAGCAGAATTAATCTTTGTGTCACTTGTTACACACGTGTGTTCTCGATGACTGTGACTTCATCACCTCTCCAGGCTTGGCTATGTTTCTGTTTACAAAGGTTTCCTAACAACTATTCTGAGTCTTCCCTGGTGTAATTTATTTTGTTCTTTTTTATTATGTCTGCCATGAACAAAAAGGACATATTACTCTTTCCTCTTTACAGCAGTGTGGTTCTTTTACATCTTAATTATTGCCCTGACCCTTCCATCTTCTTTTTGAGTGCTTAAAAACTTCAATTTTTCAAGTTCTTCTTGGCTACAGTGCTCTAAAGTGAGTCCTTACCAGTATAAATTCCTAGATTACTTCTGCAGGCTGTGTTCTGGTTTTCATATACATACTAGCTGGTCACTTAGCTTTTTAATAATTCATCAACTCATCTTTAATTTGATTCACATTCCCAGATCTTTTCCAGAGAACTGCTGTCTATTGTGTTACCCATCCTGTATCTGTGCAGATTATTTCTGCCTAACACTTTGCATTTGTCCCGATTGAACTTAATCCTATTTTTTTCAGATGATGTCTCCAATTTGTCAAAATCATTTGGGATTCTAATTCTGCTTTCCACATGTTCAGAACCACCCCTATCTCCTGTCATATGCAAATTTACTGCATAGAATATTATTCCTTTATTCAGATGATTCACAAGAATATTTAACAATATTTAATTGAGAACAAATCCCTGTAGAAACTCCTCAGTATATTTCAACTAAACAATATAATCAGGTCATTATTACCTAGTTTCTCTTTTAATTCAGCTTTGCATTTTCTAGCAAGACTTCATATCCTTAGCTTTCCCATGACAGAATCATTCAAAAGAGTCCCAAAACTTAAGTAACATGTGAGCTGCAGTCTTAGTCTTTCCTGTGTACCTGTTACCTCATCAGAGCAGGAAGTTAGTTTACTTTGTCATAATTTAACAAACTGTTAGATATTGCCCCTGTCCATGCTATGTTGTATTTGCTCAGGAAAGTTTAGAACATTCTGAACTTTTTCAGAGGGATTTTGGTGATTTTCTCACTGACTATGAGCTGACAACAAAACATTGGCATGGAATATCATGCAAATTAATTGTATGCAAAAATCAAAAGGACTTTTGAATTCCTTGTCAGCAAAACATATTCTTCAAATATTCACTATTGTGAGGGCAGCATCTGTAAGAGGTCTTGAGTAGGCATAGAACCATGCATCTCATATAAATGATGTATCTCATTGATCAGCATAGTAGAAACATCCCTGTGTGCTGATTTATGTCTCAATGCCTCAATGTGGAATAAAGGCCCCCACAAAGTATATGGATACCATGTGGTAGTGAATCAGTTATGCTCATTCGGATCACACTCAAAGCACTTATGTCATATTGTTGACTCTTCAGCCACCTGCTCTTGACAAGGAGGTCTGGCACACAGGCTTTGGAGCATACTTGATTTGCTCCAGTCATGCCCTGTTCTGATTATAAAATAAATTGTCATCATTTTCATATTAATATCTTTTGAATAGCCATCCCTATCCATACATATGCATAAATGAGATGGAAAAGGGGCAGAAGATACATGGTTTCTTTGGAGGAATAAGTTTTGTGCATCAGTCAGATGATGTAGCCTATCTAAATACACATCTGTCAAATTAAAATTGAGTTAAAAATGAAGTGGCACAACACCCCTGATCAGACTTACTAGTAAAATAGATGATGTACTTTTTATCTGATGACAAGTCATGTGGAAGACCCGGAGGCTTTCAGATGTAGGAATCTGATAGAATTACTCTTGAAAATAAAGAGGTTGAATTATTAGATTTTATGCAAAAAAAAAAAAAAAATACAAATGCACAATATACATAAACAACCCTTGCTTAAACTCCACACATAACAATTACAACAAAAAATCCTCACTAATTCTAACAATGGTTACTATAGTCATTCTATGTCTAGGTGTGGGGGGTTTCTGCATTAATAGGAGGGGGGAAAACATAAAAATTAATTAAAATTAATTGTTTTAATGAGCCACATGAGAATATAAATCAATTTTTAGATTAGTATTTACAGGATCTATTGTATTTGCTCAAGAATATTACTGATTTTTTCTGTTCACAGATGATTTTGCTCAAAATGTTACTGGAAAAGCACCTTCACATTTGAAATTATGCCTAAAAAAATAGGAAAAGAGAATTTCAAAAATTTTTCAGGGAAATATTTTCTTTTGAGTAATTTAATTTAAAATTGAATTATTCCAGATTTATATTAAATAGCTCAAGTAAAAAAAAAAATTGGCTTTCATTTGCAGGGCATGAGACCCTTTCTGGCCATTCACTTCTGGTGCCACTTTATGAAAACTCTGTAAGGAATTAGATTAATTACGGGGTTCTCTACTTGCAAATTTATCCAGAGTTTCAGTTGCTAGATTTCTATCACCCAATAATCTCTTTCATTCAGGATTAAAAATACTTTTTTTAAAAGTATAACATATTCATATTGAATTTGCAGTAACATGGGGGAAAAAAAAGAAAAAAAAAAGAAAAAAGAGTAATTGTACTCAAGACTGGAATTGACACCAAACATATTCATCTGCAGAACTGTTTCACTGAACATGTATGAATTTCAAAATTCAGTAAATATGGATGGGGAGGTAGAAACATCTCAAACCACAAATCAAGGTCTTTAAGAAATATTCGTGTTACCCTATTACTGTCTAACTGTAAGAGATTAAGACGCAATGGTCTGTGTGAACTTCTTGAAGATGACATCCTACTGAACAATAAATGGAAAAGAATTAACCCATAAAAAATACATACCTGCTTCTTTCTAACTGTCTAGAACTACAGTGGAACAGCGCAGCTGCTTCTTTCCCTCATCCCCACACCAAATCAGACCAAGCCTTAAGGCAATTTCCTGAAATGGCACTCTTAGCTATTGGAAAAGCGCATTATAGGATGCAGAGAGAACCTATAAATAAGGTAACAAGGCTAAATTCCCCATCTCTGGACCCCCATAACCTGTTGTTAATCTAGTCACTGAGGGAATGGTGGTATGATGATAATTGCTTCTCTGTTCCTCCAAAGGAAGTGCTGCGTGGTATACTTTAAATAGAAGGAAAGAATACTGGATTTTTAGTATTTTTATCATGCATTGTTAAGCCACTGCATTCCTGGAGTGCATCCCACTGTGATGAAGCCAGGGGCACTGTCTACCTGAGGAATTTCAAGTGGGCAGCAATTTACAGTACATGGGACTGATGAAGTTTATTCCAGTGTAGGTACCACTGGTTCCTGCTATATTCCAAATACATGCAACAAGAAAAAATATACCTCTCAGAAAAATATCAGAACTGCAAAAATTTTTCCAAGAGATTGGCTTTACATTGATTTTAGCAGGCAGTGGGAAATTATCTAGGCAATGTTATTAAACAGCAAAATTTCACATATGCATACTTCTGGGAAAGAAATCCTCATCAACAGATGGAAATCCCAAAGGTTTACCCAGACCAGAAAAGCAAGACTCACATAAAAAGGGGTTAGAAAGGACTTCAGGTCACAACCCATGCTGCATGAAAAGACATTGAAACTCACTGTTTGCAGCCTCCCTCATGTTGTTTCTCCTCTCAGTAGGATATGAAAGAAATAACATGTATTTTAAACGTACTTCTGCTGAAAGCTTTCAGTCACACTGAAGCATTCTAAGCATCTTTCTTCTAAAATGAAAGTATTAAATATATAGACCAAGGGACTGTTAATGTAGGTCAGGATAGGCCTACATTACCTAGGATGGAGATTCCAAATACAGCCAGCAGTCACAGCATCAGAAATACACTAAACTCAAGTCTTGTGTGGTTTATAATTAGGTTTGTCCACCACAGAAAGGATTCATGCTGTGAAAAGGTCATGCAAGTCTTGAATAACAACGAGGCACAGGGCAACAAGGAGGCTGCTTCACTTTGGTTCTGCCTTGAGCTGCTCAAATCTGTCTATAGTGAGGACATGGTGTGGTGTGTCAGAAGACTAGAGAAGCTTTACTTTACAGGGGCAGTGGAAGATTTTATTGCCTGCAATCCATATGTGGTTTGAAAGCACAAATGCCTTTGCCCACTCTTGTGTGAAGACACCTGTGAACAGTGAGGTGGAAACAACACAATGATCCTCAGGTCAAAAAGGGCACACAGATGCCTACTTTCCACTCACCTGCCTTCCAGTAGGGTGACCCAAGTCCTCTCCAAGGTGAGTCTCTGAGTCATGTCTAGAATCTTTTCTTTGTTTTGGAAGATTATCCCTTTTGCTTAGCCAAACTTTGACAAGCATCTTTAGTCCAGAGGGTGTAAATCCTGGAAGATCAAAGTTACTCTTAAGATTTGAGTAGCTCCTTTCTTCCTATGAATCAAAACACTGGAAAGTAATTCATTCCTCTTTTTGCTCCTGTAAATTTTCCTCTTCCCATGGAGACAGATGAGGTGGCTGAAGATGGAATTAGACAGTCAAACATTTTAAATGTGATTTGTGCAGCCAGCTCCTCTCTCAGGAATCCAGGGCAGCTAAACTTGAAAGGAAAATGAGCACATCCTTCAGAACCAAATACCTGGCATCAGTTGAGCAGTTTAAGCTATCTGCCATTAGTTCTAGCCTTAATAAACTAATCTAGAAAACAGCTTGCTTTCCCAAATTTGCTGCTTTTCTCAGTCTTTTCGGTTAAATAGCTGTAACATGTAGATGGGACATAATGGTAGATTCATCATAGATTTGGGAGATGAAAATTTCCAAAACCAAAATTTTAATCCTGGTAATTGACACTTTCTGTATTTTTTTACAAAACATTTAGTCTCATTATGCTTTACACTTTTACAAATACTACATACCCTATTAAAAATAAGAGACTCTATGCTTAAGAGGTTGCCTGCAGGTGGTTATCATGTGAGCAATAGACACATTATTGAAGCAATTCCTTTTTGCACATCTGTGTCAGAACAATAACCATTAGAATATTTAGATTCTTTTGTTGGCTAAAAAACTCTGAGGTATCCAGCTCTCCAGTTGCTGGCTTTAGTGAAGACGAGTTACTGTCTTCTAAAATTTTTATGGGCTACAAGCTGTCTCTCAGGACAAACAGTTCCTTTTGCAGGTCAGAATCAAAACCTGTTGCATTAAATTTTACTTGCTGTTGCCATGCCAACATGCTCTCTTTGCTAGCACTTCATTTTGCACTCTGAATGGCATGCCTAATAAAAAATCAGGACTTTCCATTTTAGCCAACTCAAATGTACATCTGGACTCCATCCCAGACTGTACGTTCCTTTAGGAAATATTCTAACTCCAGTCAAAAATACAGTTCTTAAATATTTAAAGGTGGCTAGGCATAATCTCACAGCAGGACTGAATTTTGACACAAAATACTTTGATAGGAAACTAATATTCATATTTGCTGTTATTATGGAGTTTGGTAAATCACTAGGGCAGAACATGAAGTTTTTTTCCATCATGAAGGGTGCCTATAAAAACTTTAGGAAAACAGGGGGGGGAAAAAAGAAAGAATCCTGTGCCTAGAAAAGAATCTAAAGAAAAAGATGAGCTATGCAGAGAGCATGGGTACACTGGAGATACATTGCTTCCATGTGAAAATGTCTGAAGTTTGCCTCGGTTGATAGTGTAAAAGCTTACCCAGCTAATTTCACCATGTCACCAGGGCAGCCTGTGATGCTTTCTTACTGCAGACACAGGCTGGGCTCTTCTGTTCCCAGTTCAGGCTTGGGGTAGGGAGCAGGGCTGAGGCACAGGAATGCTGCCCAGAGCATTCCAGTGGGCAGGGGAGGCACTTTGCTTTGTCTCTCATCAAGCTTTACCCCAACGAAAGAAAACAAAGAGCAGGTTTTGAAGACACTGTAAACTTTGCCCTCACAGTTGGAGGCAGAGTGAAGCAGTGGCAGCCAGCAATAAGGGACAGGCAAGAGGAAAACAAAAAGTGATGGAGAGAGACAGCCGCAGCACAAAGGGTTCATTCTGTGCCTCTATTAAGAAGTCTGAAAGTCCCCTACTGGGGAAAAGAAACCATTAAAATGTTCATTAGAAAGAATATTACCTTGGGCATTTATTATTTATTGCAAGTCTTTATAAGCCGTTACTCTTGAGATGTATTCCAATAAGTCCCCATATAATCCCTGTCCTGCTCCAGTCTGTCAGCAGACCAAACATCCCACTGCAAGTGCCAGTGATGCTCTGTTGGCAGTGGGATGCTCAGTTTACAAGGAGGTTTCCTTCACATACACAGCTATTTGAGCTTTAGTCACTGAATCCACAGAGTATTTAATTTTAGATTATTTAAAGGAAAATAACTACAACCATCAAAAATAAAGCTGAATGTACTCTACTCAGTTTGCTCAATGTAATCTACACAGTTTGTTCAGCAGTGCCAGTGGTTTTAAGAATAAAAAAATATTGCACGTGCTGGTCATGTATAGAGTACCCAACCCACAGCTCCTGCTATGTGTCTGCAGTAGCTTCTCAGCCCCACAATATAAAATCCTCTACCTGGTTCTCCTCTAGTGTTTGCTTGTCTTGTTTTTATCTTCTCCAGAATTTGCCTGGGAAATAGTTCTGGATTCACCATTTGAAATACAGAGTAGGTTAAAAATATACAAACTACATATTAAGGTTATATATTTCTACCTGCACAGCATGTAGGGCAAGCACAAAAGACTGCCAGGAGGCTTGGCATGTACCCTTACTTTCTCATTTCTTACTGGAAGTAGATACTCACTTTCTGGGTAAAAAGTTTCCTTCCATATATTTATTTGTGCATTTCTTAAGCCACCAAACATTCTCTCCATATCCTCCCAGATCCTACTGTAGGGAACATGGCCTGCTGGAGCATGATTTTTCCAGAGGTTCTCTGGCCTCAGTATATAACCACAGGCCTGCCATGCTGCTACAGCTAATTCTGCCATTAGCTGATGAAGACTCCCTTATACAGCAAATGCTGCCAGAGTGCCTATCTGAAACAGAACAGGAAAAGCTTTAGAAATTTCTCAGCCCTATTCATTATGTCACTCTGCAATTACAGAAATATTCCTACCAGCTGGCACTCAGAGGTGAAAAATAACTTTATATTCTCTAATGAAGAGAACCTTCCAAAGACTTTTCAATTGGTCATACTATCACTTGTGACCAGCACATTTTCGGAAAGTTAGGTTTAACTGCTTACTAGACCCTACAAATAGACTAACTCAACCCTAAAGATATCAGAAGGGCAGAAAACTGCTTAGAGAAATTAAATCCACAGTGCACCTGAATCAAAAGCACTTGTTACAAGATCCATATGCAATTGATATCCTGATTTTCCTAAATTAAGAAGACTGGAGGCATCCAATATAAGAGAGACAATAGCTCACATAAATCAAATCTTCTCTATTGATCTAACTCTACTGCTTTCCCAGAAGTATTCCTGCACTCAGGAATTCTTTTAGTTATGGGAATCAGAACTAGGCTGTCCAAACACATCATGCAGCCTCGATGATATACAATGAACAAACAACAAACAAAATGTAAACTCCATTTTCATTCTTGGTTAGCCAACAGGGCATTAAACCTAGCAGTGATTCTTTTACCAAGCTGTTGTTCAACACAGTCAACATCACATAAATACTGATATATTAAGGTATATTTCCATGTGTTCAATCACTTATACAGGGAATAAAGAAATTATGTGCCAAAGTATGGTATGATGAGACAAACTCATAGTAAGTTGTAGGTAAGTTTTTCCTTTACTCATATACTACATGGTAGGTTCTGAGGAAACTTTTTCTTGAGGTACCTTGGGAAAAAATTAAGTGGTTTACAACCATACCATTTTACTCAGTTTGTCTTGTACTTGGGCCCACTTAGTCATAACTGTTGATTTGAAAAAAATCATTATTCTTCTTGAAATAATAACTACTTTCAATGTTGCAAAATAGATTTTTTACTAGATTTTCTTTCACAATGCTGAGCATGAGCACAATGTCCTAGGTGCACAAACAAAAAGGATTGAAATTTCCTGGCAATACGACATCAACTTAGACAAAGGAGTAAAATTTGTTTTCACTTTAATTATAGAATTGTGCTGTTACAGTTTAGCTTGTGGAATTGGGGGGAACAAGTTGGTTCTTTTTGTCTCTCTGTCATAGAAGGAATTACTCTAAAGATGGTTTTCTAGCTTCCTTCTTAGTGAATGTGTAGCTTATAAAAGACAGAAATTCTATTTTTTTCATGGTCAAAATGTATGAAAATTTAGTCTAGGTTCATAAAAGTACCAAATGACCAAATGCAACAGACTGGAGAGAAAGAGAATACTTTCCATTATTTCATCTTCATCATCTGACAGGGCACAATTCCTAAATTCTGGTGCTCTGTTCTCTCCACACGTGTAGGTCAGTCAGCCAGGTGCAGTTGGAGTGTAAGAATTACCCTTAACATGTGTTAATTGATCTCCGTGTCTAAGAACCTAAGGATATGATAAGGTTATGATACATGCTTCTGGTGCATCGAAGCCAGAATCAACGTAATATAATACTGTAATGGGAAAAAAATCACAGAATTTCTGTTTAATGCGTGATTCTGTAAGTTGCTATTTGTAACTTGCCCACTGTTAAAATCTGGCCTTCCCATGTTTTCAAAAAGAGGAGTGACTGCACAAAGGTCCTCTCACTCTCTACAGTAATCCCACAGCATTCACTGGGATTAATCAGTTGTAAAATATTAGTTATATAGTAGATATCTATCACTTCTGTGTGTCATAGGAGTCCCTGGCTAGAGACAGATGTCTTCCCTGTGTGTTTTAAATAGATTTTCTCTATTACACCTCATGAAGTTACTTGAAAGAATTTAATATTCTCACTTCCTCCTAGGTAAATCACTCCTGTGTTTTCCCTCCTGGAGTTTATTGTCTTTATCTGTATTGTGTTTAGACTGAGGTCAATGGTTCTGGTCTCTGTTTCCTCCCCAGCTACCCCAACCCAGTGCCATTTTTCCAGGCAGGAAAACCCTAAGTGACTGTCAGCGGCAAAGTGAAGGTCAGAGATTTCCCTGGCTGTCCTTCGACACCTTCCCGCAGCAGCCTGAGTCAGCAGTGCTCCTCACAGATTAGATCTGCCTGATCTCTTGACAGCACTCACAAAAAATAAAACTTCATGACTGATGACTTCTTCATGAGAAATCCAGTCATTTCTAATTCAGTCCTTTACCCTAGTGGAATTCTTTTCTTCACAAAATGTTAAATTATTTTCTCTGAAATCTGGTTCATGTCCTAGCCCAGGTAGGGTAGAATGTGAATCAGTTGAAGTAGGCCTGAACAGAAATTTATATCCATTTAACTTCAGTTGAATTCCTATTTGGATAGCAAGCAAGTAAAATTTTAGGCACTTTTAACAGTTGGGGTTTTTTTTAATCTTTTAGCATGCTCCTAAAAATTCTGAGTCAATCCACATTTCACAACAGTTTTTGTTGTTCTTAAACACAATTTTTAATTAAGACTCCCTCTGTATAAAATATTTTTCTGGAAGTGGAAAGATTTGTTTTAAAACTGTAAATCTAAACTTTCGAAACTGAATATTGATTCTCATTTCTGATTATCTAACACAAGTCAGTTTACAGACTTCAAAAAGTGTGTATTCAGTATTCTCTGATATTCAGTGGAGTTACTGGTGACAACAGGATATAATCTTTGGCCAACAGAGAAGTAAGTCCAAAGCCTGTCTTGAAGCTGTTGTTTGATGGTTACCCAGCAATAAATATGAGATGCAAATATTGCTCAGTTATAAGGGGAAGGCTGGCTGACAAAACAAGTAAAATACAGAGTCTTGCTGCAAGAGGTAGGTAATATGCATGCAAGGTCAATAGATGGAGAACATTAAAATCTCTGCAGCATTTTTCTGAAATTTCCTTGTTTGCTCCCACAAGTTCAACTGAGACAGACAAAAACATCGTCACTTCAAAGCACCACTTTTTATTTACAGCCACATGCTGTACCCTGGAGCATACAGCCTCATGGTCCAGGCACTACTGAGGACACCAGACACCCGCCTTCAATTTCCCTGGATAAATGCTGCCTACATTTCAGTGGGACTCATATGGTGATGTTATGCTCCCTTCTGCTGCAGGGACCCAGCTCCCAGAGCAGGCTGGTAAGTCTCAGCCCAGGTGGCAACTCCTGTGTGATCACACAGGTGCAATGGAGAAGGGATTCGAAGGAGACAGAGGCTGCCACAGCTGGTCAAGCTGCTGAAGGAAACACTAAATGGAGAAGTGTGTCATGAAATCATCATTTCTCTATGCCACAGATCTTTTTTAAATTCAGTGCTCATCACGTGAAATACCCATTAACTCTTTCTGTGTTCAGGGCCTTCACACACACCTTCAGTGAGGATGGCTAGATCAAGCTCACTTCTTTCTTCCAAGAAACCAGTATTAATATCACCATTCACCTTAAGCTATAGCACAAAAGACAGAAGACCTCTGAAGGAAACAGGCAATCAGAACCTTACACCCACAGCACCCTTAGGATCCCAAATCCATATACACCTCCCCCAGCAGAAAACCCCAGAGTACTTCCAGGTAAGCCTCACTTATTCTTCTCTGAGGTGAAAGATACAGCTCTCAACACTTGGGTGGCAGCTCTGAAACCCAGCTCAGTATTTCACCTCTCCAAAATGGACACACATTTCTGTGCTCAAATCACCTCTGTCACCACGATCAGAACTACCAAACCCAACCCTTCAGGAGATTTCAAATCAGGGAAACCCATTTTGTGACTTCTGATGGTGCTTTCACCATGCCAGGACATTCAGTCTTGCCATAATGGTATTACTTCTGAGTACTTACATACTTCAAATACTACTTAAAAAGAAATTATTTACAAAATCGTGTCTCTGGGCTTTCAGAAGCTGTGATAACTACAGACAGCCTTGCAAACTTTCAACCCAAACTGAAATTTAGGCATCCGAGTCTCACTTAAGGGGCTTGAATCTTCCCTTTACCCAGTACACATGAGACTGTTAATGGCTAAGGACTGTATATAGCCTTGTAGATTAAGCAATGTCAAATGTCTTTCGCATCAAAGTGGGGGAGCAGCCCTGACACAGCTGTAGTGTGGGACAGCCAGCTTTTGGGAGAGTACTGGGTTGCACGTAATTCCTAGTCACAGCTCCGAAGTCAGTACAGGCCAGACACTGTTTCCAAAAGTCAATTTAGGGTTTTTGAGTTTAGGAGAGTTCAACGGTATGGACACAGGTCCTGCCAGTTGCAAATTTAGAGCTAAACCCTCTAACATGGCAGTGAGGGCCAGACACAGAAATCCTTTTGCGTCTCAGCAAGTATGTCCCACTTTACAAGTCAGCAAAGCAAAGAGAGAAAAGCATATGTGTATTTATTGTACAAAGAAGGTTTTTTCTATGCTGGGAACTTTCTGTTCTTGGAGACAAAAAAATAAAAAAAAATCTGCTAATGACAGGACATACCATATTCTTAAGTTATAGAGTTGCACTTGTAAAATGGAAACACAGGCTCACAGCTGATAAATAGCCAGAGAGAGCATTCACGAAGCTGATTATAAATATGTACTCAGATAGCTCAGGGACTCTGAGGATTGAAATTGTGAGATACTCTACATGGCAACACGGTTATTTAAATACCTCCTCTTCCATGGGGAATTCAACTATTATTCAAAGAGAGGAAGCATATTCACTCCTGAGTGCTCCAGACATGGGACAGTTATGAAAAGCTTTCTGAACAAATGAGATATCCCACAGGGAGACTGAACAACAGCTTCTGTCACAGCCCCAAAACTGACTGTACCTGAATGAACAGAGGCTGCAAGGTAACTGGGTGTGCACAGACAGCAGCATTTTTTGAAGTCTGTCACTACTTCTCAAGGGTTACTTATGAAGTTTAACAGCTCTATACAATGGCAATAAATACAGTTGACAGCAAGAAAACAATTAGATTAACATATAAACGGTTGAAGCTATAATGCTATTAAAATGGATGTTCAAGGAAACCGCAACCATTTCTACAGCTGTTTTGGAAAGTCTGTCTTTGGCAAAACATGCTGGATTGTCATTCTAAATGCCTGTGCTTCCCATGCTGGTTTCCTGAGGAAGGGTTTGTGGACGGACTTGTTTATTTATGACTTTTTTTTTACCCCTCTTAGCTGTAGCTGTGGATTCCCCAGCCTTGTGAAAGTAGTCATTAGTTGCCTTGTTTGGCCAGGAAAAATCAGTAAAGAAAGTGGCTCTTGTCCAGGAGGTTCCTGGAATTTTCTACCAACCTTGTGTAAGAGCTTAATAAAGTCAAATTTAATTTTATGTAAGATTTGCTGCAAGGCCATAGGTGTTTTGTGAGAACAAAGAGAAAAAGACCAAAGTTATGTTTGCTGTTCTGAGTAAATCATACCGAATGAAGTTCACATGGAACTTGATAAGGTGATCATCCTCCAACTGGAGCAAGACCACAGGTATCGGACCCTGTCATCTTAAATGAGACCCAAAGGAAATTAGCATCACCTACATCCACATACCCTGAGGCTATTTTGAAGGCAAGTTCCTTGGCTGTGCCACCCTAAAGCAGCAATAAACTCACACAAAAACAATGGACAATCACAGTGTTTATGACCTTCTGTCCCTCTAGTGTTGACCTTTTTTTCTCTGGGAAACAGAAAGCAACCTTTTCTTTTATGTTTTAAAAACAAACACTTCATTACAAATGCCTCCCCCTCTGGAGGAAGGCATACAGAGCAAACACCTAATGGATTTTAGTCACGTTATATAATATGGTGTTAGAAGAAGAACAGATGCTACAGCAAGAAGTGAGTTCTGAAGCCAGCATTTCAGCATAAAATGTAGTAAAATACTACCTCTACAGAAGACATTTATGCACTTGGCACTGAACACGTGAAGCTTAACAAAACACCGCCTTACCTAGAGTGCAAGTCCTATCTTTAGAAGTTATGTCCCTGACAAAAGTATCCATCATTTCCTGAAGTCTGCAGTTCTGTGGTGATTTTCAGTCACATCCATAATGTCAGCAGTTGGTCACCCACACAACACAACCACCTGAATGCTGTTGTTCTGATCACTGATTACGGAGTTTGGCCTGTATTATTACATATTTCTTGGATGAGAACCACGCAAAGTGATATTTGTCATTTCAGCTGGCTAAAAGGACTTCCCCATTCCTGACTATCATCTATTCTGACTAAATTACAACTGCTCCTAATGCTTCAGGATATCACAAGCTGTGTAAAGGTTAGAAAAGCACCTATGGCTTGCCCACCTCCTCAAGGAACCGGAACAACAAGTTGATGTCAGCCCAGCGCTTCTTGCTGTGCTATGTTCACACACTGGCTGATACCAGATTCAATTTAAGATTTTGTTCTTCACATCAAGGACTGGGCCTCATATATCTCATGTACTACCTTGCTTGACAGCTTACCATGACCTAGCATGACAGCTGTGGTCATCGGTAATCACTGCCAAAAGGGAGGAACATAGGAGTGGGTGGAAAGGAAATCAGACATTCCTGGCAGCTGGCCTGCAGCTCTGAAGCTTCCTTTCACAAAACATCAGACTGAAAACAGATCTCCGCTTGCTGAAGAGAAAAGTATGGGCTTCCACTTTTCAATCACTTTTCCTTAGTGCAACATACAAATGGTTTCCTTTCTCTGAAAAGGAGAAAAGAGGAAAGGCAAAGGGGAAAAAAAACATGTGTTCACCCAGCAGAGTGAAAACAAAGGGCCAGAGAAGGTTGTTCCTCCCTGGTTTGCTACTGTCATTTTTGTTAGCAACAGTAGATTAGGCAGGCATGGAGTGATGGAAAGCAAAAGAGAGAAGTGTTTACCATATAAACAAGGACACTGAAAAGTTTTAACTTGGTTTTTGATGAGCATACTGCACAGAAAATGATATATTACAGCTGAACTTAATAGGTGATTTTACTATTAAATTTTCAATTTTCTCTCATCCAAACCCAAGGAAATTCTGTGGTGTTTAGTCCCACAAACACTTCTCTTAGGAATGTGGAAGAGTTTCTGCTTGCTTGGCCAAAATCGCATCTCTTTTAGGGCAGATGGAAGAGAAAGTAAGAAAGAGGAACAACCACTGACAGCAATTGTGAAATCACATGGTCTACAAACCCATTGATTTGAGAACAAATAAATAAGATTTAGTGGCCTTGTCCACCATGGTAAAACCCCAAAATTCAAGAATTTCCCTGGTTTCTGGGCCTGCCAGTAATTTCAGAAGTGTTGTGAAATCCTACAGCTATTTGTTCCAGCTGAGCCTCTTTAATTAGAATTCCTCAGCACATAGACGTATTTCCTTAACAGCAAATGATACAAATAATCACTTTGGGAGACAGATGAATATATAACATGGGTTCTTTTTAAAAAAGTTTTTGTTATTATAAAAGACAAAAAACCAAGACAGTTCCCTAACAGATTTTTGTCAAACCAAACGCAATCAAAACCATCCCAATGTTTTTGAGGCTGTACACACTGATGGATTAAAAGCCTTTCTCTAATCTCATCGCCACAAGTCTTTCAAGTGAACAAACATGCAAAGACATTTCAAGTACTATGGCAATGTTTTCTCGAAGCACTGTTAACTCCTAGCAAAAGGCTGTGGGAAGCACAGTAAAATGATAGAAAGTTTCATTTATTAATCTGTGATGAAAACCAGGCTTCTGTTGATGAAGGGGGCAGGGAGAAGGGTAAAGATAGGCTTGTCTGTTTAATTCTTGGCCCAGATATAGGTGATTTTTTTTTAAGAAGCAAGCAGCTGAACACATTGCTTCTGGCTGTGTCTTTCTGTAGGTTGCCGGTTGCCAGCCCTCACAAAGCACAAGTTATGTAATGTGCTCCTATCAGGAATCTGAGTTCAAAAACATTTCATGAAGTCCCATGCTGTTCTTGCTGGAGCAATTGTTTCTGATAATGAAAAGTCTGTATCACCCTGATTCAGCTGTCTTGGCCCTCTCCAATGGCAGCATTTTGTGCTTTCCCTCAATATCTTCTCCCTCCCAATGATCTCTTAAGGAGTCTCTTCTCTTCCCTAAGCCCCTTCCCTGGTTTTTGCTAAAGGAAAAGAAAAGCAGAGGAGGAAACATAGTTTTACCCCTCCCCTACCTCTGAAACAAGCTGTTTTTCCTTTCTTATCATTTGGAAAAACCTCATTTATTTGGCAAGTGCAAAGGAAACACTGGGTTTACAAACAAAATATATTAATCAAAATGGAGTATTGATAGAATGGCATTTCTCACTTAATTTTGAGAGTAAGGACCTAAATTTCAGAGCAATATTTTCCCCATAAATATATTTAGTCCTGATGAAATAATTGGAGGCACTTTTCAGGAAATTTTTCCAATTTTTCACAGAAATAATTATTGGATGATTTTCTGAGTGAGGAATTTCATTTGCGTCCACTCTGTCACTTTCACGTCATTAAAGTCAATCAGACAGATGGATAAGAGCATGTAAGTATTTAAAGGATCTAAATTAGAGTGCATAAAGAGGAAATAATACAGGACAGCTCTTTCAATCTGTATTCATTAGGGGTTTTATGCCAGTACATGAATGTATAAACATTAGTCAATATATTTCAGCAGGCAAATAATAAAAATCCACTTCCTTGGTTAAATTTAAATAGAAGAAATAAACATAAATAAAATTGCAATAAGACTCAGAATTAGTGTAAAATGCCTGTACCAAATATCTCCTCAAAATGGAGGCTTGAACTCAAAACCCTATCAAATTCTGCTTCCTTATGATTCTGTTTCCAGTGTAGTTGCCAATATACTCAACAAACAGCTCATTCTTTAAGAAAATGAAAATTTATTCATATCATTGTGTCTAAGTAAATACAAAATTTAAACCAAAATATCTTTGGGATGTGTGACCCATGATAGTCCATGAAAAGATTCCAATTTCTTTTAGCAGACTTAACACAGACACTTGAAGTAAGGATATCTGGGCAAAATGTATTCAATTTTAAAGTAAGAATTTGTAAGGTAGTGGAAAAATATATAGATGAAAATCTTCAAAGCACAATTAGATTGACTAATAAAATATGCACAAGTAAATCTCAGTGCATCGCATCATGTGGGTTGAAATAAAGGAAATCAAAATTGACTAATATAAAAGTTATTTCTAAAACAGCAATAGAAAGTCCTATTATTCTATCAGATAAAATTAGTTTTCAAATAATTATCTTACACTTACAAAGAATTTTTTCTTCAATTGTTTTTACCTTAAATTTTGGGGATTTTATTTATTTGTCCATTCTAATTTCCTCAAGTTGAAATGATGAATCCTAGAAATAAGGGAATGAAAGTTATCAGGCACAGTTTGTTTTTAAAAATTCAGTCTTCAATTCTCAGTTAGTCAAAGATCACAAGTACTTCTGCTCTAATTATCTGTGGCCTAACAAATCTCAAGATATACATGTGGAGGAAAATTACCCTTTTTTTCAGTATAAAAGAACTTAAAGTTACTAATATTAAATGTGGATGGATAAATTTTAATCAAGGTTCTTTTCACTTTAGTAACTCTAAACATTTCTTAATTATTTCAGTGAAGGTAACATCAATAATTTATACAACTTTGAGGCACAGAAACATTGATCATCTTCCCAAGCCAATCAGCAACAGCAGTCAAGTGCTACAGGTCTAAGATCTAGTTGTGAGAAATACCTTAGCAATTAAACAAAACACAAGAACTGCCTATCATGACTCAAACCTCAAATCCCACAACCACTTCAAAAACATCATGAGTCCTGTTTTCATGAGTTCCCAGGGAAAACCAGGCAATACTGCTTAACTGATTATAGACCACAAGGCCATACAAGACCTGCTTCAGTTTTTGTATCTGTAAAATAGGGCTAATGGTACCAACCTCTTTTAAAAATGCTTTGCATTTTTTCAGATCAAAACAACACAGAGCTATACTGATTTTGGACCTGTACCTACAGAAATCAACCATAGCTCACAGATTCCAACATGGCTATGTCGTTCCCATCTCGAACTCTGAGAAAAATGAACAGAAAGCATGGCAGGTGCCAGCTTGATGCTTCATGAAAAAATATTGTGAATGAAACATGTAAAAGCAGCAGCTGCATAAGCAAAGAAATCCTGATTTGTAACTTATAGTCACTGAGTGTGACACCATAAGCAAAATATTTATTGCTCCAAGGTCTTATATAATTTGGTTTCTTTTCTCCATCCAGTGCATTAAACTTTGAAATATTAATGACTCATTATGATGTACATGTTTTGTAAAGTAGTGCCAATTGCCTATGAATCTACATAAAACAGCAATTTGCTAAGGATTTTGTTGTCTTTGCAAAGCAAAAGAAAACACAAAAACAATTACTGCATATAATTTAAAACACCAACAAATTTTTCAAGTCCTAAATACAAGTTCTGGAGTATATTTTGAGCAAATTGTTGATTAGCTGCAACAGTTATAATGTTAGCTAATACTTGAAACCTTGCTTGGTATGAATTTGAACAAAGCCTATGATGATGTTCCTGGGCCTACTGGCATTGACACTACTACCAAACATCATGTCAGTATTGATCTGAAGTGAGAAGAGAATGAGACCATTTCTTCATTTAAAATACTGCCATGGAAAACAGAAAGTAACCAATTTAGTTCACATGAGTTAGAAAGCAGGAAATAAAAGTTCTGAAATTGAACCTTTGCAAGAAACCCCTTTCTGACTGATACCATTGACATCAGCAGCAGAGAGAAACAGGACCCTGGACATTTGTAAAACTGTTACTGAAGGAAGATAATTTTTTTCAGTACCTAATCATCAAAACATGATTAGAACACGTTCATAAGGTCTAACTTCAATTTCAGAAAACACAGGCTATTTGCCCTACAGCCAAAAAAGAGAATGGATTTTGGAAAGTTGGGTGACTGCTGGAAAGCACCATAGTGAAAGAAGTGAGAATAGAAATTTGCTCCACTCAGTTTCTTAGCACCATCAATTCAGGTTCACTGCAAGGATTTTCATCAGGACAGAGCAAGGCACCTCTCATTCTCTGGTGAAGTTTCAGGCTTGTTTTTGAAAACAGAAGATTTTCCCTAAAATTTCTTCTAAACTGAAGCTTCTGCACATTCAGAAATGTAGGGCCACCAGACTTGTGGCCCTACATTATTCTACATTCCAAATCAATCACAGTGATTTTGTGCAACTAGTCAATGAGTTATAAGGCATGGTTGTGCTTGTACTTCTGTTGAATCGAGAAGACTTCTTTTTCATTCAGAGCCATAGGTTTAATTAAATCTTTCTACATTCCTCAGAAATATGAGCTAAAAAGCATGCCAGTGGTATGTCACTTTATTTGTCTTTAAGTCTCACTCCATGTCAGAGTAGTAGAAGGTATTTTAGTAGAGTTGATATTTGTTTGAATGCTACAGCTCTCTTTGATTGGTAAGATTCATTCCATCTGCTTTTACCTATGGAAAAGCTGGGTATAGCATCTAAATCTCATCTAGGATTCCTGCACCCTATTCATCAGAAAAAAGTTAGGGGCTACCAGAGATGAATTATCTTAATTTTAGGTAGTTCACATAGTTCAGATGAATCACTCCCTGAACACAGCCTTTTTCTATTATTGAAAAAAAAGAAAGCTAAAAAAGAAAATTACTCATGGGCATCTAAAGTCAAATTTAGACCTTTAAGTGTGGGTTAAATGCATTTTACCTTTACTAATTGGAACTCCACTTAGGATTGATCTTAGACTTACACCATAAACTTCCTAGGCCATGGTAAGAAAACCCACACTAAATCTCCACCCATTAGTGAGAAAAAAAAAGTTATGGATGCCAGTGATTTCTATTAGAAACATTAACTATACTGGTCCCTATGGCATAGTGATTCATGACATTACATTGTTTATAGCACCTAAAATAAAGGAAAACCTGTATTCTCCAAAATAAACACTGCAGAACTGCAGTATTAGAGAAGTTCATAGGATTCCAAGTAGTTAATAATAAATAGGACAAAAAAACATGTCCGTATGCTGGCAGAACACCACCTCATGAATCATGCACCTACTGTGAACAAATATTTGCTGGACAGCTTCACTGGGGTTTTTTTGGTGTGTCATACTGCATTCATAGAATGACATCTGAGAAGAGAGGATGAGCAGCGAAAGAATAAATGTTTGGGGGTATAGTAATAGCCATTTTTAAACCTTTGGCTAGATCTTCTCCAAGACCTCCCAGTAGTACTCTTAGTACTGCAGTGCAGTACTCCTTCCACTAGTACTCCTAGATACAGCAAGTACCAATTCCACCAGAAAGACACACGAAAAATAAGAGAATTATCTCAAAGCAGAATAATTATGCATCCCAAAGAACTGGCAATTTAAACTGGTTATGTAGGAATTGACAAATTCACAGTAATCTCAACTTGTGACAGAAAATTTTGTGGCTAGTATCAGCCTCATTGTCTTCCTAGATAATCAAATGATCTTGTGATTAGCACACGAGAAGCACAAGCATTGTCAGATGAAAGACTTGAGGCAACTCTCTGACTGTTGGCCAAGATCTCCCCCTCCTCTTTCCATCCCCATAGCATTCAAAGTATTCTAACTCTCTGCAATGTGGGTATGTGATCTCAAGGAGACAGAAATGAAACAGCCATCTCAGAAGATGGACACACCAGATCTCCCAAAAAATTCTTTTTCCCCTTCCATTCCATGTTATTATTGGCAACAAAATGCTACAGAAGACACGTGAATTTTTGATAAAAATAAAACAGAATGTTAAGAACTATATACATTTAAATATTTAATGAAAGCAATAAAGCATAAAAATAACTTTTAACACAGTGATGCTGCTAATATTATCTCAGCTTTGAAAAGGTTGGAAACATTATAACAAAATCAGTAGTGAAAGAAATCTTTCTCTTAACACCATGTCTGAAACAGAAATTATGGTTATAACAATGGGAATTAGGGAAGAAAAGGCTACTACAGATATGGCCTGAGAAGACGGTGCACACCCAACACTACGAAAGGATCTTTCAGGATTCTTTCTGGCCTTTCATCACTGTGTTCCTCTCCAAATACAGCAGTAGCTGCCTATAAAGCCAGTGAACAGGCATGATATTGCAGGGAAATGGAGAGAACAGCACGAAGATCAATTAGAGAACTTTCCAAGTAAGAATTATTTTATCTTCAAGATGGAGAAAGAAAATAGCTACTCCAGTGGTTGAGAAAATCATGAATGCTGCAGAAGGAGCTGCAGTGAAGACAAAGGTTATGAGCTCCCTTCTGTTGTTGTGGACTCTGTGCCTTCCAGGATGTGCCTACATTGAGACACCCAGCTCTGGAAACCAGTGGAAAGGTACTTTGAGCAGCATGATCCAAATCTCTTTAGTAGTTATTCTGCTAAACCCTCATTGAAAGTATGGAGAGGAAAGCCAGATTCTTTCTGTGTTACTGCTCTTCCTAAAGGATGTGGGGAAGTAGAAACATGCTTTCCACAGACACTGCTGAACAAAAAAGATGCACAGTTGCTAGAAGACTGCACAAAGGTTGACTCCATCTGGAAGAATGTCCTCACGTATGTCCAAAATCAGATAAAAAACTCAAGGAATGAAGAACAAAGGACACCTAGGAGGGATTGCAGACAGCCAATAACCAACAGCTTGCAACACAGCTGCAAAGATCAATACAACTCTGTGCTGAATGCAAATATGCATCTGGAGAGAGTGCAGACTGGACATTTTAACAATTAATACAGTTCCCATATGATCCTACATAGAACACTACAGTCAGCTGAGCATCAGATTTCCAGGACCATATGATGAAAACTAGGGAAGTTTCTGAGCCAAGCAATGCATTGTAATAGATTGCTACTTTAATTTTCTGTATAAACACATTTATAGCACATCTAAGAGCTCTCAGAGAAAGGACTGTAAACAGCAGTCTGATAGTATTTGCAATGCAAACATTAAGAATGAAGGAAGCAAATTGCTGTAGGCAGAGAAAAGTAATACATGTATAGAGAAAAAAGTTATTGAATGAAAAGTATCAGGCTTTGAGAAAATGTCTTAAAAATATGAGGAAGTTTTCATTGCATGAAAACTAGCAGAACAGAAGACCAGATGACTTATTAGGTCATTTCAAAAATATGCTTTTTAGATTCTACCCTGCACTAGTTTTCTAACTATTGATTGGAATGATGTGAAACCTAAAGAAATTAAGGACACTCACAAACACATTCAAGAGAGTAATGAGGAACATCTGCAATTTTCTGTATGGACTCCTTTGAGGGTCTGCTTGCCAGAAGAGTGTAGAGACACTGAATTCATGGTAAGACATGTGGGGCTAGCTCAAGGGTTCCAAGACCAAGCCACATTAAAAAGTTATTCTGCAGTTTCTTCAGGCAATCACAGCACATCTTAGCTTTAGAATTTAGTTTTTTTAAGTTTTGAATTAAAATTTTTCATTGTTGTGCATCTTGTGGGTAAGAATTTATCCAAGGTCTGTTTCTTTCCCTGTCTTAGGTGGATACAGCCTTAAGAAACACAGTGAGTCTCACAGAGATGTCAGTCAGAAGCAGGGGGTAGAAATCAGCCATGCAGTTCTTGCCTTCAGCACATCAGCTGACTGACTGTACCTGAAGAGCTGATTTAGCCAGCACAGAGATTTATAGACTCTGTGTTACCATT
Organism: Lanius collurio; assembly: GCA_020086605.1. Classification (NCBI taxonomy): domain Eukaryota; kingdom Metazoa; phylum Chordata; class Aves; order Passeriformes; family Laniidae; genus Lanius; species Lanius collurio. The sequence goes on along the minus strand of JACBWW010000002.1, from coordinate 35,500,385 downwards.
TAACTGTTGGCACAGCAAAATATGCATTATCCACTTCATCCTCTGCAAAGACATGTTTCTGCAAAGGCAAGGGGATGCATTTACCTCTTGTCCATCTGCAAGGCTCTACTGTTTGCAGCAATTACTGCTTGCCTGCAGACTTCTCTAATCACAGAGCAGAGAAAAGAATTCTTCTAATTGCTGAGAGCTTTTTGTTTCCCAAAATAGTTGACCTTCTTCCTTTTTGAAGAAAAAACTTTCCTCTGCCTTTCTGCCTGCCTCCCCACCCCCTTCCTGCTGGCAGACATGAGAAGAGAACTGTGTTTGTTTTCACGGTAAATGGGAGGCCAGAGCAGTGACAAGGCTGATCTCACAGTTTCCAGCTGTAATATTAGATTTCTTTACAAATGCACATATGCAGAACTCAGAAACTAAACTATTCCAGTAAGAGCAAAATGCATAAAAGTCTCTCAGCTCAAAAAAACAAAACCCTGAAAGGTTTGAGTGGTGGCAGCATGGTTCTTGACATGAAAGCAAATACCCCGGCTAAGACACAAGGATTATTTGGGCCAAAACTGCTGAAATGCAGCTGAGCCTCTATTTCCACAAACAGGGATATGTCAGCTTTTCAAGTGTTGAAGATCCCAGATTTTACAGTAAAACTAGACAAAACTCGGCATTTTTAGATCACCTGAAACTGTCCCGTGAGGGCTCAGGGAAATAAATTCAAGGCCCACTTAGAGGAGGAAAAAAACAGCTATGATTAAAAGCTTTCCTTATCTCCCACTAACAGAGACAACTGTGTATCAGTCATTGTGACAATGCTGTTCTGCTGTTTTTAAGTTTGTGTAATTTTGATGAACAGAATTCTTGTCTTCAGCTTTATAATAACATCACTGATATTAAGGATTTACATTGGTCACTTTCAGACATTAAAGAGGTTTTTCTACTTAGTTTTTCTTTTCATTGGACAATGAGAAGAAGGACAGAAAAATATCTGGACACAAATTCAAACTAGATAAACAGGATTGTCAAAAGTAAACATTTAAATTTTTTACATAATATTTTTATGAACCCTAAAACATGTCTGATCTTCTGCTGGAAAAACTTAAAACTTCTCCAAATATGTCAAAGCTGAAATCTGAGCACGAAAGGAATTAAATAAATTAGATATAATCACTTGAGGGCTTTTAACGGGATTGTTCAGAATGTTTAGATAATGGGCATCCAAAGGTGCAAATCTGACCCAGTACTCCTAGCCCGGGCATTAACCTCATTATCTTTCCAGTTTTTATTAATGCTAAGTTCAAGGCAGAAGGATTAATACATTTATTTTTATTTTAATCAAAATGATTTCTCATGCACAGACCTTCAAATGGAGATTCACCAAGCAACACACTCTTCTGGAAGACTCTGAAATCCTTTTTTTCACTCTCAGCCCAGATGTCCTCTGGCCCCAGGAAGTTAATCCCAAGCCTGCAGACTCACCAACAGAGACCTGGAAGCCCTGAGACCTCCTGGCTCTAAGTGAGACTCACAGGTTCTTAGCTACAGCAGCTCCCAAGCAGACTAGCATGAGGGTAGGCTGCATTGCAGACAATTTGAAGGGTTTCCTTAAGAACAGGCACATTTCGTCAGCAAGCCTTTTTCACCTCTACTGGCAGATCAAAGCTGACTCTTTACCGTACATTTTGTTTCATTTTGTTCAGCTTTATAACAAAGATATTTTGTTGGGAAAGGTTCTGGACAGATCTAGCTGTCCACTAATTCTTACCTTCGAAAGATCTTTTATTTTTGTTGCAAGATCAGTGACATGGAAAAGATTTTTTGCTCACAGCATTGTAAGTAGTGTGGTGAGCCCTACGGTTACTTTGCAAGTTACCAAACAAACCTGACTTTTGTTCTTATTCTCTAGAGACCACCGGGACAGAGTCGGTGTGTGATCCAAAACCTGTGATGAGAAGCTTCAAATAGCAGATATTAAGAACTAGAGCATTGCTGCAGACCTGGGTGTTTCCAGCCCTGCCACTACCTTCTCTGGAGCATTTATTCATCAAGCACTTCAAGTCAGTGGGAGCTATTCCCATCCTTCCTCAGCATAGATGCTTGCAAATGAAATGACGATAGGAAGCACATTTCTTTCAAATCACAGAAACCTTATTTCAATTTGAGTTTTGGAAAAAATTTGGGAAGTACTAATTATTCCAGTTGGTTCATTCCAGGACAAGCAAAAAGAGAAGAAAAACAAGGCTCTTCAGCTCTTGCTGCAAAAGAGCAAAACAGACCCAAAGCAGCAGCAAAGAGAAGCAGAGGTATGAGGTAAAGTCCTTGGATGTGCCTTTGCAAGACATTACATCGCACCTCTCACTCTCTCCCAACCAGTCCCATTCCGACACCATGAAGTGGAGCAACCTGAGGTGGCTCTGGATTAGGCCAATTGGAGGCAGCTTCTCCATGACTGCACACCAGCTGGAAACTGCTCTTACCCAGCCATGCCCTCTTCAAGGCAAACTAGAGGAGACCATTGCCAGAGGTGCCCACTCCCCCACTCCCTGCCAAGCAGCAATTGCTCTTGATCAACACAGCTCTCAATTAACTCTCTGCACCTCTAGAGAAGCAACATGGACTCATTCTAGGATGTGGCTCAAATACTGACCAAACACATTATTAATTTTCAATAACGTGTGCTTGGTCTGTAAAAATGTCTCTCCTGCATAATACTTGTATCAAATTACTTCCACACTAAGCTTCTACTTACAGATTTTCTAGTGTGATTCAGTAAATTATTTATTCAGCCCCAAAATACTGCTATCTTTCTAAGTATGCATTTGGCTATCTCTTTAGATGTTTACAGTTTGTAATCTTTAAAAAAAATTATTGAACTGCAGATTTCATTATGGTAGAGTTATTCTGCAGCACATTATTCCATACATGGAATTTCAAGGAGATGATAAAAAGGAAAATAATCAGTTTATTTTGCTCACACTCCATCCATCCCATTTTGTTCATATCTAAAAGTACTAAGATTTTCTGGAGTAAGAAGTTTCATAGCTAACCTTTTCCTTATCCCTCTTTTGGCCCCAGTCCCCTATCAAAACACAATCTCCTACCCTGACAGAAAGAGCCCTTATGAATACAAATGCCTGCAGACAACTTTTTACTTGGCAGCTGTATAGCATTGTGGACTTATTATCCACGAAAGAGTTTTACTTTCCTCAGACTGGAATTAAAATGCATTAGAAAACCAAGAAAAATGTTGTTATTGCACATCACACTGGGTCAAGCAGCTTTAGAAAATCCCCAGAAGTAAAGGAGAAAACCATTCCCTTTTTTCCTGTACCATCAGTATCATCTGACCAACTGCTAATTGTACTGCTGAGGCTTTAAAGACCTCTATTCAGGTAAGTGCTGGCCAAAAAAAATCCCCTCTCATTCATCAAAGCACAAGTACTTTCAAGAGTAGCCTAGTAACACAGAAAGGACTTGAAAATCCTCAAAGTCCAGCCACCTATGGAGTGATCATGTGAAAAAATGTCAAAGAATCACTTTTGTAAACGCTTAAGACAACTGGTACTGAGTGGTAAATACAAAATACTGTTTAATTGCAATTTTCAAAAATTCTTCCTGCTTTCAGTCATTATATGTCTGTCCCTCTGATAGAAACGGGAATTCTTTCAGTTTTCAAGCCTGTGCTCTCCTTTCATTGCAATGAGGACCTAATTCAGAGCTTTAAACTGTGTTCTGCAATGCATAATTAATCTGGCTTCATAGAGACCTGGACAAAAGACCCCATTCAATCTTCAGCTCCTTCCCCCTGAGATATTGTTATTTCTAAAAACTCCTGCCAGCTGGGCTGGAGGGAAATCTCAGCACTGTGGGAGAATGAACAAACTACAGGCCTCCAAGGGATTTGAAGTAACTATCTGACTAAATTGGATTAGAAAGTAAGGAAGGGGAGGGGAAGGAGGGCTTATTCTGAAGTCTACAAAAGCTCATAAAAAATTCTTAGAAGATTTTCATATGGTGAAGGAGAGAGAAATATGCAAGTTTTTATAAAAAAACTGAGAAAGAATTTTAAAACATGCGTGAGCCAATACACTTGGGGATATTTGAAGGGATTACTGCCGGTATTATTTCAGGAAAACTGTTGTGTCTGCCTTGGAGCTTTGAAATGGCATTTCTATGCAAAATCTGGGCTGCCCTGCTATCCAAAATTGTCATACTTTCCTTCCAGGTATTTGATACATATCCTGTTTGAACCTATAATGTAACCTAACCATAAGTTGCTTTATGTTTCCTCCAAAGCATATTGCCATTAAAAGCCTCTGCCCAGAAGGATTTCAAAGGGCTATGGAAAAACAAATTCAGTCTTGTTAAGAGAGCCAGCGCCCTGCTTTCGTTCCCCCCAAGCTCATTCTCCAGTGTGTCAGTGACGCTGCCCAGATCACCTGGCCATCTCTCACACTTTTCACAATATTTTTAGCAGGCACATACTCAGGACTATTGCCCCATTTGCCAGCAGACCTTTTGGAAATCAAGGTGGAAAAAGCTCAGAGCCCCTTTGGGAGAGTGGGTGCCTGGAGGAAAAGATGCTTTGAGCTCTCTGTCTCCCCTGGCTGGCTCTGCTGACCCCCTGACAGGGACCGGCTGCTTGCAGGCTCTCTGCTCCTGCAGCACTAATGCTGGGAAGTTATGTGGGTTTAGCCAGGATGAAACTTGGCTCACTTGCTTCAGAAATATTTTCATAAGTCAGATCTTTTAGCCGCCCTAACCAGCACTCCTCATATTAAAATGGGCAGCCATTACTTACAACAGCAGTGACTTCTCTACAGTCAAAACAAACAAAAATATTCCCTAAAAGTTGCTCTTAGAACTCACATGTTGTCATGGAGTAAAAACTGTGGTACTTTTCAGAGGTCTGGCATGCACTGAAGAGATCAGTATACACAATGAAAAATGCACCCTGCTGGATGATGCATCTGCGTAAAGATGAGTGCACAAAAATTACAACACATCAGAGCAATCCTAATCAGTCCTAACCAAAGCCAAACATTTGTGCTTTTTCTTTATCATCATTTTCTATTTCTAGATTATTTGTCACAGAATAATTTTCTGTGATCTCCCTTTTCCCTGGGGAGGAAGTGCGGGGAAGAAAGAGGGGACAAGGATTTAGAAAAATTTAAGAAAAATTTTTGAAAAGGAGAAAACAAGATTCAGCAAAATCTTTTAAAAGAGTGGAGTCTTTTTTTAAGGGTGTCACTTCATAAAGAAACACTTGTATGTAACCTAGCAACAGCAACAACAAAAGCACTGGTAGCTCATATTCCAGACAAACAGAGAAATGTTTAAAACATTAACTTGTTATATAAAATCCATACAGTCCCTTTCCAGTTTCTTTAATTCCTGGGGTGCAGTAAAAGCAAGACAACACCACCCCCACTTTTTCTTTCCCAGCCAACATAATGAGCCACTTTGGATTGTGTGCAAATGTTATCACAAGTTGTTGGATGCTGTAAAATCCATATTGAGGCATCGCATCAAAAATCCTTACTCACAACAGTAATCTAACAACTGAATAACACTGTGGCATTTCTTGAAAGGGACAATGAAAGGTTTCACATCTGTGAAAGAAAAAGCCTGGTGGAGGTTAAAAAAACCAGTGTCATTCAGGTAATGTATCCTGAGTAGTGCTAACAAAAAAGATCTACCTAAATTAGCCCTGATTTTCCTCAACTGACAAAAAATCTCAAGGTCTCAAAAAATTGGCAGCAAAGACTGCAAGGAGCAAAGGACAGACAGTCCAAGCCAGGGCAGCAAAAGTCAGTATTAAATCCCATCCCTACACTCTGGACTCTGCATTGCACTGCTCCAAGCAGGAGACCACACTGACAATCTGCTGCCAGATGACACTTTCCCCACAGGGGCTCACCCACCACGCTCAGGACCTTTCCTAGCAATGCACAAGCAGCCCTCCTCACTCCCAGACTGACCCATCTTCTCCAGGCCACCCATGGAGCTGGCACCACATGGAGAGCCTGGAGAAATTCTGAAGTGCACCCAGGACAGGAGCAGAGCCAGAGCAACCATTATGGGTGTGCAGGCAAAACTCAAATCTGCTGCTTCAGTGAAAAAAATATCTTGTTCTCTCTGCAAGGATGACAGAAGTTTGGCAGCAGCACTAGGCAGGTGATGGAGGGAGAAAAAGGGGAGACTGGCAAGGCTGCAGATTTCTGCAAAGGGGCTTAGGCTCGCTCCTCCTGCAAGAAAGGGGAAAGGGTGTGTCTGGAAAGGAAAGCGGGAGAGACTGGGATTTGCTATTCTTACTCCTCTGTTAAAGGTGGAGAGGGCATAGAGCAGAGCTGTCTGCCTCCTGAGGAAGAAGGTCCTTGCCCCCAGCCACACCATACAGAAGGACTGGGGCATGGAACAAGACTTCCATTCATACACCTCCAGGAGTATTTCTTCCTTAGAGAAGGAAACAAAGGCATAGCAAGAAGCAGGATTTCAGAATCCTGCATCTAACAGAAAGGGTCAAAGAGGAACTTGAAACTTTTGGACAAAACTTATTCATCCCCATGCATTTGTGCAATGCTAGGAAGCTAAACAGACACCCTGCTGCTCAGCCTGCTCCCACACCTGGGGGATGCTCAGCCCAGCCCGTCTCACCCTGCATCTGCCAGCTGACCCACTCTGCAGTTGCTCCCTAACTTGCTCCACTCACACACACACATACTCCTCTGCATATAAATACTGAACCCAGCAGATGAAGCAGATCAGCCAAATAACACCACAGCAATGTGACTCGCTTCGAATGACAGAAGTGAAACAGTTCGGCCCAGCCCAGCTCCGTGGGGCCAGCAGTGCCACAGGCACGGTGGTGGTCTCCACCACCCCCAGCTGCCTGCTCCCAAGGGCTCTCATCCAGCCACCTCTGCCCCCACAGCCCCGACACACAACGCTTTCATCCACCATAAACATCACGGGAAATTTTAACTCGGTTTTGTTAACTCTGCATCAGCTGCCACATTGAAAACCCACCAAAAAATCTCTTAAAATGGGATAAGTTAATATCAAAAGAGGAAGCGGAGCTCTTCAGCAATAACTTTGTCTGCTATGGGCCACTTCAGCTCCACTCCTCAAAATCTACTGTCTGCCTCATCTCACAAAAATAGCTCATTAACTTCCCTTCTCTTAGTGCTTACTCCATGTTTTAAAAGTGTACTCAAATAACCCAGAGAGCTTTTAGTTCCTTCTTTCCCTCCACCCTTCTTCTTCCAAACATTGGGCTTTAATTGACAGTAATCCCCAGTAAAAAACAAAGGTACAAGGGCCTGAGACTAAGACAAAATTGAGGAATGGAAGGCCAAATTTTCCCATCATTTACTCTGCTATCACCTTGGGTTTACAAAGAAGAAAAAAATAAAGAAATTTGACTATTACATCCTCAAAAGGAGGAAGCAGCCTGTCTTCTATATATGTCCCAGATCTAAACAGCCCAAGAAATTTCCACAGAGGGACTGCCACAGCATGAAAAACAGGCACAGAAATACTCCAGAGCACACCTGGTGACAGTCCCATATCCATCCTCAGGAGCACAGTGCTGAGCATGCACGCTGTGTAACCCCTCTTGTTTTCAGCTGCCTCCTTCATAAGCTACAAACTGCACTGACCCACCTATCCCACCTTGTCCTAATCGCCCTGTTGGAATGTAATCCTTCAAAATTTTGAGTCTTGTAAATGCAGTTACTTAATGTTATCCAAAGGGTTTAAACTGGGAATAAAAACTTCAAATGTTGCTTAAATGTAATACAAAAATGAAAAAAAAATGTTTCCCACTCAGCTATAACAATTAGTTGTGCATAGGAAATAACTCAGGATAGAAATTTCTAACTTTAAAGTTCAACAGATCCTGCTGAAATACACAATATATAGAACCATGTATTTTAAGCATTTAAAAAAAAAAAAAGTTCTTTGGAAAACATACCAAGAAGACAGTGGTGTAAATGTAACACTGACTCAAATTTTGGGCAAAAGAATTCTTAGAATTTGTCAATTTTACAAGTGTCCAGTATTATAGTAAGAGCAATTAAATCCAGAAGAAATATTTTGGCTTGTCAGCTCTAATAAGGATGATATTGCAGAGACTCTCAGAAGAGGGGAGATCCAAGCCCAGTCCCAGACACACCACGCTGAGGTCAGAAGATTTCCATTTGCTTGGCTCTATTAGCCTGGGTAGAACAATCTGTTGTATTACTGCTTTGTGCCCAGTCTAGGATGTCCCATGTGACTCCTGCTGCACCAAAACCAATGCAAAATAAAAACTCCATTATCAGAAATGCTGATAATAAACCCTCTAAAAACTATATAGGAAGCATTTTTAATGAAGTAAGGAGATGAGGTGGATCCAAAGGCAAACTAATCTATTTGATCAAACATTGCAAAATATTATCAACATTGAAATTCCTTTTTATCCCAGGACGCGTTCTTCAGATTGCATAAAGGCATTACATATCCCTAAATTTCAGCATGGGTTATTGACGATTCACAGCCCTGAAATGCAGCATAGACCTCTTCTGCTTATGCTGTAAAAATACTCTGTGGTCTTGCTTAATAACAGTTGTGGAGAGCACAAAAATAGTCAGGGGAAAGAGCTGAGAGCAGGATGTACTGTCTCCTGGCGTACTGCTCGGCACACGTTCCACCAAACTGCAGCTCGGGGAGCAAATGAGTGATGACACAAACACACACGTGTGCTCTCCCTCCCACCCAGGTGGTATTTTTATTTCTAACCTCCCTTTCCCTGGGTAGCAGGGAAGGTTTGACAGAGCCAGCAGGTGTCACATGGGATGCTTAGGAGATGGCAGGCTCTGGCCTGAGTTTTAGCCACTGACCACAAAGTACAAAGCAGTTTAAAGCTTAGGCTGAAGTTTTTGTTGAAGAGATGTCATTATAGATGGGGGGCATGAGACTAGGAGCACGTGATGAAGGCAAGCCTTGGTACCTCAGACATGACAAGTCTAAGGCAGACCTGACAGCAATAACGTTCTGCAAGAGGAAAGTTTGTGGGAGCCATGTGGGCCCAGGTCCCTGGGCTTTGGTCAGCAGACCTATCCCCTGCCCTGCTGCCATCCAGGTGTGCTGCAATCACTACAACAGTCTTAGTGATCAGCTGGTTCAAAGACCACCCTGGTTAAAACAGCCTTACGTGGGCTGCTCGATGCACTAAAGCTCTGTACGAACTCATGGTTTAATGACTACAGCTCTGCAGGCATCAGCCTTTCTCCAGGCTATTCATGGCACCTGCTGCCACAGAGACAACATCCAAACCCCTGAAAGGAAAGCTGTCATCTAAGTTGTGCCACTGTGTATTATTCCAGAGACATAGAAACTGACTAAATGGCAACTTTAAAAATGTCTTTTTTCTAGGAGGTATTTGTTTCATTCAGGTGATGGGTCTTATTTCAAAAATTAGTGCTAAAGGCATACATATTCCCCATTCCTTCACAAAATCAGAGAAAAGGGACTAGCATTACAAGACATCCCACCAAAAAAGAAGCTATTTTGTCCTCTGGAACAAGAGGACACAGCATGAGCCTCCTCCCATACATACCAGGACCAACTTCATGGATGCCACACTCATGTAACTCACACCAAAAAAGAACTGAAGAAAGAAAACCCTACTAGTGGAAGGGAGGTGTCTCTGCTTTCTCATCTTAGACATTTTAAAGAAAAAAAAAAAAAAAAACAAAATGGGAGAGAGAAGAAAGAAAACAGTCCCTCCTAGCTCCAACTTTCTGAAGATTACTGGGATCAGAAAGTTGAATAATGAATGACACTTTAAAATAAAAAGCCATCTACATGATATTTTGAGTCCTCTGGTAGATTCAATTCCCTTTTCAAGCATCCTTTAAAAGTGAATTAGGAAATGGAGATTAGATCAAAGTTGGCATGGGAAGAAAAAAGAAAACAAAAAAAAATCAACCACTCATTTGTTATTGAAATGTTTAATCTAAACCTTTTTCTTGTTTAAAAATAGAAACTATTTATAAGACAGTGTGTGCTTTAATTGAATGCAAGAAACAAGCCAATAATTAAAAGTTCAAAAAAAGGTTTAAACTCAAACATAGTTTTGCAACTACAGTTACAGCCAGATTACAAAATTCCTTTCACACAATGCACATAGCACCCTTTGAGACTTAATGACATTCTGCAGCTGGGGTAGTATGAATCTGAGTTCTTTCTGTTCTGACTTATTTACTTCTGCAAGAAAATTCCCCATGGCAACTGGCCAAAGGGGCTTGTCTCCTTAGTGTGTGAAATGTGAGCAGATACAAACTTGACACCATATTTCATCCCCTCGCCTTCCCTCGTGTCTGCATTCCTAACTGTAAATTAAGGGGTGGCACTGACCGTTCTGGGGTAGCAGGAAGCAGCTTATTCAGAAAGATAGGAAGTGACAAAGGAGGAAAAGAAAAACACATTGCAATGCTTCAAGGCAGTTTATGAAACTATGGTGAGATTCTTCTCACCCATAACCAAGACAAGCTGAAATTGTGCAACAGCTGATTCCCTTCTGAAAATATGACAGTTTTTTCCTTTTAGTGACCTTTTAGAGATGCATTTATCTCTGGTTCTAAACAGAAATCAGTAGAAATTTGTCAATACTTGATAATGCACATCTGTACTTGCTGCAGCACCCCTCTCAATTGCAGTCTCTTTTCAGGAATGTAAGTTAGGATTTTCCTGTGTGGAGGGTCCACTAAAACACAGAATACTTCTGCAGCACAGTCTGCCAAAGCTGATTATGAAAGAGGCAATTTGGAACATGGAGCCTCAATCTGGACTTTAGAAAACAAGAGGCACCTGGGAAATGATGTGCAACTCTCAGAGACTCTAAATACACTCTGGCAAAACCAAAATTCCCCTAAGGACCTCAGTCAGCCAAGGGTGAGACCGTGACCTTGGACACATGTTTACCCTTCTTGGAGCTGATATGCATAATGCATCTGCTATTTTAGCTAAGGGATACCATCATCCTGGTTTTACCTCCAATTCCTGACTTCACAGCTATGTTTAGGAGTGACACCAATAAAACTTACTTAAAAGATTTTTAGTTAACAAGGTACATTTTCTGAGAAAGCCTGAGAGAGTCTTAAAATATTTCTATCCACTTCTAAGCACACTCTAAAATGTGCCATGGTTATGGGTCTATGCCTAGCTATTGTGTCCTACACACTAAAGATTTTCAGGCTGCAGGCTGCCCTGGAGAAAATCATGTGATTCTTTCTGGCATATGGAGACATCCAATTTTGTCACCCCCAAAAATGTCATTGCTATGGGTGTGACAATATTTTAATTCATTTCACTTGAAATAAGGGTGTCTTACTAGAAGTTTCAAGGAACAAGAGCAAAACCAAAGTTCTGACAGTCCAACCATGTTTTGTTTGTTGCCATTTTAAATTTAGAAACAAACAAGATCAAAAAAATTTGTTCAGTCCTGCATCCTCTCCACGGACTGCAGAGGACCCAGCCATTGGTGCCAAGAGCACCTCACAGTAGCTGTGTTCACACCTTGGTTCCCCACAGGGGCTGGAATCTTGTTCAGACTGGCTGCAGTGAAGAGGCATTCCAGAGCAGGGAAGCTGAGCCAGGTGAGTACAATCTGCATCCACTCATCTCAACCTGCAGAGTACTCTCCATGCTAGCCCAAACAAGTGAGAACAGATTAATCTGTGCAAAAATTATCCCAAAAACACTATCAGTGTAACTGACTCTACTCAAAATTCTTGCAAAGTTTAGTGATAAAATTCTCATTTAAATAAATGGAAAACAAGGTTGGAAATTTTGAAGGAAAACCCAGGAAGCTGCTACCAACAGAAGGAATCAGCAGGCCAAATTCTGAAGATTTTCCTCTGCCTGTGCTAAAGCCTGCTGCAGAAAGTCTCCCATTAACATCTGTGTAACAGCTACTGGATCTGTGAGATGTAGCAATCAAACATGAATGTGATTAAAGCCTGCTTGGCCAGGGTTTATAACAGAAACAGAAATGCAAATGTCAAATAGTGAATGGCAAATTAGAGCTCCCAGATTATTGTTTTAGCAGTTCTCTGCAAAAGACAAAAACAAGTGATGTAAGCATTTCAAGAGGCTCAAACTATAAATTCTTTGGGCACTGCCAGAGAAGTGTTAGATACAGTCCCTTATGCTTCTAGGAGAATACTACTGAAGCAACTGCTCACTACTGAGAAGAAATCAGCAAACAAATCAGCTAACAAATGAAAGGAAGAGAGAGAAAAGCCTGTTCAGAAAAGCAGGAAAGCTTTAAGTGCAGTTAAATTCCTGAGAGGGAATGGAGGCAGGTGAAGGAGAGGGCTTTTACACCACCATCCAAAATAGGTAAAAGGATGAAGGGAGGGGGAAAATGATTTTGTCTTTTATTTGGGAAGCAGAGCAGCAATGCCAAGACTTGAGATCCTAGGAACAAAATGAAAGAGGACATGTAGTCTAGGGTATTTGTAGTCCTACCTTGCCATGCACTGCAGTATGGCAAAACAGGTCACATGCTGTTTTGGTGTTGCTACCAGGGTGTGACACAAGATTTGTTTATTCTGAAAGGAGAGAAAGGGCTGCTGTATTACATCTTCAGCTATTTAAGCTCCTGCCATGAAAGAACTTGTGCATCTTCAGAACTGCACACCAGCAGAAAGCTGGCAGAAAACTACCTAACTGCTGTTGGCTCAGAAACATTTCCAAAACAGACCCTCCTGCTTCCTTGGCTAGGAGGAGAGATTGTAGTAGTTACTCGACCACTTAACACCTAAGGAGGTCTTAACTGGCCAACTGTGACCCAATTCTTCTCCGTCACAATAGCAAAAGAGTCAGAAGAGAGTAAAAAGTATTGGCTGGGAAGCAGGGGGAGAACAGCAGAGGGGTACATGCACAGAGAAGTCCTACCTCAGTGTCTAAGCAGCATCTCTTGGAGGAACAGCACAATGTAACTGTTCAGAAAAGGATAGGCTTATAGGAGTTTACATGTTCTCACAAGCTACAATAGTAAAAGAACATTTTTTAAAGAAATAAAAAAAAGAAGCAGTTAGGGTCAGAAAAATTGTTCATCAGCTCTAAAACAAGAATTTGGCAATACTAAGTCAGCTGTTTCATATCATTTCAAAATAGATGGGTTTGGGTTACTTTCCTCTTTTTAAAGGGTTTTTTTCCCCCTCCCCAGCACCATTACTTAAGTTCACATAAAAGGTCAAAACAACTAAAGAGTGGAAAAAATCACAAACATTAGCTGAGGTTCAAAAGGCAATTACTCTATAGAACATGATTTTGACTTTCTATTAAAGGGACCTGCTTTAAACAAATCCTAAGATAGCACAGGCTGGCACTAAAACATTTCTGTCAGGAGGGCCACTTTGATTCATAGTGCCCAAAAATCTGTTCCAGCTACTTTTAAGCTCAGGCTCTGTGGGGCCTGAGTCTGTAGAGCCAGGATGAACCAGACACTTTTTAAATGCTGGGCTTTTGAGAAAACAGATCAGCAGTCAACTTTTTCAAGACAGCTTTCATATTTTAAAGAGTTATCTGTTTAGGGATGTGGGTTGTTGATTTTTGGCTTTGGGTTTTTTTTTTAATACAGAAAAAATTCTAAAGGAGTTGACACTTGGAGAACAGGTGACATGGGCTGACTGAAAAGCACTCCCTGTAGATGTGGAGTCTGAAGGAAATATCAGGCACCATCAAATATATTCTCAAATTTACTTAAAACACACGTTCATTTTTTGTCCTACAAAGGTCTTTGAAAATACTGTGCAGCAGCTAGGATTGCTCGACTGACTTAAATTACTCAACTCAGTGTACTAAATGCATGCTAGCTGTCCCAGGAGTTTATATATAAGCCTCCCTATTTCACAACAGTGTCTTTAACAGCCTGTGCACCATCCTCCCAGAGCAGCTTTCTCTCCCCAAGCTTCACTCACACTCACCACTTCAGTCCACCCTTTGATTTCATGTTCCTGAAGGCCAGTGTTTCACATTCACTCTGGCATTTAGGCACATGATGATGGAGGACAAAGCTGCTAATGGTCTCCAGAACAGGGAAGCCCCTGTCCCTTTCCAAGCAAGGCAAGAAAGTGCTGTTCCGGAGTGGCAAGGACTCAAATTTTAAGTAAACTTTGACAATTCCACATCATCAGTTGTCAGGTTTCTGCAACCTGGGAAAAATCAGCCCATAGGGCATTACTCTCCCTAGCACTTTGGTTTCAGAGGGAGTGAGACACTGACACCCCCATGGCTGCTCACTGAGGTTGGCCCAGGCCCTCAGAGGTGTCCCTTGGTGAGCACACCTTTTGATACCTCCACTGAAGCTCACTGCGATTTTGCCCTCAGATCCCCACTTTAGTATGAGTTAAGCCCATCTAGACAAACAGGTTCATTGAAGTTCTTGTGACCTCCATGGCTAACAGATTCAGCAAAGATAAAAAGCTGAAAGTCCTTGGAGGAGCTTTCACTTCCACTCATTAACTGCAAGGATCATACTGAGTAAGGAATCTTGCCTTCAGTAGACTTTGTTTTTAAATTATAAGAAAAAGAACAAACCTCAGGTCTTTTGCTCCTAGAGAAAAGAGAGTGGAATAAATTTTGTGTAATTTTCACTCTTGCTGAGACTGTTAGCTGGCATTTATACCATTGAGACCCATATTATCATCCATGAGCTTGGCACCTCAGCAACTTATCACAGATGAGCAAGCAGTTAAATCAGAGCTGAGGCTCCTGTCTCAGCAACATCCCACCAAAGAATTCTCAGGGGTAGAAATTTACAAAGGCAGCGACTGAGATCAATGGCACCCTCCCAGACTGATCTTGAGAAATGCACAGGAGTTTAGGCATTCCCCCACTCTTGCTGTCCTCTGCTGGATTTCTTTCAAATCAGGCTGCCAGATTTTACCCTAAGAAGGACACTAATGACAGGCAATCCCAAGCAACATCAAGTTCCTGAGAAATCAGTAAAGATGTCTGCCTGCAGAGTGAGAGCTTCCTTTCTCACTCCTGGTGTTATAGTCTAAAACTGCACTCAGCTGTAGGATTTTAGAGCATTTCAATTTCCATTCCGACATGCAGCACAAGAGTGCCTATGGAGCCAAAAGAATTTGGGCCAAACCACTAAGAGTTTTCATCTTTACTAACATGCAGTTGACCACACACTGCTGGGCAAGGCATGCAGTCAGCTTTGCTTATATCAGCTTACTGTAAAGACCACAGACTTGTAAATTGTGAAGTTTCCTCTCACACAGAATTGGGAAGGAAAGGAAGTTCTGCTGATGTTGTGCTGAGTAGCATTTTTTTTTCCCAAAAAAGGAAGTGTCCTCATAATAGTAACATTGTTGGATGTATTTACTATCAAGCTCACCAAGGCACTTGCTTTTCCTTTTTATGTTATTTGTATCTTTCACCACAATCATGTTAGCAGCTGAGCAAACATCATTCCAGCTTTGAGGGAGCGGGTTAAAAATACTGTCTCCTGCTCAAAAAAAAATGTTCTGCTCATTTGGAACAAGTCTATGCTACAGCATTTCAGCACTTCACACCCACCAATCTCAAAGGACTTCACTCTCAGAATGAGAGTATATGCAAATTCACAACTTCCCTTCTGAATAGATAACCAGTTTTGAAAGTG
The DNA here is from genome assembly GCA_020086605.1 of Lanius collurio. Lineage (NCBI taxonomy): Eukaryota > Metazoa > Chordata > Aves > Passeriformes > Laniidae > Lanius > Lanius collurio. The sequence goes on along the minus strand of JACBWW010000002.1, from coordinate 35,484,727 downwards.
AGGAAATATGTACCAATTATTTTTAAAACTGGAAGCCTGGAGTTAGACTTCTAGGCTTATTGTTTGCTTTTCCAGAGATATAAAACTTCCATTATGCATTTTCAAAAATGGATATTCAACTTGTCTGAATTTCAGCACTTATAGCTATTCAGATATTTTTACGTATTAAGATATTTTTAAAATATCTTAATATAAATCTTTAAAATATAAAACATTCATATCTTTTTTCACAGAGCCATCCAGCTAAATTAAAAGTTAATTTTTGATACAAGTTCTTTATTTAGGCATAAACATTAACTAAGTATTTATTCATGTCTGCAAATAGAGATGTAGTGATTTGCACTGATAACAGGGAGACTAGTTATCACTCTCTACAACTGAATCTTAAATCTATAAAAAAAAAGATGCCTCAAAAGAAGCAAGTTGATCCACAGACACAAACACACACTTGTGCACACATATTTTTAGGAAAGGGACCAAGGACAATGATACCTGCCTCCATTGTTCCCCCAATCCAGCCATTCCCAAAGATTGCTCTCCCTACCAAAGCTCTTTAATGAAGTTTGTAAATTTCAAATACGTAAATTAATTAAAAAAAAAAAAAAACCTTATTCTGGGGATGTTCTTATTCTGGATAATAGGAATTCCATCTAAATAAAGTCTGGCTTAAAATTCCCTTACTTTACCAGAAAGGATTTCAAATGATTTATCAAAATTCTGCTTCAGGTATCAGAGTAGTAACAGCACTGTTACAATCCAAATCCCACAGATTATAGATATCAGTTTAATCTATAAACTCAACCTTTCATCTTATTGTTCCAATACAGCTTGATCCAGTTTGGCTTCTTCCTGAGCTTCCAGACCTGGAAGAAGTAAAGAGCTGAAATCCAGTCTAAGCATATGCAATGTTCTTCATTTTACCTCATAAACACTGTGCTCCTAGACATTAGTCGAGTTGCATTTGAGTGCAATACCCCAGGGTAAGCAGATGCAATGGAACATTCCCATATGTAATAATCACTCTAACAGGAGTACTAAAGCACATATCTCCTAGCACCATGAGAAGGCAGAGCTGAAGGCCATGCTGACCAGCTGGATAGAGTAGTTTAACACTATCTTGGTGAACATATCTGGATCTAGGACTTAGCTCAATATATAGCAAAATGAACAAGATAGGGAAATTGTTTGTTTGTAAAAATGCAAATCAATTTTCTCCCAAGACCACAGTATATTCTAATTCAGGTTTTGATATGAGGCACTATCCACGGCAAATAGAACAAAGTAGTATTTTTTCACATGAGAAAGATCATAAATTGCTGTCTTCATAGAAGCATTCACTGCCCCTCTGAAGACCAGGAAGGACAGGAACAGCCAAGGCTTGGGAAAAAGCTCAGTCTTCCATCATGATCCTCTCATAATACAGATCTACATTTGCCATCTGCAAGGAGTCCACATCTAAATGCATCAGTCCACTGGATTTTTCTGAGCACAAGGAACAGCTTTCCTTTGTCTACTTGCTAATTTAAATTCTAATTAGAAAAATAAAAAATAAGTAAGAAGAATTCAAGACTTACACTTGTTTTCTCCTCTCAAAGAAAAATTCTTAAATAATTTGCATTCTTAATTAGTACAGAAGAGTATAATAAAGTACAAGGAGATCAAAATTCCAGCATAACAAAAGCAGGATGTGTGGAAAATATAAACAACTTGATTCAGTAAGCATGCAATGGATTGAGGCCTGTTTGTCACCAGATCTGTCCGAGCTTCCCCCTGGAGTGAAACTCAAGAAGTATACATGGACAAAAGCATGTCAGGGCTTGGTGGGGAAGCCAATACAAGAATAGCTGCAGTAGTAACACTGTTCCACATTCATGAAGATCTTGGGTTACCAAGATAAATTCAGCTACAAGACTCACCCTTGTGCATTCTTAACCCTTTCACTGCAGGATCCCTTCACACTGGGTAGTGAGGGGAGTGCAGAGGGGAAATGTTAGGAAATCTCAGAAAGGGCTGTTTCTTCTGGCTAACTGACACATTTGCTATCACTCAGATTTAATCTTTCTAGAAATTTAAAGTCTTATTTAAGAGGTAATGGATACTGCTGTGGCTATAAAGTACTTTGCCATTAAACCATATTGATGTGATTAAGTCAGTTATTTTCCTCACATACTGAGGCATAAGACCTGCTCATCCCAGTCTCCACAAATGCAAAATTAATATTTTTTAAACGCTTATTTATACTTCTTCCATGCCATTTTGTGAAAGATTTCACTTCCTTCACCTGATAAAAGGCATCATTTGAGTTAATGGCTTTCTTTTCCAATTTCCAGATGCTCTGCTATCTGCAGTGATAAGGGGCAGCAGCTACAATTTTCTTATCTTTCTGAATAACAATATTACAAAACAATTATTTCAAATTTTTCAGTTTTATGCTAGCTGGAACCTCTAATCTTCACTTTTAACCATACATTAGTGAAGACAATACAGAGGAAAGAACATTCCATCACCAAGACATCTCATTAAATTTCTTATTTTAAAAAGATATTGTGTAAAACCTCTTAATAAATGTTTTATTGTGTGCTTGACTGTGGGTTTTAAAAATATTCATTTATGTACTTGTTGTGGAAGAAGCAGGTATAGTGTAATGTTTGAAAAAAGAAAATTTGAGATTTTTTTCACCTGAAATTGATCACAAGAAATAGATGAAATATTGCAACAAAGCCTACTGATATGATAGTCAAGTTCAAAACCTATCAGTGGGTCAAATTCCAGCTATGTTTCTATCAACAGAGGCTTGCTCCGTTCTTGCTCTTCCAGAATTTTATTTTGTGACTGCTCTGTCTGTGCCAATGCCTCATCTGTAACATGGGGATCCATAAATAGTTCCCTCCATGACAAGAGAACTGTAGGAATAGAGCCATGAATTTTGGGATAAATGACAAACAAGCATTGAAAGGGGACGTGGAATTACCAAGACAGAAAAACTCACAGCAAGTATCAAAACTTGTGGTCTACAGAGTAGGATACAGAATCAAGAGTCACGTTAATGCCAGATAAACTGCAAGAATAGAGAACACTGAAAGCTCCTTGTGGCTTCTTAGCAAAGCATGGATGTTGGTGTACCCCTCTCCCTCCAAACAGCTTTCCAAGGCTGCAGTGGAAAAAGCCCTGATAATAGACTGAAATCAGCCCCATGTACAAGAGCTGAGGCGGCCAGCTCGATCCCAGCAGCAGCCAGTCCTTCCTCACTCAGATCCAAGCAGTCAGGTTGAATCCCACTCTGAACTCTTCACCTCCTCTCCAGCACGCTTCCCCTCTAAATATAAACTGCACTGCTGACATGATTGCAGCTGGTACTAATCTTTTCAGATGTTTTCCATGTTGTCCTTGGTTTTGTTTGCTACATTAAATCAGGGAAAATTCAGATTTTCCCTGATTTAATGCAGCAACAAAGAAGTTATAAATATATGTAAATTCAAAAAAATGTTGATAAGAAAACATAGGAACCAACAGATGGGTGTAAGAAGGGGGAAAAGAGATTCACAGCAAACGATTGGATGGGCCTGAATTAAGTTGAGCTAATAATATTAACGTAAAACATTAAATATCTTGCAAGTGTTAGAACATCTTTCATCTGTAATTCTGATAGAAACAAAGCTGTACACTCTGAATAAACATGTTTGCACCAGAGATCTTTGAACTCTTATTACACAACAAACTATTCAGAGCTGAGGTTCCCCTGGTACTTGAGCAACTAGAGAAAAAACCTGCAGGAGAAAAATTGTAGATAGCAATTGCCTGCAGCTTGTGTCATTCAGTGAAAATACACGAACTTCAGCTAAACTCTGTGTACACAGCTGTGGGAGTACATAAAAATTTAAAAATTACAAGCCTTTCTAAGAATTCACAGCAAAATGCAAACTAGGATGAATAAAAGTAGGGAAACATTGTGTACCCTAACAGAGGAAAATTCTCATGCTATTAGATCTCTAACTTCTTTGTGAAAACACATTTGAAGTGAGAGCAATAGGAGGCTGCTTCTTTCGCTGTTGCAGAGTGGTGAACACTGCCATGGTATGCAGACAATCCGGGGCAGTTCAGCAATCACCCAGACTTGCTCTGTGTCACTCCTGGTTTTTCCATTGCCATAAAATTGGTGGAGGTGTGAGTTTTGGAGGTGAGGCAGCAGGGATGGGGTTCAGAGTTCTGAGCCAAAGAAAGGGAATGGGGAAAGACCTGCTAAAAAACTTTACCAACCCAACACACGTGTGAAAAGATGCCAATATTATCTGAGCAACAAAAGGACCAAAGAGAGCTGAAAAATGCCAGAGCCCCGTTTTCCCGGTATAACCAGCTGTCACTAACTTCAACCTCACAAAGAGAACAAGGTTTGATATTGAAGGAAAGTTTAGGAGAGGATGTGCTTGCAGTTGCATCTACTACATGTTACAGTTCCTCCTGTGCCTGCATGGCCAAGCTGGAGGGCAAATGGATACAAAGGCATAATCAGGTTCTCATTAAACAGCTACAGTCCAAGTACCTACATGCTCTAGATGTATTTAGTTGTCATACTGCGGGCTGCTGTGCTTTTCACCATGACTACCAATAAACAAGCTTTCCTATTAATATTTTACAGAATTTTCCTACATCTCCCTCTTCTTTTAACATTGAATGCCCCTTAATTCACCCAAAAACTTGCATAAACATACAGGAAGACAAGGGAAGGAGGCTGTTGCTGTTTGATGAACTCATGTATAGTTCATCATAAAATGTTTGGTCAGAAGCTAGTGTACAAAATCATGTATCCATATCAAGCTGTAATAAGCATAGATTTATGTATTTGAATGTTTTTATGCATTTGTTGCATGCTCGAAAGGAACTTTAAACTTGTAGATTTATCACTGTGATACCTTCTGTTTCTCTTTCTTCAGGTGGGCATTTATCCCAAAGACTGACCCTATGCACGTCAAAAGTCCATCAGCTGTGAAGACAAGTGAGGAAGAGGGACGAGATAACAAAATAATACTAGCAAAACAAGAGGATTTGGTTGTTATGCACTGGAAAACCATAATAATGTCCCTACATTTGTAAAGGACCCTGCCCCTGTGAGCTTTGTTTTGCTCCCAGCCCAAACAGCCCCGTTTCTGCCACTGGGAGCGTAAGGATAACCAACAAAATCCCCACTGAGGGTTACTGTGCACATGCTTGAATGAATGACAACTCTTTAACGCATTTAAGAACTCATTACATTATGTACATTTTAAATAAAAAGAATAGGACAGTTTTGTGCCTTAAAAAAGTCTCTAAATACTATGCTTCGGGACACAAACAGATTCCCTTCAGTAGTCAGTCTAATTTATATCCTCTATACCACATTATGCACTGACCAGTTGCTCATAAAGAGCCTTTCTTGCTGGAAAGCACTAGATATTCACTGCCACTTGGGTACCAGGACACAAATTGCCGGATTTGGAAAACCGCAGCTCCTGTGTTTCTGTGTCCGTAGCTAGGGATAAAATAATGCAGACTAATGCCCTATTAACTGTCTTGTTAGATGGCTAGTACTACACCAGTAATTTCAGTTAACTCTTTTTTACAGGGTCCAGGAAAGGAACCCCAGCCTCCCACCATATCCCCCTGCACAAGGTTACTCCCTTACCACAGAAGATCTGCAAAAGAAAACTGTCTGCACCTCTCAGTTCATTGCAAATGCCAGTGATTGGCTGCAAATACACCAGTTCTACTGGAAATTTAAGCTAACAGATCTGACTGTGTCTGGAAATCACTGAGGGCACACACTGCTTTCCTCAAACCCTGCTGAGAGGGGAAAGCATAAGGCAAGAACAGTCACAGCTTCAACAGCTTCGGGACTGCTGCAAACTTTTATTCTCTCTTTTCTGTTCAGAGCTGTAACATCTGGGGTTGCAAACTAGCACCAACAAGAATTTCCAATTTGTTTCTAATCACATACAGGCAAAGGTATCTCAGCTCAATAAATCAAGATTACTGACTCATGCACTGTCTTAGAAGTATTCCTTTTTGGGCTTAGAGGGAGGGAGAGAGGAAAGGAGGGAATAGAGGAAAGGTGCAAGATTTCCCGTAGGCTGTTAATATGCATAAGCAATTAATTTTTCTTAACTGGCTGAAAAACGAACTGAAACAGAGCAGAAAACCAAAATCTGTTAGAAACAAAAAAACCCATGAAGAACAAACTAGACCTTGCATGTTATGTACATGGTACAACCAGGGAATTGTAGGTATAACTCTTGCTAATTATTGCTGATGGCAGAAGTTCGATTAGCAGTGCTCAGAGCTGGCAGGGCTCCCGCTCGGAGGGCAGATTTCCACAGACTGCAAAGCGCGGCACTGAACACTCCAAGTGTGCCATAAGAGGGTGGAAGGGCTCTGTGTAATTACACTTCTTGCCAGCCTACTAAAACAACAGCCATCCGCCACTCCAGCCCAAATATAAAATCTGGCAGAAGGGGACTAGACATTCACACCAATCTGCCAGCCTTCTGTTTCAAATGACACATGCTTGTAAACAAACAAACAAAAGTACATTTGGGGTTTCAGACTACGACAAGAAGAAAAAGGAGACTTTTTTTTAATGCATGGGCTAAAATCTTAACATGCAAACTATCAAAGTCTAATTGCCTAAATTACTAAAAATGCCGTGCAAAATTACAGCGAACACTCTACCTAATGGATAACATGAAGATATTAAACTGCAAATTAATGACAACTCTGCTATGTCATTAAAGTAGGAGACATGAGAAAAATGAAAAATTAGATCATTCCAGAGAGTAGACAGGAAAATGCCCAGCTTTCATGCATTGCCTACATGTTTGCAATGAAAACCACACAAAATTTGCCTGAGTTCAGATTTCATTTCAAACATGAAACTTAGCTCAAGGGAAAATTTGCTAATGTTTGCATAACTATTCAGTCAACTGGGGCCCAGCCTCAAGCAAAGCTTTATGATCTAAAGAACTATAAGAAATGTACAGTTTCACATCAAAACTAGATGAAATGGGGAAAAAATTTGACAGTTTCATTTTGAATTATGATGACATTTTAAATGAAACTTCAGAGGCAAATGTAACAACAACACTGCACAAGCACAAGTGAAGACTGAGTACAACGTGCTGCCTAAAATAATCATAACAATTTTAAAAAGTTTACTCTTACTCTAACAAGGCCTGTCAGAATAAAAGCTGTTCTCATCCTCACAAATACACCTTGAGGGACAGGGTGGGGGCACCCTCAGTTCCGTATAATAGGTAAGAAACTGAGGCACAAAGGTTACACGTGAGCAATAAAGCTTGACTGTGAATTTAATTTCTCATCTAAACTTCCTTCCTCTCACTCAGATTTGCTTCTGCATGCAAAGCCAATCACATACACACACACCTGTTTCAAGCAGTCCATTAACTCCAAAGCCAAATGGAGTCTCACCAGTCTCACTTTGCACATACTCTGAGCCTACTCAGGTAGACTCCACATGCAACTGCTAGTTAGTCGCTTGGATATCCTCACATCTTCCCATTGACATCTGGTGCCATCTATTTTCATGCAGTATTTTCTAAAGCAGTTTGCTTCTGTGTTTCTGCTTCGGCCTTATTGAGTCATTCTGGGCTTTGACATCACTGCAGTTGAATTCAGCCTGCCGGGGATATTCAGGGATGGAAACTCTAACGCACAATTAGACTGGCCTACAAAATAGTTGGCAACCCTATAGCTGCTCAAAAAATTGTATTGAGTGTGTCCCTTTATGCAGAGTTACTAAAACACCCTCCCACATACTCCACAACCAGAGGGTCTCTTCGAGTGAAGAGAATAGTAACAGTAAAATGCATGCTTTGTATGTCAAAGTAGGATTTTACACTGAGATAAGTAGCAGAAGAAGCATGGCTTATTTTTATCTTAGTATGCATAATGTATTACAGTCAGATGTATAAACAGTCAACACACTACTGGGGAGGAGGGGGACAGTAGAAGGGTGGTTTTTTGGAAGAAGGAAAGGAATGATTTTCTGGTTTGCTTTGGTTTTACAGTCAGCTAGTTATCTCAAGATCCATATTCTTGTGTAAGAAAAAAAAAAATTCCCCTCTTTATGGTGAAAACATAGCTTTTAACCTCCACCATACAAAGGTAATGATGGAAACATTAACAGTCACTCTCCTTTGAGAGTAATTTATTCCTGGAATAGAGTAGCCTCTGCCAGCAAGATAACATTCAAAAGTGAACAGTATTAGAAAATCCCAATGACAAGTACTATTTAGCAAATTACACAGCTAAGAAGAATTTTCTGACTGATTTTGGTTCCCAAGTTAAAACATGTTAAAATGTTGAATTCCCCAAATGAAAAGATCACTTGGCCCAGATTATAAAATACAAAACAGTTTTTTTCTGACAGTATTTAAACCAGCACAAAGGTCTAAACCACATAAGAGAGGAACATTATCATTCAGAAGCATTTTGGAAAACTGGAGCAATAGCCATGTTGCAGCTCAAAACAGCTGAGGCAGAACGAGCTCAAAGTGGGCACCCCCCACACTCTGGTTCTGCAGAGAGTCACACCAAGAACCAGCATAGTTGCATCCCTTCAGCAGTTTAGCAGGGCCTGTGAAATCCCCTATAGCACCATTCTAATCCAGCAACATATTTTCCCTTTCCAGCCCCAACTCTGCTAACTTGAGCATCCTGTAGCCCCCCACCCCCAACTCTGTCCCCTTTAGCATGGTGTGGACATGTGCTTTGCACTCAGTATAAATCAGCTCCAAAACCAGACAGACCCTGGAGTCACTTGGGCCTCACAACTTTAAATGATGCCTAAATTTCCTGTTAAGCCCAAGCCAGGGTCACCGCCTGTCCTGATTCCCTTCTCTATTGTATTACCCCAGCAACAGCTGGTAGATGTGCTCTGAGCGGCTTGTCTCTTGGCACCTAGTGGGAAACCCTCTTTCCTTGTGTGAGGAATTGCTCCAATTCTTCCCTTTTCTTTTTTCTGTGCAGGAAATTAGGTGAGCCTCACAGATACCACCTGAGCTGACTGGGACATTGTTAATACCCCAAGAACTGAAATTCTGGTTCTGGAATAAAACAAAGTCTCAGAGTGACCTACTGTAAATCCATTCATATCATACCCTCAGTTGAAGGCACGTGATTTTGTAAAACGAGGTATCAAGTAAAGGGGCACTGTCAGCAGCCACTGCTTTTCTAAGCTGTTTCAATAAATCTGTAGAGTGTTTCCTTAAACATCTAAGCCTCCCAAAACCCCTGTGCAATTTTCCTTTTCTATAGTCATGGCACATCATAGAGACAATCAAAAATAAATAACTCTTCCTTGAGATGATGGGCACTTGGCAACGAAAGCTAGAGTTTCTCAAGGCACATTCAAGAGCAGACAGGCTAAACAGGCTGTGTGAGAGTCATATGCTAGAGACAAATGTAAAGTGGCCAAGGGGAGCCAAAACCCTGACACAGGGAGTGCATCCAAATTTTAATGAACTAGTTCAATCAGTAAATCCTAGAAATTCAGGATTCACCCAATAAACTCAGACTTTGTCTCCCAGATGTCCATTCACTGACAAGACATTTTAAAAGGCCTGAGGTCTTCTTGGCCAAGCCATTTTTTCCTTTTTCTTTTTTTTTTTTTTAGAAAATGAATGAGTCCCAAGAACCACAGGCCAACCAGAGCTATATACGTTTTATGTACATAAATGATCATAAGAAACAAAACACAGAGGAGTCTTTTGCATTCTTGCAATTGCAGTTGATAGACTCCAGAAGAACAGGCTATATGACATGTCAAAGAAAGATGAATATGCAAGATGAAACTATGCACTTGGTGTGAGCTTCATAATTATGCACTCTGAGTCTCTCAGAGCTACAGGCCATCAGCCAAGAGCTACATAACTCATTTGGCAGCAAACAGGTACAAAAAAATAAACCCATCAAAATCCACCATCAGCTTTTTTTCACTTTTTTCAAGAAATGGCTTCAAGGTACTATGGAAATGTCTTTAAGTCCCTTGGCTGCTGTAGCTAGGTCACCTTGCAGCATTGACCACTGTTTCTATAACAAGAATCATCTAAAATTAATCTTTTCTGCCTTGTTAAACAGACATGTTCCTGACTTTACATCATAAAATGTCTTTTCTTCGCCCTCTCACTCATTCCTTACCACAGTACCAAGTAATTCTATTTTTAGCACAGAAGGAAGTGTCAAGAGAGACTGTCAAGGGTAGTGTACCACAAAGCTGGCTCACCACAATTTTAAATACATTTAATAAAACAATTATCCTCAAAGCTCTTTGTTTTCTTAAAATAGAAGACTTCAACCAGGAAGCACAATGAATAAAGAGGGAAAATGCACTTATTGGTGAGAAAGAAGACAGTAGGTTTGTTGCTGCCAGGATGGAGAAAACATAAATGCTGAAAAAATAAGGGGTTTGTTTTTGCTATTATTTATATAAACTTTAAGTGGGAAATTCTTGGGTTTTTTAACAGAATTTTTTTTTAACAGACCATGGCAACATTTCAAAGCTGCTGGTAAATGTTTCAAAACCTATTTAAATAAAGTAATGCAGATCTAAATTTGGCCTTTTGTTGTTTTGAACCTGTCAACCTTTTTTTGTTGCAAATGTTTCTCTAGCATCATTCAGGTCTGCATCTGTGGATCTACTCATTTATCTTGCTTTGAAACAAAAAATCCACTTTTGGAGAACAGGCAACCAAAACTTTGGAGTTCTGATATTGTAAAGTATCACACAGACACAGAAGTTTTCAGTATTGCATTCATCATGTCCATGAGTCAAATGCAGAGGGACAGACTGTGACCTCACATTCAAGAACTGAATTAAAGAAAAGTACAAGAAAGGTCTTGCCAAAGAAAGTCCTCTCCACACAACCTTAACAGGAAAAGTGTCTGTATTATAGAAAGCCTCACAAATTTTACCATATTGTCAAAATTCCCAAGTAGGCTGAATCCTCAGTATCCACAGAAGTCAGTCACCTGTCATTAACAGAGCCCTGTAGTGATCTTGATCATGTCAGGTTCAAATAAATGTGTTCCACAAATACCATTAATGCCCTGATCTTTCACAGCTTTCCTAAAAACACATAAATTACAAATAGTCTAGAGAGAATTTTCTTATGTATAACCCAAAGGTTATACATATGAAAAGCATATGAAAGCACAGCACATTTCTGCAGGAGCACAGCATTGGCCATATTTGCCAGAGGGAGGGAAATATATCCCCAAGCTCCTTCTCTTTTGGTCTCCAATACTCCTAGTTTTCCTCTCAACATGACAAAAACTCTCCTACTCCTAATTTTCCACTGCAGTGTCGGTGTGCAGGTATTGGGAAGAAGAAATCAGATATAGAACTTGTTTTCAGTTTCTGCTGCAGGGTTGATATTTGAGAGAGGTGCACAAAACCCTCATTACCACACTTTGCATTATGTAAGAGCAAGTGCAGCCCATGTTTGACGGGAGCAGTGGGGTAGCTGCCACCACACCCATGGCAGAGGGACACACCTCCACCTCCAGCTGTAAGACAAGAAGCTGAGAGAGACCCAGCAAATCAACACCTTCACAGACAAGTAATTACGGAGGAGGCAGAGACGTGCCAAAATGATTTTAATACTGTAATGTTAACAACATACACCACAGCATGGCACACTTTTCCCAATGTGACAGTGGCTGAGTGCCATCATTGTCACATATCAGGATCTTTTTAAAAAAGGATAGGAAAGGTTGGCTTTCCACTCCAGCAAAATATTTGAATTTAAGCAGCTGTGGAGTTTCTTAGTATTTAGTCTGCCTTTGGGCAACATTTGAGAGTGAAAGGATCAGAATTATAAATCTGGACGTCACGACAAAGGGTTCATCTGTAAACAGCAACCTGCAGATCTAACAGACTAGTCTGGTAACTATGACAAAAAAAGAAATTAAGTCTTCATTATTATTTGCAGAACTGACTTCATGAAACTTGTCTCAATGATTTCTTTATATGTCCATGTGCGCATGCATACATGTAAAAAAATCATTTATCAACAAGTTTTTCAGCTTTGTTTTCAGCCACAAGAATTCAGTAAGTGGCATCATTTTAGATAAACCACCAGCAGTGCAGAGAAAATTAAGTTTAAATACAGTGAAAATCTTGTTCAGGCTTTTCTTTTTGCTTCTCCAAATTTGGAGATAATTACTACCAGAAAGAGATGGATTTATGCCTTGCACTCTCCTTTTATTAAATAAAAAGGCCTAGATGACAGATTGCATACAATTATCATTATACACTCAAACATCTTTTCACAAGCTCTGAACATACAGTCTGAACCATGCAGCCTCAGAACTGCTCCAGCTTGCCAAATCCCAGGGTGCAAGTTGTAACACTGGTGCAATGAAGCTGTACATTGTACATAGTACATTGATAGCAGAGATGTTTCCTGTGTCAAACCACAGCTACATCCATTTCTGACTAAAACTAGTAATAAAAGCTTGAAAAGTATTCCTCACCATTTCACATGCACAGTCACAGGTGATCCAGTCTTCTACATTTATTCTAAAAAGACATGTTAAAAATTTATGTTGGCAAATTTCTTGGTTTCAGATGCTGCCTCTGCCCTTCTGAATCTCCAGTAACAGCTATAACAGCTTTCTGAATGAACAAACTGATAAATACTGGACCAAGACTACAGCACAGAAATAGTTCCATGGAGATCAATGGACTACCCAAATGCATTAATTTTAGCAAGAATGGTGCCATATGAATATTTATTTTCACATTGATAAACTACAATTCCCACCAAGTCTTGAAGGACATGTTTCCTTTTCACAGAAAATATCCCTAATTCTTCACTTTTCAGGGGGCTGAGGATAAAAGAGAGAAGGATAGTCTGTATGCAAGGAGATGCTTTTAATTTTGTCCCATTGAACTTCCAGGACCCAGAGTGGGAACTTAAAATGCATCCATGACTTGCATTTGGTAGTTTCCAAATAGTTATTAGTTGTCCCTGACTGTTATCATCTAAAGAAAATTAAATAATAAAATAAAAAAAATAATAATATAACTATGCTTTATTAATAAGGCTTTAGATACAAGTCCAATTCCTCTATTTGCCAGAAAAGCCGTATACAGAAGAAAAAAACTCCCTAACTCTAATCTGCAGCTTAGTAACATCTTTTACAAAACAAAATTTGCATAAACTATTTGCAGTATGGTCAGGTACATCTCAAAATCTGATCTCCATTTAGATTTCAAGAGTGCTTTGCATCAAGTACCCGCTAAACAAGTGACAAAACTATTTTTTTCTCTTTTCAAGTTTAATATTAGACGTACATATCAGCTATGTACTGCTGCATGGGTATCTTTAGAAATATGTTCCCAGTTTATGTCCCCATTTCACAGCAGGATACACAAATTGCATTGGCTTCTGTTGCATCTGCCAAAAGGATCAGAATGACACAGATCTTTAAATCAGAAAACATGTTGTACCGTGCATTTAAAACCTTGCTCAGCTCTATTTGTTATTGCTAGATTAATGAATAATAACACCTCGTTTGTGTGTTTCATTATGAAATATAATATGCCCACACAGAGCTAATCATACTGTCCATCGAGTAAGCAAAATTCAGAGGAAGAAAATAAAGGCTGATATCAGAGAATGACAACAGCATAAGAACCACAGGGGACTTCCCCCTGAAATTCAGACCCTCTTGGTAATTGCCCTAGTACTGAAGATGGAAATTAACTGGATCACAAACCTCCGAAGAACAGATTTGCAAACCCCTATCCAGGCTCAACAGCTGTAAGATCTTCCATTCATTACAGGACCATCTAAATAACTCCATTAAAAAGCACTTCTGTGCTTGAAGACAAGTTCCCAATTCCCATGCACAGAGGTTTCATCCACGTGAGTGAGAAGATAAAATTTCTTACATGATGAAGGCTATAAGCAGAGGAAGAACAGAACTGTTGGAGAGATCCATGGATAAAGGTCAGTTGAAAAGACTGCTTGCTAAGGCTTCAGCAGATCATGACACAGGCAGCCAGAGCCTGCAGCTTCCAAGCAGTTCAAGCAGGGACTCTGTGCAGAGCCAGCACCTTCCTGAGGCAGAAGCTGCAGTACCACCTCAGTACCTGACTTTAGGAGACCCAGAGCCACCACTCCCCACCCATGCTATGACTCCAGAACACCTGAGCACACTCTGCAGCAGCTTTGGGCCCTGCTGTCTCCCACTTTTCAAATGCTGCTGGTTCCCTACTGATAGTACTGGTCTTGTGTCTTTAATCATATAAAAATACACTGTTCACAGGGTCAGACAGGTGGGTCACCCCTGAGGCAAAGCCTCTTACTGTCCTCCATGGAAATTGTGTTCAATGGCAAATTTTCTGATATCTATTCAAGAAGAAAGAAAGAAAAAAAAAAAAAAGCTGTATTACAAGACCTGATTGGTCTTTTGTTCAGAGCTTCTCAATCACTTATGATGGCTAAGAACACAGTCCTTCAACACATTCATCTGACCACTGCTGTCCTCTGGCAGAGAGTGATCATCTCTAAAGGCATTGCTGTGGATGAAGCTGCAGTGCTACTTTATGGCTGTTTGCAAGTATCATTTCTCATCCCTGGTACCAGCATCACACACCATATGCTTTGGCTCAGTGCAAGGCAGGAGAGAGCACGTGGCTTCAGACTGCACTGAGCACACAGCCTGTTCTCTAACATTTCCTACACCAGCACTGGGTACTCAAAGCCATAGTTCCCTACTAGCAAAATTTCACCTACTTGCAAGACAGAGGAGCAAACAGACTCCAACTCAGGGGTCAGGAGACTACATGAAGAGATGAGGAAAGCCTCACCACAGCTTCCTGCAGCTGTCATTGCAAGAACTGACACACGTCACAAAGTCAGCATGGTAACTATCATTTTCTTTTGAGGTCTAGTGATAGCAGCTTTCTCATGTAACATCTTCAGACTCTTGCACCAGCCATATCAGGCATCATTGCTATTTCAACAGCATCAGCACAAACAATTTCCTATGTAGTCCTATTTTGCCTGCTCAAAAAGATGGATTTGTTTGCTCATTCAGACTCATTAAACGAGCTAAACATTGGCATTGCCTTAGAAAATATCCTATGCTTATTAGGCAGCCAAAAGAGAAATGAGTATTAGTTTTCCACAAATCTACCTGTATTCCAAAAAAGGCCCTGTGGTTTCTAGTGTGACTCTGGGGGGATCAGTGAAAAATGTCTGGCAAGCTCAGGGTACACATAGTAAGCAATTTAATGAGCCTGTGCAATTTTGTCTTCGTCTGAAACGTAAGGACTTCAGACACCAGGAAGAAGAGACAGCATATCTGAAAAGAGTAAAATATACTTCATTCTTCCTCTAAATCTGCAGATACTTGAAAGAGACCGAGAAATGAGAAGGTCAGTGTGCCCAAAAACATTATGTGAGAGTCCTTGAAGGAGCAATTATGTTCCAGAAAATTGTCTCTTACAGCACATGCACCACCACAAACACCAGGTATAAGTACAAATCCTTTCCCTTCCAGTACCTGATGCTTTCATGAGCGGGAATGTCACAGGAAGCCAGACTTGTGGTTTGATATAATAACCCTACCTTTATCCTGAATACAAAATTTTGCAGAAAAAAGTGACAGAATTTTGCTGCAGGCACTATAACTAGGCAACTTTGCTCTGCATAGATGGAAAATGTGGGGAATACAGAAGAAGCTCAAGAGAAATAGTTTGGTTTGTGAAAGATTCAAGTGCTTTGTTTCCAGTCCATGCCCAAATCATTGTCTTGGTATTTTGTGCCTCTTCATTTCAAGACAGAACGAAGACATACGCACTGCACTGATTTTTACCATGTCTAGCCATTCCATCATCCCCCAGGTTTTCCTAGAAACAGCACTACAGAGAACACTAGCCTTGGCATCAATAAAGCTCCAGGTTCAACAACAAATGCTGCATGCCATTTTGCATCCCATTTTTATTCAAATCAGCATCAGGTCTCCACACAGAGGTAATCATAGATAGCTCCCACCAATACATGCTTAGCAATGACTTAATGTATATAAAATGAAAGAACAGTGGTCAGACAATCCTACAAATTAAATTTGTTTGGCCCAGATCAGAAATCAAATATTTATGACAATTCTCAGTCTATTTAACACCTTTCATCCCAAATTTAACGATGATTACAGTTGGCTTGACATCTTATTAGCTTTACAAAGAGGACCCATGTAAATGACAAAGCAAACAGGTATTTATGAATACAGATATTTTTCTCAAGCTGGCACTTAAAGCCAAATGATATTTTTATTAGAAATATAAGTAACAAAATAATTTTTGTCCATTTGGCCTCGAAAAAAGCATCATATTAACACTTTGCTCATCTCTCCCTGTATGCAAAGCCATTGATTTTCTCAACTGAAAACATGGTGCCAGTAGGCACAGCTCCTGGACATGGCCAGTGAGTCAACATACCTGGGAGGCATCCGCTGTAAATTGCGACGAGTAGTAGATTATGTCTAGAGCAAAATGCATATGAAGAAGTACTTTTTCAAGAGTTTGGCCATGTTATGCTACTGCTCAAAAAGGATGGGCAACTGGTCCTAGGCAAATAGAAAAATCAGCCTGCAAAAGTCTTCAAAAGGTTTTTGAGATTATTCCACCAACTTGCTGTTGCCCCAAGGCAAGATGAACTCTACCTATGTGTTTCCTGCCTGATGGCTGTCTAACCTACCAGAATTCCTACTACTGGAGGTCCTTTACAGCTTCCCCAGGCAATTTTTACCAGTTCTTTGCAATCCGCCCATCTTTACCAGTAGAAAAACTGACCTAAGCCTTGCTTGTGCTGGTTTATGCCCATTAACTTCCTCTCCTACCTGCCAGGGCCATGGTTACCAGATTGACCCCTTCCTCTTTGCAGCTGCTTGGTACATACTTCAAATCTATGGTTTTCTTTCTCATGTAGGTTAAGAAAATCTGATTTCAATATTCCATGCAGATGTTTCTTCAATCCCTTAAACTTCTATTTTAGTTCTTCTACCCAACTGATTATACCTTCAACAAAAACTTAAACCTGGAAGGGTAATATGAGATCAGAAGGTACTTTTTATGCAGCTTGAAAAGCTGTGACCTTTTAGAACCTTCCAAAGCATCTGCCTTTTTCCTCCTTGAAATCACTCCACACTGTTGATGCCTGCTCAGCTGCTTAGGCATGACTGTACCAAACACTTCTCTATTAAACAATACCTTCACTATTGTCTGTCCTGCATCTGTACTGCTGCCTATTCACATCATCCTCCTCTGCACTTACTCCTACTGAAATACATCCCATTTCTTCAGAATGCTTCTTCAATTTCTCTTCAGATTTTATACATTCCTCAGTTTGGGTGTTATCAACAAACTTAAAATGTGTCATCATCTGGTTGGTGTAAATTTTCAACAAAACCAAGGTCCAGAGAATACCTCCTCAGGGCCCTGCTCAGGGCCACACTATTATAACAAAGGATCATTGATAACATTCTCCTTCCAATTACTTTGTCACTGCCTACAAGAATCTCATCTTCTGTTTCTCATACTTCATTAGGAGGATGTCATATAAACCAGAGTCATAACTCCAACAAACTCAAGACATAAAGCATTTTAAGTTATGCAATGCCTTTTATCTGTTTTTAGCCTTCCCTCCCACAGTCACCACCCAAGGAGAAACCAGAGACTCTGAAAGTGGACTTGTTACCAGAAGCAGCATGAACTTGAGCTTGTGGTTACACTTTCAGAGACAATACTGCACAAGTAAGCTTAAGCCATCTCTGCTCTCAGCTGCCCATTCACACCTTCGTACTGCTTAGAATCAAATGTGTTTGTCACACTTGTGTGTGGCAAACAGAATCTGAAAACCAAACAACCCAAATGCTGTGCCAGCACAGGAAAGAGGCAACATTATGGTTAGTGCTGAAAAAAAAAAGTTTCCTAAACTACACAGTATTTTAATAAGAACATGAAAGTCAAGCCTGAACTTCTGAGACTGAATTTCTTATGAACTAGCTGGTTACAGATTTCAGAGAGAAATACAGAGGTACTTAAGCTTTATAAAGGTATTAATTTTGTCAAGAACCAGACAAGATAAAAGTGGAAGCATCTTGTGGTACCAATCACCATCTGCATGCTGGCAGTCACTGACCCAAGACTCATGAGGGCAGGGGTGGCAAGCAAATTCAGCCAGTTTCTTTCCATGTGCCAGTGAAGAGCTATGCACACTGCAAGTTGAAATCAGTGGGCCATGCACTAGAGACCTGTCTTCAGTCAATACACTTGGATCCTAGACTGGAAAAAGTCAATGTTTTTATAGTCTTTGTGATTCTCATAAATCTGACATCACATCAAGATAGTAATTTCATAAATTACTTGAATTTTAAAGAAAGCTGGAATCCAGAATATATAACATATATACAATTCCTCCCTACATTAACGTATGTTGGATTGCTGCAAAGTGAGATAGGTTTGCATATATGCTTCAGAACATAATGCATCCTTCCACATATCTTATTACTCATACAGCATGTACATAGGACCCAGTCCAGAATGCCATCTTCACAGACAGTCAATGCAAGCACCTTCCCTTTCAAACCATAGGACAAATCCACAACTGAATTTAAAGTCAATGGAAGAAGGAGGATAACAGTACTTGTTTCTTGTTAATGGGGCTGTCCTCCCTGTCACTGGATTAAATGGTAGACCTTTAAACATACTGTCACATCAAACAGCAGAGACAGAAACATTAATTTGCCTTCTGCTATTTTGGACATGACAGCAACTATTTTTTAATTAAGTTTCCATTCATAATCAGGCTTCCAACATGTGAGTTCAATATTCTCTATTTGATTATTTTACAGGTCCCTTATACAAGACAGCCAAGGCTATTATTACTTTTATTTCTGTGTGTGAAAAGGCAAAGAGTCATGAAATAGCTTACATTCCTAAAGCCTGTTGCCACTGGGCAGGAGTGCTCTGGATCATCACCACTGGCAACAACAGACAGTGCTGTAAAAATAGCATGTACACATGCGGCACAACAGACCAGCTGGCCATCTTAGGACAAGGGAAACGCAGCTCTTATGACCTCGGCAATAGTTGCCTGTGCCAGTTTAAATCTCCAGCAGAGGAATTTAAATGGATGTTGATAACTGCTCAAATAGACTCTACCTTCAGTAATGAGATGAATTCTCATAGTTATTGCTGGTTCTCTCTATAATAAAGATGCGAGATCTTTTCAGTAGCATATGGAAAATCATTACAGCCATAGTCCAAAAGCAATTGCTCATGGGCAGTGTGCTGTTGACTCCCTTCAATTTGTTGCTTCATCACTTCACCCATGACCTGGAGGAATAATTTCTCCTACACCAACACAGCAGCAGTTTAGTTTCTATACTCATTGATGTCTGGTGCCTCTTAAAATTATAGTTCTCAGCAAATCCAAAAGTCACAGAACATCTTAACATCTATGAAATTCTGTGTCCACCATGATCATGCGGTACTGAATTCTCGATTTATGTTAGATTTACTAAATTAGATGACACAACAGATTTGGCTTTTGAAAACAAATTTGGAAGATGGAATATTCCAGTTGCAATGAAAAAGCCCAGAGAGAAAAATCATGCTTTATTGGCAGAGAAAGATATGGACAGCATGATTAGAGAGAGCACAGTATGCATAATCTAACTTCAAACTTCCCAAAGACAATTCTGATTACACCCTCCATGAATGGGAGCCAGCTGCAAAGTTTACAGCCCTTATGAAGCAGAAACAGAGATGATCTGCATCTGTGGGGTCAATTAAAAGCCATAATTAGAACTATTACATCTTCCACTCTTCCAGCTCTCAAGATTTTACCAGGTGTCAGACATAGAAGGGAATGGGGCTTAGCCATGACCATCACCAACCTGGTTGTTCCCCTACCGCCTGCACCCCTCCCCAGTCAGCTTGGCATTGGCTTGGCATTTTCAAGTTTAGACACTGGATAGAAATCTCAAAGTTTTGTAAAAACACTGTGGCTAAGAGATTTCATTTAGTGCTCTCTACTTGTGGAAAAGCAGGCAGAAAACAGCAGCAGCAAGTCCACTTGACGTGGACAGTCAACACATGCACCCTTCTGAATTAGCATAGCACAATAGTGCCTGAATCAGTTGGGCTAACTAGGAGTACCTAGGGAGGAGAGAAGAACCAAAGGCAGTGAAAGGTTACACAGCCATAGCAAATATTGGCTCTCTTAACCCTATTTCTCATTAATCAAATTCGTTTGCAAGTTTATAATATAAAAATATGAAAGAACAACTCAAACTGCCTTAAAATGCTATGGATTGAATGACTCTCTGAAACAAAACAAATCAAAGTAACTTATTTTTATTTTTAATAAAGGGAATCTCTACTTAAAATCAAAACTGGAAGATTTTTGCCTTTATTGTTTTTGAAAGACTTCCTCTAGTTCCAGACAGAAATAATTCAAGGAAGTCTTACATAAGAGATCTGATTAGGTGATCCCAACAGTTCTCTTTGTCTTCAAAACCTATGAATCTGTTTTCCAACACAGCATAAAAATCAAAAAACTGAGTCTCATAAAAAATTATCTTGCGAGATCTTATCAAAGGAAAACTGGTTTGCATATTTCTGAGTCAAAGTACATGCATAAAAATAAAATGCAAATATGAAACAACTGAGAGATTTCAATTTTAAAAATCAAAATTAAAAAGAGTGGAGTTAAGTTCACATTCTGAGAGGGCAGATGTATAGGCCTCCAAACCAGGCTACCACTCCCTTCTGTCAACATATCTCCACACTTGTACCTGTCACTTGCAGTGAACTTTCTGACAATGTTCACTTTGTCTGACCTCTTGTGCAGGGCCTAAGAGGGTCCACTGTGACCTGTATGTCAGTATTCACACACCATCTGTTTTTTCAAAGGAGGAATAAATTCTTTCTTTGCGTATGAACTCTGAAACCTGACCAGAACACGCAGTTACAGCAGCCACTTGCACTGAGAGGTGTAAGGTCACAGAGAGCGTGACCCCCACCCTTTTCCTGATACTGATGCAATAGTTCAGTGTATCCACACACTGCTGCTCTATATGGAAGAAAAATACCTTGTAAATGAGTATGAATGTTAGTTAACCTGGAAAAACATGAGACAGAGAAAGCTTGTCCTTAATATGGCTACTTGAGGAAAGGACAAAGGCTACTGTAAATAGAATCCCAAAGACGTCGTTACAGTAAAAAGTCTAAGAATTTTTCTTGACAGTAATTTCCCATACCCCAATATAGATGCAAGGATACACACCCCCACTTTTTTCTTATTTTTTAAAAAAATTCTTGCTGTCAAGCCATATGACCCGCTTAGAACAGGAAAAAAAGGCTAAATAGAGCAAGATATTTCTAGCATTCCTGAAGGAGCTTCTTCCAAATGTCATTCATTATAGAGCTATGTGAAATCATCTCTCTGGACACTCACTCCGGAATCTAGGACAAAGTGAAAGACTTCAGCCACAGCCCACCCAAGAGAAATACTGGATTCCCTCTTCCAGCATAATGCATTCAAGTCAAATTGGTTTGTTCCTTAGCCAAGGGACACAGCAACATAATTTACTATTTCCCTTTTGAATATCCAATACAGAATAAATTTGATCTTCTGGGGAAGTGTTTTGACAGTCTAGCCTGAAAGCACATCATCTGTTTCCTGGACCTTCCTTCCAAAGTTTCAGCTAATTTTACACCATTGCACCATGAGGTCTTAGGAAAAGACAGGTGGAAGGGGAATTAAATGGTTTACAAGGAATGAACACCAACAACAAAAGGTTCTAAAAACTGAGTCAACATTTTATATCCATCGCCCTTTTGTTGCAAAGCACCTGCAATTCTGCACCTCAAAAGTAAGATTGTTAGCTTGCAAATATCATGCTAATAATTAGTTTCTTATGTAACATCTCCCACTAATCTCTCAAGGCATCTTTTGTGTTTTGAACCAAATCTCTACTTGTTAGTGCAAGGAAATATAAACCAAATAATATTTCCTGGCAATGTCATGATTCATCTTTCTCTATAATCCTCTGTTTCTTTTGGGGTGGCAGTTTTTCTGCCTACCCAATTTTTTACAGACATTTTACATGAAGCACACACAAGAAAAAGCAACATTTGGGTTTGTATTGCCTACCTCTGGTCTTGCTCAGCTCCTCCCAGCCAGCTGCCCATAAATTACATATATCGGCATCACATCACAGCCTCGTGATTATTCATGTGTAGAATGATGCCAGTACAACGTTCACTGATGATGTTTCTCCAGCCTCATAGAAATTTATGAATGAATGTGTGGTACCTTTTAGGATCTGCAAGTATACTTTTAGTCTACGTGCAGTTTTCCCTACTGGGAATACTTAAGTGGTTTACAGAAAGGGACCAATCTTCAACACAATTAAGTGGGCAGACTTAGAGAGGAATAGTTGTGCAAAGAAGAAAAACTCTCCTATGGGCAACAAAAACAGCTGTGATAGGACATGCTGACAATGGCAGGTCAGCTGTATTTCCGTTTTATTCCCTGTGACTCAGCTGCCCATGTCTGACATTCACAGCATAGGGGCCTCACGTCGCTAAAATTTGGACAGGAAAAAAAGAGCAAAAGCAGATCGTTTATTCACAGTCACACTAAAACTGTATTTCACTGCTTTTATCTTGTGAAGTGAAGGAAGAGAAAGTCAAGTGAAATTAAAATATTTAACTGGCATGTAACCCTGGAGGAGGATGCAGTACTCAATGAATCCCCTCATCGACTGCAAAGGACATATTAAATACTGATATTGACCTTTCTTAGCCATCAATTTTTTCAATCTTTAATGTTATTTTACTTCCATTGTAATTTATCTTTCATTTTTTCAGCCATTTTCTATTTTTTCCTCATCTTCTATCTCTAATTCTCCTTTATTTCTCCTATTTCAAAAGGGTTAAGAAACTGACCCATTTGGACATACCTTTAAAAGTCTGTCAGTTCTTATGTTTTCAGTACCTATCAATGTATTTGATGATAAGTAGAGGTAGAAGGAAGCCTGATGGCAATATTAGCTCTCCTCTAAAATCACCTGAAGGTGCAATAAAGTCAAGAAGCTGACTTTTGCCCCTTTTCTCTTTTAAAATGCTCCTGCTCTCAGTTGCTTTTGCTTGTGGAATGCACAAGCTTGACCAGCAGGATGCTGGATCCCCTGCAGCTCTGTCATTTCATAATCAAACCCAGAACATGCACCCATAGATGGAAGGAGGAGGCTGTTTTCAACCAAGTTAGTGGACCCATTCTGAAGCCCTGCATAATCCATAATTCACATGGAGATGGTTTAAGCAGATCTCCTATATGTCTGCTACCAAATATTTTAAGTGGAGAGAACACTTAAACTGGCCCTTTCTGTACATATATCACTGCTTGAACAAGGCTAACAGTCAGGGCAAATGGACTTTTTAGCCACCATGTCTTAATCTAAATTTATTCAGAACACTTCCTGGATTATTTTTTCTCTTTTTTTTATGGTTGTTTTTGTTTTTTTAAAAAAAAAATCGCAGGGAGTGTTGGCAAAGTTTGCAAACATGGACAAGACCTCAGTAAAACTTTGGGAGAAGATATTTTCAGGAAAAGTAAACCCAGTCTAGCCAAAAGTGATTATTTGTTAAATAAATAGAGTGTTTTATCATCCTGTAGTTAGATAAAATCAATTTTTTTTTTTGAGTAGTCATGAGGTTTTGCCAGTTTAAGCACAAATATAGTGGGAAGAATTTTTAGTGCAATGATTCTATAGTTTTCAAGGCTGCATGACTCAAAAGCAAGTGAGCTCATCCTCAGCCCTCTGCTTAAAAATTGGTTGGTGTCTAGTGAAATCCAAAATCCTCAATTAGGTCCCAATACCCACTGTAGAGCAAATCAGAATAAATTAGTGTCAAACCTGGAAATTTAGACAAAAAAGTGGGGCAAGAAACCATCCAAGTTAGTCAAGAGGAACTGCTGAAAAAGAAGAGATGCTGAACAAGATGATCACCTGTTAAAGAAGATTCACAGTCCTAAAACACCTCCAGCCAACAGGAAACTACACCTGCTTTCTATCAGAGCTACAGCTGATCCCACTATTACTACAGCCCAAAAAAGATGAAGCTTTCCTCCTAATAAAAAGGTTAACAGTGAAAATATGCTTAAACATTTTACAATACTTAAGGGGAGAAGAAATAAACAAAATGCATTAAAACTATTTAGACAAGATTTAGTTATAGTCAGCAAGGACTGACTTTAATTGAGAGAGCTTCAGCAATTCCAAATGTCTTCAAAAGAGAACAAAGAGTACAAAGCCTCCAGATGAGAAAAGGGATCCAGGAAGTAGAAATGTACCAGCATTGAAGGACATGGGGAACTATGGCCTGCTAGGATCTGTGTATCCTTCAGGTCATGAAACAATTTGTAAGTAGATATACAACAGTCATGTCTCAAGTCTGGAAGAAAAAAGGCCAACAGGAACTCCCAAAGTAGTATAACCATACATATCAGATCATTTCCAAATGTTATGTTTTCACTTGCCCAGGTAGGAGCCCAGCTGTGGACCACTTGGAAACTGTTCCTCAAAACACCAGGAGGTACCACAACCAAAAAGTGTGTGATGAAGAAGAAAGAAATATTGGCAGACTTGCCAAGAAGAAATGAAGAAATGTTAATATAAATTCTTCTGCTGACAAGCAGGATATATCCCTAAGAAAATTATAGCATATTCACCTTATGTACCCACACGCAAACACTGGGTTTTGTGAGATCTTACTTGAGCCCACTAATATTCTCCTAAAGAGATCAGGGAAATAATTAAGAGACACACAAAAAACTGGTTGAGAATGAGAAAGGTCACTCCTCCTAGAAATGTGAACCAGGCTAGGAGAGAGGCTGCTCAGCTGGAGCCCTAACACCCCCTTACCAATGAACCTGGACTAATTCAACAGAAGCACTGTCCTATCCTAGACTGTACTGTGCTGGTGCAAAACAGCATCTGCCATATATTTGTACAGAACTTTATCTATGTGATATCTCCAAGCTGAACAGAAAGGTCATGAGGTTCTACATTTGGGCATCTGCAAGGAGCTCAAAAGAGAAACATTCCAAATCCTGTCCAAATTCTCTATGCTGACTCTGGTCACTAGCTCCTCCCATCTCAGGGGCTGAATCATCCAGCTCCATTACAGTTTCTCCTAGGTGGTTTTGTTGATTTTGAGGTTTTGTGGAGTTTTTTTTAAGTCTTCTTAAATATTTATTGGATTCAGGACTATAACAGATGTGCTTTTAAAAGTGAGGCATTGTTTGTAATCAAATCAAAGGTTTGTTTTAAGAACAAATACTCAGGTTATGATCCTGAAGCTAGTGAATTAGATTTAGGGAGGTAAAAATTATCCTGCAATCAGGTACTCCTTTTTAATTTATTTTAAAAAAACATAGAAACCTTACATACATCCAAATTAACATTTTAAATCATGCTTGGCTGTTCCATATCTTCAAAATTATGTAGGCGTGAAATAAAGCAAAAAAGAAAAACATTTTGTACACTGTGTTATATCTAAACTCTAGATAACCTAAGTAAAGCTACAGATCTTACTTGATTGCTATGCAGTATGATGTATGTTATTATGGCAATTCATGAGTTATGGACACAAAGTTGGTATCTAGCTGTCAGAGCTTCTGCAGATCCTGCTAAAATCCAGGAGTGCCTTCAGTTCCCTCAGCTTTGCAAAAGAGAGAATACGCATCTGGTGTGGTGTGTGCTGCATATACGAAGTTCATGGCCAAGCCCAGCATTTTTTAAACAGGAAATTCCTAGGGGCCAAATCTCAAAGCTGTTATTTAGCTCTGTGTTGTGCCAAGAGTCTTTTCAATTCCAGCACAGTCCTACAAACCAAAACAAGAGTTGTCTCTCACAAAATTCAGGGCGCAGATCAATGACTTAAAATTACTTATTTTCCTTAAGTGAGGGCCACTCCTGTATGTGATCTCTCTTGCAAAGACAATGAGGTTTAGCCATTTGCGACTAACATAGTCAACAAAAATGAAAGTTACATACAATCTTTGTCTTCCCCTATCTTACCATAAGGTCCCAAGGAATCTGGCATGGCACAGCTTTGAGCACAAAGCAAAGCAGACCAACGTACCGGGTGTACACACATCAAGGACTACATCTTGGGACAAAATCTTTTAACCTTACTATATCATGGAGCTGACAATCAACTTGAACAGTTCAAACATACATTGCAACTCTGGTGTTGACTGTAGTCCAGTGTGCTCCAGTGTCCACCTCCTCTATCACAGTTACCCTTTTTCTATAACAATTGTACAGATTACTCACCAGTCTGGATGGGTCAAAGTAGTGGCTTTCAAAATAGTCTTTAATCTCCTAGCTGACAGACTCTTGAAGCACTGATAGTAATCCATGAGATAGTTCTGTAGCAACAATGACATGCTGATAGCAGAACAAAATTTGTACTCAAGAGGCACAAAGCATGAATGGTGGTTGCTTGAAAACAAATGTTTTCACAGCAAACATTTCACAAACTTCTAAACATAAGGGAGCCAATGCTACAACTGCATTAAAATCTAACCTCTTAACTGCATAAAAGACAAATTTTGAATAAATCTTGCAGATTTTCCCTGTCTCCAGAAAAAAATATATAAAAAATGAGAAATACTCTTTTATTATTTTATTTATTATTCTTAGAAAACAAGAGATAGTACCATTTCTTATGTAAGTAGTAACACAGAAACTCCTAGACACTGAAACTACAGAGCCAATTTCTCTCCCAATATACACTTCATACAATCCCCTGCAGATACACAGACCTGCATGGCACATAGTATGGCAAAGATGTGAGCAGCCACCTTAAATCCAGAATGAGCTGTAAACACAGTAATATTCAGAGGTTGTTCATAGACCTTACAAAGAAATTATTAAAAAATACTATTTCTGACTGGAGAATTAGTGATTTTCACTCCTTCTGCCTTCCAAGGGTGATATCATGTACAATTTAGAGAGCATTTGTTGTACAAGCATGAGTAGGTTTGTGACTATCCATTAATCTCTGAAGGCCTCCAGCAAAGGGGTAGGAAACAGAATAGCAATTGCATTCAATGCAGAAAACCTCATCACTACTCAATTCACACACCTGGAGTGACCCTCAGGCTAAACATGCTCAGAGAACGGGGTGGCAGTAGGAGTCACTTAACTTTCTCTATACGTCACCAGCAAAGAAAATTTGGGCATTTCAGTAACAATTACACACAAAGGGAAATTTTGACACTCTGAGCTTGGAAATCATGCAGTGGGGACCACTGGGATCTGTGTCTCATATAGCTTTTATCAGCTACTTCCATTTGCAGGTAGCAGGAGGCCAAATACCCTCAGGTGTGAAGAAAGCACAGAAACTGGGCTGGTGGAAAAAAGGCCCTGACATCCATCACTCAGGAAAGAGATAAAATCAAGACTACCTCTGCAGCTTTTTTTTTTTTTTCTGCAGTCCATCTACAGTGAATATTAGAAAGGCATTTGTACTCCAGTTTCAGGGTCTTTCTTCTATAGGTCTCTTCTGCTCCACCCCTCCTTTATTTTACTCCATTCCCACCAC
Organism: Lanius collurio; assembly: GCA_020086605.1. Lineage (NCBI taxonomy): Eukaryota > Metazoa > Chordata > Aves > Passeriformes > Laniidae > Lanius > Lanius collurio. The sequence continues at coordinate 35,457,039 of JACBWW010000002.1, read as the reverse complement.
TACTGTGGTTCTGAGTAAAGGGCAAACAATTCCTATTCTTCTTGTTTTCTTGTCCTGCATTCCCCTAGTACTGCATATTCACCTTCTCAGTTCTTGATGGAACTCTGATTTATTGGAGCAGCAGCTGTTCTTTACTGCTTGTATTAAAGAGAAAACAATAAGGACTCCACTTCTAAACACAGGGTTCAAAGAATCCATTTTTGCCTCTAATCTTCAAATTTTATGCATCAGGGTCCATGGTACAAATTTAATTGTACTTCAATGCAGTTTTTTCTCTGCCAGCTTTCAAAATCCGTTTCAAATACCCCCATACAAAAAAAAAAAAAAATCAGTACTATAAAATCAGTTCCCTTTAAAGGTCGCATTTCCTCTAAAGTGATTGTGATTAGATTTAGGCATCAAATAGAAGCCATTTAACAGAAGCTTAACAAAATTAGACCACTTTTAAACTTTATACTGAAGATACCTTCTGACTCAGAGCAATTCAAATAGATACTGTTAACCTGACACATAGCTATAGCCCAAGAGAACGTAGCAAAGTTCACTGTATTTCCAACAGAACGGCTTCTTGTAGAGGAACAGAAGTATACAAAGATTCATAAAAGCATTAGGTGTAGCTTTTTTCTTTCTATCAGGTCCTCAAAACTATGCTACATATCACTTTTGCAGTAGAATTGTAAGTTTTTCATTTTCTATTATGTTGTAGCTGATGGGTCCATAAAATCATGATGAAATTTCTTGGGGGAAAAGTTTTTCTTCAAGTGTAATGAAAGACTGTAGTCACAGCTTTACATGCAGCTTTTGGACTTTTTTGCACATGTTAAGGGAAATGCTTGGAAGCTTGAAGCAAGATTGCATATTGTTGCCAATGGGATTAGAAGAGGCAGGGAGGTTTTCATAACATTTTTGCAGAAAGAATAAGAACACATCAGACTTAGGAGCATCCAGCATACACCTATTGTAGCAAAGTATTTTATTCGTTTGCAACATCAGATTAGATTAGTAGTTTAATTGCAGAGACACCAAATTCATCTCAGTCTGAACTGAAGCATCCTTCTGCCTATTCAAGAAACTAATAGTCAGTGAATCTGCTTAGAAGAGAAAAAAAAATCCCATAAACCCTGACAATCAAAAGAGATTTGACCTAAAAGCTGGCAGTCTTAGCCCCAAACAAGTCTACAAGAAAACATGAACCAGATCCCTGAAAATGTAATGCTGCTCAAAGAATGTACCCTGCCTAAATCCCTTCCTTTACTGTGGTTAGTGTCCTGTGCTATGGAGAAAGACCAGAGAACCCAAAACACACACATCAAATTATGACTTACTGTGGGGAATTTTTTCTTTCATGACCCTGGAGATGACAAGTGAAATCCCCAAAGCATGGCATTATTAACCAAGCATACTTTTCTCTTTTTTTTCTTCTTTAATAAGAACCAGCAGGAGGCATCTTTGCCATTGGACGTGATAGGAAGTTGAGGTTCAAAGTCAGACCATTCAGGAACAGATGTTTCCTAGTGGAAAGCTATGCATGAGGATTGAGATTCCCAAAAGGAGCCAAACAATCGTTGGGTGCCCTACCATGATAAATTGTAATACTGTAATCATCATTAGTAAGGCTACGAACCCAGAGTCCTAATTGTACAAACTTGAGTTAAAGCTGTCTTTGTTCCAGGATCCCTAAGTCTGGACTCTGTCTTTACAAAAGGCCTCATGGAACTCTGAAGAGTGTAATTTCTCAGGTGGAAAGCACCCCACCAACATGTTCCAGTCTGATAAGTAATGGTAACAAGTCATCCTTTCTTCTAAAAATGTTTCTTCAAACACAGCATGCCCCTGAGTTTTTAAATTAATTTTAACCATGGAAAAATACAATTTTAACAGCTATTCTGTTTTGGAGTTCCTGTGCTCTACAAAAAGTAGTGCACAGTGATGAAACTTGCGATTAAGAATTGTTGAGTAAATGACCTAATTTATAACAAGGTTATTTCTAGACTGCCAAATTCATCCCCTATTCAAAGGGTGGATACAACATTTTGGAGTAAGACTTTATAAATAAAAGTTGAATCCCTACATGAAGCACAAAATCGAAATCAACATTGACCACAGATCTGAGATCAGCTCTCAGCAACACAACAGCTGCAGACTGTGGTTATCATCATGTCCTCTAGAGTATTTTTGCAGATGCTTCTTTGCAACAAAGTGGAAAATTTGATTTTTCGTTAATTGTACTTTCAATTTTAGAGAATGTTATGGAGACAAAGTAATTTCTTACTATAATTTAACAATAACAAAATAGCAATTCAAAAACTGGCAGTTCCTGCATGTCAAACATTAGTAATTACTTGGAAAAGTCATAATAGCCAGACATGCAGATCTTCAGCATTTTTCCTTTGCACAACTTAATTAGTGCAACAGACATTTAAATCTGTCCTAAAGCTGACAATGCCTCAAGCATTTCCTTAAGAGAGGGCAGTGCGAGTTCAGCTGTGTCAGGCCGCAGCAGCTGCCTGGCACGCCAGTCTGGGCACGGAGCAAAATAAAGGAAAAATACAGTGACCCACACCCTTCACCAACAGGGAGTCTAAGCTGCACTTGGGTCAGGATAACCTGGCAGCTCCTGCGACTGAATGGGGTGGAAAGCAGAGAGAAAGGCAGAAAAGCAAGTGATCCCACAGTGCTGCACAACACCAGGCCAAATGTATTTTCCATGGGCAGGTTGATATTGTGACTGTGCACTCTGCATTAGTGCCAACAGGCTTTTAACTTGCTACCAAAAACACCGTGTTACTTTAATGGGAAAAGCAACTCTCCTAGAGCAAAGAAACATCAAGAGCAGCACACTAGATGCTCTACAGTCCATTCTTATATGGAAGGCTTGTCAGAAATCAGTGTTTGTTTCATAAGCAGAGAAACAAAAGATATCCCAAGTGACAGGCTAGAGTTTGAAACTTTCTAGAAAGAGCTGAATAAAGTTAACATATCCATAACAATAGACTATGCTGCTAAATGCATGCATTGTATTAAACCAGGAAATTACTTAAATTATTCTCTAGCATTTTAAAGTCTAAATTAAGACATCTCAAAAGATGGAAAGGAATGCATTTTCCACAGTGAAAAAAAACCCCAAATGTTTATGATCTTTATATTCCTATGAAATACAGGAAATTCAACAAAACCGCATTTCGGGAAAAAAAGGAATACTTGGAATGAAAAATTTTATATTACTAGCTCCAATAATCCATTACAATTATAGATGATTATGGAACTCCAGATGTGGGCCCTCTGCACAGATCACTGTACAGCAAAAAATGTGCTGGTCCTGAAAGTACACTCCCAGGTTTCCATAAATTTTGTCAAAATCCTCTGATAATCTCACATCTCACACACACAACAATTTGACTGCTTCCATCACAATCACTTCTGAGGTCAGAGTTCTCTCCATTACCTTAGACCTATCTTGGCCAAACAAGATGAGTGTGTGGCACTAAAGTGGGTGTTTCCATCACCCCTTCCACCTAGGCTTTTCTGAAACAAGAAGCATGAAACTGCCAAACATTGTGCTGTTTGCAGCACTAAAACTGTTCTGTCCTTCTGCTGTACTTTGGCACAAGTTACTCTTCAGCTCCTGCAGCTGTACCAGGAATTAATTATCCGCAGTTCTGTGTTCATTTGATCAGAGGCTTTAGAGCACCCATTCACAGTACTTAAAACACAGAGCCTCAGCTAACAGCTAATGGCTCCAAAGGACAAGGCGAGAACCAAGCCTTAAGTACAGAAAGCCTCATTTGTCTTTAGCATCTGAACTAATCTGTTACTGGATTTGTTTCACCTTTTTGTTTTCAGTTGCTATATGCCTTTGGAAAACCAAGGCTCTCCAAGTCACTCAGCAGTGTTACATCAACCAACACATCAGTGCAGTGGAAGTCAATGTCACCACACTCCTGGAGCACAGCCAGCACTGGACAAAGCATCCAAAAAGTAATGGAGACCACTTTACTCCTTGGATGGTTTCATTTCAATACCCTTTAATGATGCTGATAGCTAAGAGATCACTGCAGGAAAAAAAGAAGTTCATCACCAAATTCAAGCTTGTAAAACAGATGGAACCAAGTCCTATAGCTTAGGACTATAAATAGTGACTCAAACTTGCAGAAAATTAAGGAGATGTATTTTAATTGTCTCATTATTAAAGCAAGGAGGCTAGCCAAATTTCCAGCAGGTAGAGAGGAAGTAATTCCAGTGTCATCTATTACTTCCCATCTCATTTTGAAACCACCTTACTGATTCCACTGAAATCTGTGCAAGATCTGGACCAGCAGAGAATCAGACTCTGGCATGTTGCTTTGGGACATTATTGATCTAAGAGTGAACTTCAGACATCAAATCCAAGAGCTCTCTTTGTATCTGCACTGGTTTCATGTCTCTTTGGTTACTTTTTAAAGCTATAAGAAATGATTCTAATAAGTACCATAAGTAAACAAATCTCAAGACAGACTAATGATAACACTCTTGCCCTTTTCCTTATACCAGTTTTAACTCACCTCTAAATTCCAGTCATCTGTTTCTAATTCGAGTACATTTCAATTTCCTCACTCAATATGAAAAGCAGCAGTACTAGTGCTCACCAGAGGCTCTCACCAAGGGCAAATAAGAGTCAGGAAAAACTGGTGCTCTGCAAAGCAAGTTGGCCTGGCAGTCCTCACCCTGGGCTGTCAGTAACACCACTTGGATGCAGCAGCTTAGTAAGTACAAAGCAAGTAGCCCATATAGGTGCTGTTACTAGTGAATACAGTTTTAGTCTTTCAAGTGAGTGTTCGGCCCTTCAGAAGAAAGAAATAACAGATTTCTCCTCTTTTTTTTCTGTTAGCACTTGCTAGAGAAATAATGCCAATTGATAGACAGATGCCTTCTCCATCAGCTGTTGTCCTGCTTGGATGAATCTTTACTAGTCAAATATTTTATTGAATCCTGTAAATGTTATGCCTCATGTCTATGCAGGAAATCCATCCAGGGAGATGAGCACTAGTGTAGGAGGTTATGGGACTGATGGGGGGAGGAGCACAGCTGTGTGGCTATCAATCTGTATTATTGCTCAATAGCTCATATTGCACAAGTGCCTTTTTTTTTTCAGGATGATAAGAGAAAATGAAATGACCTTCAAAGGGGTTATGTGAGTTATTTTCTCTTTAGTGGGGAAAAAATAGTCTGTATTTCTATTGTTTATTTGCAAGATGAAGCTGTTTCTGTATTTCGCATTTCAGGGGTGTGTTACTTACAATAGGATTTTGACTTTTCCTCAAGAAGAATTAGTTCACAAATAGAAAATATGATGCAGGGGAGGGAAAACTAAAGTTTCTCAGACTTACCCTACTGGACACAGAGTTGGAAAAAGGCAGTACCTCCTGTGAACCTGGGATGGGCTTTCCTGATAGGATATGTGGCTGAAAAAAAAAAAAGTACAGTGTCCTCATCACAGTGAGAAACTTTGAACAATATGGAGAGAAGGAAGACTCCAAATCTGTTCCAAATAATATTCTTTGTAGTTGTTAGAAATGTCACCATTTAAAATAAATATCCCCAAAATAAAATATTTTAATAAAAGTTCATTAGCAGAAGATTTGATTGATTTTGCATTTAGTCTCAGAACTCAATTATTTATTATTTTGCATTCAATTTTAAATTAAGAAGAAATCATTTACTTCACGGGATTTTTCTAAGGTGGGGTCCCCCTAAGATTTTCTCAATTAAATGTTTTAGTCAAAACAGTTAAAAATAGAAAAAACATCTGCAGCAAAAAAGGCAGAAAGGCAGACTTTTTGCATACTTCAAAAGTTCTGTGATTTCCAGATAACCTGTGTGAACCAGGCATAAATTTGTCAGTGAAAATTTGAATTTAAAAAAGAAGCCAAATTTTACTAAAACATTGCTGCAGAGTTCCAACAAGGAAGCCTTCAACAAAATGAGCCAAGTCCAGCACCCACAATTTTTAATATAACATACCTTATCTAGCCAGTTTCTCAATCAACTGTAAACAGCTAAATCTAGAGCATTATTCTTAATCATACCTCTCACGGAGGCATTAAAATCCTAAATTGAAATCCTATTAATTTTTTTTTTTGGTAGATTAGCACATCCTCTGTGGCACATACCTAAATTCAACTTCACACAAAATCAGAACCATGTGCAAAACCTGCCAAGGCCAGAATGAAGAGGGATACTCTAAGTTTCTCTGAGTAGTAGCAGATGTGAAGCCCTGGCAGTATAGCCTCCAGTCAAAAGATTAAAAGGGGTCTTAACTCACATTTTCTGGCAGATTTAGGTGAGTGGGGCTACAGAAACACCTCCAGTTGACTGCTACCTCCCATCCACCCCCTGCTACAACTTTCCCACTGATGGCAGGCACGGCTGAGTAGGATACATACACACTAAATCACTCTGTGCTTCTGGCACAGCTTTGTGAAAAGAAATTGGTGGGTACACCATTGGAGTGGCTTGTTGGATGCTCTGTATGCAGTTACCAGCATTCAAGTAATCCCCCCATTCAGAAAGGGGTTGGAAAGCCCCTATGGCTGGCCTGAGCTGCCACTGAAGAAGAAAGACCTTCACAGAACAAGGCACACCTCTTCCAAAGGCTGGACAATACCCATACACACAGATTTTTAAGAGTACAGGTAATGTTGCCATCTAGTGATTCCTGCCATAGCAGTATTGGCAAGATTTTTATTGGGTATACAAGAATCCTCAGCAACTATATATGGCTTTCACCAATCTGAAGGTCCACAGCATCTAAGTCTGCAAATTTTTCCATATCACAGTCTGTTCTAATAATCAAATCATTTTGGGTCTGTCTTTGACTCTAGCTTCTAGAAAAGCAGTTACAGCCCTTCTTCAGCCTGCCCATGATCAAGCTGATGAACCTCAGAAGCCTACATCTTAACATATTTATTCCATAAGTTCAGTGATTTTCCTGGCACTAGGCTATTATCTTGCATCACCTACTTGGACTTCAATAAAAATTAATGATGGAATTTTTGTTAAATTCGGCTTGCAAGGTGCAAATAAATTGAAAGAACATTCTAGTAGCATGCAAGAGCAAAAATATTCTGCAGCTGTGCTACATCTTCAGCTCATTAACCAAACTTTGCTAGAGACACACCAAAACTATTCTTCTCAGAATGACACAAAAAGCTCAGTCTGTCATCTAACTTGCTGCAGATACAGCAAGTCAGGACTGTGACTATCCTAAGGCAACTGTGGTGGAGCTGTGATCCAGTCTGATGCATTTAGCAATCAGCAACTTTTTCTATACACTATAAAAAACACTTTCTGCTTACAGAGAGTTTGGTGCAGATCTGAGATGCCATCTCAAGACATTTGGGTTGTTTAGTGTGGTTTTTCTCCATTCAGTCTTTTCAAACCGGAAGAATGGTAGCAGTTTCCCTTCAACAGGCCCATACTGGAGGCTTCAGGATGGGGGGGAGCAGAGCTGGAGAAGGGGAGAGGACTATATCAGGAAATAATTTAGTAGGCAATCATGACCGCCAGATACAGGAACAGGTAAAGAACTACAAATAGAAGCACGAAGGCTGGCTGTAAAAAAGGTGATTGGGCTTGGTTAAAAAGAAGTGAGGGGAGAGAAGAAACAGAAGTGAACAAAGTTTGAGAGCACTTTAACAAAGAAAAGCTAATAATAGGGGGAAGGCATTAAAGAGAAAGAATGTGCACTCTTGGACAACAAGAGGAAAAGTGCAGCCCTGAGTAGCCAGGAGACAAGCAAGGCAATACTCCAAGTTAAAATGGGGTCAGACCAGATAAACGCCTTTGACACTTATGGAATTTGTTAATGTCCTGCTATTTGAAGTAAAACTGAAGGATTTGAATGATGTTGCATCATTCTGTGTCCCTCACACTGTCAGCCAGCACTCACAGGTCTGTTTCATGGTTTAGACAATAATGCATGCACTGCAGACACAGCTTGTGCTAGGTATGACTCTAATGTAAAATAGTTTGGAACAGCCCCAGTGCTTTGCTTTCATATCATTTTTGCATTTTAATAACTTTAGAAACAGCAGCTGCATAACTCAGAAAATTGAGAAACCTTGCAATGCCTCCACTGCAGTTGCACTAGCTAAAACAACCCAATGCCTTGGGAAATTGGTCTGGCCTTTTGTGACACCCCGAGTTGCCACTGGCCTCCTGATCCATTAGCTTTTCTCATGCATTCCAAGATTTACTCTGTTATTCTCTGTGAAGTTTGTTCCACAGTTTGTCAGCACACCAGTGCTCTCACTCATATGCACACAAGCCTGGAAAGGTCAGGACTCACAGATGTTTTGCAAAAAACATAGAACCCATGACTTGCATGAGATCTGTGTCTTACTCAGAGAGAAGGATATATATCCTGCATATGGAAAGCATCACATTTAAGTCATTTACAACATGAATCACATTTCTCATTCTTGCACAGCTATATAATGGCTGCTATCACACTGTTAACATCCAGTTTTAAAAAATAAAAAATTAAAAAGCTTATCACTACGAAGTACAGCTCCCCATAGATGAAACCTTCAAGGCTTGACCAATGAAGAATGTACCATTTCAGAACAGAAAAAGACTGAACAATGCAGAACACTCATCCAACACTTGTATCATACACATATAGCAGCATGCCTAGATTTCATTTATGGGCTGCCACCCATATTGATGTTTATATAGTGCAGAGTCAAACAAAGAATTGCTGCCTCAGAAGACTTACAGCTTAATTCTCCTACCAATCCTTAGGTCAACTCAGTCATAGCAAGTACCAAAGACACATTCTGAAAGCAGAAATGGGCTTCTTTAAAGACATGAGAACATTTTAAAATGCACTGAACCCAACCTCTGGGAGAGTTAAGAGTTCCTTATGAATGCTCTAACTTAGCTGGAAGTTTTGTAGTAGCTTTTCATTCCCTACCCTTTCCACTTACAGCTTAGAATCACAGTCATCATATCCCATTTCATCTTAAGTATACTGTCAGTGCAAAGGGAATGCCAACATATCTGATTACGCCATCTTTTGCAGTGTTGGTTTGGTTTTTTGGTTTTGTTTTTTTTTATAAAGGGCTATTAGCACAAAAGGTCTGCACACAAGCAAAGCTTTAAGCTTACTTGTAAGCCAAAATTTTCTTCGAACTTTAGAGCTTGTTTCAACAGTGAAGCCTGAAGCCCTATAAGAAGTAGTACATTTTTACCTCCTTTCTTTGTTGAACATTCAGAGCATAGTCTGTACGTTGAAATATACCAGTTCCTTACATGGAATTGATAATCGCATTTGTTGCCCAAAAAAATCCATCTATTCTGAGGAAGTCTGACATACTCAACCAGACTCAGCTTCTGCAAGAGAGGTTTCCTACCCATGGATGGCCCACACTGACATCTAAATAGGCAAGACAGAAAGGCAGTCTAGGACAACAACAGCTTGCAGAAACAACGCACACCACACCTCTTAGTAATGTTTTGGTTTGGGTTTTTTTCTCCCTCCTTGGTGAGGATTTAGATGGAATAGCACAGACTATATGGAGACATGTGAAAACAGCCATTAAAGAGAAAAGCCAGCTGGGTAAAAATGAAGATAAAATCTTGGGGACAAACCATAGCTGACAGAAAAGTAAAGGAAGGAGAAGATGAAATAAAGCAGCTCAAATAGATTAGATAAGATTCAGTCAGATCCACACAAAATCCTGCAGCAGTTTACTTGGTCCAGGACACTGCTTTAAAACAACAAAGAATTTGTTTGGCCTTGCCCCACAAGGCCTGGCAAGGTGTCTTTAGAGGCACATAGTATCACTTACTGAACCGCTGAGGATGTGGGCCAGACCACCTTTCCTGCTTCCCCAGCTAAGTGCTGTGGCCTCACTGGGCAGATCACACTTAAGTTGCAGCTGCAGTTTCTTCCTTCTACTACAACACAGCATACACAGAGGGTCCAGGAACCCACAGGCACAGCAAATTGCTATGAGCCTGAGCTGTAAAATATTGCGGCAAAAGAGCACAGAAAAAGCGTGATTTGAAGCTGACTTTGTCTACCCAATACCAGCAAAAAATGCACAAGGTGACATACAGCACCTTCAGCACGTGTGAGAGTTACCCCTCCAGGTGCCCTCTCCATGTAACAGGCCTGAAGTTATACTTGCAGCCACACTGAGACTTGATTTTGTGAGGAAAAAGAAGTTGAGTGTGAGCACAGGACACCACTGGAGTAGAGTACACAGGAGAGGTGAAAAGGAAGTCATTCAGGTAAGCTCAAATATAGGACAGTGTAGGACAAGGAGGAAAGAAGACATAGCAGTCTAAAAGATAACCACTGAGGGATGGTAAGAGGCAGATACTACAAGACTTTAACTGCCATTTCTGTCTGAAGGCTATGAAGAGCTGGTATTTCCTTTGATATGAGGGAGAGGGGCACAGCCATATCTGCAAGAAATTTGGGCTACAAAATTTGTTCTCCAGATATAATTAGCCTATGTTTAGCTAAACTTCAGGCATATTGCAAGAGATCTCTATGACTGCTAGAGAAACTCTACATTTCCTTCCTTGATTATGAGGGAACTTTATTGAGGTATTTGGGTTTCTGAGTAGCTGTAGCAGACATGCAAACCAGCAGTCGTACATCAGAATGAGAAGGTAAGATGCTTCAGCTTCCAAATATACTAGTAAAAGTTAAAATGAATTAGGACACAGAAATAAGTAATATTTTACTGGAAACAGAAAAAGAAATTGTCCCAACACTGTAGGAAAATAACAAGGCCTCCATTAGAACAAATCCATGTTTAAAATGCAGTCTTGTAAACGTGTGCAGAATTTATATAGGGGGGAAGGGCTTTTACAGTGGTGCTAGGAACAACACGTCACACTAAAGAGCAGAAAAAAAAACATGTACTTGGTATTAGGAAAAGTTACTTTCTGGTTAGATCCATGACTCTGCAGAATAATTTAAAATTAGTGTGCTGAAACACTGCTAAATAAGTGAGGGAAAACCCTGTAGAAATTCATGCCTAAGTGATGATATTTACAAGTCTTCCACTGCTGAAAGTAAGTGCAAAAGGAAGGATTTTCACCAAAGCAAGGAAAAGCTGGCTTTTTTAGCCCACCCCTTCTGCTTAGTGACCAAGATAAGAGGTCAGGCAACACAGATGCCCATGCATGTGTCTTACAGGGACCTACATACCAGACCCATCACCCTAATCAACAGGCTTTCTGCTTAAGCCTTTTTTTTTTTTTTCCTCTCTTTGCAGTTCCTGTAAGTTTCGTAAGTCTTGTTTGGGGTTTGTTAAGGTTTGGGGTTTTTTTTAAAGAAAAGCTCAAGTAAGCTGTGTATGTTTTATAGTTGATACATCCATAAACCAAACACACCAAATGCTAAAGCAGTTTGCTAAGAGCCATTCAGGCGAGCCCTAATTAAAAAGAAAAGAAACCCTTGCAAACAGCATGTCTCCAAGAGGTGAAAGGTCCCTATGCTGCTCAGTGAGGAAACACCAGGGCCACCTTTAAACTTTAGAGTTTTATTAGTGCCTTTGTCAGCAGCATGTATCTGTGTGTTGTGTTTTAATCAAGGCTCTGAATTTGTCTGTGACAGACTCAAAACAGGAAATTAACACCCTGCGGTGTGGCGGCAAAGCCTCAGAGGAAGCAGCAGTGGGGTACATGAGGCCGAGGATGAACAAAGACCCATAAACATAACGTCACCCATAAAAGTCACACTTTAAGGCACAGGAAGGATACTAAACAACACTTGGCTGCATTACACGCTTGCAGTAAAAAGAAAGCCTCGGGTTGAGAGGCAGAACATTTACAAGGCGCTTATTTTTCAAAATATTTGCTATGGTTTTTACTTTGAGTGAAGCAGTTCAAAGTTAGGCATAGGAAATACCCAACGAGCTCACAAATGTAACGTTTCCACTCGACGCGTGGATCAGGGCTAAGATATTGCTTTTTATCTATCTCCCTGTTTATTTGGGTTGTTTCCTCTTTGTAAGGGGTTCAACTTTTCTGCAGGCAGCTGGATGGATTTCCACTGTTACCATGGCATTGCTGACCTTTAACATGGGGCTGTTAACATGACCTTTGCTTCTTTCCATTCCTACAAGGATGTTTCAGTGTAAATAATGTGGAAGCCAAACAGGACCAGGAGATTCCTCCTCTGGGAGATGGGAATGCAGCTAGCTCAGCTAGGAGAGGAACAGGACAAGAGCCACAAGCTGATAGCTGACAGCTAATAGCAACATAAAACTGAAGTACTGCCTCAAACAGAACTCCTCTGCTCCTGAGAGATGCTTGGCAACTACTTTTAGAACACTTAACACTACCTGTGAACTGCTCTATCTTTAAAGCAAAAGATAGGGCAGACCCTATAGTTGCAGGGGCTCAAAGGCAGACTCTGTAGGGCAGAACAGTCAAGTGGGGTAACAGAGGCTTAGGATGAAGAAATATTGGAAAATTGCTTAAGATGGGTATTGTAATGCCTAGAATTTTTAAAGCCTGAAAGGCTCTCACAAACAGGGGGGATGTTCACTTTTCAAGAAAAACATACATTTTACAGAATGTCAATTAAAACACCAGAAACCACCTAATTCACTATTAAAAAAAAAAATAGAGGAAAACCCACTGTTGTAGCCTTTATCTAATATATTCTTTGCCTCAAGCAACTCTTAATATAGTTATATAAATTCTATTAACTTAAATGAAAGGAAAATCCAAAGTTTCATGGGGCAGTAGAAATTGCTGCTGTAAATTAGACCAGTCTGCAGCCTACTGTACTGAGGGGAACTTTAAAAGATTTCTGCCAGACTCCTCAGGCATGAAGTGATATTTTGAACAGTGTAACAGTGCCTAGAAGCTTCAGGAAAAGGTGTGCATTATTGGGAAAAAGTTTTGCTCACAGTGGGAGTTTCCTCTAATCCTGCACAGATTTAGAATTAATTTTTCAAGAGAGACCAAATAATACCCTAAATTCCACTAAAATTCGATAGGATTTATGTGCCTAACATCCTAAGTCCTAAGCTTTTATGTTGGGCTTATGCAGTAGAGCATGAGAGGGAGATATTTCTTATATAACTCAAACAGTTCAGATCATACTCAAGTAATCCAAACCACCTGTGGATCACTGCAGTCAAAAATTTGTGGAGGGAGGGATTTTTTCCCCCCTTTTGTGATTTTCAAAGCAGGATTTCCAGTACCTTTAGGATTGGAGCAGACTCCGAAAAGCACAGCTCCTGAGGGAGTGTCAGAGCAGCCGCAGAGCTGTGCTGGTGCTCACGCCGGGGGCCGGTCCCCACGGGCGCCCTGTGAGCAGCTGCAGCGCTGTGCTCATGCAGAAAGCCAGCTATGCAGAGAGCACCAGCTGCAGATTTCCCTGTGCCTGGGGAATCCCCAGCCAGCAAAATCAGTCGACTTCGAGTTCTTTGAGCTGGTAGAAAAACGCATGGGTGCTAGATCAGCTTTGGGTATGGTGTCCCAGAATTTCCACCCATTACTAACACAAAATAAGCTACAGAGTTTAGAATAACTTTACTGACTGTGTATGGACTGTCTAGAAGTGCCTTAAGATGATAAAGGATAAAATCAAATTACAAATATATATCAATAGCATTTTAAGAGGATACTTCTCGTGCATTCCTACTGACTTTTTTTTTTTAAACACACAGGATTAAAACACTAAGGATAAATTCAGTTTAAATGTCATCTGAGCTCTGGCAGTTTGAACATGTGGCTTCTCACTTACAGGTTTCAGATGAAACTCTGCTCTATCGGATACTGATGCAAAAAGTCTGCAAGAGGAAAGTACCAAAAAAATGTAAAAGCCTTCCACTAGCAAACAGGAAGCTAAGCAGCACCAAGAAGTTATGCTGTTAACTGGGGATCCGTTCAAATCAGATGTTGTTGTAAGAGATTCAACCCAAATGAGGATGCTGTGAAGCCAAGTTTAAGTACATATCACAGATTCAAATGGAACCTAAAATTAGTACAGAGTGTTTTGTCTCTTCACTCTATAGTTCTGTCCTATGTAATGAGATCATAATGCTGTTAGAGCCAAATGCTCTCTCTCACTGCTGTTGCTACGAGAGACTGATGGAACCTGCCAAGACCTCTTGTGAGGCATTTTGAATTAAAATCTATATAAATTTTTAAACTGTCTTTTTTATCACCATACAATGTCTTACAGAGTTAAGATTCTGATAGGGTAATTATTTACCTAGCAAAACCAGTTAAGCCATGCCTGATCATAGCTCCATATATAGCTGATAAGCAGGTAAATATAATGTTAGAAATACTTTTTTGAGTGGAAAACCTGAGGTGGCTGTTGGCTGCTATGGGCTTTTGAGGCACTTATGTAAAAATTAAGATTGGACTAGACTCAAAAGGCCTCATTTGTCTCTCATTTTTACAAGTGACAATCCAGATGAACCCCCAAATGCCAAATTAGCAGTCCTAGAGTAAAATCTAGTGTGACAGGAGGCTAATAAGGCCACCTTAGAAAGTTAATTTTTCATGGGAGTAGGAACTTCAGAAAAAGCCTTTTTTGGCAAAATAAGTTGGTTGTAATAATGTGTTGTTTCAAAACCAAGTAACATTAATCCTAGGAGAAATATGCTGTAAGTATATTCACAGAACTTTAAAAAAAAATAATAATTGTTAAGAATATATTGAGAAAATGGCATTTTTAACCAGCTGGTACTTTTCAATTGGCAGCTCTACAGTCAAATCTCAGGCTGTCCTATTTCTTAGGTATGCACAGAGACCAGAGTACAGATATATCCCCTCCAAACTGTGATGCAATCCCCACTGGCACATGGAACTCTACTGTTCCTTCAGTTTCCCGGGCTGATGTTTCCACAACCAAGTTGCTCAGACAAACCAGAGCTCCAGTAGGATCTGGTGGTGCCAGCCAAGCTGTACCTGCCATGTCTCTCCAGTAAGGAGGCAGGATTCAAGGTAACAAGGTAGAGACCACAGAAGGAAACCTAGGTGAGATCAAGGGTGTAATGCCAAAGAACTGGATGCTTTTTGGTCAGATTATGGCTGCTGGTCACAACAGAGCAAGTGATCCTGCTCCTGATTTATGGATTTCTTTCTCAGTTGGCTCAATATTAAATTCAGAGAGCAGACAGATATATGAACAGAAGATTAACTGTAGAAATCTCGAGACAACTCTTCTTCTTCAGAGGAAAGTTGTAGCAAGGCAAGGGTCAATCTCCAGGCTTCATCTTTACACTCCTTTTGCTGATACACTTAGTGAAAAAAGTGAGAGGAGATAGGAGAAGACAGAAAGAAAACATTAAGTAAAGAAAGGCCAGATAGATTAAAAGAGATTTAGTGCTTTTTCACACAGTTGGCAAATTTTGCTTAAGTTTTCTTCATTCCTTAGGTACACTTAGGTTAATCTTAGGAACAAGGCTGATGTACACAAGTCAGTTAGAAGACAGGAAAAGGGTAAGAGTTGAAATTTATCACCCAAGATCAGAGATGATCACTATCACAGTTGCAACTAGAACTCAGGTTTGCACTATCTTGGTTTTGCAGTTATATTTCTGGGGCACAATGTACCCAAATGAGACGTCTTGACTTTGTATTTACTATCAAGATAGACTTTTTCAATCTACAAGGCAATCTGATTATCCTACATCATAAAGAAAAATAAGGATCACCTTTGCTGAAATTAGAGGGACATCCATTGGTAGCAAGTGTCAGGAGAAGCAGGTTTAGTGTTGTGTTTTTTCTCTTGAGGAGTCATTCCACAAAGTAACAATCTTCTAAAGTTTACTCCTGAGCATTATTTTTGATCTGTTAGAGATAAAACTTAGACTAATTTAGAAGAGAAGGGGATGGGGGGACGTGTTCTAGACTGCCTACTGAAATAGAGTAGTACCTGAGTTCCACAGCTCATGAATCAATTAAGGAGTCATACTTGTGTAGCATGAGGCTTCATAGGTTTTTAAAAAAAGTTCCTCCAAGATCCAGAGAAGACAGCTAAGGAAACACTGTTTCTGAATGGATTATGTAACACTTTATAAACCTTTTTCTTAACTAACATCTTTGCCAAATAGCACCTAATTGTACTTCTTTGACCTTACAATAAAAACACAAAGAACCTCTCTGGCCACTAACAACAGTCACATGAGGGGAACTTCAGTCCTGTTATATATGAGCATTCTCTAAGAGGTTTAAACCACAAACTTTTACTGCAATATAAAAAAGGGACTGTGAAGGACTTTGCAAAAACATTTCTGTGAAGTATGAATAGCTGCCTTGGGGAAACTCCCCCATATTAATAGAAATAACTGTTACTGCCCACACGGAGCGATGGCTCAGAGGGAATCTTTACAAATATTCTCATAACTTATTCCATTTGAATGCAGTAATTTTCAGGAAGACATCTCAATAAGCAGGGAAGTCAGAAAACAAGCTGATAAAACAAAAGCACCGGTACAAACACTGGCAGCAAGGACTGCCTTCCACCAACACATGAGTTTCTGCTCTCTGCTCCATGAGATCAAGTTGCCCCTTTCCCTAGGATTTGTAATTGAAGCAAGACCATTTGTCAGTTTCATGCACTGCACTATAATTAGCAAAATATAAGCCCAGACCTTAAGGATGTTTAAAAAATTTAGATCTAGGATAAAGGGGGGGAAAATGTAGACACCAACGTAAACATGGATTCTAACATTAACACATGGCATTTCTTAACTGTCATCAATGGCAGCAGAGACTACAACAGAAACCTTGTACTCCCTGAAGGCATCAGCTATGGTATCTTCTCTTGTACTCTTGTCCCCAGGGTCTTTTCTTGTCCTATTAGTTGCTCCAAAATAAGGGGAAGGGGTCTCAAATGACTGACAGCCAACCCATCTTTGTACTACGCCTCCAAAGAACCAGGTGTAAGAATGACCACTTACAGTGAGGAATATTTAAACTTGCGGTTATTTATGCTTAGAGAAAGTTACAGTTGTTACCAAATTTTCTTCAGTGTTTCCTGGACATACTTTTTCAACTTTCTAGAAATTTGACACAGCTTATCAACATGAACAAAGAAAGCAGCATGAGAAAACCTAAAACAGCAGAAACTAAGAAATATATATTTTTTTTTTTTTTAATTTCTGAGAGAGCTATTTACAATAAAACTTGCTCCTGAACTAGAACTGTGTGTAATTAAATCTCTTAACAGTAGAATGTTTACACTTTTCAGGACTTCTTACATGGGCTGCTTGGGGAAGAGAAATCCATCCAATTAGTTTTGACATTTTAGTTGCTATTTACTCATGTATCTGGTTATATTTTTCACAGCAGCAAAAAACCCTAATAAACAAACAACATTCTATTGCACAGATACCACCAAAAAAATCAGGGACTTGCCACGAAATCTCCACTTTTTTTTTTTTCTAATCTAGAAGTTGTCCAAAGAAACAGCCTTTAAAGTCTGTTAAAGAAACAACCATTAGTAGTGTGCTGGGTGCTCAGCCTGTGGTTAAGGACTCATGGAGCTCAGCATTTCATGATTTAAAAAAAAATAAGACAAGGAATTGGAATGTGACTCTCAGAATACATGACGTGATTGTGAAGTATAAATCTAGAGTTTTCAGATTGATTTGAGGGGAAAAAAAGCTAGACTTAAAAGATGATTACTTCTCAGAGCTCATGGTCTCAAATTGTTAATCTAAGTATTGATATATTTATGTATATAAACATATTTAAATGTACCTCTAGCCATTCAATCAGTAACTAAAAGCAGGAAACTGGCATGGCAAACAACAAAGTTTTGTTCTTTGATTTTCTTCCTCTTTCCTGTTTTACTTAGATGTGAAGGTCAGAAAAGATATTTACAGCAGTGGAGAACATAGTCCTACCTTTAATTATACCCAGAGACTTCTCTTTATAATGAATTGAAAACCAATTTGAAAATCTAGTTTTGCAAAACTGACAAGGTTGAAGTTTTTCTATGCCATGCATTTGACTAAACCAAATTTGGAGGGGGAAGAAAGGGAAGAAGTAGTTCATTTAACAGCTTAGCTGTTCCTAAGAGCAAGGGGTGTCAAAAGTAAATTGGTTTTCCAAGGCTCAAATTCTTTTTTTTGTGCATCCCTAACACTTACAGACTTTGGAGTAGGAGCATTATATTTTACAAGAAAACCCTCTGCATCAAGGATGGGCCTTTGTTGTTCCTGAGTACCTGGATTGCCTCCAGTCTGCCACACTAAGCTTTTGCAAATGAAAAATAAAATAGTCTCCACTTGTACCTGGAGACATTTTAGCAGTTAACATTTCCTAGTCTGTCTTCATTCAGAAGCTATGATCTCTTGTCAGTTCAAGCCATGTATACTATTCAAACAAGAAAAATTTAACATGCTCCACCCGTTCACAACTTCTGCCTGCAACAGCCACAAGATACCTGAATTCATTCCAGCTCGCGAAGAAGTCGATTAATCAGGATTTATTTTTTCATTTCTTAATGTAATACCTCTTTATTTTCTTTGCTTGGAAACCTGATGGCAGGGACATGGTGTCTGTTCTTGGTAACCCAATCCCTGAAGGGCTTCAATATGTCTAAAAACATTCCTTTAAACTGAAAACAAGGGATTGCTTGCAGGAAGAGAGGGGAACATAAACACAGTACAAGGTTTTGGTCTGGAGAAATGAGATCCTGGGCATCCACCTTTTCCCTTGTTTCTGTATCCATCAATACTGGTGGATCCCACTTGCAAGGTTTGGATTTCATTCCACACTTGTACTTGGCTACACAGAATAACCTGCCATGACTGCTGGTTGGCCTAAGCTGGCTCCAAAGTCCTGCTGGTGAGTCATTCTAACTGTCTGCAGTAAAAGGATGTGAACATTACACAAATAACATCTAAGAAATGCAGGGGAGTCTATCCCCTACAGATCTGGTGTGTGGCACACAGATGCACTCCCCTGCTTTCAGTTCACGTTGATAGCAGATATTGGTGGCTGCATAGCAACAGCAAACAAAACACAAGAGTCATGTAGGGAAACCCTCCACCTACCTGCCTCTAGAATAGGGACTGAATATTGTATGTCAAATAATGATCATTTTAGTTTTAAGAACTAACTCATAATGGCTTTGAACAGATATATTTCATCCTTTGTGGAGTCTCTCATTTACCAGGCACTGAATGATTCCCTTAGTAAACTTCATTGCCCCTAATTTTACTCAATTACTTGGCAGCAAATTTATACATATGACCTCTGAATACATAAAATCTCCTATTTTCCATGCCTCAAAGTCAATGGAAGTTACACAAGAAGCAGAAACAAAGAAACCTATGACCACTTGGGCTGATGTCCGGCATAAACTAAGAAATTTGTCCAGCAAGTCCAAAACATCTGACAAAGCCAAGCTTATTTTTCAGCAAGCTATCTAGTGTGGAGGTCAATATTTCAACTGACAGCAAATCCACTACATCGTTATATAAGTTGCTTTTAAACTGAATTTTTTTAATTACAATTTTGCACTCAGTATTTTAGTACAAATTCATCCAAATCCTTTTTTTTTTATACTGAAGTTCACCAAAACCAATGAATACAGAGCCAGAGATGGTAAAAACCAGTGTAGGTGAATGTACCATGCATTATTTTAAATACTTTATATTCTGTTAACAAATAGTTCCAACGGGGCAGTTTATATATGACCCAACAGATCTTTGATGGGCCCACTGACCTGATCTGATTCTACTTTTAACTACTTGAAAAATGTAAATTACACAGTAGGTTTTGGGGTTTTTTTTTTGGTTGGTTAGGTTTTTTTAGATAGTGCAACAAACCAGAAAGTATCTCCTGGATATTACAATTAAGAGTCTATTAAAATTAAAATTCACTTTACAGCAGCTCATCAGGAGAATAAATTATATGCCTTAAATATTCATTAGAAATAAAAAAAAACCCCAAACTTACATTCTTTTATTTAATCAAAACTACTACTTGAGGCCAGTCAATTTTGCTCAGCAAAGAGCTTGAGGTTTGGCCTACAGGTTTTAAGGGCGGAAGACTACAACATTTACAGTGCTGCAAAAGTCTCACTTCTGTGCTGCTGGTTGAATGGAGAAAGCTGCCACAGAGACGTGCTATGCAAAAGGAACAAAAACAAAGGTCTGTTTACACTCTAAGCTCAAGTCAGAAGACAGCAGAAAAACAGGAAGGCACATTCTGAAGCTGGTACCCGTTTGGTGGTTTCCGTGTGTGGTTTCACACTTGTGAGGTCACGGGCCAATGTGGAAACACCGCGTGCTCACACCGTGCGCTCACGGCACAGCCATCCCTCAGGACCTCTGCTCACACTGGACAGGACACAGCTCTAGAATGGCCCCCACCACAACAGCAATGAAAATCAGACCTCAGCCAGTTGGTGGCAACCCTGTGATGTGGATGATGGGATGTAGGAAGGATACAAGTTTCATATAAATGTTCACAGACAGAAATGGAAAGGGATGGAAATTAAAATAAATATATAAACTCACTGACTCAATGAGAAGCTAGAAGCATGTTTTATGCTCTACCTTAGCAGTAGAACTGTAGTTCATCCAAAATACTGCAAAAGACTTCTTTCTTAAAGAAATAATCACCAAACATGATCCAAAATTAACAGTTGATCCAGGCTTTTAAGTTCTAGTCTTAAAAAGATAAAAAAGAAAATTGGACAGGGAGAGGAGAGCTTGGGGGTGCCTGCTCCCTTCAATACTTATCCACTTGCCAAATGACAGTGCTGAAATTCTGAGCAGCCTGGGGTGCAATCTTGTTTTCATGTATTTGCTTTTACAGCAAGCAGCACACCAAAATCTCACCCACTTGGGGACTTCTAGAAGAACTGATAATAGATTCAGAATGTATAATTAAACCAAGTATATAATTAAGAGAAATACATTCCATTAAGCAAATCAATTTTTCCATCAGCTTCAGTAGAAACTGGTCTATTAGATGTAAACAGATTAAAGATGACAGCAGGGTACATGGGCTCAGTTTTGACTTCCTGTTCCCATTTCACTTCTGCTGAGCTTTTGAGACATCCTCATTTTCTCTAAGAGATCATGCATTTGCAGCTGAGTGCTTACAGATTGCAAAGCATCTATCAAGAAGCTTAGCTACTGTCCATGTAAAGATGGATGACAACAGCAGGGGGCCATACCCAAAGATCTGCTTGGACAGGGACTCCAAAATCATCAAGATACCAATTATTTGGTTATCATTCTGCAGTGCACCAGTTTAGAAAGAGGAAAAAACACTTGACATTTTTTATATAAATAGTCAGCACAGTATGTAACCACATGCTGAAGAAGCAGAACTCTTACTCCAAAGGAAAAAAATTTAACCACCCACATTCACACATCTCCCTTTTTCATGGTGGAGTGGGGTAAATTCACTAAATTCAAAGACATTATCCATAAAATTAAGGATTCAAAAGCCTTTTTCAAAGCCCAGTATGTTTCAGCATATCCTTCTTGTTAATGCTTCAGATGAGCAGTTTGGATAGAATTAGGCCTCCAGCATGTCATGAAGTTTTCTGTCAAATTTTGAGAACTATTATCCTAAGCTTAATCCTTGAGCAACTTTCACTGCTCTCTCCATAAGCAGAGAAAATACAAGACCGTTCTGATACAGCAATAATCATGATGCAAGGACACACACAATAGAAGTGTACAGTCAAGGAAGTGGGTAAATCTGCAGAGCCAACATGCTTTTTCAGAGAGAAACAACAGCCAATTGGGAGACTAAGTAGCAGAGGGAGAAACAGATTGCACTGTCTGAAGAAAACCAGGTACCTTTACTATTTCCTTTTTGAATACTGTCCAGCCTTCCTGGACTCCTTTGCCCTTCAGAACTGCCTCCCAAAGGGCTCTGTCAACCAGTCTCCCAAACAGGCCAAATTCTGTCCTGCAGAAGTCCAGGGTGACAGTAACAGTTCTGTTGATCCCTCTGCTTACTTCTCCAAGAACTGTCACTGCTATGACCAAGTCAGCTTCCAGCCATCACAAATCCTTTTCTGTTCACAAACAGGTCCAGCAGAGCACCTTCCCTGTTTGGTTCACTCACCAGTTGTGTGAACATACCCCAGGAACCTCCTACACTGCTTCCTCTCTTCTGTATTGTATTTCTAGCAGACATTTAGTAAGTTGAAATGCCCCATGAGAACATGGGCTAGTGATATAGATTATATAGATGAAAACTAGAAAGAGGAGTACATTTTTTACTCACATTTAGGCATGCCAAAAGGAGATCTATTTATCCCCACAGATTAAGCCAGTCATTATAAGAAATTATTGAAGGTCTTCACCTCCATCTAATAAATAGTTGTGGAAGCCTAGACCTTTCTTCTGCTGTTTAGAACATCTATAGAAGTTTTTTACACATTTCCTCTTCAAATACACTATCTATAAATTTATACAGTAGAAGTATCTCAGCACCATTTTTCTACCCAAATCCATACATGGAGATCAAACTCTCTCTCTGATCCAGCCAAAGGAACTCTTTCAAACAGTGTGGGTTAAAACCCACACACATATTTATCCTGTGACACAAACTTCTATAGAAAAGCTTTAGCATCCTTGCCTAAGCCTGATTGACATTTTTATTACCCAAATAACTAGGAAGAATTATACTTTCCAGTGTACTGCTTCTGCTGGATATGGAGTTTTAGGCAATAACCAATTACCCATCAGGAAGTGAAAAAGGAGCATAGGTTATTTATGTATGTTAGGAATCCTGTCACGAGTACAAGCAGTGATTTTATGGATATCAAGGGACCACAAACCACCACAAAATATTCAAACATACCACATAACACAACATATGTAACCCCTACATTAGTCAGACCCTGCAGTAAAGTGTTCTGTTTCAAAATGGTTCTCTTACTGTGAGTACAACTCTAAATAGTGTTAGAGAGATTAAAGTAACATAGCATTTAAACATCCTATTGACTTAATTTTACTTCTAATTATTCCAGAGCAGAGAACTCTAACCAAAATATTACCTTAGTAGGATAAGAAAAATCAAATTGCATTCAACATAACACTGTAAATACAGTAATGTGTCAAGGCCCCGGAAGAGTTGAGAAGCAACCTCTGGAATTACTTCTAAGTCTCTTATTTTAAATTTAGAGCAGTGATACGAAGCGCCAACTTGCAAGATTTGGAAAAAGGGTAGCATATATTCAGGCATTCAGTACTTATCAACTCAAGAGAAAGCATATGGATTTCTGCATCTTTAGTCGCAATAAGTGACAGCTAAGGATAGGAAACTCAGCTCAAAGAAACAGAGCATACTTAAACACCCTCATTAAATTTTTACCAGTTCTTAAAGTTGTCACTATGACCAAGTCATTGCATCGTCTCAGCTCAAAGTCCTGAAGGAGAACAATAATGCCCAGCCCAGCTTTCCCCACCTTTCCTTTCAGCCTGCCAACACGTGCTGTATGTGTTTTCCCAGCTGCATCATCTCCTGCAGCTCCTCGCTGCGTCACCTGCAAGCAGAACACTGAGCTTTTATCACTGACAGTCTCAGCACCTCTTTACAAATAATCCCTCCACGTCTTTCAAGGGTAGGAGGCAATACTAGAAGAATGACTTTTTACTCTCAAAGGTTTTTTTTTCCTTCCATCTACTCTAGTCTTTCTTGCAAAGTCCCTCTACCTTTCAACCCTCAAGATCTCTGTTCTTCAGTTCTCCTCTGCTAATAAAAGTGTGAGGGCACTTGCTCAGCAAGGAGAGGCTGAGAAACCTAAACTTGCTCAGTATGGAGTAAGAGTTGGTTTTGAGGAGCTCCTCAATGCCTGTGTTGAGGTTGCTGAGGGTCTGGAACATGGTAGTATACAGTGGTATGTGTTGGAATGATGAGACTATGGGCATAAGATGAAACGAGAAGTTCACACCAGGTACTAGGAGAAACTCTCCTCCCCATAAGGAAAGTGAAGTGGGTTGGCCAAAGTGTCTGTACAGTCTCTATCCATAGGTGTTTTGATTATTTGTCTGGATAAAGCCCTGAACAATCTGGTCTGACTTCCCAACCATCCCTCCTCACCCAAGTCAAAATGTACTGATCTGTGAAAACTGTACCTCTACTTGCTTTACAAAACACAAACAGTGCAAGGAATTTCTGAAAAAAAATGGGCTTTTTCTTTAACCCCAGCCCCTCAGAAGCAGCATATTCATCATTGGGAAAAATTAATTATATTTTATTAGGTATTAACATCAGTCACTGATGCAGTAGATGGAGTTTAGACTTTCTTCTTCATTCCAAGTTTCCGATACATATCAAAAACCAAAGCTGCCACCTGGTTAGACTCTGCAGGCCAATGTCTTGCAACAAAGTCTTTTCAGACTGCCAGAACCATGTCATCAAAGACAGGCCACATCCCTAAATCTTAGGCCAAGCCAGGTGCCCGTGGTGATAAAACCTTCTCCCAAAGGCAGCCTGACCTTGGCAGCCGCACAGGTGCAGTTATCAATCAAAGTTTATAAACGCAAAGCCAGCCCAGCGCCTTCCACCCAGACAGACAGAATGGACACCCTGCTGTTTGGACAGGCAGGTGCCAGTCATTTCACCTCCTAGAATCTGCTGCTGGGAAGCCCAGAGTTGGAACTTTGGGCTGACAGAGGAACAGACACAAAAAAATAGGTGCCTGAAGCACTAGTTGCTAAAGCACTGGCGAGGTGACAGATTGTTCAGCTGGAGGAAGATCTAGAGAAGAGAAGCAGATCAGGTTGCCATTAGAACTTAAATGCTGTAGCTAGTAAGGGATGTCATCCTTTAGGCATCTGTCATCCAGTAAGCATCTGAATTTCTTCTTTAGAAGAAATTGGATTCCTGAATATTACTCAAAAAATTATACAGAAACTTCAACAATGTTGTCTCTGTGGCCCAGGAAGAGGAAAAAAGTTCAAAGATTTAGCAGTTCTGTACTGACCTCATCTGTTTTACGGCACATTTCCCATGGCCTAAAGTGGCCTAGGGGATTCCAAAGTTTATATTTAAGGTGGGCATTTAAGTAGAGCAAAGACACAAAAAATAAACTATCTCATCTGCTTTTTTGAGGCAGTTTACTGGGAGTAGTGACTTAGTAGTAGTTTTTTCTTGCATATACAGAACTTTCCCTGGAGGAAACAGGGACACTTCCTGGTAGACATTTAAATGAAAAAGCAACAATGAGCTCACACATTGTAAGACACCTGGGAATCTGCACAAAAAGAAAACGGAAAGTTTATGAACACACAGTGTACAAAAACTTTCCAAGCCCTATTAACAAGGCAAAACCATAGGCCATCAGGCTTCACTAGTCCTAGCACTCCTAGGATTTCATGATTAAGATAATCCACCTCCATGAAACTAGCAGAACCATGGTAGAGCACTGACACTAAAACCAAAACAGAGGATCCAAAGCATTTCGAAGTGGTAAACACATGCCCCTATAACTAACTGGAATTAAGAGGAGTTTCAGTCCTTTCTTGGTTTTGGAAAGGAAGACTTTTTTTGTTTTGGTGGAATGCTAAGACTACACAAATTGAGATATCATTAAGAAAGCCAGAGAACAAGCAACGTTTTTCTTCTGCCCCCTATTCAAAAAAGAGACATTTCAAGAAAAAAAAAAAAAGTTAAATTGTGATAAAGAGTTCTACAAATATTTCAAGAGTAATTAACAAAAAATACAAATCTGCATTTCAATACTGCCAAATTTGCTTTTGTTATTGAAAAACAGTCAAAGCAACATCTTTTTTATAATCTTGAAGCATAAATTTAAAGTATTTTCTCTCCTTGGACATGTGTTTCAAGGCTTTAAAGACAGTTTTAACAGTATTTTTAAGACATATCCTCATTTTTCCATGCCAGTTTAGATTATTCAGATAAAATCACAAAGTTACCCTAGTCTCCTGTCTTACTGATAGATTTCAAGTGCCTCAGTTTTCCTTAGTGGATTTCCCAGATTTACAGGCAGAAAGTTTCAAAGGGTCAGGAACAGGAGTTAACTCTCCCGGTTTCCTGTTCAGTCACTTAATGAAGGGGCCATCCTGTTGATTTTGCACGTGTACATTGTGTAACTCCTTAGGGGACCCAGGAGAGAGGACATGTGCATGTAGACATACATACATCTAAATGAACTACTCTGTGTGATAATGCCAACCCTTTTTCTACAGGACTCCTGCCAGAAATTAACAACTAGCAGAAATTGTACATTAAAATGTGTTCACACAAACATTCTCACCTAAACATTACACATTTTACCAGGCTTTGCAGCCATTGGATTCAAGGACAGTGAGAAAACCAGGATTCAAATAATACAATTTACTGTGCAAATTTTCAATCTCATGCAAATGCTTCATTTAATAGCTCACCTAACTGTATGTATAATGATCAAGTATACTAAAACAAAAGATCATTTTAAACCAAAATCAGGACCTATATTGTTGTCACAAAGCTTTCCTTGCAGATAGCTCATCTCACTCTCCCCACAGCCAGACTTTGCCAAGATAACCTGTTCAGTACACTACTTGTAAAAGTTTGTGCATGCTTAAAAGCCAGACAGGAACCTAGAGGGTCTACATAAAGAGGTTAGCCACCCAATGAAATGTTCAAGTGTGTCACTCCATACTAAAATCCTTAACAAATCCACTTTTTGTTTGCCTGTGGACTGAATATTAAGAGGTTAATCACAGTTCTCTAAATCACATGGGTGCTGTGGAAAGTTATTAATTTATAGCAAGTGCTTGGAGCATGTACTGTAAAGCTGCTCTTCAAGTTCTATGCATTCAGCAGGTCTAGTTTTGCTTAGAAATTCCTGAACGCTCAAGAAACCTGATCGGAGTTTCAACTGTAAGAAAACTTGAAACCAGTTGAGATTTGTGTGGCCTCAGGTTTCATTGAGTATTTAGCATAACTGATAATGAGCCCTCCTCATACACATTCCATCTCCCAGAGTCTTTCGGTTTACTTTCCAAACTAAGCAATATAAACACATGGCAGTACTTTTGCAAGAGAAGTGTGCCCCTACCAAGTTACTCTAGATTTCCTAGAGATTCATGTGTTTCTTGCACGGCAGGTTCAGATAATACAGACATTGTTGATACTAAAACTGTAACTTTATTAGGAGCACCTTGTTGTAGGGCCACTCTGTTGAGCAAAAAGCTCTACATAAATATACACCTTGTTGTCTGAAAGAGTGATAAAAGTGAATTGAGTTCAGTTGGGCTATGAGTGTAGGGCTTTTCATATCCTCTTTTCATCTGTCTTCCATAAAGGTCCCTTAAGAGCCTTGTGGATTGTGGGGAAGCTTTACAGAGCTCACAGAACTGAACCTAGTACCTGACACCTAAAGCTAGCAGCAGATTCCCATTGAGTCACTACTTCAGACTTTGTCCCTCAGCTGACTCCAAACTACATACCCACAGCATTACAGAGGCATTTCTGTCTGCCCTTTTACAGCCAGGATGCACATTTTGTAGCTTGTCTGCCCCATATAAATCTAGCTCTGTTTAGAGGACACATTCAGTTTAGTGCTCAGAGTGTCTCAGTAAACTCAAAAGCACAGAATGGTACCTTGCACCTTAACCACATCCATCTAAAATTCTCCCAGAGAATAAACTAACACCATGTGCAGCAATGTTCATATGTTAATTACTGAAAAATCCAATCAGTTACATGTCTCGCTTTAAATCAATCTTGTGCATCTCAGCCTGGAAAAAAAAAAAAGGCAGAGGCAAAAATCATGCCTTTTTCTTTAGCAGCAATAACATCCAGCCCAATTTTAGAAATCTTGGCATATCAAATATGCCAGTGAAATCCAGAAAAAAGAGTTAAGATCCCTTTTTCCATATCCATTTAAGTAATTTTGCACCTCTGCTTCTCAGGTTTGTTGCAGCAGGTCACAGTCAGCATCTTATAAAACCTGTGTATGAGTGGCTTAACATCCAAATAAAATCTTAATATCAGAGCATATCATTTTGAAGAAATGTCAAGTACAAATATATGACAAACTTCTCCTTCTGTAAACCAAAGAACCTTGCTAGCATTTTCCAACCAGTTATAAATATCCAAAGTATGAGGCAAAAAAAGATAGAATATTCTGTACCATAATTAAGAATGAGCAAACCTCCACAAAAAAAAAATTAATGAATCACACAGGTATCTTTGGCACCTCTGTTTCTCTACAGGGTGCCTTTCCTCAAGCCATGTTTCCTTGACCAAGCCTTCTTCGGCTAGGAAAAGCCATCTTCCAGAGAGCCATAGGACCTCGACCTCACAGCACACTCTAAGTCAAACACTCCTCTCTTCCCACAAAGCCTAATTCTTACCATCATTTTTGTGGCAAGTAGTCCTTTATTTCTTCTTTTTTAAGGTCAGTTCCCCTCACAAGTCTGCATATAATAGCACCTTCCTGAAAACTTCACCATATGATGATGATTCCTACTCCTCTTAATATGACCTTCCCCTGAGTGGTTTTATTCCCTACAGCTGCTCTCCTTCCTGCACCCTCTTGCCTGCTTTCTACCCTTTCTCTGCTTTGTGTGGTTTTTTTGAACCCCATCCAATCAGAACAATTTTCTGTACAGAGATTTTATGTTTTTCCCTCATTCTGTAATATTCTTCTCACCTCCAACATTACCAAACTTCCCTGAAGACATTTAAAAGTTCATTTGAAAAAGTTAATAGGAGCAGCCTGATTTGTACTTCTTCCAGATTGAAGCTGATGTAAAATGGCTGTTTGCCATCTGCCATCAAATAGAGGGAAAATTCATCTGATATGAGGCAGCTGAATATAATGAGGAAATATTAAAAATTATTTATTAAAAAAGCTATGAACTGCTGTACCTTAGCTATGGCTTTGCAATGCGTTAGCCTTTCCCATAACACAGGCAGACACTTCAGAAGTTCCAAAGGAGTGATAAACATAAAGAAAAATATCGTGTTTGAATTAGGGCTTTTTGCTTCTAGTCCTCTACTAAAAGTAGAGGCCTAATTTGAGACATCTGGAAGTTGCTCAATTCTCCCCTAAGTTCAATCATTCACCTTTAACAAAATCACTACCCTTTTTAGTATGTCAGTTTGGGGTACCTGAAACAAGAGACAAATAAAATGTACTGGTCACTTTTCAATCTTTATACTGTAATGATCTAAGATGAGAAGTAACTGGCTTGGGTCCCTAATCACACAGCCTCTGAAAAACTGAGCTCCCTAATAACCACACCAGTTGTAGCTGAGATGATTCATAGATTTTCCAACCATTAAGATAATTCAATCTGTTTGAGTAACACAACACTTAAAGTCTTACATGGTAGTTTATGCAGCACAATGGATCAAAAACCACACGGTAATTTTACTATTTCTAGAACAAAAACTAATTAAGTGACTAAAACTGAAGGAAATAAATTGAATTTGTAAGGCACACACACATAGAATTGTCTTTAAACAGAATGTCCCTTGACAAATGACTGAATCCCATCACAGGAGTTCCTGAAAGAGTATTTTTAAAAGTCATCTGACTCCAAATTATCATCTTTTCCTAAACTCAGATTTTAGTCTGAGGGGAAGGACAAATAGTTTAAACTTATGCACTCCCCAGAGGCTATAATCTCAGTAGGGCAGTTGTGTTGCAGCAAGCAGGCTGCTCTATTATGTATCACAGATTCCTTCTGGTCTATGCAAGTCCTGCCACAGCAAAACGTAGTCAAGCAAGAGAGGAAGAATGTAGAGCTTTCAGCAGAGGGAGGTATTGACACAGCTTATAACTCTAGGGGAGGGGATCTGAGACTGACTATTTCAGTGCTTGGCCACAGACAGAGCAATAAATCCCTCCTCCAGCAGTATGTTAGGGTTTTTTGGCTGCTTTTTGTTGTTGTTATTGAAGGGAGGGTATTATTTTTTAATAACTTTGCTGAGGTTGGTTTTCTGTTTGCAGAAGCTGAGTTGCATTCTGTTGCCAATTAAAAAAAAAAAAAAAGAAAAAAAAAAGCATAAGTGTGAGGGTGGGGGCAAAGGAAATACAGATATAAATTTATAGAGAGAAGCCTTTGGTCACCAAAAATAGCCACGGCAGATAGTGTAACTAAAACCTGACTAGTGCCTACACTGTCAGCACAGCACACAGGGCAAAGTTACATAATATTTTCCACATTTATTTCAAGCAGGGCAGCCTGCCAGCTTGATAGATTTCTAGAAAGGGTGGGAGAGGGAGAGTGGTTTGATTCACAGACTGCTGTATTTACAGATCACCCCACAGCCACTGCCTTCCCCTCTTTGGGCGTTTACAATTTGCCAGAGTGCAGTGTGAGCATACCCTGATATAGAAAGCAAGTCACCCTTCAGACTGTCTAAAGCACTACAGCTGCACAAGCTAGCTTTAGTTTTAGTGTTTCAAGGGTGCTAACATGCAGTGGTTTGCTGAAAGCTCAGCCCTTGTCAAAGTCCAGAAATTAGCAGTAGGAAAAGCACCTTGACAGAAAGAAAAGGAGGGAGGGAAGATTCAGCTTCTGGTCCTTCACTACTCAAACTCCGACAGACTTCAAAAGTAGAGTCTTCAGAAAGAAAATGTCTCCAAAAAACTGTAGATGGAAATTCATCCATTATCAATTAAGTTTAGAACTGGGCATGAATCTTTCAAATGAACATGAATTTTCTCAGAAGACAGGGCTGTTCTTTTCAAATGCCTGGATGAAACCAACTACTTCGTTTCCTATGAGAAATTCACTGTTGAAAGATATTCACCAAGAACAGTCATACAAATGACTAAATGAACAGTTCTGTGTTATGTGTGACAGGACAATCCATAAAACAAAGCATTGGCCTGCGTATTTCCTGTGTTTATCCTATACTTTCTCTACATGTGGCAGGTCCTCCATTGGGACTTCTCAAATACCTCATTAAGATTTGACCATTGCTGGCAAGCAATAACATTGCAGCTTCCCATCAAAGATAGACAGGAAAAAATTACCAGAAAAATGACAAACTAAAAAGCCTATTTCTTTCATCCAACATGCATGAATAGGAAAAGGAGGTGAAAGACAAGGGAAAAATAGAACACTGTTATCATTGTAATAAAACCAGTATGTTTTCCATAAAACAGACTACAGAAAACAGAGGTTAGGACTATCATTCTGTCTCTCATCTATGTTGTTTGTGCAGAATCATACAGATGACCCCGTAGTTTTACTTGAATTGGATTAAATGGGAAAATTAACTGACCCAATTCTCATCAAACTGAAAGGTACTTACACACCACAAAAGTTGCTAATACATTTATGAAGAATATTAGTGTTAGTATTATTAAATCAAATTGTTATTCCAAAGCAAATTGCTCCAACCATGGTTTTAAACTAAGAAAAGAAGAAGATGCCAGCTAAATGCCAACATGTGATAATTTTAACCTGCAAAGAAGAGAGATTCCCAGACTAGCATGGAGATAAAACAAAGGAACAGTTCATGAAACAATGCAATGATGTCAATTGAGGTGTTATATTTCCTCTTACTAGTAACATTATGTCCTTTTGAGAGCAATGCCTTTGAGCATTAAATCATCCTCCAAAACAAACTCTCTTTTAAATGTTGGTCTCATCAACAGTTTACAACTGGAGTTTGCTGGTTTTGGTTATAATGACCTCCCCAAAACTTGTAGGGGATAGTACATCTTTAAAGACAGATTTTGTTTCTTATGACTGTGCTTAAAAGTAATCCCTCCATTTCTTTTCTATCTTGGATGACATTTTAACATTTCCACATTTTTTCCAGTCCAAACTTGGAGAGGCTGCACACTGGCAAGTTCTATAAATTTACCCAGAGAGAACTTAGTATCCTCTTTTTCCCCCTGAAAAGGAGCCTAATTTGAAGAAATGAAAATAAATAGAATTGAACTTACAGGATCAATTGTGAGCTAAAGGAAAAAAGACATCCTAGTACTTGGAAAAGGGTAACCTATTCACAAATTGATAAAACAGAATTAATCATCTCTAACACAATAAGCAATGAGATTGTGTCGCACCATCCAACTGTAACAGCTTTTTCCACAATGTTATATTGCCATTCATTGAGTTTTCTGAATATTTAAAGTTTAAATAAAGAAGAATGGCAAGAAGGAAAAATAGAAATGGAGCCAGAAATTTGCTTGGAAGGGAAAACACAAAATCAGAAAAAAAATGGAGAAATGGAAACTGTGAGGTTTGAGGAGTGCTGAGTCAGACTGTGAAGAACAGAGAGTGACTAGGACAATAGGCTGGGACACAAAGATGCTGGTTCAGTTCCAGACTCAGCCACAAACTCTACAGCAAGCTGTATGATTTACTTGGAGTCCCAACAAACTAGTGGTAAAGAGGACAAAAGGGAACAAAATCTTCCATCTCAGGGAAGGCCTAGTTGTGACTATGAGACATGAAGTCACTTGGATGTATGACCATTATGCTATGAGGTATGCCAGGAACATCCATATTTGGCTGCAGACTGCAGCTGAGGGACAAGATGCAGCATCTGACAGTTCTGTACCCAAGTCAGTCAGCTCTCCTGAGCACCACCCAGCTACCACCCAGCACGAAATTATTGTCAGACAGGAACATGCACTGCAATTTCAAGGCAAAGTTCGGGGTCACCATGTTGTAGCTTCCTAAATACTCCCAGTAAGGTTTGCCAAAACTCAGGTTTTGTACTTCTGTTGCAGAACCACACTAAATCATGGTTCTCTTTCTGGAACTTTCTGGACCTAATATATCTGCTCTGTGATGTAGTCTGCTATGTAGAAGTAAAGCTACACACTCAAATGATTGGCTCAATCAGTCACTCAAATGAGTTTGAAAGTAGAATATGCACTGTATTTTTTCTCCATGGGAGAAGAATTATCAGCCTGTTTCCTAAGGCAGTAGTAAATATGTTGCACACTGTAAATGCACTGTTTCTTTTGCTTTTGGCTGTAACTAAACAAAAATTACATTATATTTAATTTACCTTTTGCTATTTCAGTCCTTAATAGTTCATACTCCATACTATTTGGAAAAGGAAATTCAAAATCTGTATGTAGACCAGAGGACATGGGAGGGCACCGCAGTTCCCGGGGGAGGACACAACCTTTCACCACATCCTGACTGCATCCTTGGCAGGACTAGCCTGAGCACAGCTTTCCTCACCCATAACATGCTCCTACCTGGCCCTCCTGAGGAGGGAGGTGTATGGAGAGCCATGCTGATGTCACTAAACACGAGCAACCAGCACCAGCTGAGCTGTAGCCACTGGGCTTCACTGCAGCCCCTTTCCCTGACACAGTCATAGTGCTGGGACATTGGGCACAGCACTGGGTTTTGATATGGCTGGATAATGTAATCTTCATTTACTACAATTATTAATCTAGGGCTTTCTATTTCAACTGTTGAAATATTCTGTTAGCCCAAAAAGCAATTACAAGCTTTAATTACAATCTAAACTTTAGGAAAATACCTAAAAGTTCACAAGCAGCCTCTTTCTTTTAATTGAAAATGAACTTGAGTTTTTCTGGTGGTGTAGAAAAACTCTTCTAAAGGTAATCCTGTCTATTGAGGCTGTGTTTCAATTATATATGTATTTTAATTACAAGGTAATATTACTAGAATAAGGATTATTTTTTACATGCTGCTATAAATGTGTAGAGCACTTCAAAAACTATAAACCAGAGTAGCCTCAAAAGCACTTTTTGGACACAGTGTAGCAAAGAGGAAAGGGCTCTGAGTTTCCACTAAAACTACTGTGTAATGGGAGTTCTCATCACCTTGTAGAAAATGAAGGCTAGTCACCTAAATACATTGCTAAGGGATTACATATTGCTATAGGAGGTAATTTCATCTTGATCTGCCAATAGTAAGTCTACAAAGCAATATGATAAGTTGTGACTTAGGAGGCAAGAGGGATTTTTTTGATAGTTGGGGTAGTTTTGCCTTAGGCATGACTAACATGTCAGTGGTTTTGTCATTCCATGATTAGCTGATGGCTGGTAGCATGACTCCACCACTACCTAGGATGAGGAGAAGATCTCTGCAGTACAGTCAATCACAATTTAAAACTCCTCAAAACTAGAATGCTTAATATCATTAGTGCACAACCTCAGTGAACTCACTAAATAGTATCTAAGATCCTTTTGAAGTGGTCTTGTCTGGGAAGCAAGTGTTATTTATTAACACTGACACCATACAACTGTCATTTCCACCTGAATTCCACCACAAGAAGAAAGAAGAAAAAGTATCTTTTTCTGAAACCCCTGATGTTGTGTGAAGACACCTAACTCATAAACAAGTTACTCCTGCAGCACTGTCATAAACACAAACTATGTACTGTAAAACTGCAGAAAACTGCCTTTGTCAAGGGGCCTCTCTGGTCTAAGCAAATGTGCTTTCACACCTACATCTGTGCTGAGGGGTAGGGTAAGAAGGTTGGTTCCTAGAGAAATGTGAAATTTGTATGCCTCATGACGTTGGAGTTTGGTGTAAGCTGATCCTCCTTACAAAGGGTTGTACCACACTGGCACAGCAGTCCAGGACAGGACAATTACTGGCCTTCATGTGGTTTCACAGTGTTACTGCATCAGCAGGAATTAACAGAGCTTTCCACAGCCCAGCGAAAAAAAAAAGCTCTCATGCACAGGCACTGGGCCTTCTTTTTTTTTTCTGGGCCTTAAGGAACAATCTTCTCCCAAAGGATGTGCATGGTCTCACAGAGGAGTCTGGACACCCCATGGAACAGGTCTCACATTATACGTAGCTATTCAGCACACACAGAATATTTCAGAAAAAGGATATAGCAACCACAAAATATAATTCCACTCTTAATTGGGCACAATTTAGTCTCAGTCTGACTTAAAATGTTGCATGTTTTCTTTAATTAGGGTTCTCTGTAGGGAATGGATTAATAGACCAAAAGAAAACCAAAAGAGAAAAATGCAGTACAGAAAACAACTGAAAATGGCATAGATATAGGAGTAAGGTAAGACATAAATCCCACTTCAGCTTTCTACCCACCAGGTATAACCCTGTTACACTCACTTCTCCTGTCACAAGCTCTAGGTTTTCATGCATTAGAAGTATATTATAATATTTTTTTATCTATCATCAATTTTCATTTTCTATTTGGTAGTCACAATATTTCACCTGGGAAAACCATTTTTAAATCTAATGGTATATACACCTTATATATTTATGTATACCTTCCATCTCTATATTAATCTTGAAAGATTGCCTTTATTTCTTTATTTTTTGGTTGCATTCTGCAAATAATGTGTAGATCTAAATTCTTTTGGTACATAAAGAAATGGAAAAGAAAACAAAGAACTCTCACCGAAAAGAAGAATTCTCAACTGATATCTTAATTATAGTAATACCTACATCTGGTTATTTGGGGTATAAATCAGATCTAATTCAGAGTCCAAAACAGGAGATTCTGCAGAAATGTGGCTAGATGCCTTTCATGTCAAACAAAACCAAACCTTTTTACTCCAATGTATCAGAAGACCAGAAAACTGCAGGGTTTTTTTCACTCAGTTTTTCATTTATACAAGTGAAAATTAAAAGGTACATACAACCACACTGATTTAGGAAGAACAAATTAAAAACAGATATTAGAGTCTCCTATCACATACGGCTTGCAAATTCACTCAGCCTAACTAGGAAAAGAGCTTCATAACAAACCAATGTAACCACTAAAACTGAAAGCAGATTGAAACCCACAACATCCAGAGGAGGTTACAGCCAGCCTTAAAAGACATCAGAAGAAAATAGTGAAGAAACAAGTTTCTTTCCCTGCAACTACAGTGTAGACTAATACAGTCTCATGCAGCTGGGGGCTTCTGACTGTGCAGTTCCCCAGCAGATTCAGTGGGCAGCAATAACCATATGGCAGAACCAGTCCTGGGTACCATCCTGAAATAAGTGAAAATACAGATCCCAACCAGATTCTTATTCCTTTTCTTGTTCTGCAAAATTGAAATACAACCCTGTAGGCCACTTTTGAGGTTGTCCCATTTAAAGGTTCTCATATTCCTTGGGGACAAAAAAGCATGCTTGCATTTGTTGTGAGGAAGAGGAAAAAAAAAATAAAAGCAGCCAGGAAAAGCAAGAAAAAAATTGCCCGCATACTTACATTGAAAAAAAAAAAAAGTGCAAAACCCAAGTGCAGGAGTAAGTAAGTAGGACAGCTCTGGTCAAAACTCTTATCTAAAATGCAGTTTTCACCACCTAAACACCCTAAACAATCTCTGCTAGGCTTCAGTGGCACATAACCCTTTTCCAGACTGCTTCATCTATGGAAAGCTGTCACGAAAGGCTCCCACTGGATTTACAGCTACATGTGCAAAATGAGCTCTGTGATCTTCTGCCTTGGGGACACTGTGAAGAGAGCACAACACCAGAGCCTCACGTACCCTGAGGCTACACTATAACATCACCTGTGTTAATGTTCATTCAAGTTTGTCAACGATTTACATTTCACAGATGAAGAACCCAAAGCAAAACAGGACCTTTAGGTACTGTCCTTTCATTTGTGAAAGCTGAGTCCCATTTCTCAACCTAAACACATTCTCAGGGTGATGCATTCACTCCAGAGAACATCTTGTTATAAGCAGTAAAATAGCATGAATAGGCACATCTATAGTCCCTGAGACATCACTGCTCACACCTTCTCTTTTTCCACAATGAATTACAGGAACATCCATCAGTCTTCTGGTCTTGTGTAGTACAAAACAGGTTACCTATTTTCTCGTCATGGAGGTGGTGATTTTCTAAGTTGTGCAGAGAAGCACCACAGCTCAGCAAAGTATTTAAGCCCCCATCATTTGTAATTACTGCAGGTGGTAGGGAGTGAGGTCCTGCAGAAGGCACAACTGCTGAATGCAAACAGAACAAAAAGGATTAAATACGTATCTGCTAGAGAATCATCAGTGCCTGCACCAGAATGTCTGAGTACTACCTCTTGGTTCAGCGACATACACCTCTAAGGAAATGGTTGCTCATTGTGGAAGATCTGAACTAAAAAAAGGTGCTTTGGGTTTGTATTCACTGATTTCAAAGACAAGGAAGCCCTGAAAGAGGCTCACTGTGCAGCGTGCAGCAAGTGTGCCACAGAGATCAAGCCTCAGGTGCTACTGGAACATGTTGTGCTCCACAGCCTCTCACCAACTGCAGCTATTGGCTGACTCTCGGTATCAGATGGAAATATCACACTGCAGCTCACCCAAAACCGCACCCAGTCTTTCACAGTAACACGCATTTATGACTTGCAGTCTGCGTCATCTATGCCCCTAATAAATCTGCCTGCATTTGCAAAGGAACCAAACCACCTAATCTAGAAGTGCATCCTTTCTTGGGGCTCTTAAAGAAAATTTTTGTTTTGGCATTGTTTTGGGCTTTTTGTAAGTGTTTGATTTCACAGTTATCCTAATGGTCTTTTGAGAGACATTTTGTTTGTAAAATTCTGCTTTGTTTTGGCAATATTTGCTAAAATACTTGAAAAACAAAACCAAAAATCTGTAATTTCATTCCAAGTCTAAACAACTTGAGGTCTTACATTGCACAGGGTATTCTGTACATTTACTTCATAAAATTTTCCCTTTTTGCTCTCATTTACTTTCCCAAGAGAAATCACTTCAAAACTTTATTCCAGCTGAGAGGAGCAGGAGTCCTTTTCTGGGACAAATTGCACTTTAAAACTGTAATTTACAATTTAGAAATTACAAGTGTAAAGCCTGCTTTAGAGTAAAATCTGAAACAACTTGATGCCTGCTATACTTGCCTGCTAGAGAGGGAACCTGTGCTCTAATTTCTGCATTGATAGAATTTCTGTTCACTGTGGCAGGGACTGGGACCTGAATCTTGTTTATCCCTACTGCCATGCAATACTAATTAAGAGGAAGTTGCCAGATGACTAAAGTGGCAGAGGAAACATACAGAAATCACTTCCACAAATGGTTTCAGGGCCATTTTTACATGGCATTTCATGGGGAGGATGCTTCTGAGAAGTAGAGTTATGTACTGTGTCTACCCACCAGATTTTCACAGTTACATGGGAAGCTACTACAGAAATTTTACATTTGCTGTTGGAACTACTGAGATTGAGATTCTTTTAAAATCTGCCTATAAAAACAGGAACTGATTACATAAATTGAATTCCTAAATTCTTTTGAGTGCCCACACTTTCAGAGGAGGTAAAGACAGATACCTAATGGTGGGAAAGGGATTTAAGCTGAACCAATTTCTCCCAAACAGCTCATGTATGTAATTCACTTCCTAACAAGCTTTTGCACAGCATCCTTCCATGTGTTCTGCACACATCAAATAAATAAGAACCATGCAGTATTAGAAATGTTTCCAGTTCTATAAGATAAAATATCAAAGCTGTACAGAACCAATAACTATCATGGATTCAATTACTGACAAACTTTATTTCCAATGAAAAGCAATGTACATTTCAAAATGTTAAATATTTCTCTTATAACAGTTTTACATGCAAAGCAGTATTTTGACTATGATTGATTTACTGAAATATTTTTTATATTTCACAGTTCACATTTGAAATTATGTCAATCTTCCTTTTTATTGGCAAAATATTCTATCTTTCCTAATCCTTCAGTTTTGTAAGAAAACAGCCTTATTTCTAAGGCCCAGATGTTCCTCTAGGCCCTGGGGTTCAATAAAGCAGATGGATTCAGAAAATATGGCTGCTGACCAGGGCCATCCCAAGTTTGCTATGTTAGAAAGACACCGTTGTGAGCAGTGTGCAGGTTGGGCATTCAAAAGTGTAAAATATGGTACCATATCTTTGGGTGACAGAGGCAGGATGTAAGCCCTGACATCCAAAACCTTTCTAGATGTAAGCTGTTTCCAGTGCTAGCAGGAAATGCAGGCAGTGAATTTGCTGGCTGGTGAAGCACCAGCAGATCCCAGGCTGCCACTACCTTCTGGAAAGTTTTGCATGACCCAGCTGCCAGAATCATGGCTCAGCTTTGTCTTGACATTGTTCCCCACTTCTCTGCAGGGAGCTGTGAAAGACTCAGGAGTGGGGGCAGAGTTTTAGCTTTGCAGCAGTTCAGAGAAAGCTAGTCCTGTGGTGACACGCTCGATCATTCCCAAACTCACATAAGCCTTTCCCTTCCTCTCTTTGTGCAAGAATGGAAAACCAGGCAGGTTCCTTGCACCTGTGACACCCTGTTCAGTGACCTCCACTGGACTGAGCAGGACCAGCAGAGAGAAACAAAGATGATTAAGTGGTTGGAGCATCTCTCTTAGGAGGAAAGGCTGAGGGAGCTGGGCCTGTTCAGCCTTGAGAAGAGACAGCTGAGAGAGAACTTCATCAATGTCTGTCAGTATGTGAAGGGAGGTGTCAGAGGATGGAGCTGGGCTCTGCTCAGTGGTGCTGAGCAAAAGGACAAGAGACAATGGGCAGAAACTGGTGCACAGGAGTTCCACCTGAATGTGAGGAAGATCGTCACTGTGTGGGTGACCAAGCACTAGAACAGGTTGCCCAGAGAGGTTGTGGAGTCTCCCTCAGTGGAGATATTCAAGAACCATCTGGACACAATCCTGTGCCATGTGCTCTGAGATGACCCTGCCTGAGCAGGGAGGTTGGACCAGGTGACCCACTGTGGTCCCTTCCAATCTGACCCATCCTGTGACCCTTGGATTCTGTGACTGATGAGCATGCCCATCAAATGCCTCTGCATTGTATTTTGTAGAGTGAGCCATTCATTCACAGGACAGACTAGAGCTATAAATACACAATGCCATAAAAGGCTTGTGTGTAGGCCTTTCTCCTGGAGAGAAAATATGTTTTGAAGATGGTTCGGCTGATAAAATTTGGCAACTTTATCTGCAACTCTAAGCAAACCACTGTTTGGCTAAAGCTACAGAAAAGCAAGGTGATAGTCCTTCAGAAGATACCAAGAGTCCCCCTTGATAAATGAGGAACAAAAAGCAGATACAATTTTAAAAATCTTTATACATAAATATGTATAAAAAACAACAGCCTAAAAGTATCCAGAAGATTTGAAAGACAAGGCTGTGCTCTGCAATAGGCCACGCAGCATTTTATAGTTTGCCTCCAGACTTTCTGAAAGCACTGTGTGTCAGAAGGATACATTTATATATCCCTATCTAACAGCTTCCTGTAACAGCCTTCACATAAAGGTTGCTGCAGCAATTTGGTAAGAAATTTGAAGGAAAATATAATGGTGTGGAAGACTAACATAGGTTTAATGTTTTGATGCTACCTTATCCTCCTTGTAAATCCATCCTTTAATTTACCTTTGTGCTTTGAAACTGAACTTGAAGGATTCCTGTAAGTCTGCAAGGTGCTGAGTATCTCCAGTGAAATGCTTGGTATTGCAGTGGGCATGACTTGAGGTAGTCAGTAATTACCATGACCCAATTTCTCCCCCTCTCTAACATGCAGATCCATATTTAGGATAATGATCACTAACTGCGGGGATTTGTTTCTGGCATATACCACTTCTTTCATCTTTTTTAACACAGGCATTTACAGTATTTGTCTTTTATCATGCAATCTGAACGCCTGCCAGTAATTCACCAGGAAATCTCAGTAACATACAACTTTTGTTTTCCCCCCTGAACTAAAAGATGTGTGTGTTTGCCCTGCCTGGAGGTCTGGGAGGACATCTCCCATCTTCTGTGTGCTGATTGAGAGCAGTTGACTTTAAAGTGGAAGCAGCCTGTCTGCACGGAGATTGGAAGTTAACTGTCACAGCAAGAGGTCTCCCTGTGCATGTCTGGTCAGGAGCTCTGGAGTGACCTTCAGAAAAGGTCTGGCTCTTCCTCCACAAAGTGAAAATCATGGTATGAGGGGTCAAACTGCACTGTTGTCACCCCAGAACTTCAGACAATCCTTTCAGATGCTGGTCTCTGGCCATTGTAGAGTATCCACAGACAGGCACGCAGACACCCCACTGCCTTGCTGGGATCTCTCGCCAAGCAGTGGATAAAAGTAAATCTTCTGCGGTGTGGCTGAAACACTAACTTATGGGGAATGTGCCTTTCTTTCCCTTTCTCTCATGCTGCAGCAAAAGTTGCCAAATGCCCTGGATTTATATGCAAATAGTCCTGGTTGTTCTCTGGTTGCAGAGGAGAACCAGCGGGAGTAAGGGCTGCATAACTGGAGCTCATTGCCCCTTTTATCAAACACAGCTCAGGCATGCTGATGGTAAGATACACATCAGAATTTCAAACTGTGGTTTATATAGCTGCTAAAACTCACTAAAACAGCACACACAAATTTCCTTCTCTTCTCTCAAATCAAGAGCCCCTGACAAGAATCAGTGCTAATCCTAGTTTGCGAGATGGTTTTTATCCGTCCCGGAGACAGTTTACACTGCAGTCCAGCTCTGTGTAAGCCTCAGAGGCCTCTTATGTAATGTATCTCTTTCACAGCACGGTGTGCATTTCGCTTAGGCTTGCAGTGTGCATTAAAACCCTGTCAGACTGCGACCCGTAGAAGGTACTGAATCAAAAAAGTATAAAAAATAGCTTTTCTTTAGGAAAACTGCATGCTAGGCAGGAAGACTTCTGGCATTAGGAGACAAAAGATGATGTATTCCATATTTTCATACACACCTCTGTGACAACACCACAGTATGTACTTAGAATGGAAAATAGTTCCTTCATGTATTTCCCATGGACCCAGTAACTGCAGAGGACCCTCCAATACAGCTATTCTGCCTTTCATCGCAATGCAAAATGCAGTATAGGATCAGAGTGCAGATACAAAATCTACTAGCATTTAGAAAGATTCATTTCTGTAGGCTTGCCCAGAGCTATCACCACAGTGAATTATCCTGTGGACCAAGTATAAATAAGGCTACGTGTATATGAAAATCCATTTGGTGTTTTGCTATGCTCCACCAGCATCACTTTCTCATTCCAGCAGTCCTGAGACAGAACACACTCATCACTCAAAGATGAATTCTGAATATCATTTTCTTCGTATGTTTGCACAGAGGTTACAGACTTGGAGAAGAAATTCTTACAACAGCAGACCTCTCAGGATGGTTATTACAGCCCATGCAAAGGTAGGAACTGCATGTTGCTAAATTAGGAGTAGCTATATTCACTTGTACCAGCAGCATAGGTGGGGGCAGGGAAAGAGGAGACTCTCCAGAGCAGCTGAGTTTGGACTTAACAGTGAATGCAGAGCCTTCAGTGCTGACTCGCTTTTTCCATTTTTAAAATAAAAACATTAGCAAAGATATTTTTAAGTCGTTACAGTGCTTTTCTGCTGCAAGCAAAGCCTTTTCATAAGTTCTAGCTATCCTCACCCCCCTCAACAGTAACATATTTTAGTAATCACTCCTATTTAATAAAGCCATAAAGCCCAAGATAGTTTCAAATGGAGCAGTCCTGAGTCTATAACTTATTGGTTTCAAAGGGAAAACTATTGTCCAGAGAAAACTTAGGGGCTTGGGAGCCAGGATCCCTTGGCTCTACTCTTCATGTTTCTGCTGACATGTTGTATTATGGAAAAATGAAACAGTCCGGGTTGCGAAATAACAGTCTGAGCTGCACAAGCAGATTTCTCTGCTAGCTGAAGTTGACAAAAGCTCAGAATTTCAGCCACAGAGATCAAGATTCCTCAAAGACAGCAGGTTTACTTATGCTATGTATCTCACTATCTAGCATCAAAAGAGCAGCAGTTGCATAAATCTTGAGTCAAATCACATTTTAAATTCACTCCAGGAGAAAGAAAAAATACTGGCACTTCCAGAAGAAGGACAAGCATATGACAGGATAAAACCACCAGACCTGGGCTGTTGAGTTGGGGAGTTCTCTCCAGGTACCTAAAAGAGTTTCAGTAGCAGTTCTCAAAAGCTCACAGGTCAAGGACACAGTATCACAGCAAACCTGGAGATTAAGCAGCAATGAACCACATCTGTGAGGTACAGTCTCAGTCAAAGTGGAACCTAGAGAGCCCAAGAGAAGCTGAGTGGCATCTTTTTTTGACCTTTGAGGCAACGAGCAATTTTTCACATGCTCCACCACTCACAAGTGGTGCTCAACTAGACAGCTGAGGAAGGCTCAGATTTTTTAAAGTGTTCAGTACCCAAAATCTTACCGCCAGACACTCAGGGCTCTGTCTTTTGTAAAAGGTACACTAAAATATTTTAAAAGCTTGTCACAAATCCTAGGATAAAAGGAGGAATAAAAGTCTTCTGAAACTTGCCTTTTAGTGATGTGGCTATAGGTTCAGAATAAGCACTTTCCCTTGAATTAACTGCAAGTACAAAGCAACAGACTTAAAAAGAGAAATAATTTTTTTTTTAAGTCCTATTTAAGGTTAATTTAGGAAGTCCCCACTTGGAAATCTCCATGTGTTTACATTTTATCAAAAAAAGTTTGGTAAAATTCTCTTCTGTGTACTTTTAAAATTAATATCAAGAAGGCTCATGTATTAGAAGAAGTATTCATCCTGTAGTCTTGAAATTACCAGCACTATCCAGCTAATTTTAAGATTTCTCTTGCTCACTCTTTCCCCCTCTTTAGTTGTGTATTTGTCTCTGTATTCCTCAGTATCATATTTTTTGGAAATTTGAGAAACTCTCAGCTATTGTTTTAAATAACATCCATCTCACAGAGGGGAAGTCTATTTTTCCTATTCCTATTCCCCTCCAATTGTGCATTCCTCTGCACAAACAGATCCTGGAGTTCGTTCCATGGCAGTCTCTCTCTATATTTCCCCCAAAGTTCCCACAAGAATCTTGCATTCCTGTCTCCCATCGTGTCCTCTGTGGTTGCCATGTACTGTTTAACAGTTGCCACATTCCACCAAAAAGTGGAAGAATTTCTCTAAACACTTGGCAAGTGATTTTAGTTTGCTCAATACCTCCAGACCTTCCTTCCTATGTGGCTGGTTTACAAATGCATAAGATGAAGTTTTGTGGTCCTTAGAATGATTAAGGTGCAGAAAACATAAACTTTCTTAAACCCTCTCACCCATTATACATGAGAGTCTCAAGTCTCCCCAGCTGTAATCTGGCAGAAATTCAAGAACAAAATACAAAAATTAAAACAAACAAAAACCCCAAAAAATTAAAAATAATAATTAAAAAAAATTAAACACAGATTTGGGATTATCTTCGGTCAGGAAAGAAAAAAAAATGCTAAAACAAAATTGGAGTGCATAAATTCAGTCTATCAGACTTATGACAAGTGAATTTTCCCAAAGG
The DNA here is from genome assembly GCA_020086605.1 of Lanius collurio. Taxonomy (NCBI): domain Eukaryota; kingdom Metazoa; phylum Chordata; class Aves; order Passeriformes; family Laniidae; genus Lanius; species Lanius collurio. Next base: position 35,412,848 of record JACBWW010000002.1, on the reverse strand, counting down.
ATTTGGCTCTGATGCAGCAACCTGTATTTCTACCTCTGAAGTAAACTCGAAACAACTAGGACTAGTTTCCAGAAAACACTGCATCCCCTCTCCAAGATTGCTTTCTAGTAAGTTTTACAGCTGTAAGACCACCTCAGCCAGCCCAAGGGTGCACAACCAGCACGACGCTCTTCTCTGCACTCAGCATGCCACCGAGCCTAAGAATAACACTGATGGCTGCATCCACAGCTGCCAGCCCCTGAGCAGGGCAGCCCCGGTGGCTTGGGAGGAGCTGTGCCAAATTAACTGAGGATTTGGGCCCAAACATGCACAGGAAAAGAGGGTGTGTAGGCAGAGCAGATAGAAAACCACATTTCTGGCACAGCAGTAGATGGGTGCCCTTTATATTGGAGGGAGGAAGGGAGAGACAGAGGTTTCCCCTCCATCTCTCTGCTTTTATAAAGTTTCCCTAGACATTCTGAGAGATGACATCTTCACAGTATTTGCAGAAAGCTCAGACCTTCGTCTGTCAGCTGCAGAAGTGAGGGTTCAAATGATTTTTTTTTTCATCTATCAGTACTGATCCAGCAAGACTAATGGCATGGAAGTCATAGGTGTCTTACTTGGGTTCAAAGGCAGTATCTTTTCCTTTTTTTCCCCAAACACACACACACACGCACACAAACTTACTGTATCTTTTGATGAGATGCTGACATCATCTCTTACAAAGCTGTGTTGCCCCCAGTCTTTCAAGACACCACAGAGGTACAAAACAAATGCACTATGTGAACCACTGCTGAGGATGGCCAAGTGAGAGTTCAGATATACCCCAAGCTTCTAAACATCTTTTAGATCTTAAACTTTTAAATTCACAATAGTCACTCTGGAGAATTTGCTTAGCACACAGATTTTCATTTTATATTCATTTAGGAATACACATTTTCTTTTATACACTGAAAATTACAATTAATGTTACTCCTGTGGAGCTCTGATGAGTCCTTGAAGAATAAAATGCATTTGTGAGAAAAATTACTGAGCCTCTGTTTTATGATTAATTGCACAAAAGCCACTTTAACTGCACAGTGCTACACCTCTATACGTGAAGAAACAGCAAGAGCAATACATGTATTTAATGAAGATGGATATATTTTAAGAAATTAATCCCTAGTGTGTGACTGTATGTCTTTGAACTGCATTTACTAAAAACTTTTCCTTGTATCTCTGTTTTCTACCAAAAATCATACTTCTTCCTTCTCATAAAAGTGCCTCCTCAAAAGAAATGTGGGTAACTTCCCGTGCTGAGATCCATGCAGCAGCAAAGACACAAGGGTTACTGATACGTCAGAAACCATGAAGGCACCTGAGAATGGTCACATAGGAATTAGGGCTTCTCCCTCCCAAAAACATGGCAAGATCTATAGCTCAGCTGAGGTGCATTTTCATCAATGCAGAAGGAGCTGGAAGCAGTTGTGCAGCAGGAAAACATGACAAAGTTGCTGTCAAGGAAACATGGAGGGGAGACCCACACAACTGGAAAGCTGTGGTGGATGGCTATAAACTCTTCAGATGGGATAGGCAAGGAAAAATTTGTTGTGGGGTAGTCCAGTGTGTTAAGGACTGTTTTGGTTGTCAAGAGCTTAATGATGGTGGCAAAAGGGTTAAGTGTTTTTGGGTAAGAACCAGGGTGAAGGCCAAAAACGTGGATGTCATGGTGGGAGTCTGCTACAGACCACCCAAGAGGGATGGAGATGCAGGCAGAATGTTCTATAAGCAGCTAGGACAGGTATCACTACCACTAGCCTTTTTTTTTGTGGAGGACATCAGCTGACTAGATGTCTGCTGGAAAGGCACTACAGCAGAGAGGAAGCAGTCTAGGAGGTTCCTAGAGGGGAAGGTAAGGATGCTGTGAGGTTATGCAGGGCAAAAGCTAGAATGGCCAAAGCCAAACTACAATTTAACCTAGCTACTGCCATAGGACAATAAAAAAGGTTTCTATAAACATGTTAGCAGCAAAAGGGGAGCTAAGGATGGATGCAGGGGGAAACACAAGTGACAAAGGATGAGGAAAAGGCTGAGATACTTCATGCCTTCTTTGCCTCAGTCTTTAATACAAAGTCCAGTTGTTCTCTGGGTACCCAGCTTGAGTTCAGTTCCCCTTTAAACCCTTTTTTGTTTGCTTGTGGATGCTCTTTTTTTTTTTTTTTGGTTGGTTTTGAAATGTCATTCCAGTTCTTTGAGAATGTTCCTCTCAGCGGTAGTGGTTTACCAAACAAGTGCTCCTGGTCAGGTCCAACTCAGACTGTCATTGTGGACCAGGCAAGGTAAAAGGGATAAAACAGATGTTCATGCACATAAGGTCCCTATTGCTTTGTACAGCAAAGCAGGAATTTCCTGCACGTGAAGGCAGATGTCAGCTGCTCAAAGGGCACTGCCAGTTTAGGACATGGCAATAGACAGCACTTTCCACTAGAAGCCTTTTTTTAAACCTGAAAAATGTGTTGTGTGCATGCGAATATATTAAATATAGAGATATCAGGACAGCCACATCAATATCTCTCACAGCCTACTGAGGCATGGATAAATAGACATACCATTTCTTAAAAGTGTATCACACAGTTGCTAAAGTCTCCATAACTGCTCTTTGCATCATCAAAAGTAGATTTAGACATTTTTAAGATCTGTATTGACTTGGCTGACAGTAGCTGACTCTGAATTACTACATCTATATTTAGAAATCTCTGTACTCACAATTTACTGCACCACAATCACACTTAGCTATTCAGATATTGTTTCCAGAAGTGACGGCTTGCACCAACTGCTAGGATTCATCACATCAAGTCACCAATGAAACTTTTCATTGTGCTTCTCATTGCCCTTAATCAGCAAGCCTTGAAACCCAAGATACTTCTGATACTTTGGAAAGAAGAAATCATTACATGTGCAGACTAGATAGATCCATATTTATACATAGATGATGAACTTTCTACATTTCTAAACATGAGAACTTTCAGCTTGTTTTATTTATAATGATACTGAAGAGTAACTGTTTGCAAATAAAATCTTTACATGCAAATATAACTCAGGAGATCTGCAAGCAGCTTCCACCCTTGAGACCTGTCTGTGGAGTCTGGTTATATGTATATCTAAGAATTACAGAAAATTTTCATTTTTGGTTGGAAAGAAGACAATCATAGACTGAAGATCAGGGCAAATGAAACAGAATTACAGTAGCCAAATAAATTCAGACGAGTTTTCAAAAGTCACAAAGTGCTTAAAACAAAACCAGACAGAATTACTCTCTATCCCTTATTTTAAGAACATTCACTTGTTACATTACATTTTTATCTGTCTTTAAAGATAAAAACAAAATGTAAATGTTAATAAATCTTATTTTCAGTGTAGAATTTCACTTCATGATCTTATTAATAAACACTTAAAGAGAAAAATAAAGTATATTTAAAATAAATTATCATTAACTGAGTAGCTTGTGCAACTGAAATAAAGCCAGATTGTCTATTCTCATCATTTAGAATTTACTCTTTATATCTTGATGTTACCCCAGACTTCAGTTTTTGTACATATAGGTACAGAAATATCAAAAAGAGAGAAAACTTCTGGAAAAGTTTTGTTTCCATGCCTTCCAAAGAACTGTTGTCTGAAATCCATTCAAATGTACTTGTTTCCAACAGTTAACACTTCTAAAATAACTTAAACCCAAATATTCTAAATTATTTTATGAACTAATTTTGGAAATGCTACTGAAAAGCAGAGGAAGTGTGAAATAAATTTCTAGAATAGAATTTCTAGTCTGCCTTAAAATTAGTTTAGACAGGATTTTCCTGTATGCTTAATCATTTATTTGAAGATTTAGCCTTCATTTAGCCTTCACTTCACTTCAGATTAGCCTTCACTTTCTGCATTCTTTTCTGGGAAAAAATTTGGATAGTGTCTGGAGTTTACTGGTAAATGGAAAGTAACAAAAATACAGAGCAAATTGATCAGGCCCAAAGGTTGGTTTTAATTAGAAATTTTTAGCTTACTGCATTCCTTTCACAGGTCATAGACATGCTAGTGACTCTAATGATTACATCCCACTAACATCCAATCTCCAAAAAGACAACTCATTTTCCAGAGTGAGTCAGAAGATCATTTCACACAGATCAATAAAGTATGTATTTGCCACAGGGCTGCAGTTTATGTAGAAGTTTCTCAGTAGCAGTTTCAGTTTCACAGCAGCAAACTCTCAGGTACAAGCATCAGATAAAACGAGAAAAGTCAGAACAAAATTTCTCCTTTCTTCAAAAACGTTAAACACAAAAACTAAGTGCTACAAAAACAATGTACCACAGTTTTAATCCTACATAAGTCATATAAACTGCTGGATTGCAATAGTAAAGTAATATAATTCTCCAAGTTTCACCAGATTTTAAATTATATACTCTATTGGAAGAAAGTTTACCATTCTGAGGATTGCATTAGCTCTTCCTTTAGCACTCTATAGATAAAAACTTAGTGCCTTGTAACTTTCTGTTGTGACTGAGGTGTCCAGTCATGACAATCCTGCTGTAGCTTTGAAAGCTGTTTATTGACATGCATGTGAAAGGTTTGTGAATAATTTTCAGTTTGATCTTTTCCAGTCAACTGTGAAAATACCTAAAAATATTTGGAAATATGGCAAAAACTAAAATTCCACTTACTTCCATTTTGACAATGGAGCACCATTAATGGTAGTGGTTTTACCATTAGCAACTCCACTCTGCATGCAAATTAACCAAAAATGAGGATAAATATTTGCTTTCAGTTAGACAGCCACCAAGGTGAATTATCACTATTCCAATCACAGCTGATCTTCATGTTTTCCCCCCTAACATGGTCCCTGCACTTCCACCTGTGATTAGGCTTTCCACAGATTTCTGGAATTCCTGGATTACTTTGCAAGATCAGGCATTACTTTAGTCACTGTTTGTGCCACTTATTGCCAACCAAGTCTCAACAGTTTACAGAAATTACTTGATTTAAAAAAAGGTCTGCTATTGTTTAAATACTTATTAAAAAAAAAAAAATCAGAAAACTTAAAACTCCGGTTTGGACTTTAGCAAACAACACTTCCACAGTATGATTCAAAATTGGCTCTTCATGGAGTCACAAAACTACACACAGTTTTGAAAGTGAATACACACAAATGACTCCTGTCACGAGTCATTCATTAAGCAATTATGTAGTGTTCACCTTTAAATCTTTGTTCACTCAGTTTCGTACCACTTGAGAAATGATTGATGTCTTTTCCTGTCCAAATAGGACAGTGGAAAGACTATATTCCTCATTTAACTAGTTTTAAGCAGACCATAGAAATGCCCTGAATATTGATTAGGAGTTTGTTTGAAATCAAAATGAAATTCAGCTGTAACTGCACAGTTCCACAGCACAACTTAAAAAAGTAAAGATGAACTGAAATGTATTAAGATTGACAAATACATTTTTTAAAAGAAACTGGAACTAATAATAGCTGAATTGTTGTATTGTGTATTTGTCACAAATACCCATAGGCAAAATAACAATTGTGTTGGCACAATGAATTACTGAGACAACATCACATAAAGGCCAGTATATTCTTCATTGCATCTTATGTCCTTCATAGGAAACTCCAAGCTAGTATGGAATATGTAGTACCTCAGTGCTCATCACATCAGACCAGAGGAATGATGCCATGCAGCTCTCCAACAAATCACAACTAACCAACACTTTAAAATTAGATTTTCCATGAGTAATCCACATAGCAATTTTTTTCACGTCATGATTCCATTGAAGAGATTTTGATCTCCATGCAGATATTTCACAATTCACAGTCACAAACTAGGCCTTTAGTTTTACCAATTAAAGACACAAAGAAGGGTGACAGTAAGACCATTTCTCAGCATGGGTCTGCCAGAATTGTGCAGTTTCTTCCTGCCCTCCTCCTCTTAAAAAGTCCCTTTCTACATCTGTTTAACTGAGTCCAAAAATTATCAAAGCACAAGTAATTCAAACCCTTCATTTTCAGGCTCAAAGATCAGCTGAAACAGAGAGAGCATCACGTTTGAGTTGTAGTTTCCCCATGTCACAGACAGGTGAGATGTTAGAAAGCCATGATGGCACAGCACTTGATTTGAGGTTCTTTCAAAAGCTACAAAATTTACCTTGCCATGTCAGGACTGCCAGAGCTGAAGAGCTTCAAAAATTATCTCCCAAGAAAACCCCTGCTCTTGTCATCGGCAGGCCAGGCCCCATGAACAACTTCTGCCCACCCAGAGTGGGCAGTCCCAGCCCTGGGCACAGGGCACCACCCTGGGGATGGGGAGGTGCCAAGGCAAAATCACAGAATCAGTTTGGTTGGAAAAGACCTGTGAGATCATTGAATCCAAGCTGTGACCAAACACCACATTGTCAGCCAGACCATAGCACTAATTGCCATGTCCAGTCCTTCCTTAAACACCTCCAAGGATGGTGACTCTGCCACATCTCTGGGCAGCACATCCCAATATTCAATCTCCCTTCGTGTGAAGAAATTCTTCCTAATGTCCAACCTAAACCTTCTCTGGCCCACCTTAAGGATGTGGGTGGGCATGGCAGGATCATGGAGATGAGCCCTGCTTGCAGCATCTATGTCTGGGCAGGAACACAGGGACTTCTGGCTGCCCCCAAGGCCCGGGGATAGGAGTTCTGAGAAAAATGTCATTATCTGAGTGGTAGAACCACCTAGCCAGGCCTTTAGAAACAAGCAGACAGTGGTTTTATTTCTGATTCTAGGTCTTTCAGCAACTTAACCTTTTTTCTGACTCAGCTGACCAGTTTATGAAGTGAACAAAACAATATCTACTTCTGAAGAAATTTGACACCCCTGATCCTCATGTTCTCAGAGCGGTAAACATGACTACATTGCAGAACTATGACTAAGAAGCCAAAAAAGATTGCTTTATTTTACTCTGTCTAGTTGTGCATTTCATCAGAAATGTGTTTAATACAGAGAAAGAGGAAAAACATGCTGTTGTCCTTCCCTTCTTCCTCACCCAAAGTTAATACATTTACAGGTGCTGTTGAAATATAATTTACACCTTTTAACCTCCATCTGTGTCATTTGCTGGAGTTATGACAACACTTCAGCAATCCTCTACTCCCATCCCCTTGGAAACTGCCATCAAACTGCCAAAAATGGGACAGAATGCTTTAAACTAATCACTTTTCAATGGAGGAAAGCCTTTTTTTTTTCTCCAGCCGTTTCCATGGGATCAGAAGCCATTGCTGGTTGCCTAATTGTTTAAAATCTTGTAAAGTGCACAGGCAAGTGCTCAGCCTTTTTAAACGTGACTTTTTGTTTTGAATCAGTCTTCTAAAGCAGAATCTGTGAGCCTGATTCTTCTCCTATCTCACCAGTTTTCAGCCATCAAAAAATTGAACTCAGTGGAGTTTTACCAGTTGGAAACATGGAAGAAGTTACGTCATTTAATTTTGGAAGAAAGTTTTCATTGGAATAAATGAAAGAGAGGACATGTATTAATTTATTTCCACCAAGTAGCTCAGCACCACTGCAAAAGAAAGAATTCCTGGGCTGTTTCTCTCAGCCAGCGCAGAAAAAGGCTGTATATCAGGAGGTGGAGACTGCAGTCAAAAAGACCCAATAGACTTCCTTTGAGAACTTCCATTCTTTACCTTTGCTACCTTTATATTAATTTTCTACTATCAAAAAAAAAAAGATAAAAAATTGGAATATCAGGCTTCCTTGAGAAGTGAGAAATTAAAACAACAGGCAACCCTCCTGGCTGCTCTGAATTCAGAAGGCGTATTTTGCTATGCAGTTCCTTGAATAAATACTTCAAGGCAAATCAATTATTTCTATGTTTATAGTTTAGCCCTGTGCTAGGAAATCTCCTTGAGTGTAAACTTGAATTTTCATATGAATATGAACCTTCTGAGTCCAGTGTTTGTGTTAATGGCTGTGATACTAGCCCTGCAAGGGGAACACAAAAAAACTTTCTCTCCTGATCTCTTGAACCCTTTGCATTGACCATTAGGTTAGCAATTAGCTCTGGCACAGGACAGGTGCTAACCACACCCAAGAGCCAAAGTTATTTGAAACAGCTGAGTTTGAAAACAGTTTCTTCAGGATAGTTCAGCACATTCTTATTTATCCTGGTGCAATTAATTGTCTGAGCTGTAACTCAGTTTAAAAAAACCCTCTAATGATTGTTTGGCAACAAAAATCAAATCAGCTTCTCTAGTGACTCTTTTATAACGAGTTTTCTAAAGGTTTTGATCTTCAGCAAGGCCCAAATGGCTGTTGTAGAAAAGCACTGTTGAAAGGTTTTCAGATAAAAGCAAAAGAAAGCAAAGAAAGCCAGCCATGCTTTCTTCAAATTGATGTTAGATGATCAATTCCATTTTTCTGGCACTAGATGACCACTGACTTTATCAGTCTCTTTACTATCTTGTCTCAGGCCTTTTCTGACCTTTTTTTCAAAAACTTCATATCTTTATTCAACCTCCTCTCAAATTCAAAACACAATATCCCACTCTCTAAAAACCCCTCCTTTTTGTCCTGAAAAGTACACAGGAGCTGAAATAATCTTACACTCCTGACTTATACTTTAGCTTTTCTCTGGATATTGTTTGGCAAGCTTGCAAAATTCCACACATGCCAGTTCTGATATAGAAACTGCACAACAAAAAGCAATGCAATCATTTTGCCTGACAACTTACCTGGAAAGGAAAAGCAGCATAGTATTAAAACCCACTGGTCAGTATTAAAGTGGGGTAAATACTACAATATCTCCTTTTCAGTTATTCTACACAATATATATTTCTATGATTCTAGAAAAGCTGATATAGAAGTAAACAAAAATTTTGGTCCAGGACTTAGTGTCAGAGGTTTTGGTTTTTACATTTCTTGTTATTCATCTGTATCTTCCTAGCAAGAACACTATTATTGTTTGCAGAAGTCATTTTTCTGAGTCTCATCACTATTGGTCTTGATATTGTTTTTATTAATGAGTAATCCCTATGTATCATAATCTTGCTCATTTGTTCCATCTAGGAGATAATTCCTGTCCTCAGATGCCATTCTCTTGACTAGGAGACTCCTGCATACATCCAATTCTTTGTTCGGTTTGGTTTTGTTTTAGTACTTTAAAAAAAAAAAATTAAAACACTCTGGAAAAATAAATCACATGTACGTAATGATAGGCCATGTCCCCTTTCCCTTCCCCCCCAGATGGGTTATATTGGGTCACATTTCATTTTCACATCAAGAAAAAACTGGATGAATAGTGAATGGGAAAGTATCATTATAATTGGAATCCTGCTGGTTTATGCAGGCCTGCACATCTGGAATAGGGTGGGAAAAGAGAAACAGAAGAGTGGGATTCTTCTCACTAGACAAAACCAGGGAGTCTGGAAAGCACATGTCATCTGGTTTCTTAACTTACAGTGAAAGTCAGCATTCAGAAAAGAAAATGTTCAGCAACAAGCCCTTCTTCCCCACAGGTCTCAGTTCAGAAGTGCTCCTGTTCTTTCTTTGAAGCTATACCTCAGCCACCTCTGTTAGTTACTTTCTATGAATATGTGGGCTATTTTCCTCTTCTGTAGGCCCCAGTGAACACTTAACTGGGGTATCAAAGTGATTCCTCCCCAACCAGCCTCCTAGTTACAGATTAACAGGAACTGCCCTCGTACCATACAGCAATTTAGACAGGCAAACATGCTCATTCATGTGACTGATAAAACGTGTTTGCTTTGTGTTAAAGAATCTATAAAAGCCTTTTCTAACACTGTATTGAAACAGTCATGAAGGTTTTGTTAGTGGTAAACAACTTCAGTGCCTTATCTGGGTCACTGTGGTGTTACATACACGGGTCTGCACCCAGGGGCCTTTACAGCTCTTTGGAGGCTTCATCTTGAGCTCCAGCTGAGCCCCCAGGCAGGGAAAGAGCAGGGGCACAGCCTCTCTGGAACTGTGAAATTACACTCGGTCTCACAGATGAGAGGGGTGGCACGTCCACCCCAAGAATGCACGTCTGCATTCACTCCCCAGAGGTGCCAAAGGGCTCCAGAGAGCTCCTAAGCATGCAGCCAAGCCACTACTATGCCAGAGTCCAGGAGAGGGATGATGCATGCTGTTGGCTAAATATATGCTACAGGAAGAAGCCACAACATTACATTAGTCTGTTTTAAAAGACAGTGACAGTGTGGTGATGTACTGTGAGGAAGTATCACATAACCCAAACACTATTCTTTTTATTACCATTATTTTGTCATCTCCATCTTATTTAGTTCTCCATGTATACTCCCCAATCCATCATATAGCATAATTACATTCAATGAATGAGCTCTCAAGTTACATTACAAAAAGAAACTCATTCTTAGAAGTTTCTCAACTGAGTCGTAAGCAATTAAAACCATCTCTAAATGCTTCGTTTAATTTTCTTCAATGGAAGAAGTCTTAGAAGTAGGTAGAAGTAATTTCCTTTTCAGAAGGGCCATGAATTCATATTATGGCATATGAATAATGCATTGTTCTCTTTAAAACATCTGAAGAGCCAGCTTGGTCTGCTGAAAGCTGGACCTACTGGCAAAATAAAGCAGGGGACTAAAGTTCTGCAAGTAAGTCAAACACAAGTAATGCAGGGCTGAGGGTTGCCTCATCTGTCAGACACAGGGGGCCTGTAGAAGAGGGGACCTTGTCTTGTTCCAAGCACAAAGTTGGCTGGAGACATGTTAAAAAAAGTAACTTAATAAGACTAGTCTGCTTCATATAGGGCAAGTTATTTGTGTGTCTGAACCACTTGACCATGAGCAAGATCCAGATATTTCCCACTGAAAATAGAAAACTGGTGAAAAAAATACTTCCCTCAGTGCTAGTGACGCTGAAGCAGCATATCCATCATAGTCAGCACAGCCAGTTTTTATAACTAACCCTTTCTAACCCGTTTTATAACTCACTGCCAAACCATTTTATAATAACTCTTTCAGATCTTAGACAGAGAATACATCAGGTGTATTAATTCTGCAGCTGCAATTCTGACTGCATTTTTCTACCACACTTAACATCACTTTGTGTTTGCTGGGCTCAGTAACCCCTACTAACAGGTTCACCTTACATATATGGTCAAGAGATTGGGGCAATTGGTGCAAAAGTGTGTTTGGAACTGCAAACAAGTTTGGGATCTTCTTTTACTTCTGAGAAACAGTGTATTTGTTTTAAAAAAAATACAGCTATAAAAGCCAAAACTTTGTTTCTGAATAATGTTTGCATAATCAGGAATGTCACTTAGGTATTTTTCTGCTCTGGGTAATCTCAGTGCCTTCTGCAAAATATATAAAGTGATTCTCCATAATTTCTGTTGGCTGTCTGGACAAAAGGTTCTTTGTGCACTGCAAGACCAAAAGCATTACATGCAGTAAATATTTGAGCTGAAGGTGTGCTACTGATAGATTTGTATGTACTATCGTTATTCGTGTCATTGGCTTGCATCCCCCTTTGTGGCCCAGCAAAGTAAATGACTGCTCAGAAGGCTGCTGAGCAGGAAAGAACCTGCTACATAATACACAAATTGCAACAGATGAGTGCTACTTCAGGCAATAAAAAGCTTGTTATTTTTAATAGCTGGGAGAATGTATGCTTCTTGGACTACATAATACACTGTAATGATTCAAGAGCCATTTTTAAGTACTACAATACCATCTTAATTTACTTCAGATCCACCTAGCCAGGTCAATTATAAAAAATACAACCACTTTAAAAAAATATTGAATTCTATCATGCTTAGATTGGGGATCCTCTCACTTAGCCCTAACTAACCAAAAGATGAACAAACTTAGTCAACTAGATATTCCCACAAAGCGGTGAACATCTTTGGTAGACCTATTATTTTCCCTTAAATTTAGGAGACAAAGCAACTGCTTCAGATAGGTGCAACTTTTGGGCAGCAAAAATACATAAGATCAATTCATTCCTTATTGATGTTTTTTGTTTCTCTGTTAAGTATAGTTCTCCGTTACTATAGTTGAAGAAAAATACCATTGTGAATGAGAAAAAGAGGCAGAAGATGTGTGTTTGTTAAAGAGGAATTTATTTCATTGTGTAGGGACAAACAAGTTAAATTTAAGTTACTTCTGCTGCCATTACTTGCCTAAATCCTCCTTTACCCAAAGAATAGCCCTATTGAAGTATCACTGATATTAGCTAAAGTGTTACGTAAATAAAGCTGGCAGAGGTGACAGAGGTGATATAACACTGTTCTTTTTTTCAAATAGCATATGAATGTGATTCCTACCATTCCAGTTCTTCTTCCAAGTGCCGAAAACAAGACAAAAATCTCAAAATCTTATCCTCTGTCTCACAACTTGAATACTCAATCCTGTACATGGTGAATAAAACTGAGCCATATGTATTAGATCATTTCAAGATCAAAACAAAAAGCATTCTTGAATCTCCACCATGGATTTAACTCACAGAATTCCTATAGATATCCTGGAACAACATCATGCTATTTATTCTCTCCTTGTAGTTTTGGCAACTTTATTCCTGCAATATAGCACTTCTAAGAACAATTTTTTAAAATTGCTTATACAACAAATTAGTTATTTTTTAGTATTAATCCTTACAATGAGATGATGGGAACTTCCACAAGCCAGACCAATCTATGGAAAACAATGTGCCCCATGTAGCTTATAATTAATCCATACTCTGTAAGACGTGATCCAATGACTTAGCAGAATCTTCTTTGACTAAGAAGAAAAGACATTACATTTAATTTAAGGGCACAAATTAATAATACTGACATGGAACAAAAGATTGAACCTACCAATATTGTCCTCTATATTAATATTTCATGTAGCAATCAGGGGATTTTTTAAATTCTATTTGGGGATGTTTTCTGGAGAAAAAGGAGGAAGACAAAAAAAGCAGAGAAGGGGTAGAAGGTTTTTAGTTATACTATGAGTTTTGGAATGGAGAACTTTGAGCTAAGACGTCATCTGTTTTTTAAATCTTGAGCAAAATTAACAAAAAAGTTATAACAGGATAGAGTTCTTTAATCAAGGCTGTAAGAGATGTATGATTCTACTAAAACAAAATGTATTGGCTTCCTCCAGAAATTACATGACAAAGATCTCTACTGTAAGGTGGCAGGGAATCAGAGAATACTTCAGGTTGGAAGGAAGCTCAGGATGTCTTTAGATCAACCTTCTGCTCAAGGTAGGATCAGCCACATGGTCAGGCCAGAACACTCAGGGCTGGGACCAAACAGGTTTTAAAAACCTCCAAGTACAGAGATGACACAGCCCCTCTGGGCACTGTCTTCACTGCCAGACTGCCTTCATAGAAAACGGGTTCCTTCCTGTGCACACTTTGCTTCTCCCTTGTGTCAGTAAATATCTGCTGGGTCTCACCTTCCCACCATGCCCTGCTGTCCATAGTGACAGCACTTTCTCAGGTACTCTGGGGCTGCTGTTGGTCTGCCCTAGAAGCTGCCTACACTCCAGGATGAATACCCATTATTTATCTGCACAAGTCTATGATGTGTAACACAAATCATCATAAATCCTCCTGCACTCGGGCAAACTGCAGCTGACATCACTCCTAGGAGCATCAATCAAAGAAAATGCTGACAAGTGACTTGGAAACTCCAATCTGCTTCCATCAGATGGACTGCATGAACCAAAAATTTACTCCAGTTCCTAATTTCAGGTTCTTTCATTGCAGCCTCCAGCAGCACCTCAGGCCTGCCACGAGAACCAATGAACATTTAGGGCTGTATCAAAACATGCAACTCAGAGGCATTATTATGACTACAAGAGTGGTGAGTTGATTGTACAACACAAACTGTTGACTGCATTACAGCTTCCCAATGCCAGGAAAATGCACCTGACGAGGGAAATAGTAACACACAAAGTCTGCTACAGATCAGGCAGGAACGTTACCCATGTAGAAATTATCTTTTACTGTGAGTGTAGTCTGATGTGCAATTTCAAACCTTTCTATCCACCTCTAGAGAGGCTTCAAAGGTGTAAAAACTTAACGATTTTTGGGAGGATATGAAGAATATAATGATGAGTTTTCTAATGAGTACATTCTTTTTTGTATCCCATTGTACAATATCCTAGTATCTATTATAATGAAAACGGTCTCTGTGTGTACCTTTTGGCTTACTCCACCATGAGACCAGCCAGCCACCCTTAGGTAATCATCTCCCTGCTAAACCAGACACAGATGGCTTCTGCATGGAGGCAGATGAGGAACTTTCTTGCATCCCATTCCACCACCTGGCTCAGAAATATGATAACAAGCAGCCAGGGATACAGTCACATCTGATATTGGCACAGCCAGTTTTTCTACCATGAATATTTATGATTGAAGTGTAACCAAAACATGGATACACTTATGCATATGAGAAGCAGAAAACAGCATTGAAACAAAAGTAGTTCACATCCTGCCTTTAAGACACAGGTCTGAAATTTCAGTTTAACAACATATTTTAAATTTTTTTACCATGATCCTGTATGAAGAATTCAGTCTCTCTTACCTGCAAAAATAAATTTCAAAATACCCCTTGTTATGCTTACTACTTGTTTGCTGTCATTGTTTTATACTGTCAACCCTTTGGGGTGAATACATCACTTTCTCCTTTCAAGAGAAGAGTAAGTCTGGTTCATCAGTAGATGTTCATTTGGAAGGGCCTTAAATCCTAAACTTGAACAGGACAAGTGCGTAGCACTCAGCAGAAACCAACTGCCTGAGATTCCATCGTGGTGTTTGGGATGAGGTTTAGGTCTACTCCAACCCCCAGAGCTCAGAGCATTCTCCCCAGCACCCAGCTTTGCGCCCATGAGCTGCATTCGGTTTGATAGGTCCTCTAAGCAACAATGTTACCTGAGGTCAAAGCACAACTTACACCTGAAGATACATGTGGAAACACAGGACACTGTGTGGCAATGGCAGAAATTACCTTGTAAGATTAACTGCATTTATAGCCCGGCAGCATTCCACTGGTCACCTAACAAGGAAGGACAATTTAGGAATGCTGTTGGCATTCACAAAGCCATTCATAGTTCTGGACACAGTTTTTACTGGATCTAAGAAATAAAGTTACTCTGCAGCAATGCTTCAAGAGAACATAATGAACAAATAGGGTGGCAGGAGTGAGAGATTTTGGTGAAATACAACATTTAACACTACTTTGATAATCTGAGCGCTCATAAAGAAAACAGAACTTAGCCAAGAAAGCAATTAAAGCTTCAAGCCAAATCTTCTGTGGGCATAAATCAGTTGCACTATTTTATACAAGGTGAAGAGCTGGTTCTGAAATTTATTCACCCTGCTGCTGTGTTATCAAAGAGCTTCTATTCACTTCTCTTGCTCAGCAGTGCTTGAAAGGAAGCATCCCATGAAGTGTATGCCAGAATCCACACAATATATCTCACTGCATTTCCTCATCCTATCCCCTCTGCTGATGACCTCTGGACCCTTTCTTTCAAATCCTCTGTGTTCTGATACCCCCGCTGCACAAACATGGTTACCTATTTCCTACAGAAATAAACTTTGTTCAGTAACCATGGATATAGCTCATCCAGTCAGGAAAACACAAAACACAACTGTCCATTGTGAAAAAAAATGAAAACGCTCCTGTTCCCATTCAGTGACCCCATCCCCACTGACACCAGAGCGGCAATTTTTCTTATCTGAGGAAACATGACCACATTGGAGAAGCTTACACGCTGGAATATTGTGGTCACATTGAGCAATACCTTTCTTTTTCCTCTTCTGTAATCACAGTACTGAAGGATAGATCTGACAGGATTTTATTGACTCAAACTTTTATAGATCCAGTTAAAAGGTCCCCAGACACTCATTCAGCTTCCTGTACATATAGTACAAAAGCGCTGCAGAATCATTATTAATGAAAATACATTTTACTGTGAATAAGCAGGGGAGGAGAGATGGGAATTCCCAAAGACCTTAACAGACACCACTTCAGTGCAGCACATTACCTGTGTTAGTTTGCCATAACCAAACAGGAATATTTTCTCTTATCATTAAGGGAATTGTAAGACATGGCCTCAGTCCTTAGCCCGCATCTATCTGATTGAACTTTGGCATATGTCTCCTTCACCTCATTTCCCTATCTCAGCAATAAAGACTGGTTCCTTCACTTCATCTGTCTTGTCAAATTAGACATGTACATGAACCCTTTCACCCTACATAATGGGGTTGGAATAATGTAAGAGAGCCCTAAAAGCTCTCTCATATCCAGCCACAAAGAGATCCCTGCAGTGAAACACGGAGGCCACTAAGCTATTTACAGAAGTAACACACTGCATTACATAAGTCTGATCTCAGTTGAGCTTCCAGAAATACATAGATTAATTATAACTTTAATTTTATAAACTTTGAGATCCTTAGCTGAAGAATTCAGCCAACTATCACAGTGATAGCATCAACACTAGTTAAAACTGGAAAATAACTGCTTCCTTAGCCTCTTGGTTTCACACATTTATCCACTTTTGAAACTGATTTTTCCTATGCTTTAAGGTAAAAACAAAACACAATACCAGAGCATCTTCCTCAAATGGAAGCAAATTCCCAACAGCTTTTGTTCTATGGAATAGTGGAAAACAAATATACACACACACTTTTCCCATTGTAATGGAGCTCTAACCATATTTGTTTTTGAATAGGGCAACAGCAAAACCAGCTGAAGTTTGAAATGTGACACTCAGCACACACGTTGTCCCTAATAAGAAGTACATGGTGTGCTGTGTTTGAGGAAGACACGGCTTTTGGGTTTTTTTCTCAGTACTAATTGACTGAAAAACAATCCCTTCCAACTTTAACAGAGCCTAATAAAGCTGTGCCTTTCTGACATCACAATAGTTACCTTTGCCCAGATTGACAAGCTTACAGGGTGCTGAAAAGATTTGTGTGAGGGAAATGTTCATACAGAGATAACATCATATGTCTGATTCATAAAGTGATAGAAACCTGAGTAAAATGACCTAAAAGTGGTCACCGTTCCATAACAGATCAAAGATTGGCTCTGGCAGCTCAGATTTCACTCAGTCTAAATTGCAGATGAAGTCAAAATACCTATTTCTTCTGGAAAAACTTGTGATCATCTGTGAACTTCACTATCCCCTAAATTGGCTTTGTACTGAGCTGGAGGCCTTCCTTCCCCTTCTCCAGTCATGAAAGATTCGGAAATCATGTTTCTGGAGGTCCCACTTTCTTTGTAAGTAAGCTTAAGACCCCTTTCCCATCCTTGCATGTGGAGAAATAAATGCTGTTTTTCACTGGATGCTGCTGCTACCACCCTTACCTACTTTCAGAGTACAATTCTCCTGCAAGACAGATAACTACTTCCACAGTACTTCTGGTTTTAACCTATTCATGGCCATATTTATTCCTTCATCTCTGTGGCCACTACAAGGTCACATCTGTAGCATATGAAGTCTAATCTGTCTCAGTGTGAGTGGTCCCCGAGGATCCTTCTTATCCTTTGGATCAAGGATTTGAAAGGGAAAAGGATGGCTATAGTAACCATTTACATACAGTATATGCCATGGGGACCATCAGGATCCTGAGCCATTATCAGATCAAACAACAGGCACTGAAAAGTACATGCAAGAGATCAACTCAGAACAATGTCATGACTTAGAGAATTTGGAACTTGGTCACATGTAATCCAGGAATATGGTCTCATAAATCTCACAATTTACGGACACCTGAAGGAATCAGGCTGGCATGGGGGGACCACTGGTCTGGATATCTAGGACCTATTATCCCTAGAGAGATCTAGTGCAACTCAAATACAAAGGCATCAATTATAATCTAGATGTGTCAGAGTAATCTGTCCAGGCAGAAACAAGAAAGGGAATGTATTTGCAGGATTGTGACCATGCCTGTCACTCTTATTTATTGTTGGCTTTTAGTCATGGAAGCTACTCATTTATGGAGTGCTCCATAAATAGTTGTAACTTCCCCCCCCCGCCCCAAAACCCTGCAACCCATCTAACAACACTTTGCAAACTCCCTGTTTCACCTGCTCCATGCAGCACCACAGTGAAATCTCAGCAGTGCATGGTCTTTCACTCATGGGTCTTAGCTGGTTAAGTTTTCAGTTTAGCAAATATGAAACATTGCTAATGCTCAGAATTTAGTATTTCAGAAAGCCAAACCCAGGTTCTAACCAGAAAAACAGACACCTCATGCGTGCTGCTCTAGCTTTCCAGCTCAAATAATTGTCTTGAGTCTGCCAACACAGGACACATGAGTAAGATATTGGCACTGAAGTGAAAACTGCAAGATCAGTTATCAGGGTTTGTAAGCTTTTCTTAGCAACAGAAAAGGCAGCCATCACTTTCTGTCTATGCAGGATTTCAGCAGAAACAAGCTTCTTTAATTTCATGAAGAAGAGAGGTTTTCAGTCTTACACAAGAGGTCACATAGAGCACTCTTGCTGTGCTGCCTGGATAAAATCAAAAATAGAAGTGCCCACTGCCTCTGTCTTTCATTTCTTCATTTCCCATCTTCTAGTCACTGAAAACTTCAGCTATTTATAGCTACACTTTCTGCTACCTTTTGATTACCTCTGAAACTGGTTCTAAAAGATTGTGTCCAACACCATTATTTGGTCTATACCAAAATCCTATCATCTTCTTGCAATCCTCAGTCTAAAGTGTCTGACACTGTTTGTAAATCTGGGATAACAGTCTAAATCTCAATACTTATTCTGAAGCTTTCCAAAATAAGAGAAAAATATTTTTCTCACCCGTAGGTCTTGCTAAGCCTTAAGGATACTTGTGAGGACAGAAAAGGATCAGAACTTGAATCTGAGATGTGCTAGGACAACTGTATTCTTCATATCTGCTGAAACATGTCATTGTATCAAGGCATCCACTGTGGCAAAGCCTTTAGTCAGAATACAGCTTTAAAGACAAGAAGTGATGATGCCAGGGATGCTGGCAGGATGTGTCACAAAGCTGTGCCAGAAAAGACAGAAAAAGCTGCTTAGTAAGATCACAGAGGTGATCTTCAATATCCACCATTTTCAGTCTTCAGCCAATACCAGGTTGGTGGCAGCACATGACAAAAATCCTGGGCATGAAAAACTGTAGCAATTACCAGCAAAATGCACACTCCAGCATGACATACGTCATTTACATCTTTAAGCATTCCCAGTAATTGTTCCAGCCTTGAAACTCAGAAGCAAAACTAAATTTTCTTTATACCTTTCCTACTCTTCTTCACCTGACATGATTAAAAATTCAGAGTATAACAGATCCACACCTGTGTTGTTATGCACCATTGCAGGAAGATTAATTTTCTAGAGAAACACATAAGTGTTACAGAAATCATAAGAACTATCCTATTATTCTCAGATCTACTCCTGTTGGTGATGGTTAGGACCACTGTAACAGACTGAAAGCAGGGAAGTCTCAACTCTAATGTGCTGCACAATCTGCAGAAGACTTTAGTCTGTTCACTTGACGGTTTACCTCTATTGCTGACTTTGGACACAAAAAATTGGGCTGCAATCATTCACACTAATTAACCCCAAACTCACAAAGCAAAAGAACACTTCTTCCACCAGGCACTGCTGAAGCACAGATTCAGACATGCCTTGGTACCAAGCTCTTGCTGCAGTACCAGGCCCCTTCGGCTTGGGAGTTAGACCCGTGGAATCACCTGGGCTTTTGTATATCAATATGGCATAGCGTCTTTTGTTTAAAATATACACACTCCCTTGTTGCTGAAAGAGAGCATTTTGATACAGTTGTATTGGTAGTTCTGAATTACAGTTCTTAGAAAGAGATATTAAAGACTATTTAAACTCTGATGCTTCTTCTTCAACTTACTAGGGGATAAGGTTGCTCACCGCTTTGCCGAGTTCCCCTTATTGTACAGAAACAAAAGCGTGCTCACTAAATGGTTGTAAAATGCCACTGTGCCTTACAGAGTTTTAGAATAGTTTTCACAGAGGGGGATTGAGGGAAAGACTGTTAGGTTTTGGCTGGAAAATCATATTTCAGAACAATGCTAATCAAACTACTAATGACTATCCCATGAACAAGCATGGCCAGCATTGTTCTTTGCAAAATATGTACCAGCATTGTTCAGAGACACTAAATAAGGATTCTTTTGGCTACAATTCACAGTGCAACATTTCATCATAATATCATTCTGAGGAAGAAGGCCTAATGGTTTGGCTATTTACCTGAACATTATTGGTACCTCCTCACTGGAAACTAACATTTCAGCAATGCAACTTTTTGCCAGCCTTTCTTCCTTCAAAGCAAATATAGTGGACTGCAAGAACAACTGCTCAGTTCCAGCTCAATGAGCAACAGGTCAGCTCTAAGTATAATAACTATAAGCTCTAAGCATAATAATATAATAAGACATTTACAAACATCCAAAAGATTGTGTTTCATTAATAAGCTGTCTTAAATGCTATTTAAACAAACTTATCTACCACTAATACCAATGTTGACATTGTCCTGGATTTATAATGCATTTTCAAAGGTCATTAATATTGTCATCATCAAATATTCAGCATTTATTCTCTGAAAGAAGAGGATTTTTGTTTTCTTATATTTGATCTAATAGTATCAAAGAGAAACATTTCAATTTTTTTTCAGCAAACACTTTTGGCACAGTTTTAATTCAAGACAAAAATAAGCTACATATACTCTGACACTTCAAATATCCCACCAGGTGGGAGCTCAGTTTTCTAAGCAATCTTTATCTTTTGTAAAGACAAACCATTTTGAATCTTTCTAGGAAGTTTTCTAAATGCAAGCTAGCTTGTGCAGGACACTTGCTGTTATGGAAAAAGAATACCAAATACAAAACACTCAGGCAATATTCCCTGTTTGCCTTTTTCTCCCCTTCAAGATATGACAAATGCTGCTGCTCTCCACCATACTGACATCAAAGTTTCCTTCAGCCCACCATTATCACAGCTGAGCACCAAAACAGTTGCTGGATTTCCTTTATTTGCTCCACATACAAAGGAAGGAATCAATATTTCTCCTACAGAAAGTCCATCTTAATGTCCCTAATGAACACTATCTAAGACACCTGGAAGGATCCCAGGAATGCTGGAGACAAAAGTGCAGAAGGACTGCAGTAAGTTGTTGTTGCGGCAGATCTAAGCATAGATGGTGGCATCAGGCTCCTGCTGCCTCGTATTCAACTGATCCTGAACACAGACCTCTTTATGAAGAAAATATTATTTACTTTCACACCAGCTCTCACTCCTTAATCTAATCTCTCCTCTTTAAAATGGGTGTTTCCACGTGGAGTCCTCTGACAAGTCCACTAGGTAGCAAGGTGAACATTTTAATTTTAAGATGGAAATTCTACAAACCAAATCACTGATGGGAACTATCAATGAGCCAGATCATCCCAGATGAATAACCTGACATAACTGTTCTCAGTACCATGGATGGTGGCACTTATATCTACCTCTATTCAGATCTCTACCTTGTTTACAACAAATAATCTTACTACAGTTTGAGAAAAGTGGCAATAACGTCTACAGAACAAGACTGGATGGATTTGCTTAAAAATTATTCCAAAATGTATTAAAGATGAGATGTACAAAAAGATGATTAAATCTGAATAGGACATCCTAAAAAGACTCCAATAACTGATGAAAAAAATTAGTGTTCAAAGAAAAATAGGTTTAATTTTGAAAACATTTTTCCCATGTGCTTTCAGGTTGTTTCAAAATCAAACAAACAAAAAAAAATTCTAATCTAAACTTTGAATAGTTTAAACCAAAAATTTCATGGACATCCAGGACTCATGAACATCACCAGCTGAAGACTGGATTCATATTCTGGTGTTTTCCTTGGAAATAAGATGAAGTAGAAAATTAGATGCTCAACTGCTTTGCTTAGGAAGAGAAAGTTCTGTGGAACTTAAAGTCTAATGCATTAGATGGTCAATAATGAGTTGTAACTGAGATGCCCAATTGACCACAGACCTTTGGCTCACTCAACAGCTACTGGAAAAGTTATTACAGGACTTGCAGACTCTTGCAAAAATTCTAATTCAGAAGGCAAATACCTCAGCCTGGCACAAGTTTAGAAAAATAACTAGGCCGGTACAAAAAGATATTTACTCTATTATATTTCTCTTTTAAATGTGAGCCTTGTTTCTTTTATTAAAATAACAGTATTTATGTGCTTTATCTAGGTTAAGTTATCATTTCATCAACAAACAAGTGCTGTACAGCCTATCCGCCCAGCTTTGGAAATAGCCCAAATAAAAGAAAATAACAGCAGCAAAGAGACATCTCAGCTTTATTATTTGATTTTTCTGAAGTATACCATTTGTGTGACTCACTTGCTTTGTCCATGACACCCATTTAACAGCTGGGGTGGCCACAGGAATCACTGAATCTATCTCATACTTGCCTTTACACCAAGTGTATCATGAGGGTCTGATAAGCATATTTATATCTGAATCTGCTATTCTGGCTTTCAGCACAGCAGGTAAGTCAGGTTTTGGTAGTTCACAGCACAGAAATGTATCTGTTATGTGGTATGAGAAGCTGTTTTCACCTCACAAAGCGCTACTCAGCCTGTGATACCACTAAGCTTTCTTTCTTGAGAAAGGGGACACAAGGCAAGAGAACAGGAGAGTACAGGGCCACTTCTGCTAAAGCAAAAAGATAATGCAAAACCTGGAGTTTTGCAGTCTCAGATGCATGACTTGATGTCTAAGGAGTATTATGTACATCCTATTGTTTGCTACACCAACTGGAATTTTCTTTATTCTGACAGTTCTTGCTTAGTTACTTGACTACAGCCCTACGTGGTATTAACTGGGGAGGATGATATGTATGTCAGAGGATCTCCACTACACCAGTTGAATTGTGGTTTGAGAGAGACACTGACAACAGGGTCTAGACCTGTGTTCAAATCAGTCCACCTTAATAATAACCAAGGGTATAGCACATTAAAAATACATTCTGAGAAGAAAAAAATGTCGTGTTTTATATTGTAGCTACCCAAGCCGCCTTCTCCTTTGCCATGTGCAAGTCATTGTTAGAAGAGCCTCTTTGTTCAGGCCAAAAAGGCTGGTGTAAGGAAAGGGAGGTGCCTGGTTCCTCAACATGAGATCCCATTAATATTACTGATAGACTATTCTTTAAAGAAATACGTCTGTTTCTTATTTGGCATATTCAGAATAGTAGCTTGTTACATTTTTACAAGAATCTGTGTGATCCAAGAAAAGCAAAACCTCATGTAATGAAAGAAAAAGAGAGAATACTTACCAAACAATCCCACCAATTCTGTGCAATTTAAACATCCATCTCCAAAATGGCTTCAGTCTGTTCCATTCACAGCTGTCAAATTTCTTTGCTACAGGGGGAAGGAGACAGAAGGCTACTTATTTCCCTTCAATTTTGCAAAATGTGTATAGAGTAACATCTCCTAAGTACATAATAAATCTTCTCTTCTTGTGAGTCAGTATGAAATGCTCCCCTTCATAACTGCATTACAAACAACAGGTTTCTTCACTCAAATTCCTAAGCTGCCCGGCAGGAACTTAAGCTGAAGGCAGAATCTGAGCTATGATGAAGTCAGGTTAGGACCAGTCTATGATAGTAGGTATCTTTGTTTGCATAACAGAGCTGGGTGGGGAAATCCAGAAGGTGTGCTGCCCAAGGTGGGGGGAAAAAAGTGTCCCAGCATAAAGACTAGGTCTTTCTTCAAGTGTTAAATATGTGATTTCCTAATAACAGAAAGGGCTTGTATTCAGCTTGTACTATGTATATATAAAAGATTGTTCAAGTATCTGAAACAGTCAAGAGCATAATTTCTTAGTGAATGTAGCCAATATAGTTATTTGAAATCAAATGCTTCTGGTAATAAAGAATTAAGCCTAACTATTCATAGTATTTATCAGCACTGCCCCTTCTTCTGGCTGGTACTTGAATCAGCATTGCAAAATGTTATATGACTTCTAGACTTATGAAGTCATTTAATTGTATTCTAAAATAAAACTAAATTATCTTTAAGGTCCCTTCCAACCCAAGGTATTCTATGAGTATAGGGTCACATTCCAATTTGTGAATGCTATCCATTGGCAACAATCATGTATAAGTATTTATACAAGAGTCAATATACTACTTGAGCTAGGCAATGACGGGATGAGGTTGCAACAACAAAACCTAATTCTGAACCAACAGTGAGAATTCACAGCTGAGGTTTTGAACAGTGAGACCTATATTTGATCAGAATAGAAGTTTGGTACTAAGACTAGGCTTATGACAAGTTATTTGATGTTCAGAGACAATATTATTTTCAACAAGGTTTCTATGACTTCTATCATTTATTTTGTGTAGCTGTAGATTCAGGACACACCAGGAGTCAGCTGTAATCAGGCCAAGTAGATCATGCAGTTAAATGCCATTACCATTAGCTTCCAAATAATTGCCTTTTTTAAATCACCATACAGCTGTGTACGAGAAGCATTCATCTTTTTGTAGAGAAGTACTTATTCCATAGACATGAAGAAAGAGTAAAGCTGGTGTCAG
Source organism: Lanius collurio (assembly GCA_020086605.1). Lineage (NCBI taxonomy): Eukaryota > Metazoa > Chordata > Aves > Passeriformes > Laniidae > Lanius > Lanius collurio. The sequence continues at coordinate 35,388,288 of JACBWW010000002.1, read as the reverse complement.
ATAATAGCTGCTGAAATTTTTCTGAGTCTGTGGATATAAAATCACACATCAGCAAAATCAAATGATCGTTAGGATTCAGAAACAAGAATTGCCATTGAACCAAATTTTAGCAGCAGAACCACAAGCTGATGTGCTTCCTTTTCAGTTTCAAAATGAAAGTGCAGTTAGTCACTTTCACAGTGCATGAGGAGCAGGAAAACAAAATCTCCTGTGCCTTCAAATGCAAGCTGCTTGTGACTGACAGAAAGAGGAGCATAGCTCTGCCTCCTGTGAAAACTCCAATTGTAAAGGGCAGCAAGCACCACACACCCCCGTTGGTCCCTACTCCGTTGCCAAAATCTCTCCATTGATCTACAATGCACTGGTGCTCAGTCAGCCCAAAAATAACACTGGTGTTATGCTTCAAATTTGGGATTTGAAACAATGCAAAATGAACTGGTTAGCAAAAGAGTGCTGCTGATTAGCACAGACAGCAAGGGATGAAATGCAGAATGCTCTGTGACAATGAAGGCTGGTATAGGAGCATTTAATCTTGGTAATATATTAGGCTAATGGGATATTCCACTGGCTGCTCTTTGTGCATTGGCTGTTTGCAATATGGGTGGAAGGAAGTCCTGGCACAGAAAAAAAGAAAAACCTCTGGTTTCCAAAGCTGGAAGGATCACGGAATATATCTTTCAAAACTATTGGAAAAAGAGGCATTATGAGGCATCATTCTTCTCTGTGACTACAGAGAAGCACTGATGGTTTGCAGAGACCATTGTTAATTCCTCCAGTTTAGAAGAGTGCTCGTCCTAATAAATATATCCTCCTCAGGATATACAGGCACACTTCAGTGGAGACAATGTATTTCCTTTCAGCTGTCTAGCAGTGAACACATCTTGATCCTAGAGGCAGTGTTATTCAGACTCCAAAAGGACCTCAGCCTACTTGTTATAATTTCAAAACTTTGCTTGAAAGAAAAGAAATGAAAAGAGAAAGTAAAAAGAAATTTGAGAATGCAAATAATGTCTACAAGTGTACCTTGACACCACTGGACCTTCAGAATGGGTTGTGCTGGAACTTCCTGTGACTGTGTAATGCACCAGAAACCCCACAGAAGACAGGAATTCCTACACAATGCCTTCATCATTTTTGATGGAAAACTTATGGTATAGCTTATTAGCTAAGTTTCCTATCTGCATTAGTAATTCTTCGTTCTTTCTCATCTAAGACTGGAACAACAGAGTAGAGCTATTTTCAAGTTTAAAAAGCAATAAACCTGTATTTAAATGGATACTTTCCAATACTTGCTTTCATTGGAAGTGTGATTCATCCCTGAGAACACAAGACAGCACATCTTCCTTGATGAGTCACAGAATAAGCCGGGTTAGAAGGGTCCCACAAGGATCATCAAATCCAACTCTCAGCCCTGCACAGGACCACTCCCAAGAGTCTCAGCATGTGCCTGAAAGTACTGTCCAAATGTTTCTTGAATTCTGTTAGGCCTGATGCTGTGACCATTCCCTGGGCACCCTGTTAAAGAAATTAATTTCTAGCACACCTGTAACTTGTACCTACTTTTTTATAAATTGTGAACCAAAAATTGACATGAAACACCATGTACGTGGAACTGAGGAACACAAACCAGGGCACTATTCCAATCTCAAGTAGTTGTAGAGAAAGAAGAATCCAAATTAAGATCATCAGGCCTCTCTCAATGTTGTCTTATTGCACCAGTGAATAAAGATATTGCCCAAAATCTACATCTTGTTATAAGGCATCAGTAAAGTAACTAAGGCCATCATACCTTGGACTTCTGGAAGGTATTGCAAGCCTGAGTTTAGTGTTGGCAGTGAACTTCTTTCATAAGAAGACAGACACATGGTCACAACTGACAATTCATCAAAACTGAAATTATTACCAGAAGAACTTCCTGTCCTAAAAAAAAAAAAAAAAAAAAAGAGAAAGAAAAGCTACAAGTTTTGAAATTCTAGAAATATGCCATTTCATCATTTTTAAAATAAAATGGTTTGTGGTTAAAAGCATCTTCTCCCATGGAAACTTAATTTAGTTTATATTAAAAGGTTAAAAAAAGATAAAAAGGGGTCACCATTAAAATGAAATACATTTGTTTGTTTCTTAAGTCACTCATATATTCACTGAGTCCCATGCCAGGCCTAAAATTTCAAAATCAACAGAATCCTTGTGAGACAAGAAAACTGTGTTCTGTATTTCCACACAGCAAAGGGAACATTAGCAGTTCAATCTCTTCCTAGTTTCCTTGCAGTGCAGCTCAAAAATTACTTATGATAACCCCACTGATGAATGGAAACATTGTCTAGTTCTCAATGTTTTAAATATTTAGAGACTTCTTTTATATTATTTAGATTATTAGACTTTTTAGAAGAAAGCTACACAGCTAGTCCTTAGGGGACTAAAGTGAAGGAGTTCCTTCAACCAAAACAACCCCAAATTGTTCTTCTAGATTAATGAAATCAAAGCATTAATTATACACACCTATATTTTACTATGGTCATTGTATAGAAAATCGATTAGTAACTGTTGTTGCTGGAACAATTATGCCAGACTAGATTGTGGGGGTTTTTTAAAGGATAATATTTTTGAAAAACTTAAGATCAATTAGAGGCCACTGCTCTTCTTCAACATCCATCTTTTCCAATCATCTTTTCAGAAAAGCACAAAACACAGTAACAAGACTAAGTTGAACTTATTTGAATCAGTGTGGGTTATAAATTTATGCAAGTTAAGACCATAAAAGATTGCTTGATAAAGCAATCTGAGTAAAGCTTCTATATGACAAACTATCACATTTCCTCTGGGCTGTCTCATATTGTGCTCCCATCACTGTATCTGACTGGCACAGTGCATTTGGCTAAAGCAAGCCTTGATGACAGCCCTCCACCTGAGGGACAGCTGAGATATTAATTTAGGCATAGCATACATACGTAGAAGAAGATGGCCACTAAGGGAGTTTAAACACTGACACAAAGGTAAGTAGCCACTGACTACAATCTAAAACCTAAAAAACTCCTTCTGGAATGATGCCAATCCATTTTGGATACAAAATCATCAACTTTCCCTGAAGTATTTGAAAAGCTATACCATCATGTTTTTTCAGATCTTCTAGGATTATCTAGGACATTCCAACTATGCAGTCCTAGCTGTGCTGCCAAACCCACTCAGCACTGAAGAACCATTTCTTCTCATGTCCAGCTGTTCAGTCAGGCACATCTTTACCAAACTTTCAACTTTCCCACTGCATTTAAATTTCTACAGTACCTGATGCCCCAAAAGTCTTGAAATGTGGAGGGGGTAAAAAAGCTCTTTTTCAAATGGAGGACTGCTATGGGAAAAAAAATCTTCTTTTAAACAGTGTGCTAGATTATCCTACAATGAGAGGAAAATTAAAATTTAGCTTAGAAATCATCTACGATAATGAGAAATATCTCCGGATTTCCTTCATGGGATGTGTTTTATTTCACTAAGTCCAGCTCACTGATTTTATTGACTGCAGTAGATCAAGTAGGGAAGCAGCAGCCTCTGTGTTTACTTGTTTATACACTCTTTCATGAACTGAAGCATATTCTGCTCTTTGGGGAAGAGGAAGGGTCTCTTTGGCCCCCAAAACCAAATTTCCAATATTATAGAACTATGCTAGTAATATGAGTTGTTGTGACAGAAACATGTAGAAACATTACCGTCTGTACTTTTGTAAATACTGGGGCATAATCAACCCCAAATCAGGAGATGGATTCAGATTGGTGCTATGGTTATCACTACTTCTAAGGAGTTCTTTGTAAGGTATTTGTGAAATCACAGACTATGGCTCTTAAAGCTAGAAAGGACCACATAGGCTATTTCATGTAGTTCTCTGTAGCACAACAACAGAATTTCACCCAGCTGTGTTTCCATTGTTTGCTAAGGCATAACAACCCCTCTTGGTTTGCAGATTTCAAGAAACGGTAAGCTCACTGCTCCTCTTCATAATTTGTTCCAGTGGCTGTTGACTTCATTGTTAGCAACAATGTGAGGAGTAACACCAATCTAGGTGGCAAGCAAAAAATACTGGGAATAGCACTACCTGTTTAAACAACGATATTTGATATAATTAACATCCTTCTTGCCAGGTCTATTCATTGTAAAAGCAACAAGGATTTAAGATTTTATGGGTTGTTTTAAGCAAACTTTTTGCATTTGTTTCTCATTCATTCATATTTCTAGAAGCTTTTAAAGTTTGGAGGCAAATCCATGTTCTGGTTTCCATCTCCATAGGCCACAATGCTTTCAAACAATGACTGGTACTTTCTTCTGTAGCTTTCTGTGATTTCCGTGCAGCTTTTTTTCAGGATAGAATGGAAGCCGCCTTCTCACAATGAAATTATTCCCATACGGACTCATAGCTGATAGTTCACGAGAACTGAACATGCACAAAAAAGGAATAAGAAATGTGAATACTCTTTGGGATGTCACAGAACACATTTCCAGATAAAATAATAGTCTGCATTTTTGCTGATCTTTCCATCTTCAAAGATTTGGATGTGTATTCATCATCAGATATTAAATATCATAAGCATTATTTTACTAAGGTTCAGCTTGACCATCACTGTCAGATTTAGCTGCTGCAGTTCCAGGGGTGATAAAAACTGTTGTGTATGACTGACAGACTCTAATGCACTCGACTTTGACAAGTACATTGCCAGTAGCATTCTCAGAAATCTCACTCCCTGGAAGAGGGGTAGGATAGTCAATGAGTATGTGGCACAAAGGCTGACTGCTACCATATATTGAGACCATGTGGTCTTGATGGGTGGGCTACAACCCCCTTATGTGCCCTCCCTCTGCAAATCTGTACTTACTTTGAAGCTTTACCCTTACAAGTTCTGAGTCTTTTATTAGAATCTGAGGCTCAGCAGCACAGAAGATTGGCCTTTATTGCCTCACTCATGGCCAGGCCTGTCTGAAGGTCCTTTTCTTCTGTAAGAAATGGTTATTGACAGCAGAAGTCCTGGGAAGGATAACTCCCAGAATATATCCTGACAGCTGAGGTTGTCCTGGAGCCCTGTGCAGAGAAGCTGCTAAGGTCCCAGAGGAGACTCTGCTGTGTTTATATGGCCCTGCACCCAAGCAGTCAGCCCTAGCTCTGGTTCAGAGTCACCTGGATACTGCTCTACCAGCTCAATGCCCATCTCATCACAACTACAGCAACCCATGGCCGGGAAGTGCCCACTGCAGGGGATTGTTACAGCAATCAGCACTTCAGAAATGAATGCCCAATAAAGACATAAAGAAAGCAAGAATGTACGTCAAAGTTTCATGTTTACCATCTGTTACACTGGCTGAGGGGGAAGCCTAAGTTTGATTGATATGAACAAACTAAGCAATTCAAGCATCTTCTCCCTAATTTTAGGCCAAAGAAAATTGTAGCAATGCAGAAGCAGATGATAAATCAAAAGCAGAAAAATAGAAATTAAAGCTCACTTCTGGCCTTTCATCTTTATTACCCTTCTTTATGTGCATATGGTAGGTGTTCAATTCTTTCCAAGTCTGTATGAAATTCCCTTGTGCTTCAGGAGCTCTAGAGCTGTAGTTGTCTATAAAAAGGCAACCTAACAGTTTCCTGTGACTGAGAGATGAATGTGTTATTTGTTACCAGCTGGTTCATGGATAGCTTGAGTCCAAGTCTTGGATTTAAGTGATCAAACTGACTTTAAACCACTCACTCATGGGGTGCATTCATGTACAGAGAGAATTCTGTTGCAATATTTTATTTCTGAATTATGCCAGATTACTTTTTTTTCCTAAACTAATATTAAAACCAGAATCCATAATATGCCAAATGCAGACTGCATTTTTGGAAAGCTGATACCAAATGTAACAGTAAATGAACCCTTCTGAAAGGTTAAAGCAGCTTTCATATAAAACATTTTCTACCAGGAAATGGAAGTGGAATGTTGAACTAAGCATTTAACATGAAAGGACTGTGCATAGACTCCAATGGTTGCATTACACTTTAAAATTAAAAAAAAAAAAAGTAAAAAATTTTTATGAGAATACATAGTTCTAGCTTCATAAAAAGGGTATTATGGTGACAAGACAAAATGAATCCCAGTATTTTGGATGCTTCTTTTAACCTTCTCACAGCTCCCTCCCTGTCCAATAACTATTCTAGGGTGAGATTTCACAATATAGTTAAATTCATCCAATAGCTCTGCTCCCTTCACTTCCTCTGCATCTTTTCTTCCCTGACATGCAGGCCCAGTCCTTCCCTTCCACTTCTGATTTTCACATGGCTCCTCAATGAATGTAATTGGATTACTAAACCAACAGAAAGCTATTCATGTTTTTATTTTGTTGAATTGATTTCCAACCAGCTGGCAAGGTGAAGCAGTTCTAGAGGTTATACAAAAATTAGAGCTGGTGTACAAGCAATGGTTGAGAACAGCACTCAAGATTTTCTTGGGAGACCTCAAACCCTTAAAGTACTTGTTCTAAATAATGTGATTGCCTCTTAAAAATACACTTCCTGTTTGAGATGGTGGACCTTTTGCAGTAAATTCAGAAAAAAACTGATGAATGAAAGTAATCATACCAGATTTGCCAGTTACAGAGACAACAAAGATTAATGGCAAACATATACCATGGGCTGGTTGCCCATTCTCAGGAGCAAGCATTCCCGCATGAAGGCACTGACCTCAAGACACATCTTTATAGAAAGCAATCAAAAAGTATCTGTTTCTTGGGTACAATCTTCTGCTTTGGGTGGAAATAAAAAAAAATGCCATCTTTATACAGTTTCCTTGAACACTGATTTTGATTCTGTGATCATTCAGGAAGGGAAGAAGCCATCCAAATGAGGTTGACACATTGATCCACTGCTGATTTGCCAGATTCCAGTGTCCTCAAGTGTGACACAGCATTATTATTCAGTGTTCTGTATTTAAAATCAGAAGTGATTTAATCTGGCTCTCTTCCATACCACTTGCTGACATGTTGACACCATGAAAATAATGCACAGCTCTGTGACCACACTACTTTCATGCCTCATGCTGGGAGAAACAGACAACGTCTGCTATTATTATTAGCCAGATCTTAGATACCTTGGAAATGTGAAAAATTAACATCAAAATTATTTCAAACATTTGCAGTTTCCAGCTCCAAACTTTTCATTACAACTCGAAAGGAACCTGTGCATCCACTGTGATTAAAAACGGAGATTGTTGATTTACCTCTCACATCCTTTAAAAGTCACCCTTCTAAGATTGTTAACTGACACAAGAACACTGGCAAGACTTTTCTCTGTTGACTGAAAAGGATACCATTTTAGGAGAAACCTCAAAATGCAACAAAAACCCAGTTCTAAACTGCAAAATTTGAAATAATTTATATCAGACATTACTCTCTGCTAACGGTATCCAGTCTACTTCTACTCTTCAGTCATTTTGAGAGGTAAACCTACCAATGCCATCACAACATGCTCATCAAACCAAAGTGAAATTGTGGTTTTCACTGGGGAACACTGTAAAGCAAAAATAGCACATTTAATAGGCTACCTACTTCTTACATGACGGTTTTTTATCATCTAAATATCATACAACCTCAGTAATATTGAGGGCAGACAGCAATATATGCTGCTTTTCACAGGATATTTAACAAGACTGGAAATTAACATCTACATCACCGGTACCCAGCTATTGTTTCATACACTCATGCCTTCAGTCCTCTGACTACCAGGCAGAGAAAGGGGCTGGTTATATTTTTACTTTTTTTACAGTTTACAATAATAGAAAAATTGTTCTTCTTCATTTCCCTGGGCCTATGTTGTCAGAGCAGGACTGCAGTGTGCATTCTTCCTGCAAAAACACACAGGAGTAACTAATAAGTCAGGAGAGACAAGAGAATACAACAATGAGAAACAGAAAGCAAGTCTTTAGAGGTTAGATGTTGGGGTGGATGTGTAATTCTGGAGAACTCCCCTCAATCCTCACTCTTGGCCACCACTCTTGAAATGCACCTATATGGTTATGCATTTGCCTACCAACTTTAGATTCCCAAAGCCTGAAATAAAAGAATACCTGGCTCAAAACCACTGAACTGTGCAACTGGATCATAATTTCTCAGGGAAAAACAGATGTACACATCAAAATGTCTTGCCCAAATAAATTACTTTAGAAAATTTGGAACATAGCAAACATAAAAGAGAAAGGGAGGGGTTCCTTTCTTTTTCCGCTCCTATGAGACCATCAGAGCACACAGAAATTTGGTTTATTTCTGTTCAAGGATGAATACATTGGACAACATTCTGTACTTGTCCACATTGTTCAAAAGGATGAACATTTTGAGAGTCCCAATCCAAGACCAACTCTTTCTGTTTTCTCCATTAAGAAGACCAGGAATCTTGTGGTCTCTTTTCAAAGGAATGTCTTTGTCCAGAATCTTGCCTCAGAGATTTATTTTCACTATGTTATTTAGAACAGAAAAGAACACTGCAATGACTTCCTAATTTCTTTAGCAAATCTGTTCTTAATCTACTTTATTCCAAGCATTTTATAGACAGTTTCTTACATGGTGTTCTACTCTGAGGTTCTATAATTACACACACAGTAGTCAAACTTTCTCTTGACCAGAAAAGACTGGCAGTAATTCCATTAAATGGAAAGGGAAGTTTAGGGGAAAGAGTAAGTTGGTTGAGAAGACAACTTAGTGTTTAAGATGCGTTTTCTGTTCTAACAGCTTCTCTGGGTAATGGAGTTGCCCCTCACAGAGTAGTGACAAAGCCTGTCTTGTGGAAGTTTTCTACAGTTTTTATTTTGCCTGGGGTTTGGATTTCACAAGGCTAACTAGATTGCCCTTGTCTAGGAAACCCCAGGGGTGAAGCCAGATGGTGTCTGTGCAAACTGCAAAGATTGAAAACAGGGAAAGGATGGTGGCTGAAATGCAGGGAATAAAAACAACTGAACTAGATGAGTGAGTAAAGTACAAGAAGTTAACAAGAAGTTATGGAGTGGCATGACAAGGTAATGAGGTGCACTTTTCACAGACAAAAATGTGAGTATTTTGAGGGGGATGTCAAATGTATTTGTGCCTTTTTTCTAAAGTTCGTTCAAAGCTTCCTTCAGCAAGGTTTTCTCTCTTCCTACTCAATTAATTCTTTTGAGAATTCTTAGCTACGGAAAATTCCTCTAAATTCTTGTTACTAGATATACACCTCTACATACACCTCTATATACAAGAATAAGTTATTCCAAACAAGTCCAGTACTAGACAAGTAGCAAGCAAAAATAGCACAACTTGCACATTCTTACTAAGAGCTAGCTCAGCAGTCAGCAGCACTGCCTGAACAGTCAACTATAAAAGCCCTTGTTTTGTGATATCCTGATTTGACTATTTCCTCTACCAAAATGTCCTATTTCAGTGACTTAAAACGTACAGGTCAGTCTCACATTTTGTGCAGCTGAAAGTGCATGCACACTGAAAGAGCAGATTCTGGGTTAATGTGAGATATTAAGAACAGCAATGAGTCTCTTCAGAGGAAATGGTGCACTCTTCCTGTCGTCGTGGTTTCTCAACAGCACAGGGGGAAGGAACAAGGAAAATAGAGACTCTGACACATTTGAAGGCACGTTTTCTGATGGTGAGAGTTTCTAGAATTTTATCAGATGTCCATATTTACAAACTCGAGCACATGCGGTTTCACAGGAACATTCAAAAGGGAAGAGAGAGGAGATGATCAGCACAGGCATGACCTGCTTCCTGTGTTGGTTGAGAAGGGTGTGCTGGGGGCCAGGCCAGGCTGGTGGGGCAGCAGTGAGAGCTGTGGCACACTGCTGGGGACACCATCGCAGCTGCGGCAAGAAGCTGGGTGGAAGGGCACAAAATGCACATATGTACCTCAGCCCAGTCAGAGCCCGGGGCAGCTCATTTCCTTACTTCTAAGTTGTGTCATTTGTAGAGAAGTTCCAAGTGACACCCAAAACCAGCATTCTTTTAGTACACATTAATGATTATTGACCTACCCATACGGCATTTTGAAAATTTTCTGTGATAAGCAGTGCTAGATTTTTAAAATTTTTTACTGCCAGCATTTTAGTTCACTTCTAAAAAGCATGCACAATTCCACATAGGTGAATCTCTGCTTGATTGTTTACAGTTCCAGAGTTATACCCTTACATATCTGTTCTCTTTGGCTAATGTGGCTTGATGATTTCAGTCTGTGATTTCCCTTTTCGATTGCATGCATCAGATAGCAGATATTCATACTTCCCCTCCCTGCATCATGTGACACATTTTCAAAATGCAGACTGATAACATGGCAGGCCTACTTTTGAGAAGAATTAGCCTTGGTCTACTCTGCAGCATACCTTAAAAATTATCACTAATTTTTACCGTATAAATTAGAGAATGCAAGGTATTTACAGCTTGAGTATTTTGAATTCTGTATTACACTGCTGTGGAAACTCAGTTCTCTGTCTGAAGATTAATTTGTTATTTAAGTCTAATTCTATTTCTGAAACAGCCTCTTTAAAACTGTATCTGCTTCATCTCTGTGCCAGCCTAGTCTCTCTGATATGACTGATGCTTTGGAAGACATTGCCCTGAAAGGACACTACACTTGCAGCAGAGCACTTGAAAGCCAACAAACCACCATCCATCTTCTCCTTTACGGCATGTGCTAGGATAAACAATGGGGAAATCAGACACTTACTGAGGCTGCATGGAAAAGTGGTGAATCAGAGTTTCACTGAAAACTTGGTGAGGGTGCTAGGTTACAATTTTGAAGGTGTTCAGTGTTGCAGACAAATGTATTCTTAGCTTTCTGTAAAAAGCTTAGGTACCTTAACTCTGCTTACTTCAGCTCAAGATGACTGCTTTCAAATTCCTCAAAATTGCAAGAGGCCACTACTTGAATGTTAAGATTAAAAATCTGAACCTTTAAAAGATGAACCCTTAAAAATCTGAACCCCAGCTTTTGATGAGCAGTAGTCTCAGTCTGCCAGCTCAATACAGTCTTAAACTCTCCACTGTATGAGTGCTACCTGCCCACGCACTAGAAGTAGGTCATTACCATCCATCTGAACAGTAACTCAGAAGTAATGAGTGGGAAATATCCCCCTTATCCTGTACTTGAAGTTGTGATATAGAGGTAAAAAGCTACCCATGCCTTTATAACTTTATTATCCTAACCCTCCAGTCTTACCAGCCTTCATGCCTCTAATTAGGCATGCAAAAAATAAATACCTTACTGGCAGTTTGTCCTCAGGCTTGGTACAAGTAATCTGACTACATCTGGAAAATTGCTATGAAAAAAAAGATGTTGTGAAACAATTTTTCATTCTAAGAGATTTTTTTTATTCTAAATATAATATTTTTTTTCAATTAAAAAAAACCATATTCTAAGCCAGAGTCACTGTGTCTGAAACTAGAACAAAACCTACACACTACAGTTACAATAAAGAATTTTTTTTTTTAAGTTTCTAGCAATATTTTTAAAAGGCAGAAGTATTTGTGCTTTTAAGATTATATCAGTGAAAGATCTAGCAAGCCAAAGTGCTTTTCTTTTCCATTCCAACTAAATCATACACTATTTGGGGTACAAATTTGTCAGGAAACTCTGTTGTATTTTCCCTACATTGTGGCTGGACTGATTTCTTTATCCTTTTTTGATAGATGGATGTCTAGCTGAGCCCTGAATATCCTCAGCAGTGCTGATTCCAAAGCTTCATTTGGCAGCTGGTTTCCTTGGCTATGAGTTCTTACATTTATAAACTTTTCCCTGATATATAATTCTAAATTTTTCCTCACAATGCTTAGAGCCACTTCCTGCTTGCTTGCTTTCTTAAGTAGTGAGAATAATCAAATATCATCTCTTTTTCATTTACTTTCTGCTGCAGGCAATAAGAGGTCACTTTAAACTTCCTGGAATCAACATGATTGAATTAATCTCAACATCATACCATGGGCCTTATTTTGCAAGCCTACCATCAATTTTCTTACATAGCTCAAGATTTAGACAACTTTTTAAAACAAGTATCTAAAACCAGTTACAGTACTTCAGCACATAACCATAAAAGACCATAAACAAGACTAAAGTTCTCCCTTCTCATTATGTATATTTCCATGGATTATGTTCTATAAATTGTTATACTAGCTGATTATGTGGACCTTTCATCATGCTAGAAACTGTAAGAGTTTGCAGAGCTGAAAAATATCAGCTGCAAAAAAGAATGACACTGATTGTTAAGACAACAGTTGGAGAGACTGACTCTTTAGAGCAAAGAAATTACATAGTGGATCAGTATCAGTAATGTCACTGAATTGGGAGGCTGGTGTCTTTGTAACCACTACAAGACACTTAAGACAAGGAAGGAGAGATTTATTTCAAAGAGAATAAAGTCAACTTGGAGAATAGGACAGTGGCCTGTGAATTACTACTTTTGAAAAGGAGATAATTTTAGGAGTTGATGAGGGGCCTAAAACTGACTAAAATGCTTTGGGAAGCTGTTTCTGCATTGAAAAACTACAGCAGACTGTTTAGCCATGCAGCACCAAGCTGTGTCGCTCTAGCAGCTCATGATTGAGGACCCTGGAGTAAAGGAGGCTGAACTGCAACCTGAATACAGAAAATGGTAAAGTGAGCTAAGGCCTATCTTTCCTCCAAAAAATTCCTACCCACTAATAGTTTCTTCCTTGGTATGTGCAGGGTTTTGTCCATTCCCTCCCAAGGCATCCAGTATAGAACATCTTTTTCTAGATAAATTCCACTGGTTGCATTAGAACACAGAAGTTCTTTGGTAGACTTAGCCCTGCGTTGGATTTTCACAAAATGATCATCAAATCAAAATTACGGAGCATCTGATAGCTTCTGGCAATTCATCTAAACACATATTTATCCTGTCTTTGAACAACTGACTGCAAGGGACTGGTCATTGCAGCTTCATGGCTCAGAAAACAGGATGCATGGATACACAGAAAGATGGATACGGATAGTATGATTCTAGGAGTCATTTCTATTAAGGGGATGAGCACTTGGTTCAGACTGTATATGCTCAGGCTCCTGGACATATCACATTCCCATCAAACATGCTCATATGACTAGTGGGAGCTGTAGCAGAATGTGTCCCATGCAGTCATTAGTCTACTTTGCCAAGGCATTCTCACACTACTAACCTGGCATGCATCTTTCTGTTTACCATGTAATTGTTTACATTTTGTCAGTAGTTACACAGTACCAAATGTGCCAAGACCATTCAAATGTTTTTGACCATTTCTCTAGTTCAATTCCAGCCATGAAAAGTAACTCAGCCAATTCCAATTGTAAAAGAACTGCTTCATCTGGCCATTCATCCCTTGTAGTGACAATTTAAAAAATTGTTTTAGAGAAGGAGTGTTACGGCCATTGAACAGAAAACTTACAGTTGCCTCAGAGCTGACCTTTTCCAGGTAGCTTTTAGCTACTATGCCATTTCCTCTGAACTGTGAACCCTTTAACCCCTGCATGTGCATCAGGTGCAGTGTGTTCAAGGAACACTTAGCTCTTTTCATTGTAGGACTGTCACTTTTAGGATGTGAGAAATGTGGTTGTTTTTTTAAATAAAGGAAGTGTGAGTAATTCTGTGAAGCCACGAAGACCAAACTCTGCATACACATTTGTTCCAACACCTTACATTATTTTAAGTGTTGAAGTACTGATGTCCAAAATAACATTATTAAAATTACAGTGCTTTCATGCTATCAAGTCCATGTAGAAGAATTGTTTTTCTGACAATGAGGATAAAATTTCCCAAATCAGAATACTGTATCTGGAAGTTTTATTTTTGTACCTTCATCTGTCTACTTGTTAATTTACTAAGCATTACTACCACATACAAACCACCTGGCAACATTGCTCCCATGTTGAAGAGCCACCAGATACCACCTGCATCAAGAAAAGTTTGAACTTGCTGGAATACTTATATTTGCATTTAGATTTGCCTCTCTCACAGGATCATAACTGTAAGATGCTGTAGGATGCCACATACCTAGATGTGTAGCTGCAGCATGTAACTGCAGGCTTTGCTAGAAGCAGACAGACAAGCCCTCTCTCTGATGGAACTGTCCTCCCAGGTACAGCTGCACTGATGTGCAGTCTAGAGAAAAGCCACTTTGAAGTCACTCCTGCACAAAATATTTGCATGGCCATTAGGACAGCAGGAAACTTCATGCTCCTGGGCTGCTACCTGTTATCATTCAGGTCCTATCTGCTTCAGCCAGCTCCAGAAGATTGAAGTACAGGCCACATTAAGCTTAATGAAAAGAAAAGTTGAGCACAGTGACCTTGAGGAAGAAACTAAGGACAATCTGCATAGCTAGGGCCAAACTTCTGGCCATACAAGGTATCCATCTGAGCCTTGCAAAGCAACAAGGTGCCCCACTACACACCTTAGAAAGCCAACAGGTACGTGGGACACCTGGGATAAATCAGCAGGTGAAGATAATCAACTCACCACCAGTACATTGGCACATGTCAATGTTGAGCCTCTCAGGCGCTGGGACAATCTGGCAGTATCAATTTCATAAGCAGATATGGGTGCCACTACACCCTGCTGTTCCTGACTTCCTCGCCAGAACACCCTGTTGGAAGGCTTAAAGTGCTGTCAGGATGGAATAAATAACATTCAAGTCCTACTGAGTCATGTGCAGCCTATAAACAGACTCACTCCTTCTTCCATATCACATCTAAAGGCAGTGATGCTTTTGAGGCCAGAATCCCTTATTAAACAAAGGAAATACTATCAGTGCCTTTTGAGGTTCAGAAACTCTGGATATTGCCACCTTTAGACCAAATCAATTAACTATGGTGACATTTCAGGCATGAGCAGCTTTTTTTTTAATATGACTTAAAGATGGCAGAACATATGTTCTTAGGGGGGTGAAAGGAGAAGAATCAGGCCAATTAATTAATTTCCTGAATGCTTCTTAGTACAGCTCAGGAGAATCAAGTTCTAATTGGAATGAGGTGTCAGGGAGATAATACAAATACCTACATAAAGTCACTAATTTAAATGAAATTTATTCTAAGTCTGGCCATTTAAGTCTATGATAAAACTTTCACTGACAAATATGGAAGCAGGCTGAGACCTCACAGAAACTTCTTTTAAATAACTTCTAAACTTTCACCTCACTGTTTTAAAGCATTTTGCAAGAACATGCACTCAAATGTTTTATATAGCTGGTAAGCTAAAACATATGAGGAAGAAATAACTTGTTCTAAGCCACAGAAGAAATCTGTGTCCAAGCTAAAAACTGCACTCAGCAGTGATATCCTGTTCTTTTCTCTGAGCTTTCAAGACCACAGGGCAGAAATTATGCTATCCATGAGTTTAAGCTGTTTGACTTTTTTATGAAGAAAAGTCACCATGAGGATACTTATAGTTCTAGAGTTTCCCCTATCATAAAATGGAAGATAATTCTTATTTTAAAGCATCCATTTCAGTTTATTTAGGCTGAGTTTTAAGTGTTTATACAGTTTAAGTAGAGGCCATAGGAACTGTAAAAAGCCTAGCATGTTTAATCAGATCCTTTCAGCTGTAATGTTCAAATACTTAAAGGAAACAAAAATCTGTAGACATGGCAGAAGCACAGAGAAAACACTTCAAATTTCCTTACTATTTTGTCCTACAGAAATCAGAAAGACAAATGCTTGTTCTTGAAATGCTTAATAATCTCTTTGAAAATAAAACAAAGTATGTATGACTACACAGGTGATTTTCAGCATGTGATCTCTGATAAATGTCAGCTGTTTGGGAAAATTATGAAATTGTGTATGAAATTGTAATTAAAAAAACAAAACAAAACAACAAAAAATAGAACAGCAAAAATTAGACAGAGATAAAATGGCACTGAGGCAGATTTCAGGAAATATATTTTCTTTTTCTTTTCCAGTGTTACATTCCAAGATATTTTTAAATAGCAGATATTGAAAACAGATTCCCATACAATTCTTAATAAGTTACAGTAGCCACCAGTGTTAGTGGTTCTTAACATGTGGCAAAAAATATAATACTTCAAACTCAAGCCATGTCATGCTGGTATTTTACCAGCATTCCTCATGCTATTGTTACAATTCCACTAGTTTCATGGCATTTAATTCTTTCTGAATATAAGAACAGAGAATCTCCCTTTCTGATATTAACAGCAAGCAGTATAATCATAATAACCACAGTACTTTTCATCCCACTGTCTCAAGATCCTTTGATCCTTACCTCCGATTTTTGAGATGGAGAAACTCCAACTAGGAATAACAAGGTGGCTCTCTGGAATCAGTCAGCTGTAAGGTCGCTGTAGGGCCTAGAATGGAAAAAACATTGAAAATTATAACTTAAAAAAATTTATAAGGCCTACCTGGTCTCACAGACAGAAAAGTTATAATTCTAATGAGCTTGCCATGATTTGCCCCACAGTGATGCTGCCCACATGCATCTTCAGGGCAGCACTACCTCCCTGAGGCTGGGATCTCAACTGGACAGACACAGCAAGTACACAGCTGTGCAATTCCCTCGGGGGTGGCAGCCTCAGGGGGCATCCTGAACACGGGCAAGAGTCCTGCACAGAAGCCAGGGAGAAGGATGCTCCCCAGAAAGATGATGCTGTGGTCCTCCCACTTGAGGCTGTATCCTTGGAGAGGAAGGGGCACAGCAATGTTCAATATGATGTGGGCACGCCCACACCAGAGTCATGACCAGCCATGTCTGACCTGTGGCACATGCCAGTCCTTATCTCCAGGATTGCATCAGATTCAGGTGTTAGGAATGCACATGCACTGGGGCAGCATTTAAGTTGTATTAAAAAAAGGTATAAAATGGATTACTCCTCTGTGATGTGCTCATAATTATTTAATGAAACTTACTGTTTATACAAAGGACGTTGAAAAAAATCACATTAACAAAACCTGCTTGAATTCATAAGCAAATTACATCCAATATTTAATATTTTAAAACTCATCAAACACTTCATTTAAAAATTAATTAACTAGAACTTTGAGATAAAAGCCTTAAAAAGAGACTTGAACTATTCATTGAATGGCAACAAAGAGATTCTGAAAGAGATTTGAAAAGCTTGTTGTAAAGCTAAATCAATGTTTTTATCAGGAATCATCCCTTCTTAGGTATTAACAAACAAAGCAGAGTTACATATAAAAGTTCAAAACCAGAAGTCCTGTCATTAATACAGAATATTTTAGAAGCTTCTGCAAACTCCTTATGAGGTGCTATTTACAAAACTGGATGGGTTTTCTGTTCAAAGTGGCAAGTCACACACTTCCCCAAAAATTCAGTTTGGGAATGACCAAGCATTACAAAACTGCATGGGAAAGATGGGGGTAGGTGAAAGACATGACATCTGGGAAAGCTGGATAATAATGTTTCAATATCAACATTTATTTTTTCACACACAAAAAAAGACAAGGTGAGTTTTTAATTGAATTTCAACCTGAATTCGTTTCTTTGGCTTTTTTCAACAGTATCACTTTTCCTTACATTCTGTGAGGTTAGAGATATGAAAAAACAAACTACACATGACCAACAGTAGGGAAAGGCTCATTCCAGGACACACAGGGCTGGTTATCTGTCTCCTGCATGAAATACAATAAAACAGTGGCTAGAAAAGTATTGCTGACTTAGCTGATGCAAATGTTGCAGGCAAGTTAGACATTTTGGAAAAACCTTCTTACTTTACAACAGTTATTAATGCACTTCAGATGAAAGCTTTACTTTTCTTAAGCCAGGAGAGGATTTCCTGAAGAGCATGATTTGTACCTGGAAGGAAAGTTGTCTTTTTTATTTGCATTAAAAATATTTTTTTTAGATTAGATTTAGTGTTGGATTTAAAATTCAACATTTTGCTAAGATGATCTGATATTTGCCAAACTTCACCACCAAAGTCACAAATGCAATTACAATGATTTGATATTTCTTATTCATGTATTATCAAGGAAATTTACAAAAATGGAACTAAGTCTAAGCTAAGGGTGCCCATTACTCTGGCAAAAACACCGATGTCCAAGCCCAGTGTGTTTCTTTTCTTGCAAGGACATCAGCAGTATATTTAGCACCAGGGTGGAAAGAGGGGCGGTTGGACTAAAAGACTCATATTACATTTTGCAGGTCTCATATTCCCAGTTTTGTGCCACTCCTGGATTTATGGCCTGGTCATTTCATGGTTTCTTTCAAAGTGTTTTGACAGACAATGGCTTGTCTGCCTAAAATTCAAAACCAGCTTAAGTAAGATACACTAGATGCACAGACAAAGCCTTCCCCAGAAAATATTATTTTTTTCAAAAGGAAGTGGTAGGTTACTTTTGTTTGTTTTTAGTTACAAAAAGCAAATGAAGTATCAAATGAAAGAGGAATTAACTGTATATACAATAAATGTGATCATCTCTGCTGCATATATTTAGCCCAATTAAATACAGGGTTACTCTGAATGAGATCAGGTGAGGCCTCAGACACACACAGAGTTAAAACATAGTGGTGCTGTTGAGACACTAAAAGATGAGATATTGCTGCTGACCACAGAGGGCAAATTACAAATAAGTACACATCTTTCTGGGAAGTTTGCCAAGGAAATACCAGGGAGAGGTGGCCATTACTGCTGCTTTGCTTAAGCTAGAGAAAAAATGGAGCTGTAGTTGCTCTAACTCTTACCAACTGAGCAATTGTACTCAGAGCACAAAGCAAACCAGTGCCAATGAGACAGATCAGGAAACCAGCTCCAAGAAGGAGTTCAAAGCACAAAAGTAGAAATGCTTCAGCTCTCTCTGTGTTATCAGCTTAGCGCTGGGGCAACTGCACCACTGCTGGCTGTTGCTCTGGCATGATGCTATTTTTTGTACAAAATCATCTTCGCACACTTAAAAACAGAAAAGCATAAACAAAAAGTACCGATGTGGAATTACAGCAGAAAAAGCAAGGGAGATTGAAGACACAAAAACAAAGCTTGAGCAGCACTTTTGATGAAAGAAGAACTGAAATGGAGGTAAAGTGATAACAGCAGAACACAATAAAGAATATTCATATAGAGCTGAATTTCCTCAGCAGGCAAAGGAGAGGGACAGGTAACAACCCTGGCCACAGTGACCATAATCCGTAAAGGATGAAAACCCAACCTACCACTGCCTATACTGAACTCAAGACTTATTCTACTAGAGGACCCAAATTGACAGAAAGAACACTGTTAATGGCAGGAAGATGTCACGTCCTACACTACTTCAGTGGTTTGTTGCTTCCTTACAAAGAAACTCTCTGATTCAGCAAGAAACAGAGTATTCTGACTTTTCACTCAAGATATCTTTAGAAATTTTGTACAGGTGTTTGCTGGTAATACAGGGTACTAATTCTTCCATACTTAAGATAAAGAGGACTGACTGTCTCCTGCAGCGTGAGCATGGTCTGCAGCATTGACACTTTCCTGCCATATTCTGTGGTGGCATCTAAGCAGAGAGGGACACTTCAGCACCAATCTCTCATGTACCATGGCAAGCAACTTATCTCCTCAAAATACATCCCTGGCTGGGTAGTTTTGTTCTGGGTCTAATGTTAGCTCCAGTTCTCCTCTCTACCATCCCGGTTGCTACAAGATTACTTTTCTACAATTTCTCATAATATTTTCAATGTGAAAAGTCATCATTAAACAACACAAGTTGTTTGTAGGGCATAGTCTATGCCCTACAAAATTCTTTAGTATATCTTTATGCTTGGATCAAAGAGCCATTACTTTTTCTTCTTTTTTTTATGTGAGAGAAAAATCCCTTTTTTTGTGTGAAAAGAAAATACTGGGAATTTCCTCTTGCATAATTTCCTGAGATCCTTGGTAATCAAAGATCATTTATATTACCATCTCTTACCATCTCTCAGCCTCTCACAAGGCTGGGCATCCAAGCTGTACCCAGCTATGACTCATCAAACAAAAATTTCACAAGGTACAAAATAATACAGATTGAAAAGTCCGGTTTGAAGTCTCAATTTCTACATAAGTTCTGCTTTGTCATTTTTGCCATGATGAGTTGGACCTATGGGTCTTCTCTTGAGAGATTTCCCTTTTCAGTGTCACCCAAGCACTGGAGCCAGCACTTCCCAGGGGTCTCTGGTGCAAAGAAAGCAGCGTCACTGGTGTGCTGCTGAAGCCAAACTCATTCATTAGTCCAAGGTCTCCTTTTAACTCAAATATTGTTTCATAATGAATAAAAGTTTGGCACCCAAAATTTACTTAACAGCATAAACCAATATTTCCATGTGGTTTCTATAAACTCTAAATCCAGGAACAACATTCAAGGGTTTAATTGCACAAAAGGCCACATCACCAACCTGTCAGTCCCGTATTAACACTGAGTGTCAAATCACCTGCAAAAACAATACCATAGTGAAAAAATAATCAATCTTGACCTCAGTGCACATTTGTCTATGTAATGTTATCAGAAAGTTCAGAAATTTGAAACATCTCTTAAATAAAGAAGGCATTAAAATAATTTGGAAGTACACAAGGAAGCGAGTGTTTCACTGCTCTTGAGCAGCAACCTTTTCCATGAGTCCTTTCCTAGCTTGACCATGCTCAAGGCTGTAGGACTGAAGCAGAAACTGGTTAAAATATGTATGGGTACATGTGTGTGTCCATGTTTATATACATGCACACACATTTTTAAGAATGTCCGAATGAAAGAATGGGCATAGGGAAGATTTTAAGAAAGCTTTTCTGCAGGGCAAGCATAAGGAAGTCAGGGACAACTGCTCTCAGTAAACTGATCTGAGATTAAGAAAAAAGGAAATGATTGCCTTTGATGAAGGAGTTTAGAATAGGTACAGCTGCATTGAGCAGGAACAGGAACTTTGTAATAAAAACACTCTGATGTGGCATTTACCCCAAAACACCGGTGAGTAAAAATAAATAGAAATCCACAAAGCTTGGACTATTCTGGTGCTGTTTTAATCACTTCAGAGCATCACACCATCTGGGATGCACTGGAAGTTAAATTTCTAGTGATTATTTAGGGTTGTTGCAACCAGTTACTGGATGTTTGGGTCTTTTAGGTAGTTGCATATAACATGAACCAATTACAGCATCCATGAGCAACAAAGTTCTGCAGTAGTAGCCAGTCAGTTAAGGAAAATTAGTGCCAAGATCCAGGACCTATATCACACACATTCCTTGTTGGGTTAATTTCTTTTTCTTGTGAAGGTTGTTGGCATGGGTTGCTACTGTCCTAAAGTCACACAAACTGAAGTCCTCTTGTTCTCACTCATTTGGGCTACTTTCTTCCAGTCCAGTACAGCTGTCAGTCAGGGTGGGATCTCTTTGAGAGCAACAAATGAGCCAGATGCATAGTTCAACGGCCAGACACTTCAAGTCATAACAAGCTAGTGAAGCGAGCTAATTTTGCTTGCAGAAGAATTAGCCTTTATTAGCCACTAATACCACTTTTTGCCCTGCATAGCCCTTTAACCAGCTGCAGTTCCATTGACATCACATTTTGGAAAGATTACTAGTGGCATGTCTGGTTAGAGAAAGCCTAGAGGGCTTCCTAGAGCAGCTACCACTTATTAGGACATGAATGAACTTAATCTATCTGATGAGGAATGAACTTAGGTTACCACACTGTAGGCATTCATATGGGGTAAATACTGTCACTCAGACCAAAAATTCTGCAAGGCATTTTTGCCTTTCTATCATATATTTATTGTGTGTATATATGAGTAGTGTAGATCAAATTCAAATTAGTAACTTATGAGGTAAGAACTAATAGAGAACATGTACAGAATTGCATATATATATGTGTTTATATATGCACTTATGTCATCATATTTAGTCCTGGGTTTAGAGGCAGTGATGAAATTGTTGGTACTTTGTATTTTTCTATCTTCTCCACTTATACAGAATTGAGGACAGTCAGTAGCCTAGCTGGACTCATAGACTCACTTCAGATATGTTCTGCATTAATCACTAGGATTTACAAACCTTGGCTAAATCGGGTGTGATTACATTTTTTTCCTATGGAAGTGTGCAATGATACCTTACAACTTTGTGATAGTGCTGTAGATTAAAAATCACAAATTAACTTGCTGATCTAGAGGACAGACAAAAGATCAAATCTTTTTTAATCAGCTATGGCACTCCCTACACAACAAAACTGTAGAAGCTCTTAAGACTCTAACCAGCTAAGTACAGGCAAACTCACTTGATTTCATTTCAAAGGGTTCAAAGTCTAAGTAAAGAGCAAAACTATTCTTTGTTCTGCATAATGTTTAAAGAAAGACAGTACAAGGAAGCTGCACAAGTTGCAATGATGAGAGGGAGAAGAGAAAAAGAATCTCAAAAAAACCCCCAGCATGTTAAACAAATCACCTGCAAGTTTTTATTAATTTTAGTCTAGCTTTGAAGAAGAGGAAGAACAGCAAGTATTGTAGGTTCTTAGGCAAGTTACTTAGGTGGGGAATCCAAACCAGTTGCATTTTTTAGCAAATATAACCATAAAGAAAATTTACAAAGGTAACTGATTTCTAAAAGTAGTAAAAAGGCCAACAAGGGAAAGACAGGGAGATAACTTTATTTTAAGAGTTGCCTACCTCAAAAAAATCAGGGTGGGGGGCCCTGCATACTGGGAACATGCCTCAGTCACTGGAAGTAATGGTCCTACTCTTTCCCAAAGCCCAGCAACACCATGCCTCTCCTAGAGCAACAAGTCTCCCTACAGATGGACTGCAGTTTCAGCCTCATGTAAGGTCTTATATTTTAAATTTTTCTAGTCTGCTAAATAAGGAGTGGGTCCTGAAAGGATGTGTTTCTCCTGGATTATAACAGCAATAATGTACAAAAGCAATTATATGCTCTCTTATTGCTAGGAAACTTAACATACTTGAAACCTAAACTGAGTAAAAAACAACGAAGAAGATTGAATTCTTTCTTTTCATGTCACTGATATTTTCTGTGGATCAGAGACATGGTTAGCAATATTTCTAACACTAACTTTTCATCATTTAGAAAACTGTACGGAAGGCCTCCTTGGGACCAAACTGGAAATTCTGGTGAACATATTTCAGTATGGAGCAGCTGACACATGGAATCAAACCATGATTTAGCATTCATGGGTAGGATGTATGATCATTAAAAGCATACCTGAGCAAAAAGAGGGAGCAAATCCAACCAGACTACAGGCGTCTGTCACATACCAGAATGGCTTTGATAAGAAAACTGTGGGTATATATATCTTACTCATGGTTTCACCAAAGAGAATTTGTCTTTGCCTTTCCTCCTGATCACATTCTACGAAGTCTACCATAATGGATTCTCACCCTGGAAGTTATCAATGAGTGCAGATGCAATCATCCTCTTTTTGCAATTAGGCTGGACAAGTTCCTACACTGCATTTGCAAGTGTAGGACCTTAAATACTTCTCTTGTACAGAAAAGGAAAGAATCCAGCAGCAAAAATCCCAAACATCTCATGGAAATGCATTTCCTCTCCCATCTTAGCAAGAGCAGTTCTCCTAACCAGTGCTACAAGCAACACCTACCTTTGCATTTTTATTTCACCTATAAGCACAGAAATATCTCATGAATGCAGGGCTGGTCTTCTAACTAGCTAATTGCTTATACCACCCAAAGTAAAGCTGAAACACAGTGTGACAGCTCATCTGCCAGCTCATCTGGCAGGTCTGCTGTTCCCAGTACTGTGCCACCCAGAGAAGGCAAGAAGGTGAAGAAAAATAGTTGTGCAGGAAAAGCTGCAAGAAAATTCCTAGCTTGTCAATTCCCCTTGCAAACAAACAATAGGTATTAAAGGTGAGACCTGCTTTGTACAATATACAGAAAGAAAATAAACATTTTAGAAAGAACATCTGCTGCAGAGTAACAGAAATATGCATCAGGACTGTGAAGCTGGCTAAGAACGCTGGTGAAAAATAAAAAACAATCTTCTAGGGAAAGCAATACAGCAAACAAACCTAACAACATGGTTAAAACTAAAGTGGAGAGAAATAACGCTTCCTGTAGGTGCAACACACTTGCAACTGAGGGGAGAAGCAGAGAAGAGAAGCCACGCTGATAACATATGCACAGAAAACTCTGATCCTCAGAACACATTTGCCATGTACCACAGACATAAGTGTCATCTGCACCATGCCATGCTGCACAGATACTGACGGTCTCAGCAAGCTTCTGGATTTGATGTATCAGGAACTGAGTTGCCATTGACCCACATGGAAAGGACAAACCTGAAAGGAGGGATTAGGATTGGCACAGGCAACATGGGTTAACTTGGTACAATGCTAAAAATCAGGCTGAGATTTTTGTTTGTATTTCCTCTCTCACTGCCCTCCTGAGCTCTCATTATTAAAGAGTGAAGAACAATGTCAGATCTCACACAGAGTCAGCACGGCATGAGACAGGGAGTCTGCGCTAAAGCAATTTTATGGCTATGGGATTGCAAATGAGATCAAAACTTCCCTACAACTGCAGCCCTTCTGCTTCCAAGGCTTTCCCAGCTTCTGGGGGTTATTGGCATTTACCTAAGGACTTCTTTCCTAAATAACTAGAAAATTGCAGTGATCTGGACCTGTCATAAACAGATAGTCATAGTCTAATGTGGGACACTGCTCTGTTGGATACCCAGGCAGTCTGAAAACAGAGAAGGCTTGTATCTGAGGCTGGAGCAACAAGAGGGATTTTGCAGTGCCGCTATCTCCTACGCTGTCAGTTCCTGGCCACAGAAAACATGCAGTTGTGCTTTAATTGGGGATTTAATTAAATTAAATTAGCTACATGAAATCTCTGTAGAGAGGGATCTTCCCTGCCACTTCCCGCAGGAAATTAGTGTTTTGAGTTATATGTCTCAGGTCATATTAGTAGAGCAATTTGGCTATCAGTTGCACAGATATTCAGGGGACTTATCAGACTGAAAAATACCGAAGTGTGATGACCATACAGCAAGTGTCCTCACCTGTGGCTTGCCAGACAGAAACTTTGAGTCGTGAAAGAAGAGGTTGGCGAGTGAGCCACATGTGCCCATCTCCTGCCCATTAAACGATCTGCCACAGCAGAGCTGGGCTGCAGCTTCACCATCAGTGGGGCAGATCAGTCAGAAGCTGTTTATCCTGTTCACCGTGTATTAACTCGATGCTTATGTGACGCAGGCTCTTTCATAAATTGTTCAGTAAGGGGTTTTGGCAATGGTTTCATGTTACAAGGCTTCTTTTTATATCTCCTGCTGCCTTTTTCAAGCTCTATCCACCCATTCCTTACAACTATTAATAAAGTATCCCTTCCTCCAGCTGTCAGACCAGGCTTTACAGTCCGTTTTCAAGCCATTGTTGTACTTCTAACAATTAAGACTTCACAGCTTATGCTGGTTTCTTTTTTCTCCTAAATCCAAAGTGCATTTTTAAAGGAGCTATATCAGCTGACATCTTGTGCTAAAAATAGGCAATCAAAAAGTGAAAACCTCATTAAATTCTTCCAGGACTTTTTTTTAGTTCAACTCAAGCATTTCTCGCAAATGCAGTTTCGTCAGCAACATAAACTGTACTTCTCTGTATTAGCAGGAAAGAATTTGAGGGGAAAGTTAATTCTAAGCCAAGTATCTTGACGGTACCCATGCTCACGCTATCCTTTTAGAAGGCATGTCCTCTTGCTACCCCTGCATTGGGTAGACTGACCCATGCAACGGCAGAGAAGTGGAATACATAGGTTATTTATGTTTTATAATATATATACTATAGCTGTTACACCTATTCCACATATGGTACAGTCAGCACTGATCTCACCACCATCTTACCAGAAGACCACATCTAAACCTTAGGTAAAACTCTAGAGCCATTAAGAGGATAGGGAAGAGAAATGGAGACACAAGGTGATGTCACTGCTCAGCTTTACTTCCCTCAGCCTGGACCATGGCCAGGTACACATTCCAGTTTCCAGCACAGCAGTACCCAAATCTTGTCACCTCGATTCAGAAAACCAAAGATCAGACACTGAGACAATGAAAAGTGAACAAGGATTTTGATTGCACCCATTGTTTTCTTCTTTTGTCTTTCCATGTAATGTTGACAAACCACACAAACAACTGAGTTTCCCTTTCAAGGCACCCTACTCCAAAACTTCTCTGGTTTGAACCCTTAAAAAATGGAGGTACTCAAAATAAATAATCACTTGGAATATCTTGGCCTGTATCCCAGTAGGGAGTGAATCTAGTCACGTACACAACAACCTTCAAACTACACAAATAAGAAGAATTAGAACAATAAAACTGCAAAAGGCAATATGTAAACAACAACAGTATAATTCAGCAACCAAGATCATGTAGTTCTCACTTAGCTTTTTAAATTGTAATTGATCCTAGTTGGTTTGTTAGTCCCTGCTGTGAACCAAAACCCCCATTAGTTTTCTCTCCTTTGAAAACAACCCAAAACACAGTTTTTACACCTTCAAGTTTAAAATATGTGCAGGAAGAGCAATATTCTATGTTATGTTTTACCGGTGCTGTTTTCTCTTTCTTACTGAATACCTGAAGTGAAGGAATCCCAGATTTCTCTTATCCACTGCTGACTTTTCTCTTTCCTCTTGGCTTAGCCTTTCGGAGGAGTTGTTACCTCTGCAGTTCAGGTATCATTTTTTATTTAATGAGAACATAAAGCTGTACAAAAAATATATACTTGATTAGTATTCTTTTGTCTAGGCATACTCACTCACAAAATCAAAATGCATGGCCAGAAGTAACAGGAAGCCTCAGTTCTTGAACAATAAAACCACTAAAAGAAAAAGTTTTACAAGCCAGCTTTGGTGCACAGACCACAATGTAAAAACTGCTAGATTAAACTATTTTCATTGTCCAGGATGGAAAAAGGATGAGACAAAGAAAGAATAAAATCAATCCTTGTACAACCTTATCATAATAAGAGTTGAAAAAAATGTGGAAATTTAATCCTTTAAAATAAATTTTATTCAATATTTTTTTCCTAACTTGGGCTGATTACATAAATATCAATTGTTTCATTTTGTTGGGGCTTTTTAAAAGAATTTTCAAAAAGAAATAAAACTTCAGGGTTATTTTGGGAAGACATTCCAATTTTCAGTATTTATGAATAGAAAAACATTGTTTCAATTTGCTGGGCTCTTTTCCTGTTGCATTTTTCATGAGACCCACAGGAGTGACCATCTGCATCCTTTCTCCTCGTCTATGGGACAATGACTGCTGTAATGTACCAGGCTGCCCAAAGAAAACTATGATTCTGATGCTTAGTGGCCAATACCAGTTGGCAAGCAAGCTCAGACCAGTAAAGAGACTGGGAGCAACAGGCATGGAAAATATAAATTGACTAAAGAAATACACAACAAAAATGAAATGCACAACTTATTCAAAACTAAATAGTCTTACAATGGAAGGCTTCATTTGCTTTTCTAAAAGAAAAATAAAAGAGCACAATGTTAAAAAAATTAATTTCTTTTCATAACATGTTGATTTTTCAGAAGTTGCTTTAGAACATCAACCTGCTGGCAAATTTCTGCCCTGTCCAGATCTGTCCCTTTCAACACCTGGTATTTTATATTCCCTAAAAGATAATTCAGTTGTCAAAATTACCCTTGAATATGAGGCAAAAAGCAAGTTAGAGCACAACTAGAAAAGAAGATACAGTAATATTTTCTTAAAGTCTATTCAAGAAACACTCTGTGTTAGGGTTAGCATACAAAGCTTAGGCTTCTGAATATTTAGACATCACAATGCGGTTGTAATACAAGGAGGCGGGCCGGTTTGCTAATTAAAATATACGGAACTGGGCAAAACATCCCCTAACTTCTTTGTCTGCCACTGACCTACTGTAGCCTTACTGAAGTCATTTTAACTATATTTGAAAGGTCTATTAGGATACCTATTTTCTTCCACAAGATGCACAAGATGTTACTCAAGTCTGCGTAATGCTGAGGAAATCCACAGTCAGAAATGGACTAGAAAAAATGGAAACAAATATAACAAATGCATACTTGATGCTGTTCTCTAACCCTCTGTTTGATTAAATAACACGCCCTTCCCCTTGCAGTTGAATTGAGTGGTTCCTACTTCACACTGTAGGAGTTTTATCACACTGGAATTGGTTTTCCCAGCATGATTTGACATTATTTTATTTTTAAAGCAGTTTTTTTAATAGAAAGCTAAAACAATCTCATGAGAGAAAGTTTCACAGCAAATATTCTTCTTGGGTTATCTCAGGTATTTTCTTCATCCAGACCAGATTGCTGCACGCTTCCAAGTAACACAGGAACTGAGGAGAACAAGAGAGGAAACAGTTTAAACTCTTGAAATGCCCACAGTTGTCTCAGACAACCTGGAGGCCTCTTGAGGCACAGGGCCACTGTATTTTGAAGTCAGATGAAAATGAAGCTTGATGTTGGGCCGGAAACAAGTTTCATGAGCCCAAACCACAGATTGCATGCCTGCCTTCACCATCCAATTCACCCAGGGTTTCTGAAATCTGGGAGACACCATTTGGGAGAGCCCACAATGGCACTTCCAGTGCACACGCTGTGTTGTCCATGGGCAAAAGGAACACAGGGTCTCTGAGTGCCAGCATACAAAAGGAGCCTGTATGCATGAAAGCTCTTATCACTGGCAGGCTCTAGGACTTGCAAAGTCACAGCAATGAAGCCCAAAATACATATATATGCAAAACAAGCCACAAACTTTCCACCCTGATGAAAGCACAATGAGGAAAATCTTTCCGACAGATTCACAGCTGGCTTCAATCTACAGCCTAAGCATATCTAATGGGTCGCTTTTATCAGAGAAGCTCTCATAGGGTTCTGGCTGCTACTGAGGGCAGTTTGCCACTGCGCAGAGCCCTCAACAAAAGTCTGAGAGGACACTCTGTACTCCCTACACGAACTGAGGCATGGGGAAATAGATACCATCTGCTCCAAATTCTGGCCCCATTGCACCTTTATTAAACCATTCCAGCTCCTAAGATCTTACTCCAGCTAATGTAGCTGCCATAAGATAGTATCAGAAAAATGCAAGATATTCCTCTCAAAAAAATCTTACTTCTTCTTGTATCGCTCTCAGAAGTAAATTAAAGGATTCTACCCATGTGAACACAAAGTAACACCTTGTCTCAAACTTTCCTGGGTGTAACTGCGACTTCTCTAGATACAAGGATTTTCTGTTAGGAGACGCTACCACATTCAGTAAAAGAAGGACCTTTATCTTCTACAAACTACTAAAAGAGAAAAAAGTTCAAAACACTGCATCCATTTATGAAAATTTTCATGCTAGAGACTTGATGAGAAGTTATTGTGTGCATTTCTTGTTGTAAGTAAAAAGTACTTCAAATATATATTGCTTTATTTTTTCCCCCGTGGTTTACAGATTTGTCCTGAGACAATAGAAGTTTACAGAAGAGGGGGATATATGTCTGTGATTAAGGCGGCTTTCAGCTCTTCTTCCTACAGATACCCTGTGGATATTGCTGTATACTCCAGAATTCAAGCTTCCACTCAAATAACAATGACGTTTCTAGCCCATCTGGGTTTGCAGAAGCAGAATGTAAACAGATGTACTGTTGTCTTATTTTAGAAGCTATAGCAAGCCAGACTGAAACAATAGCACTAAGAAATGTCAACTGTTCCCATTCATCTCAGTGGGGTGGGGTGTTAACTTTGAAGCCTAATTGTGACCACTTTAAAGTCAGCCTTTTAACCATTTCACTGCTATTACTACACCAGAAACTCCAAAGTAATGAACTTACCCAGCCTCTGTATTTGTATGCATTACTCCGAGACCTTCCATTCACTTGAAAAGAGAATTGCATTACAATCGAGCTAGTTTGAATATTCTTTTACTTAAGAAGTTAGCTGAATTGTTTGCTACTTGTCTTTCAAAATTAGGGTTAAAAGAAAGTCAAGGGTGAAAGGTTAGCTTCATTGTTGTTGCTCTCAAAAGTGCAACACGTGGGATTTCATGCTTTTTGCTTTGATCAGGGTACCCGGATGGCAGTACATTCAATAAACTGACAAACAGCTACATACAAAACTAAAAATAATGACTAATTAAATAACACTGCACCATCGATCAGGAGTCAAAAAAAAAAAAAAAAAAGACTTCCTAATGATGTTATAACATATACTTGCAAGAATAAAAAAGGGGAAAGAGGAAAAGGGTCTTCATTTTCAGGAACTTATAGTTGCCATTACCTTAAATCCAAGGTGTATTAGTCCTAGTTCTGAGTATACAGAGAAGCTGTCCCTCTAAACATATTTTACATCCCATTTCCAGGAAGCTGTTGCATTCTTCATCAGCGGTCACTCTGAAGCCTGCATGTGAATTTTCCTCCGGGACCAGCAGTTGAAGACTAGCAGCTCTACACAAACATTTTTGTAACCATTACTTCAGATGCTCTAAGAACTCATGCTGGACATTATTAGAGCAAGTAACTCTACTCTATCTTATGTTTCTGAGCATTCAGAATCAAGCTGAGGTGTGGCTGAACTCTGAGTCACAGAAGTCATGGTGCTGCAGGGCATGATGGAGGTGCCTGGCCAGATTTGGTGGGGCTGTTTGCCACACACCTGCTGTCTCTGTTCAACCAGCCCTCCTGTCCACCTCCACTGCAGGACATCTCTGCATGCCTGCCCACTGTGTCTGCCACAGGTCATGGATGACACAGGACTGCTGCAGAGCAATATATGCGCTGCATTAATACTTCTACAGTTATACCTACCATCTACACTGACAATCCTTTTAACCTGTCATCTTCTTCCTAATATAACACATATTAGGCTGAGAAGTCAACACTAACATCACCACTGCACTACTCTGGCCATCATTAGTACATCCATGTTAGGCATCCTAACCAGATAATCCTGACAAGTCTCAAGACGCCCTCATTACATCTACAGCCACCAGTTCAGGGGAAGTGAAACAGGAAGGGCAGTACCTCAGCTACATGACAGAGCTATGGGGATGGCATCATCCAGCAAAAGACCTTGAACAAGCAGCTGGGACAAGAGTCAACTCTCTAAGTCATAGAACAGCAATTGGAAGAAAGTAAGGTGGAAGGATCTGCACGAGCCATATGATATTTACTGCAAGACAACTACTTGAGCACACATTCTCACTCCTCAATAAAACTGTCTTTACATGGGAAGGTCATGAATTGATGAGTGCCTACGTGTGGTAAAGGAATAAGGTTATTTTGGCAGAAGGGGGAAAATTTTCCTGCCTACACAATGCCTAGGTGTTTGTGCAAACAAAGCCCTAATTCATGCAGTGCAGGTTCTTTTGCCTGCTACAACAGATATTGTTATTAGTAAGTTATGAATGCGCAATCTTTCCCTGGGTAAATTCCACTGTTAGCTGGACATTAGGGTGTTAGAAATTTGCCCTGACACACACCAGAAATCACCAGATACACACGCCTCTGTTGCCACATATCAGTTCCTAAATCTTGATCTTTGAACTGCAATACAGAATTTGTAAAATGCTCATGACATAAAACTGAAAATATACCTCTTCTTTCACTTAAAATCCTGTGAGCACTGACTTCACACACGAAAGGCCTGGTATGGAAAGACAGACAGACACCTTCATTTTCTATTAACTTCAATCAGCTGCAGCAAGGTGGTCGGTTCCCTGTAGAAGGTGCTGAATAAAATCGTATATAAATTCACAGAAGTGTCTGAGTGCTGTTGAACATGTTTTCTGCAGATGCTTAGAGGTGCAGAACAAAGGCAGCTGAAAACAGACTTGGTTTACAAGTTTACAATTTTACTTTATCACTGTATTAAATTCCCATTCAACATCCATAAGGCACCACACACTTGTTACAGAAAAAATAAACAGCCTCATAAAAACTAGACTCTCCACTCTTTACTCTGCCTTGCATCCCCCTTCTTTTCAACTGCAAGCAAGTAAAACTACGTCCTGACAGCTGGATGTGCAGAAGCCTGTGCCGGCAGTGTCCTGGTCCAGAGCAACACTGCAGGCTGGAATGCTGACGCTGGCAGGGCTGCCACTGCGTTTACTTAACACTCATTTCTCTCAGTCTGCTTCAGACCAGAAATGCAGGCAATGAAAACCTATTCAACCTTTGGGAACCTCGGTCGTAGCGATTTAGCAGAGCAGGGTTTGTGCAGGTACATGAAAGAGGCATTCAAAAGACACTCCCATTCCAGGGAGGCAGAAAGAGAACCCTTAGCTGTCTCTGGTTACCTTTTATTGGCATGAAAAGAAGGAGGCAGGAGGGGCAAGGTTTCAGGACAAATGAAAAACAAGCTTTCTAAGATTCACTGTTCAACCTCAAAACAAAAGCTCAGCGAATTTAAGCTACAGGATCTTAGTTGCATTTCATTCAGTTTAGTAATTTATACGGAGAAGAGAATAAAAAAGCTGCTTTAAGTAGTGGATTAAACATTACTCTGAAACAGAATTAGAGAGAAAAAAATATACATTATGAATTCAGCTAGTTTCCTAGACAAATAAAGAGCAAATTGGCAAATACATGAGAAAGTGTACTGTGTTAGTAGGTATCCAAGGCTCTTTGGTTAAAAACATTTACACCATGATGATAGCTGGACAAAACAGCTGTCACAAAGGCATTATTAAGTAGAGGGTATAATCTGTAAACACTCACCACCCAAAGTTCTGTTGAGATGGAGGAGAAATGCCTCATTTCAGAAGGCAGGCCCAGTGGCTGCAGACAGCCCAGTGCTGCCTTGCAGAGGAAGCCAGCCCACGGCAACATGAGGATGTGGGGGGCACTGGCAAGAGTGTCACTCCCTGGAGCCACCAACAGCTGGGGATGAGGAATGCTAGTCAGCAAACACCCCCTACCTCTCTCAGCCAACAGGGAAAGATAGCCTGCAAAGTCCTGCACTGGCCCAGCCTAGCTGCAAGCCTGAACAAAACCCAGTTTTGTGTCTTGCATTATATGGCAGACTCTTCCCCAGGCGTGGTGGATGCCCACATTAGCCCTGGGTTTAGTGTATTGAGCTCCTAAGGAGAGAAGATGAAAGGGCCAAAGCTTCCCCTCAGAAAACCCAGTGCCCGCCACGTGCTGTTCGTGTGCCATGCCCGTGCTACATAAGGGCACAGTATGGGGACCCTGGGATGGCTGCAGGGACCCTCCCTGCAGGCCACAGCACAGCCCTGTGTGCAAAGATCAGCATATCTGCTCACAAGAGGTGAAGAGATAAGTCAGTGCAGCATCCAAGTCCTTCCCATTAAATAGGGACAGTAGAGAGTTCCTCCTTCTCAGGAAATGTAAGGTGCTCAGAGTCTGCAGAAGGAGGGATTGCAGATTTAGTGATCAATAACTACATTCAAGAGTGAAACACATTATGTCAGTTGCAAAAACATAAATAATGACCATAATACCTAATATTTACACAGTTCTCCATACACACCTATTATTTTTCTGTAGAGGTGGACAAATATTACCTAACCAGTCATCTGAGGACACATGGTCAAAGCCTTGGCTTTTTGATGAACTGCAGAAGATTTTTAAAGTGTGACCAAAGTTTGTTGCATTGAATCTAGGCAACACAAGTTTAGGTACACTTCTGTAAATACCTTGAGATAAGTCAGAGCCCTTCATAAATTTAGGTGGCCTCCATGACACCTAAATGTAGGTGGGTTTGTGAGACCTGAAAAAATGATACATACTAGGTTAGGGGCAACTGTAATAATTTTTCAAAGACCAGTAATTTACATCTGAATTATAAATTTTTGCTGCAGTTTCAATTTCAATTTCATGACAGATATAAGCTACCCAGAAAATAAACTATCTGGTTGAAGCAATGATCTGGATAGCATACTAGCTATCACCTTGATACACAATGAGACAGAAAAACAGGAAGGATTTATTTTGAATTCATTTGGCAGTACTGTAGGATTTTCTGCAGGGGAAAATATGCAGGTGTTTATGTAATTATTTAATTCTTTGAAGAGACAAAATGTATAATTTATAAAAAGTTCTTAGAAACACTTAAGAGAAAAATATTTTACTCATTACAGTAACTTCTTTTTTTCTAGCTCATTCTTTTAGTCTCTTAACATATCTTAAAACAAACATGGACTGCCAAATATTTTAATCAGAGTACTTCTGATCTGTAATCTCTGATACAGATCCTGTCTTAATAAATCATTTCACAGTCTTGAAGAACCATTAGAAACAAAATACAGCATTTGCAGTCATAGTATAAAGTTACTTGACATTCCTGTAAGTGCTATAAGAGGATAGAAACAATGGTCAAAATTCAGTATTAATACCTGAATACTTAAAAATTGGTGGATAAGGACTTGATTCCTGTCATTTGTCAGGCCATGCTACTGGAGCTGATCTTAAAAGCTAACATTAAATGTTATGCAAGAATATAATGAGGTGCATTCCTAGAGAAATCTGGATGAAGGCAACAGAAATCACCCTACCAACATAAATAGGATTTGTCCAAAGCCTGGTGCTCAGTATTGTAAAATGCA
This sequence comes from Lanius collurio, assembly GCA_020086605.1. Taxonomy (NCBI): domain Eukaryota; kingdom Metazoa; phylum Chordata; class Aves; order Passeriformes; family Laniidae; genus Lanius; species Lanius collurio. The sequence goes on along the minus strand of JACBWW010000002.1, from coordinate 35,353,800 downwards.
CACTGAGGATGTCTCAGACCTTCCACACACCAAATACATTTTGGGCACTACATTAGAGATAAATAAATCAGTATAAGTCTTATTTTGCTAGAAGAATATTTACTGGCAGCATCTTTTCATATATTCTCAGATTTTATTTGGTGGTAAATCTTGCAGGTGGGAGAGTGAATACTCCAGCAGACATCTGCAAAACATAATGCAGTTGTATTCTATTATTAAAACTACACTCTTTCTAGTGTTTTTTATGGCATTCATTTTCTATGTAACGCTCTGCTTTACTGGTATCCCAAAAAGTCCCTAATCAATTTTTCATCGTGATCATCTTTGCCCACCTCACTCCTCACTTGCAGAGTCCTTTCAGTCCTTATTTGGGCAAGTTACACCTCCCTTTCTGCTTTAATTATAATGGGAAATTGTATGTCAGTCCCATGTAGAGAATGGACACCGCACCTGCACCTGAGCTCCCACCCTCACAACCAGCATTGGGAGATTGTTCTGGTTCACATTTCTGTTACTGTGCCAAGTTCAGTTCTGTCATGTGCTACTCCTCTCCTCCTGCTTTCTCCTTGAACTTGTGCTCTCTCCTTCTTCTCCTCTACTGCTCCACCTTCCAGAGCAGAAAAAGGAGCTGCTCCCAGTGGCCATGGCCAGAGCCTGTCCAGAGTATTCTCTGAGTCTGCCCCACCACTACCACAATATCTAACCCTAGCACTAACTTGGAGGTTCTACCCATTTCTGGGGAAAGCCTACTGCTCATGTAATATGTTGGTTCAGCAGAGAAGTAGCAGTTTTTGAAGGGATTTAGCTTGTTCAAAATGAAATCTTTTTTTCCTATTCATACATATGAACAGCTGCACTCCTGTTTTAACATCCCTGCTAGCTAAGACAGGAGAACAAACAGAAAGCTTTCCAGCAGTGGCCTTCAAAACAAATATCAAAACTGACTCAAGAGGTTCAAAGCCACATAGGAAGACTTGTCCCTTCCAAAAACTGGAATAATGAAAAAGAACAATCCTGGTGACAATATTATTTGCTAGTGAAGAGATCCAAGCTCTGTGTCCCTTGCACCATGTAGTAGTAAATGCAATAAATGGCAGCATCTTACTTGCAGGAAACACCAACCAGAAAATTTAGTACTAAGTATGATTAGAAAATACTAAAGAATTTGAAATCTTTGCTTCAGATATCACAATAATTAATTACTGATTGCACCGAAAAATCACATGACAAGTTTGCTAGAAAGGTTTTATAATCTGATTCCATGATGAACAGTAATCAAATGCCAAGAAAAAGTTTGAAATAATGAAATAAAGCAAGTTATCATCAGTCCCACTGATTTACATGAGTATTTATGCACCATGAGATGGTTGGTATTTAGGGAAGGTTTGGTAAATATTTTACAGACTCACTTCTTCAGGACATTTCTGTTAGAAAGAGCCCTTGAAAAGGAGACAATAGACGTATTTTAGAGGACCATGCAAAGGTAGTTGCAACAGAGGCACAGAAACAGAGATTAATGAGCAAGATTAATCAAAATTTAGATATTATCAGTTGTTTATCCAAAGTTTCCTTTCATTTAGAAACTAGGCTTATGAGACCATGTAGCATCTGTCAAACCAGACATAACCACTGAACTCTCTCACTCCATCTTGACTCCTTCTGCTCTTTTCCTGTATTTCAATGCTAGGTTGTACATGAATACAAAATTATTATTATGTTTTTACAATTCTTGGGAGTAAATATGTCCCAGTTTGGGAAAATCCTTTTATCTGGACACACTTGCTCAGCATCACTACAATCCAGTATAAATATACTACTTACACTTTCAGCCGCTGCCACTGCCATACAAAGCAGACTGAAATTTTGTGCACAACTTTGACTCCTATGAAGTAAACATAAGTTTCACAAAAAGTTCCCTTCCCACCACTGAGAGAGAATTGCCTATGAAATTCAGACTGCACAAAAGCAGAACAAAACATTTTGGAGGAGGAAGCCACAGTTATGCCATAACTATTTGATGCTGCAGGGGGAAGAAGGCATAGCTAAACTTGTTCAAAGCACTTGTACTGAGCCCCTTTTTCTTATCACTTATCCTGGATAACAGACTTCATCCAATTGATCTTTATTTGGATAAGTAACTTTGATGACCACCTGGTCATTAAAGTGTTTTTCTCCTCTATCTGTCACTATACAGATTGAGGATTACAAAGTTTTATGAAGTCTTTGGGAAGGGGTTTTCCTTGCATGCTTTTAAAAAAAACAAAGTATTTCATCATTCAAAGAAGGTGCAGTGAACTTTCATGAAGATTTTTTTCTACTTTCCAGTGTTGTGGTTTTTATTTTCTGCAAGGTAATACCAGCAAGATCAGTTTCTGGAAAAACACCTGAAAATACTGTGAACAGAATCACAGAATAATAGAATAAGCCAAATTCAAAGGAACCCATCCGGATCATCAAATCCAGTTCCTGGCCCTGCACGGGACACCCCAAGAATCACATCATGTGTCTGAGAGCATTGTCCAAACACTTCTTGAACTCTTTCAGGCTTGGTGCTGTGACCACCTTCCCTGGGGAGCCTGTTCAGTGCCCAATCACTCTCTGGGTGAAATTTTTTTTCCTGATATTCAACATAAACCTCCCCTGACACAGCTTGGTGTCATTTCCTTGAGTCCTCTCACTGGTCACCACAGAGAAATCAGTGCCTGCCCTTTTTCTTTTCCCTTTATGAGGAAGCTGTAACTGCAATAGCCCCTCAATCTCCTCTTTTCCAGGCTGAACAGACCAAGTGACCTCAGACACTCCGCATATGGCTTCCCCTCAAGGACTTTCACCATTCTTTTGCCCCTTCTTTGGACACTCCCTAATAATTTAACATCTTTTTCATACTGCAGTGACCAAAACTGCCCCCAGCACTCGAGGTGAGGCTGCCCCAGCCCAGAGCAGAGTGGGACAATCCCCTCCCTTGCCTGGCTGTGCCTGATGGCCCCCCGGACACACTTAGCCCTCCTGGCAGCTAGGGTACTGCTGAGTCATGTTCAGGACATAATGTAAGGGAGGTAACATGGAGCAAGCCAGGAGATTGAGCTGCGCTCAGGACTCTGTGTCACTCCACAGACATTGCTGTGTTACAGCTAGCAACAAGAGATGGAGGCCTGTATGGTTTCTATTATATTATTGTCCAAAACAACACTAGAAGATAAAAAGACACAGCTGTGAAGTACACTGGGATGGGGTTTCAGAAAAATAACTCCAGTTTCATATCTCAGTTGGGTCATGCTCACGCAACAGGAATAAATATTTTGTAATTGAATCAGCTGAACCAGACTTGTATAAACAGGACCTGATAAAGTTTAAGTTTTGTCTGACAGTTTCCAATGTTCAACTGCAGCTTTTTCTGAGAATTTCCTATTCCTGGAATTTATGAATTTTTCATGAGTCCTCTGATGAACTGTGAACACATAATGGGAGATTAGGTGATTGAAATTAATTCTTGTGTCCAGTTTGGAGCTTAATTAGCTTGGTTTCAAACAACAAATTGTAAATGTACTGAGAGTATGCTACTCCAAACACTAATCATACTATTTCTAAATTGTTCTAGGACATTTCAATGTGTTTATATGCCTTGTTTACAAATGTTTCCAGGATTTTAAGCAGTTTAATTTAATAACTCCAGTAAAGATTAATCTTAAAGGTCATACAAGTCAGTGTGATCAAAGTCTCTCTGTTCCTAAATGAGTGTACAATTCAGTGCAATGTAGCTAACACAATGAAATCAGTGCTGTCAAGTGATATAGGCAAACAAATCACAGCCTGGGAGAAGGTCTATAGACAGAAGACCCAACCATTCCTCTCAAAGTCATCCCAGTCATCCTACACTTCTGACTAGAATTCCCTCCCTCCCCCCCCAAAAAAAATATCCCAAATCCACCTTTCACCCAAACCAAGAAAAATTAGTCAAAAATCACTAGTAAAGGATGATGTGAATGCAATAATCCATCTATCATTAAAGCACCTACAGACTGTCTAAGCAGAATCTCACCTTTCTTCTCCACAGTGGCATTTTTAATGTGAATATTTTTGATTGATTTTCTAGGAGGATAAAACCTCCACAAAACAGAAAGCAAATATAAAAACTATTTCAACATTTAAACTAAGCAGTCTTTGCTGCCTATAATAATAAAACATAATATAATAAAATATAAATTATGCTCTCTCATGTATCCCTAGAAAACATATGCATATTTAGATTTCTGGGGGCAAGAAAGAGCTCAGGGGTGAACAACTGCTGGAAAAAGATACACTGACCTAAAGGTAAGAAGAGGAAAAGTGAGGATGTATCCCAGAGGCTCTTCCATTTCCTCTTGCCACTAAAGGAAAGGAATAGAACTGAGAGGGTTCCTGTCTGCTGCTGGCTGGCTTTGTGTATTCCCTGGTGTTTCGCTGCATCAGTCTTGGCTCAGCAAGAGTTTTCTCAGCCAGGCATCTGTGTCAGTTAATAGCAGTAAGAACAAAAAGAGATAACTCAGCAGCAGCAAGGCAACTCTCTTCTCTCTACAGGAAAGAAGATGTGGAATAGAATTAGATGACAAAAAAAAACTCAAAAAACCCAAACAACAAACACCTCAAGACACCTGTCCGTTCACACTGAAAAAATCTGTGCAAGGGGCAAACAGATGCTTTTCTGCCTAACAGAATAAGCAGATTTTCTAAAACACTTCTGACAGCATCATAGTTCATATAGCCTAAAGAATGAGACTATGAAATCTGCCTGTGGCCATATCTGAGAACTCTCCTGGAAATGGCTCATGCCCACGTTAGCTGTGTCTTTCAGCTGGCGGCAGTGGGTGGCTGTGTGCAGCCTGCCTGTTGGAGTGGCCTCTGCAATGACCAAGCTCCATGGAATGCTCTAAAGGGCTGGGGCAGAGAAGACCATGGCTCAAGTGGGGACATTCCCAGAAACAGCTTAACTTATTACTGGTACTTACACAACATCGATGTCTTTTTAAACTAGCATGCTATACCTTCCTTTTTCAGGAGGCAGCCACAAGTGACCAGCAATCCATTTACAAACAAGAGGTGTTTGCAAGGAAAACTACAGGTGTTCACTCTGTTGAGCTCAGGGATGAGCTGCAGGGTTTTGGGGGATACCTGAGAAGCAGGTACACCTCAATAGCATCACAGACACCTTAACATGGACTTCCTATATCATCTTCTAATTTTGCCTTCTGGAACTTTGTGTAACAACCCTTAAAAATTCTCAAGATCTAACACACAAATTCATGCATTGCAAACAGCCTCTCAGCAGCTTTATTTGCATTCATTGTTACTCCTTAACCTGAAACCTCAGGTTTAAATAACTGTCAGCTGATATTATCAATGTTTGGTTTATGAGTCATTCAGCCAGCACAATGGGCAGGGGAAGAAAACAGCACCTTTACAACACATGCCCTAATTTTTCTGCTGCCGTGGGGAGCAGGAGAAGCAGAGAGGGCACAGGAAGGATTTGTAGCCTGAACAAAAATATACATTCCAGCCCAGAGTTCTACCTGTTAAGCACACATAAACTCATAAATCAAGTTACGAACAGAACAGCAGGAAAAAAGCTCTGAGACATTAAACCAAATGTTTTGGTATAGTTTCAAGTTCCAGCAAGAAACTTTCTGCTAACTTGCTTCCTATTTAAATTTGCTCCTTCACACAAACCACAGATTTTTAAAGGGTTTTTGTTTTTGTTTTTTTTCTTTTTTTCCCCATTAGTGAGTCTTCAGAAATTGGAAAAGAGGGGAGGGTGAGAAAAATCACTGCTCTGGATTTGGTTTTATACAAAGGTCATGTAAAGAAGGAAATGTTTGCCCTCACACACACACGTGCTAAGGACAGTTTTGCTAAAACTAGCCACTGGTGGAAAATGCACAGAATCGAGCTGTTCTCATGAGTCTTTCTCTTTTCATCAGAATTCTGCATCATCCCAGAGCCCAGCAGACTCAGCCGTGCTGGGTGTTGAGCATCTCTTGTCTGGCCACTGGCTCCAACAAAAGCAGCACAGTTGCCAGTCTCAGATTGCACAGATATGCCCAGACTAGAATCATCTGGGATGCATTAGACTGGGAAATCTCTCGTCTGTGCTAGCATACCTGCTTTTTATTCAGGGAAAGTGTCATTGAAACAAGATTTATATGTTAGTCTGCACTGATAAAATTGTCTGTCAGAATCTGTGTTGGTCACTCTTATGTCAGTATTAAAATTAAATATTCCTATGAAAACTAGACTTGACTTTTGTTGCACAAAGTAAATAAAAAACTATTTGTTTTATTTAAAGTGGTGAATTGCAGATATCAATATAAAACATAAGGATGGGAGTGGAAAATTTTGCATTATGGCACTAGGTGATTTATTATGTTTTATCTGTGCTATAAAATAATTTTCATATTCTCTGTAAATTGTTATAGCTTCTAAACCTGATCACAACTTCAGCAGTAACAGACCAAAATCAGTATGCAAATACTGATTTCCTATCTCATGTTCAGGTCCGGCTAGCAATTGTTCAAGTACAAGCATATTAGATTTATGAGTGTTTACTTAATCTGCATTCTTTATTCAGAGATGTGAACCCTTGCCGACACCTTTGTGATGCCTGGTTAATGTTCAGGGCTTCAACCTCTTTCTTGTGTTTTCCAGCACTTCCTTGCTTCAGCCAAATCAAAACCATAGGCAGCACTGCAATACTCAAATTTCTGCCAGACAAAAAACAGCTCCAGAAAGTTCCCTGGCCTCTCTGTGTGGTCAGCTGGAGCAGGCAGACCCTTCCCAGGAGCACTTATTTTCACCATCACCACCCCCACCTCTCCTAAGTAATACACATGGGATGAATTGTCCTCTTGACATGCCTATTTAGCCTCATTGACTATGGACAGGGCTTAGGTGACTAAATGCATTCTCAAAATAGGCAAGACGAAGCTGTTACTGGAACCTAAGCCACAAGGGAAAAAAAAAAAAAAAAAAAGAAAGAAAAAATTACATTCAATAAGAACATGGGTGCCTTTTCCTTTAAATGCTCTACTTGGTGGATCCCATAGGATCATGCACCAACTGGACATTCTGCAACTGCCCTGGCTTCCAGTTATTTCTGGTGCAGGCCTTGTCATTGATTTTTGACCTTTTGGGGCCCTCTTTGTGTTAGATAACACGGCTCACTCACTCTTTCCCCAAAATGCACAGCAGAGTAAAGCAGGAAAGTGAAAGCAACATTCCATCAGGCAGGGAAAGAGTTAAAGACACAAGGAGCAGGAAAGCTGCCTTTCTTTAGGAACTCCTAGAGTTTCAGTCACTTATTAAAAGAGGATTTATATTTCTGAAGTCAGGATCCATACTTCCCCCCCTCTGCCGAAGCCGTGTGTTTCTCTGCCAGGCTGTGATGAAAAGGGCCCTCCCTTGCCCATCGCCAGCCAACGCTGACGTCACCCTGTTATTCTTTTTCACCTTGCACACATGTCGAGGCTTCTCTGTGGAAGTCTTGCTGAGACACACATCTCTTTGTCTCTTGTTCCTCTCTGCTCAGGAGGCCTATTTTTTTAATCCCAGATTTCTTTGCACATAGCTCAAGCAGGAATGTTTCCGGGATTTCTGTGAAGGAGGATCCATACATGTAAATAATGCAGTTCACTAATGGCATCCAACCATCCATTAAAGCCAGAAGTCACTTCTATGAAGAGGGTGCTGTACAGAGCTCTAACTAGGAGGTCTTGCTCACCTCGTTTGAAAAGTCAGACTTTGCGCCTAACTACAACCAATCCAAGCAGGAAGGTGAGGAAGATGGGCCCCCTTTGCACCACAGCAGGATTTGGCAGGTGGATGTGGAACCAGCCACAGGGTGATTTAGCTGCAAGAGGCACCTCTCCTTCCTGAATTTCTAGAGAAATGCTGCAAAGGTTCAGTGTCTCACAACAGAACTTCTCCCCATTAGAAGGGAGAGAAGCAGAGGCCATCCTTGAGGCTGAATTTAAAGACATGACTAGGGATTGTCTAGATTTTTTTTACCTGCTGGTATGCATTCTTGGCTGATCTGTGCATGTCAAGCATACACGGCTACAAAGGAACTCCTGCAGCCACTTCCCTTTGCCTGGCCAAAACACTTCCGTGTATCCCACTCTGTTCTCCCAGTAAAGAATGAGTCTGTCACAAATGGGCATCACCATCATTTGCCAGAGGAGGTTGAACTAATAGGCAGCAAGAACACTGCACAGCAAAGACACAGTGAGCACTGCAGACCACTCCCAAGATCAGCTCAGATATGATGCAGGTGTATCCATAGGGTTTCCTTGTGGGAGAGAAAATTGGATAGCTGTATGTTATGTATCTCTGAGGTTCTTAGAATGACGAGAATAAAGTGAAACAAGATTAAGAGCCATTATTAGGCCATCTCTGACAGATCTTTTCCACTTACTGGGAAGAGTCTCCCACTGACTTCCTCAAACGAGGACTCCATGTAGAGGCTAAAATTTGCAGCTACTAATGGCACTGTTTTTTAAGCAAGACTAAGCTATCAGGGAAGGTATCAGTGCAGCCTGTTGCTGCTGATACTGTAAGCAGAAGACAGAAACAGTGGATCTTTTGTTTATCAGCCCTCTACAGTGTACAGTCCCTTTGTGAATAATAAGTCACCTTTCTGCAACTCTCATACGCTGCAATGCAACCGTTTCAAGTCAGCTCAGTTAAACTGAACCTGCAATTAATAGATATCAGTGAGTTAAAATAGTGCTGATAAGAAAAATGTCTGTACAAGGAAATTCTGAGGAGCACGGTGCAAGAATAAGTAAAACCAGGGAGGACATGTTCTTTCTAATAAATGCAAGTTACTTTTGGCTGGTCTTCACATCTCAGATTTACTGCTCATACTACGGGAATCATTATATTGCCTTATCATGGGCTCATATGAAGCTGAGCTTACTCATGCTTGCAAAGCATTTAAAGATTGGAGAGAGCAGGGCCTGTAAAACCATAAAGAATACTTTGTTATCATTATTATTTGACCAGAGCAATAGGGAAATATGCTTTAAAAATGCTCCAGCTCATTAGCTCATAACTATCTTTTAGTAGCTATAAGTTTAGCTGACAACCTAAAATCAAAAACCAACAAGCTGCAAGGTAGCAGGTTCAGACTTCATTTGTCTCAATATAGGCTTGGTTTTTTTGCCCCTACCACAGCTGGTAATTACTTTTAACAGTGCTTTTAATGCAAAGTAAGAAGTAGATGTAAAGGTAAGAAGTAGATGTAGAGGTGAAGGTAAGAAGTAGATGTAAAGTAAAAGCAAATGAATCTGGGACTCATCCTGAAATATCTGTGTCCCAAAATGTTACCTTCTAGCCCACATTCCAAGTTGCAATCCTTCTCCCTGCATAAGCTTTTAGGGTCTCATTAATGCACCAGGCAAGTCTACACAGAGAAGGGCTGTTAGAGATCCTGAGGCAGCTTTGAGGAAACTGGCTTGTCTACCTGGTACATTGCAATGCCATGCACGGATGCTAGCTTAGATCCCAGAGGCAATACAGCCGTGTCTGTATAGCAAAGCACCCACGCTAATTAGCCCTGCCCCTGAGGATGTTGCAGGAACGGAGCTAATTAGGTATGCTGAGAGGCACCCCTGTTAATTAGCCCAGGGAGAACAGAACAACACTAACAGAGCTTCCGATCATGGCGTTAGCTCTGGGATCTCTATAGTGTACTTGGCTGTGTAGCATAGCTGAGCCCACAGCTCTCTTGAGCACCATATGAAGAATCTAAATATCTTCTTTCAATCCAGCCTCACCATCTGACCCTGCTTTTGCAAGTATTCATAGTGGCATTTTTCTCTAGATGGTAGGAAAATTAAGTAAATAGATTCAAGAGAATGAAGGAAAAAAGCCAGTAAAAACAACACTACAATAATCTAGTGTTATTAAATTCAGCTACAGGTAGTGACATGCCTGTAGGGAAGCACTGGATATTCCTAACCCATCTTGATAAAAGGCATACTCTGACTAGTGATGCATGTTTTGCAAGCAGTGTATCTCAAAGGTACTGTTAACTCAAGCCAACTCAGTCACAAATACAGACTATGATATACCAAGCTGCAAAATTTTCCATTACAAGTTCAGGGCTGGATGAAATCATTCAGGCACAGATACACACCTAGGAAAGGTGGGCAGCAGTTTTGTGCCCTTCCTTCTCCCCTGGTTGCCCCGTGCATTAGCACAGGGCTGTTCTGGCTGCTTCTCGCACCTCCTGTCTGCAGCAGACCCAGATCACCAAGGATCATCGCCCGTACTGCTCAAGGCACACACGAGGCTCTCAGCAGCACCAAGCACTGCTCACAGCTATGCCTCAAACTCCCAGGGTTGCTATACAACAGCACAGGGGTAAACAACACACTGTCTCCACTACAGCCAGCACAGACAGGAGGATGGTGATGTGACTACTGTTAAGGGACCACTTCCAAACATCTTTCCAGCCACCATATCATAGGTATATGTAAAAATGCTGAGTTTGTGCCTGTCAGAGAGAAAATGTGTGTGTTTTGTGCCATTCCGGGAGGGGGTTTTATGGTTCTTATTTTTGCAAAATGGAGCATAGGGATTTCCAATTACCTTCCAGGCATAGAAACCCATTTCTTTCCCATATGTTTCAGAAAAATGTTTTTGCACATGGGTAACTTCTGAATAGGACATAAGCCCTTAAGTCCTGGTTTAAATTCTTGATCAAAATGCAAAAATGCATGGTGAAATTTTAAATCATCCTCAAAAGCTTATAACATGAATATGCTGGAACAGTTGAGAAAGCCAAAACTTTCAAGAAGTGGATATCAGGAAATCATAAATACTAGAGAAGGCAGAGGTTTCTTCTAGAATTAAGGTGGTTGCAGTAGAGATAAAACTAAGGTTTCCTTCTAAAGAATGCTACATTTTAGGTATATAAATGCAAAAAAATTCTGGCTCTTATCTTTCAGGTTCACAAGAATTTACTATTTTGATATGAAGGTGGGGGAGGTATATATAATATATCTGAAAATTAAAGTTCAGTATTTAATCTTTACTTCTTATCCTTTAGAAAAAAAAATCTTTAAAAGTATGGTTTATGTAGTTTTATGATAATTGTCAAAATAATATAGTGTCCTATAGCATTTACTAATGCAAACTGGGGTATCTCACACAACCTTGATTTTACAACAGGGGATCTGGATGTATACCAGACACACAAAATGGTCATTAACTTGATATGATATGAGAAAGGTGTTGAAGTGAATAACTTATATAGTAGTAATAGTGGTTCTGCATACAGACATTTTATCTTGCTTTTGAATGGCAAAAAAGATACTTTAACATGCCTTGTCTCTGGGCAACTTTAGAGTGACCTAGAAACTTCTCAGTTTCAGAGTTCAAAACCAGCCCTTCCATTTATACTTGGCCAGTGCTCAGACCAAAGCTGCAATACATCACATTGTCTCACAGAGACTTAAAAAATAGAAGAGACTGAAATCCTAGGCAGGAGCATCCTGTAACTCTATAAAAGTCTATGCTGTGTCCCAAAATAATGAAAATACCTGAACTCTGTTTCTAGCTGTATAAATAGCTCAGATTTTCGGCTCTACTGCCAGAACTTGGCTAATACCCTTCAGTTTGTTTGTCCAGTTTTACATCTCACAATAACTATTTTCTCCGCTTCTATCTATTCAAAACAAAACCTGAAGCACAAAGGTTATCAACTCCCAAAACCTCTTGTGCATAGACAGACCCGCAAGATCCCCGTCAATGAACAACAGCTAATCATTCATTCTCATTATACTGGCACATAAATCTTCTGAGTGACCAGGGAAATGGGAAGCCTGCTACCCTCATAACATTCCTTGCGTGCCTGCTGAAGGCGTTGTGTCTATACATTGCCCACGGGTCCCAGAAACAAGGAGTTAAGAATAATTCAAGAGACATAAGAAGGACTAGGAGGGAAGGATAAACTGCACGTAAGCTTTGCCAAGAAGTCCTCAAAACTGACTGCTTGAGGTGGTTATGAAAACAAAGAAAAAAGCCTGTGATTCTAATCAGTCTTATTTCTCAAAGGCTGACTGGCCTTAGTATAGTTTTGCATGTCATCAAAAAAAAAAGAAATTGTGGTTAATACAAGAGCTCATAATCTTATTCAACTTGAGAACCCTTAAAGATTTTCTAATGGAGGTGCTACACAGACAACAGTTTCATGTTTCTCGAGGTATCCTGAACTCACCTCTTCCAACAATCCACAGAAACCAGAGGTCCAGCAGACAACAAGCTGACATTCACAGAGCTACAAGGTCATCTGCGAGACAGAAAGGTCAGTCAAGTGGCCAGAAGTGTGTCCAGGGTGTAAACATAGCATTTAGCCAAAACAGCATGGTCTAGATCTGCCTGATGCGTCCATAGAGGCATGGCCAATTCCTTTCATGCAAAGGAAGAGCTGCCATTTTATATGAAAAAGGATAAACCTCTATCTGCACTCCAAACTCCTAGAATTATAAATAGTTTGAGTGACAAAGACTTCTGTCACAGTGTTTGGGATACATTCAAAATATATTCACTGTATATGATTATAAGCACTATATATGATTAACCAAAGCCTGGCAAAGTTCACCCTTATAAATATACCCTGGATAAGCCTGTTGGTTTGAAGAAGAATTTGTGTGTCTATGTCTAAAGGAAGAAGAGAAGAAACAGGAGGGTTGGTCACGTCAGTCACTTGCACATTTTTCAAGCTGACTGGTAGAGTTTAATATCTATGTTTTGACAGTAATAAGAGCACTGAATTCCTAAATGTTGTGTACTACGTTGCACAACAGGTTCTATCACAGAAAAACTGAGTAGTCTAGAAGTTTCACATGTTACTGAAAAAAAAATTAGACATTATTTGCATAGATTGCATTAAGTTGTTTCCCACCCCTCCCAAGTATCTCAGTACCTTAGAAATAAATTATAGCCAGAAGGTTATTAAAATAATTTTTTTAAAAGTCCTGAAGTAAATTTCAGACCACAAGACAAAGCAAACAGTACTGTAGTCTATTTTCAGACCTCCTCAAAGTAATTCATATTCTAGTTGTCAAACAATCATACAACTCCCAGACATCTTTCTTTTCCCCGAAATCCTGCTATGGAGTCTTCCACAGACACATGAAATTATTTCCTCTTCAATATGTTAAGAAAGAAGAAAGAAGCAACCACTCTTAACTCACATATGTTTCTCTTTAAGAAAAAGGGTCTCCACAGTTCAACGAGGCAAATAGTTCTCTGTAAATGAAGTCATGCTGAGATCTTTAAAGAACCTAAGATTAGGAAAGCAGTATTGGTAGCAATGTCATTTTCACACAAACTAGGAATACTCCTTCTCACCCTGTTCTTTAATTCCAGCCTTCCTGGGACAGTGTTTCAACCTGTACAAACCAGATTCTTTGCTAAATTTACAACTGTCTTGAGAAACGTGTCACTACAGAGAAGTACAAGGAAAGTTGTGTGAAATACTAAGGGTTTAAATGCCTCTTCAAAAATATTTGTTGTCATTCTGACCCAATTGGAAGAAACAGAGAGACGAAACATTTGCAATAGCAGCTTGCCTCTGTTGGTAGAGCCTGAATATTGGATTTTGCCTGGTTTATTTTAAGTCTCAGCATCTAGCAGCTGGAGTATGTCCCACATGCTAACACTTGGAATTCCCCAGGGAGAAGGCTTGTTTCAAATGTCCACACCAGCCCTCCAAAGCTGGTCATCTTTGCGCTTTATTAAGTTTACCTACTCCATCCTTGCCCTAAGTCTCAATGGTAATGCACCTACTCTGAACAACTGAACGTCCTTGCCAGTTTCATGTGGACTGATTTTGATTTAAATGCAATCTGTGAACAATATCTACTTGCACACACATACACACCCCAGGCAGATACTGAACAGACACAGCCTTGCAGACTTACACAGCAGCTGTGACAACAACTGATGTCACCTCCTTTGCAGAAATTTCCACAAGCGTCTTCCAAAGGCCAAGTTAAATGAGATAGAGCTTATCAGTTTCTTTAAAGTGCTCTGGATGAGACCAGTCCATGTGACCCCCTTCCTGGCCGAGGGGGTGTGGTATGTCACAGTTCCCCTATCAGCTGGCACATGGCGGTGGGAGATATGAGACAGCAGAAAAGTAGTAGCAACAACATCACCCAGACTGCCGAAGACAGAGCGAATACGCTGAGTAACTCCAGTGTGTGCTCACTTACTTTCTGAAAACAGGTGGAGGGTTTTCAGCCCTGACTTCTGCTTGCACATCCTACTCAGCACAGATGGGTGGAAACATTGCCAGCTATGCTTTGGAAAGGCTATGGTTCGTTAGCGTCGTATTAACGCCTTTAGCAGTCAGTTGCAATTTTTTTTTCTTCACAGACTTATCCCTTCTTTTGCATATTCTGTGAATTAAAAAGAAATTACTAGCAAGGATGCTTTTCCAAAAGTAACTGCTTAAGATAAATTCCCTGCCTCAGTTCTTGCAACCAACAGATTAGAGAATTTCAGAAGTTACACTCTTCAGATTTACTGCTGAAACTACTGAATGTTTCCTTCACTGCCTTTAGTTATTATTAAATGATCAGTTGTAAAGAGTTCATTTTCAAAGCTTCTCACAATAATTACTTTTAGTCAACTAGCCAATAACATGTTAACAGAAACAAATATGCAATATTTGCAAAACATCTCAATACCCCATACTTGGTAAGACACAAAGACTCCTTACTTGAAGTAAATTAAAAACATAGTCATAATGTTGAACATTGCATTCAGCAGCTTGCAGTTTTCACCCCAGGGCTCACCCAGTTTCTCTACATAGGCCTTTTAGCACAGAGGACAGCCTTAAGCTCTTACCCCAAACTAGTTATCATATTTTGGTTAACAAATGTTGGTAATGCAATATTTTTCTTTGTGAATGTGTGCTTTCAATCTCTGAATTCAAATTCTTGCACCAGCATAGTTAAAGTCACACTAGATCACTTGAGCATGTCGCTTGTAAATTCTGCTATTAGTGCAACAGTTTCTAGAATACAGCAACACAATGTAAAATTCTAAGTCTAGCACAGCAGTGAAATAAAGGTATATAGTATATGTAAGTACTCAAGAATTTGAAGCAACAGCACCAAGAGAAGTTGAAATTCAGTCTTATGCTCCATTCCCAAGCTCCTTCTCCTAGCCCTGCTACTGAGCGTGGAATGACAAAAGTTTGGGAATTTTAAATAATATTTTTTTGCAGTTCTGCCAGATTGTTCCAAACTTACTGTCATCTCACACCTGCTAAGAATCTCCCTGACTCATCTAGCCAGTTCACATTGGATGAAAAAAGCTAGCTTGCCTTCACCCATTTCCTCTTTCAAAGTTAAGTGTCTGCAGATAGAAAAATAAGCTTTCTAGGGTACAGACAGCCTCTCCTATTTCAACTGTGGTGTACCCAGCCCAAAATTGTGGCTGGAATCTGGATGTTAATGTCACCTTAAATAATAATATTTTTTCAGGTGCTGGCCAGTGTTTTAAGAGATAGTTCCAGCAATAAGCGTATCGGCGCAGCCAAGACACAGCTGCTCGAAACAGCAACGTGCAGTGGTTATATACGCAGTGAAAAAAGACCTCCTTCAAGGAAGCTATTGAAGACAGCTGCAAATCGGTCCTCCTCAGGGTTCATTAGTTTTTTTCATCTTCTGTAAGCCAGCCCTGGGCACGACTTTAGAAGATGATTAAACCAAAGATTTGTCTGTCATTACACCCTCTCCAACTCCAGCTGCAACTTTTTATCCATGAAAGCTCCAGGATCCAAGATCCAGGATAGAAGCTTTCCTATCTCTGTACTTCCTTGGCATGCTGGTTACAATCACCACTCCCACCACCACCTATGTCTGAACTGTGATTGGTTAAAGACCCTTAATCCTCAGTGGAATTGTATAAACAGACGTACGGATTGCCAGCCACCAAAAATCACTGGTAAGCCCTGGACTGCAGCACACAAAAGGCCTTTCAGTATTCTCCCCAGCAAGTCTTCCACAAAGGTAGAGTGAATTTTGTGCCCAAGTTCACTTCACCTTTATACTGTGGGGATGCTTTAAATGGTTCTGTTATGTATAGGACAGATATATATTTATATGTAATCCTGACCATACAACTGGTGAGATGCCAGCTGTGAATCAAAAGAATTTATAAAGTTTTGCCAGAAGCACTCATAACTGTGAGTTGCACACACGGGTGCTTTAAGTGCTAGAAAAGGCCCTACTTTCTTCACACCTGAAATATGGGTCCGTAGCCTCTACACCTACAGCATTCACAAGCCAGTGCATGGTAGCCCATGCACAGTGATTTTAAATTTGAAATGCAGACACATGACCTCAGATTATACTCATAAAGGGCTATCTGTATTGCAGTGTTTGAGATTTACAAGTGCAAACATAGCAGAGGCACTAAGGGCTTATGTGAAAAAATAATTATTCCATGTAGAAAGGAAGTTGGCTTGCTTTGAGCAGAGGTGTTAATAGACTAACCTTTTTCCCCAACACCAGCCTGCTTACCTGAAAATATGAAAACATCTACTGATGCAGCACTGTATTTATTTGAGGTTGGGTATCATATCCCACTCATGTTAAATGTCTTGCTGCATTTCAGACTAAGATAGTCATTAATGGGAATACCAGTTATAAGAGTCATTTAATGAAAAATAAGCCCTGGACAACTGTGCTGCAATTTTAGTAATTTGGGGGCAGAGGCGTGCAGATCATAGCACACAAATACAGCTAAATTTAAAAGAGTAGCTTCAGAATAGATACCTTCCCCCATCCATTGGGTTCAGGACAGTTAATAAGAGCTGGATTTTGAATGACAGTACCAAAACAAGGACTTGGCACAGAGAGGACTTGCTTCAGGGGAGAGATGTGCCAGAGTACAGATAAAACCATCAGATAAAACTGGAACAGGGGAAAAGGTGGAAAGACTACAAAGATCTATGGTAGAAGAGGTATTTAAGTCCCTCTCATAGGCAGCATTATTTTGTTACCTAAGCAAGGTTTCTTCTCATCCCTGTTTCCAATACATTTCAGAAAGAGTCAGTGGTAACTCCCAAGCAGTGGCAAAAGTGACAATACTTGCATAAACATGGTATTAGTAAATTGAGCACAGGACCACTGGTTGCGCTGGCTGTTCTTGAGTAGTATTTCCCTAGCCCCTCTTCTCCTTCCTTTAGCAGAAAATTAGTTTCCTCTGCCAGCATAAGCATGCACATAAGTATGCTCCTAACCCTATCAAAATGAGTCGGGCTGAAAACAGGGAAGACAAAAACCTGCAGGAAGTGTTCAAACTAAGCCAGACCCTAATGAGAGAACCAAGCATCATGCAGCTATACCAATAGGCTGGGTGGGATCTCAGGAGCAGTGAGAGTGTGGGTCAACCTCTTTGCCTGCTTTTCTTCCAGCTGGAATTGAAATAGGCATGAGCTAGAAATTAACTCACTGACAGCAATACAAACGTGTCTAGGAGAGACAAGCGCTGTGAATGCAACTTAGGCAACAGTGACCAAGGGCACTTGTTCTCCCAGCAAATGCCTTCTACCTGAGAGGGATGCAGGAGCAGCATGGATGGGCAAGACCTAAAACTCTGCATCTCCTTCCTTGCAGTTTAAATATATAGATATTCCTTCTTGGTTCTGAAGTTTCTTTTTTGAGTAAGGCTAGGAAAGGATAAGCTTTGTCTCAGATTGGATGCACCCTTCCTTATACTTTTTTTTTTCCCAGCCTAAAGGAGGAGGAGTAGTGTCTAAGGTCATTGGAAAGAAGACACAAAGTTTCTAGGATACTCTATGGAAGATATGGCTTGGCAGTTGCTAATCTGTATGGCAGGGACTCCCAGGACATCCACATCTCAGTGGAAACCCTTCCATAACTGTTTCTCTCAGGACTCCATTATCCCTAGTATTAGCATCTCTGCAATAAAATTTAGCTCTGATATATGATCTAAATTAGAAAAGGAAAAAAAAATGGGGCTTACAGCATCTACCCCAATCTATGGAACTCTTGCCTCTGCTTCTACTAATTGATCCACCTGCTTCCCAGAACTGGAACTGTCTGCACTCGAGGGAGGACCTTGCTTTTGCTCTTTTAGTGGAAAGGAGTGTGTGTATTTGGGGGTGTTTGTACTCTTAGGGGTAGATTTATATCCTCTAAAATAAGCAAGTTGCAAAGCTGCTCTATGGAGATGCACAACACAATTCCTCAGCAAGAGCCCAAGGCAGATTATGCCCAGCCATTTCATAAGATGTTGGAGTGCTGATACATAGTATGCATGGGCACCTTTTACATGTATCACACACACCTACTTGCCTGGAAGCAAATCAATAACTCCCTACACCAAAGCTTGCATTTGTTTGCTTTTATTAGAGGTGGAATGGTGCCTGAGGGAGGACTACAGGCATTCCATTACTTGGGATCACTGCCTGAGCAAAATGGAAAGGCTGCTAAAAATAAGCAACATTTGCTCATTGGTATAAATAACAAAAGCAAGAGAGAAAGAAAAACAGAAAGAGAACAAGATGAAAATGAAAACTGGCCCCAGACCAGGCCTTGCAAGATAACTAATCACCTCCTCATTGCCAATTCTCTCACCATCTCCACTATGGGCAAGACACTTTCCACTGCCAAGTGCCCTCAGCTTCTTTCCTGAGAGGACCATCACTTGCAGATTCACAGTGGGCCTGAGCATAGGAGATAGCTCCCACAGCACCTCACAAAATACCACTGTGATCCCTGCAGTAGCTTGTGAAGTACTTGGTTTATCTCTATTTTGTTTATTAAGGGTATTATGGAGGGGGGTGGGAAAGGGAAAACGTTGCACTTCCATAAAGCTATCACCATTAAAAACTTTATCCTCTCCTTATTAAAATAGAAATAACTTTTGGATTCCCATTTTTTAACAGACTTCCTGAGCAAATAATTCCCAGAGCACCCTTGGCTGCCTGTTCTCAAGTACTAAGGTTGAGAAAGCTAAGCCTATCTATACTTGGAGGAAAATAAAGACTGGGCTAATTAAAAATTCACCCTTGCCCTCTAGTCCTAAAAGCACTGTACACCCCCATAGCACCAGAGATTTCAAGGTGAGTTGTCTTTTTACTGAAGAGTTTAAAGCAGAGTATGCTTCTGGTTACTTCTCCTTTTAGTGTCTCACCAATAAAAAGGAATAACAATTGGAAACCAGCTCCCAAAGTAGCACACTCCATTTTTCCTCTGCTTCTATTGAATATATTCTATTGTAATAAAGTGCACACACACACTAATCTATTAGCCCTACAATTAAACAAATAATGGTATTAACAACTCCCACCCATCGCCTTAAGCCGGTTTAGTTGGGAGAGCAGAAGCAGCTGTCTCTGTCCTGCGTCTCTGCCAGAGGTCACCATCCTGCAGCAGGATCAGCTGATCCTCCTGGATAAAATCCTGAGCAAGTATAGTGTACAGGCTGCAGCATGATCATAAACCACCTCCAATTTCAGTTTGCTCTGGCAGTAACCTCCTACAAAAATAAGGGAGGAAACCTAAAGCTGGTAACTGTTTCATCTCTTAGTATCAGATAAATCCACCTTTGACTGTATTTCAAAGCCCAAAAAAACAGAACAGGCAAGAGGTTTATAATAATGCTCTATGTTGCTGTGAATTAACATGAATTCTTGTACTGAAAAAGGTCACTAGCATAACCATTGAAATACCCTGCTAAAATAAGAGCTACAAGAGATCCTCTAAAGTTTATCCAGGCATGTGTCAACTTCGAACATTTTCAAAACTAGCTAGATCTATGAAATTAAGCTATTTTCAAACCTAGGACTGGGACAAGTTTGGGTGTCTCCATATGGCCCCCAACAGTGTTGCAATATCCAAGCTATCACAGCTACCACATGAAATCTCAAACAGTAAAGAGATAAGAGAAGGATAAGGTTCCGACTCAAGCGAGAGGTATTTTTTTCACGTCAGACAAACAGATGATTGACTCAGAAGCTATCAATGTCTTTTTGGCATCCAAAGTGGAGACACACATACTTACAGTGGACTTGCTTACTGGTAATTATAGAGAAAACAGCAGGTGGTTACAGTTAAGTTTCTGGTGCACAGATTTCACACTGTCAGATTCACACGAAACAGAGAAAGATGTCAGTTTTGAGTAATGGTGTGAATGAGGAGAGTGCTAAACAGTAGATATACCTTGAAAGCAAGGAAATAATACAAAAAGAATGCCATGGTCTCCATAGTGCAGGGAGTGTGTGCAACAGAAGATTAAAATTGAGGGCAAGATTTATTATGCTTTGTCTAGAGTGTTAGGTAAGGTATTTGAGGTGGAGAGGTGTGGGAAGACTGAAACAATGAAGAACTTTCAAAAGGAGAATGATTTGTCATATCTGGAAGGGGTTTGTTTTACAATGCTTGAACCACATTTACGTAGCTACAATACCACAAAGTCCTGGTATAGGTGCATCACACTGAGAAGGGAGGATCTTGTCTTGTGGCTTTCACCACACTTGTCCCAGCCTCCTACGTTCGGTTTGCTGACACAGCTCCAGGTAGCCTCAAGACATCAAACCTTGACACAACCATCCTATGCACCCTCCTCATGCCATCCTTCCAAACACCACAGGCAAGGCCTGCTCCTCTCGGTCACATTTGTAATTCTAGGCACTTCCCTGCAGCGAAGTAAACTCGGAGCAGGTATATCTGTACACAGACAAAGCAGGATCTGGTGTCTATCATGTAAATCCTGCCTAAAGTCATCCTCTAAAACTTCCATAGTATATTTTCAAACCATTACATTTTTATCTTATTTAAATGATCCAGGAACATTGAGAGCATGAGAGATGAGGAGAGCGAGTAGGACAAGGCTGGCATATGTGGCAAGGACAGGCGTGGAGCCAGCCAGCTCCCTCAGGGCAGGGGAGTCAGCCCTGCTCACAGCAGGCACGCTCAAAGCCACTCTCTCTGCTATTCCTGTCACAGGCCACTCCTGAAGCCACTCTCCCAGCTATTCCTGTCAGAGGCCACTCCTGAAGCCACTCTCCCAGCTATTCCTGTCAGAGGCCACTCCGCAGAGCCCCTGCCAGCCTCTGGATGAGGACACAGGCACATGATAAGGATAAGCAGGAGCTGAAACGAGATGGCACCAAATTAATTTCCCTCTGCATGACCTATGCAGTAGATTTTCTGGCATCTAAATAAGCACAAAGAGAAACCTACTGGAGTAAGCAGGGCCCTGCGTCAGCAAAACACCATTTCTCACATGAAACACTCTGGCTGGCAGAGCTGTGAAGGTGAGGATTACTCACTGTTTCCAACACCGTACCACATGTTTAAGAGATTATTATGAAGGGACAGGGAGAGTATTCATCTCGTTTTCCTTTCTTCTTTCTTTAAAATAATTTAGAGTGTACCATTTCTGCCCTCAAAAAATCAATTCAGAGAGAGGGAGTCCACTAGTTTATTACCAGACAACATTTCTACCATGGAACACTCTGTGAATGACCAAAAAGCAAATATAATGACATCATCACAAGCATCAAAAAAGTAAAACCTGAACAAGAAAAGGATTTCTCTTCAGCTAGTCTAAAGTAAATAGTTCAGTCAAGCAAAGAAAAATAAATCTTGACAATTGCATTCAGTTAAGAATTAAGGAAAATACATCTGAAAACCAAGGTCATCAAATCTGACCTTCTGTATTGTCCAGCCAATGAAATTTCCTCCACTTACATTTTTGTCCATAGATTTTACTTGCTGCAACTTTTTATTAAATATTTCAGCAAACAAAAGGAAATAGCAAACCCAGAAGGGAGGCAGGACAGTCTTTTTCAGGGAAACTAATTCAGAAAAGTGGGTCAAAGGAAATGCTGAAAAATACAAATTCATCCTACAGTTTAACTAAAATCAGAAAGTGCTAGTCTGCACACAGTTATCGTAGCACTTAGTAGATAGCTCAAATTTGCCCTAGGAAATAATAGAGAGAAAGTAGAACAGTCACCCAATAAGGGCAAATAGTCCAGTATTTGGGACTCAGGAAAAGGCTATGTTAATAACAGATAATACAAGCCCCTTTCTACCAATTTTGAGTAGAAACTCATTTTCTGTTTATTCACTTAAGGTGCATGTTAAAGAATGGTACCTGACAGGAGTAAGGGCAGGAGGGGGCTGGAGGTCGGGAGAAGCTCCAGTGACAAACCATCAGCTTTTAGATAAGGTTAATGGTGGCTCTAGTTGCATTACAAGGGACAAAAGCACTGGAAGAAAGCAGCTCTCCCTCACAGCAGGATTATGCTAGATGGTAAACAACAGGGAATTATGCATCTGCATAATGTTCAGAGAGAAAAAAGCAGCTAAATCAGGAGAAAAGAGGAGGAAGTAGGGGAAGAGGGTCAAGGGTGCAGAGTAGCAGTTGCCTAGTCCAGGAAAGTGCCTCTGGGAGAGGTTCTCAGCGGCTACAAGCAATGCCTCCTACAGCCAAAGGCTGCTTTGAGCCATGCTCTTCTGGGAGCCCTGTGAGTAGCAGGAGGTGCACTCCGGAGATGGGGAGCTTCTCCAGAGACCACTTGGTCCAACTATGTGATGCTCCAGGCTATATCTTACACCATCTTTCTCCCTCATGGCAAATTTCATCAAGAAAACATTTACAGCAAATAAAACCTTTGAAGAGAAACCACAAATATTGAGGAGATTTGTCAGCAGCCATCAGACCTGTGTCCTATTTTATAACTACAAATGCAAAGTAAATGAGAGGTGATTTGGCAATGGTGTGAAGAGGCTGGCCCTCTGAAACTGCAACCTTTATCTCCATTTCAGGCCATGCTATGCCTCCTATTTTACTTTCAAACAGCTAACTGGCAGAGAAATTCATTATATAAGCTAGTAACTACACAAAATTGGCTCTAACCAACTGTGAATTCACTTGTGCTTTCTATTTGCTCTCCTTTGCTGAAACATAAAATTTGGTACGAGTCAGCATATTTCACCACATTTAAGATTATAATAATATGGGTAAAGGCAGGGAAAAAATATCACTAATGCAAAGGATGAACAAAAATCATGGCAGCAGAGAAATTCAATATACCTGAACTCGTGAACTACTTTACTGCCATTTCCATTTTCTAGTTCTAGTCTAGCATTTCTAATTTAAAAAAATTAAAAATTAAAATTTGGAATTTCTTCCTATGACAGATTAAAAAAAAAAAAGGGAAAAATAAAAAACCATCACTCACCCATGAAACTAACCATTCTCCACAATGACTTGTGGAATAAGATTTTCTCTGCAAGCTTTAAGTACCTCTATATGATTAATAGAAAAATAAACACCACTTACCAAATAAATCTGCACTAATCTAATCTAACAGCATCTAACCACTCTACATGTTTCCCTATTGTTATACCCCTATGGAATGACTTTGCTATCCCTCCCCTAAGCCCATTGCTTCCTGTACCTCCTGCATCTCAAAGGCATGCAAATGAATCCTTAACAGGTTTTTTTTTCCTTTCTTTGACACATACAACTTACTTTTTTTTTTTTTTAACAGGCTAGAAACAAACAGATTGTATTTATTTACGTTGTGATAGTCTCCAAAGGCTCCATCCAGCACAGTGATGAGAGCAAAGAACCAATCATTAAAGCAAGACCAGAGTTCAGGCAGCAGCAAATGATGCTTGGAGTTCAACACTGAGAAAATTTCAGATGTGAGTATGCACAAAGCAGAGAATTGTTCACTGGACTCCAGCAGCACAGCAAGTTATAATCGTTTCCTCTACTAAATGTTTTGGTATTTCAAGTATGGGAATGTATTTCCTCTTAACTTGGGTTTCTACCCTTTATGTTGTCATAAAACCTGGTTTCCAACACCTCTGTCAGTGTATATGTGGTATCGAGACAACCAGGAACAACCCCTATTCCCAGTCCCATAAATCTATGTGGGTAGGTCAAGAGTTATTAGAACAAAGCCAAAAAAACACAGAGCCAAATGGCAGTGTGGTTTCTTGACTTAGACTAGATTAAAAAATTTAAAAGTCAAGGGCAGCATTTTCAAACATAAAGGTAAACAATAGGCCTCTAAGTCTGTACTGAGACACACTAATTTAAACCCCAAGCCTCTTTAGGAATCCATTTCAGTTAAAAGAGAATCATTTTAGATTAATAAGTTTAAATCTCAGGCAACATACCTGTAAAGCAGTCTGCAAACTTAATAGCAGAGCACAGCACATGGCTCCAAAAGAACTGAACAATACAGGAAACTACACTGTTGGCCGAGATATCCTTGTGTCCCTTGTGATGCAATTACTCTGAGCAAGCACAGGAAAGAGTGCATTAATTGCCACTCTTGACAGAGCTTTCTCTGTCAAAACTTACTGCAATAATCAGGCTACACCCCTTACCTTGCTGCACAACGCTCATCCCTCTATCTGTCCGAATAACCCATGGAGTCACTTTTTTTTCCTGGATGTGTGATAGAGCTTCTGAAAATGCATCATTTCAGAACAGAATAAAAAATAAACAGCGAGGCTGGTTCTAGTATAAACAATTTGCCCCTCCTCATCTCCACATCATCACACTTGGCTTTAAAAGGTGACAGTTAAAACAGCAAGAGCTGTCAAGGGTTAGTTTTTCCATGGGGTTTACCTACTGGGGATCTTTAAGAAAATAAATCCAGGCTTCAGGTGAGGATGCCAAACAGTGTCAGTGATGTTAGGCAGGGATCACTGAAGTGCCCTTTTCACACGTAAAAGAATTTAAGCTTGCATTTGTATTGAAGGAGAGAGAAGGTAGGAAAGTTACATCTGAAAAAAGTTTAATTCTGAATTTTGGGGCCAGGAGATGTCTACCAGGTGAATAAAAAAAACCTCTCCCCTTCTATAATCAAAAAAAAAAATAGATATTTCAGGAAGAGTGGGCACTCCCAGATGTTCTGAACCACCTGCAAGTTCCCAAACATATTTAGGCTCAGCTTTAATCAGATGGCCAGCAGAGACAATCATCCCTCTCTTGCAGTTCACTGTGTGGCCTTAAACAAATCACTTGCGTATGGTCAGCATTAGAAAACAAGAAAGTTTTCGGCTCCTTTTCTCCTAGTGTAGAGGCATTGCAGGGAGGGGCAGAGAACAGGGTTGATACTGCTTTATTTATAGGGAATCTTCATTTTCTTAATTTTGGGAAGGTATTTTTAAATGTACCACAAAAGGCAAGTGAGGGAGAAAGGGGAATTTTCAGTTGTACTTGGTGACATTCCAAAATAACAAAAATATATGAGAAAATATTTGAAGAAAAGCCTTCATTAGAGAAAATTAGGGACTGTCATAGCTCAGAAAGAATAGAAACAGTCATCCAAGAGCTTGACAGAACATGTCATGTTCCTCTTCCTTGCCTTTGAAGGTCACCTTTATTCTTGGTGAGATTCTCTGCAGAAAGTGTGAGCAAAGAAAAACGCTTCGTATATGTCTGCAGAGCTTTTGTACAGAACTAAGTTTCCCATGAGGTTCCCTGGTTTCTTGTCCCACTTATCAGCTATTGATACTTCTCTCATGCCCAGAAACCAATTAATTTATATCAGCAGGATGGGGATGTATCTATAACGTGACCTAAATTGCCAAAGATGAGCCTGCATGTAAGTTTGCTTTTAGGCACCGCTGCTTCAACTAGGCAGCACCAAGGGTGGATAAAAAAAATCCAAAACAACCTGAGTGAATTGCGAGGTACATATGGATCACAAAATGAAATTGGATTTTCTGGGGCCCCTTTCCCTGCACCCCCAGCCTGTGCTCCTCAGGTGCTGTGCTCAGGCCCTACAGACAAGCATAAGCTGCAGTACAAAGGACAGTTGGCAGCTAATTTGGATTTAGCCATTTCACACTTGCAAGCCAGAGATTCAAAGCCAAATACCAGGGCCCCCTCCTACTTTCCAACACAGAAACAATTTAAAACAGATCTAACACCTAAGTAGTACTGATTTGGTTATCTTCAAAATCCCCATTGTTCTGTTTAAAGAGCATATCCTCCTAGAATAGCCTCCTTTTGATAAACAACTCCTTCTGCATGTCAGCCAAACAACAGTTTTGGTCTTTATCACAAGTGGACCAGCAGCAGAAACAGTGTGTGGCGAAGTGGGGGAGGAGGGAGTTTTAGCTGAAAATAGAGTTCATTGTCAGCTGGACTTTAGACTCAGGTTTTTAAATAGGTTTTGGAATGTGGATATGAAGCAGTTAAAAGAACTCTACCTCCAGCCCTTAAAGGAAAAAACCCTTATTCACACACTTAAAAATCATAGTAGAACCTCAGGTAACAGGGTCATTTGTGTGTTGTACACAAAAGTTTCTTGTGTAAGAAGGTAAAATATACAGGAAAAAAAAAATATTAGCTCCTCAGGAAAAAAACAAACAACAAACAAAAATTTCCTAAATAGAAATATGCAATACCAAAATAAACTATAAAAAAAAAAAAAAGTTTTAAAAAACACATTATGAAATTTAAATAATTTTAAAAACCCATAAAAACAGGTACATAATTTTCAAAAATTGTATAGGCTAGAGATTTCTGAGCCTTGTACAGTTAGAGGGAACAAATAAAATTGCTAGAAATTACTCATATTTTCTTGCATTCCAGATATGCACATGGAAGAATGTGTATGTTTCTGAAGTGGTTATTTTATGAAAAATATTGACTCTTTTCAGTAATACATTATTGCATTATTCTGTAATGACACTACGTAGTTAGATGGTATATTTTGCTTCAAATAACCCCTCAGAATGGCTGAAAATAGTTTTACTTCTTCAATTCCTAGGATTAGTTGACACATGCATGTGATGGGCACAATCAAAAATCTGCCTCAAACGCACAAAAAATCTTATTTTGTGTGTTCCATGAAGAGCAAGCTTTCCTAAGAAAGCTGATGGTCTGAAAGACGATATGACTGACTGTAGTAATCACCAACATATGTGAGAAATGGGAAAATTGGAAAAAAAACGTACACCTAAACACAAAAAAGTAATGAGCGGAGCAAAACACAGCCTGGAAATCATGCAGCTCCTGTAAAGTCCATATGCCTTGTTAGCAACTACATAAAATGATCTTATAGTTAGAGGCGGTATTCCTACCAAAGCGTTGCGTTAATGAACGCTCTTAGGTCCAGAAGCTGCCAGAGAAACCCCATCGCTTTGTTCTAAAATGTTTGCTGAAAAGCTGTAAGTGGCCTAAACAGCACAAACTTCAGCCTCTGGGGCAGCGCTATCTCCTGTCGGGGCTGACAGCAGGCCCGGGCCGCGGGCTGACCCCGCTCGCACAAACAGGCAAGGCCTCGGATAAGGCGGCCGGGCTTGGAAAACACCGGTGCTCCGTGCCTGGTTCCTGGGCTCCCCACAGATAGAGCATCTGGGCAGCGTTAACTGTGGCATTCTGTAAACACTGGCTGGACAGTGATAGAGCCTAACGCAGGAACAAAGTGACCGCGTAACACTGCTCCCCTCTGTTCTGCTGGTAATCCAAACGCGTAGCCAAATGTTGTGCTTGTGGAAATGAGCTCTGGAAGCAGTTAAAGAAGTGTTTACAGCACAGTTTGCAAAAGATAAGGAGACAAGATGCTCTTCAAAAGTCAGGGAAATCTGTCTGAGCATAATGTTTTTTCTCCTGCTCAATCAAGGCCTACAGATACCTCAAACCAGCTTCAGCCAGGAATTCATGCTGGCTTTTTTGGCAAATTTCCAGTGGCTAGCAAGACTGGCTAGCAAAGTCTTGGTCCTCTAACATCATATGGCAAAGCTCACTACTGGCCAAAGAGGTGACAGAAGTTCCCAAAAATCATACATATAAGGCAATAAACTTTCCAGGTCTTTCCATTACTATTTAAATAGGCCAACCAGCCTTTATGCACATACATATAAGCAAATCATCAAATGGGATGGGAAAAACTTGGAATATAATTGTTCTGCAATTGACAGGAAGGAATTCATGTTGATTTTCTTTTCACTAACAAGATCTTTTGCATCTTGGTGGTAAAACATTCCATCAATTGTATTTTCTAAAGAAACAGAAGTTATCTCCATTCATTCAAGGCTCAGAAATGTGTGGAGCAAGGATTTACAATTGTTAAACTGATCTTCCTCCCATTTGTGATCATCTAACTACCTTGTAACAACTACAGTAATTGCTGCTACAAAACAACAGCTGTTTTAAATGCATTTTGGCTAGCCTTTGCTACAGTTCAGAAGGTTGAACCATGGAAGATGACCTTTTCCTGTGATCAGTCTCCAGAAGATCTGCCTGGACTGCTGACAAGCACTCAGCCATAATAGGAGCACTTACTCTGTGCATCTCAGTGAAAATTTCATAAGTTATAAAAGTCATCAAGGGAAAATAAATAACTCTTACAACAATGCTTCACGCTTGTAAAAACCTAGAAATCTTCTATTATAATAATGACAGTTGGCCTTTAATGTTTATCATACATTCAACTGCAAGAAAAGAGATACAAACTATCTAGTCTTGCAGAGACTTTTTGTTTTCCCAAGTTTGGGGGGCTGGGATGGGGTTTTTTGCTCGGTATTTGCTTGTTGTTTCATTGGGGTTTTTTTTAACTGAAATAACCTATGTTCAAATAAAGCATATGGGTTTTTTCCATGTAAAGAAAGATAAATGCTTCCATCTTTTAAAGTCAGCTGCAACAGAAGGAAGTTTGACAACAAAAAAAAAATAGGGAGAAAAGCAATAGATTTCTTTTTAAGGAAAAGTAATGGACTTACATAGTAAAGGAAAGATTTAAGTTTACAGACTTTGAGCAACATTGCTGGAAAAAAAACTCAGTCGTGTAGTCATGCCATTGTACTCCAGGCAGAAAATCATACATGTAGCAATTATATGCAGAAATGCCATTGAGGAAAACTGTGTTATGGAATTAAACAGAGATGAAAATTAGCAGCAAACTAAAGGTAGATCATAGAACCCAGTTTTGGACCCAGGGATCTGACAACATGCTCTGAATATTCAGAATACAAGGTCAGGATCTCCTCAAGAGTGCTGTGAAGAGAACCTAGGTTCATTTCAATGACAAAAAACAACTCCCTTTCCTTTCCTTTAAGGAAATCAAATCACATGCAGAACTGTAGCATCATCAGGTAGGACAGGGGGTTACAGCAAAAAGAGTCTCCTGTTCTCAATGCTCCTTGGTACAGCTCCTACAAAATAAACATTTTCCTCCTATTTCCCTTACTTTTCCTTTTAACAAATTTACAAATGCTTATGAAAGGAAAACATGAGATTGGATCTGGTTTATCTACGGCGCCATTTGTTGCTATATGGAGACTACTTGGAAAAGCTGATGAGTGGTAAGTTGGTGAAAGATATTAATAGAGGAACAATAGACATATTTCTTTCAGTGTTGTGCTTAACCCATTAGTGCTCACATCTTGGTTTCTCCCTCTTCTCTGGGAGGCCCGAGCAGAGGATAATGATTGCATCTCCCTGCACAAGCTGCTTTCCCCTCAAACATTAGCAAATGTCTCCTTTTTACTTCCATGAGCACAGTATGTATGTAAAATTATTTTTGGAAGCAGGGGGAAGCAACTCACTGAAATGTTATTTTTTTCCTTATTCACTCCTTTAGCAGAACTGAACAATGTCTTTTAATAAAAAGAACGATTTGCATGATCAGCACAAGTCAAACACCATCAAATTTATTTCTTCCTGAAAGTATGGGTAGAGAATGAAGATATTTAAAGGAAAAAACTCTGCCCCTGATACCCACTGAGCAGAAAGATGAAGCGTGCAAACCATTAAGTACTTACTGTAAAGATAAAACTTTATTGAATGCAAAGAGCACCCCTACAAGAGCCTTTAATAAAGGCAAAAAAAAAAAAAAGGCCACATAAAAATGATTTGCAGTTTCCCAATGAACACATCAATTTACTTAATTAAATATTGCTTTCAAAGTTGCAGTCACAATAGCTCTTGTCCCCTGCCAGTTGCAGTAAGAAAGATACATTGAACAAGGATGTCAGCTGAATACTAGCATTGATGTTAATGCCAACTGTCCAAAGCCTTGCCAAGTCGCTGACGTTTAGAGCAAGGACTCCCTCATTTTCAGCTCTTTTTTAAAGCTTTGTCAAAGTGCAGAAATTCTAGAAGCCAAATACTGTGTATTTTGCAGAGACATACAAGACCTTATATTTTCAAACAGGAGAAGATCCTTTATCATCCTGACTTTTTTTAATGGAAATAATTTGTAAGTTATTTTCATTGCTGACTACCATATCTTGGTCCCATGTTTCATTACATTCAAGGTCACTTTGTGAGTGTGCTAATATTTTGATTCAGATTAGCAAAAAATCTCAAAGAAAGTCTTCCCTCCTGAAAAACACCAGTCATTCTCTGAAATTAATTTCAAACATTCAAATCACTGTAGCTTGACAACCTTTCTTCCTTGCTTTCTCATTTGAGCACAGGACATGGAAACTCAGATGCATTTCATTAAGTATTTCTGTAGTTTTGCCTGCACCCTCAATTAACTGCAGTTTACTAATTTTTACGAGAAGAAATTGTTGTTGTAGTTGTTTTCTCCAAAACCAAGTCAGTTTTGAGAAATATTGTCATTCAGCAAGTTGTTTGGCATCAGGATTGAAAGGTATGACCACACAAAGAGCAGTGAGAACAGTGAAGACAAACCCTTCTTTTTTTTTTTTTTTAACCTGTTCCCCTTTCTCCTTTTTCAATTTCAGTGACAGAGGCATAAAAAGCAGCAACAAGGTTTGACCAGTGACACTGGGAGCAATGCAGGATATACACAGCTATGGAACTTATTCAGTTACCACCATACTTGGTATCAATTTCCACTGCTCCGAAACAGAAATCACACCAATGGCATTTCTCCTAAGTGGGTGCCTTAGCCCAGACTCTTGGTGAGGCCAGTCTTGGTCGTTGTAGACTTTTAAGGTGAGATGCATAAATAATCGGTCACTGACACTGCCTAATCACTCTTTGTTGTCAGCTTCATACCAGAGGCAACTGCATTTAACTCCGACATACTGAAGACATGCAGCTGAGATTCACATCTTCTCAGACTTTAGTGAATGGAATTTTGGTGTTTTCCCCTTGACATTCACAAAATCCGATCTGGTGCTGACATTCTGTCCAAAGTCACATGAATAGAGAGTGTACACAAAACAGAAAGCTATGCCCTTCGAAAGTTGTATTCAAGGAATTTTCCTTTCCCTCTTTTTATTTTTTAAGAAATCTTTAGTTAGTCGTACTTTAAGACCTAATACCAGGCAAATGACCTTATTATTTGCTTGGGCATAAGCAACATTATTTTATATTGTAAGATCTAATCCATATTTGGAAATTCATATTTTAGGACACATTACTTGTAACTTTTTTAAGAAAACAGGAGTAGTGACCTCCTAAAAATCATGACGTGTCAAGACTGTTTTATAGTCAATTATATTTTAGTTTAACACAAACACATACTATGTCCAGTAATAACCCAACATTAATAAAAGGAAGTCTAAAAAAGCCCCAAATCTAGTCCTGAATTCCTATAACACAAACACATTTAAGCATATTTAAAATAATATTTCTACTCATTTGAAGTAGTAGCTTATCCTCATAGACTTATTATCATCCTTGGAATTAGTTTTTTTAAGCAAAGTTAGGGCCTTCAATTCCAAATGTTTAATCTAAATGCTATCTCAGGATTGGAACAAATGTCACTGTGGTACAGAGGCATGGGAGGGGAGAGAAAAAAAAAACAACCTGTCACTCTTCAGTCAGACTGTCTTCAGAAGGAGCAGAGAGTGCTGAACACCTTGCAAGCCTGTGTTCTGTATTTTAATTAAATTACAAAAGTCATTTTACTCAGAACACAAAAAAACAATAACTGAATATCTTCATGATTCCCTAGTGCATAACTTGCACATTGCATGTTCCTTCCATTGCTTTGTCCAGGCCTCCAAAGCCTCAGAGAGACTCTTGCACCATTTCTTGAGGCATTTGTCCCAATATTTCAATGGCAAACCAAATAAGAGGCAAAGAATAAAAGGGACTATAAAAGCAGAGGGTGATTCTCTCTGTTGTGTAACATCACAGCTTGAAATTACAATGAAATCAGCCAGTCATACAGAAAAAAAGCAAACTTATAAATCACATTACATGTAAAAATGCTTCATATTTTTAAAGTACTCCTCATATGCCAGTGAACTCATGAGCCAGTTTTAAATGACTCCCACGATGAAATTTTGCTCACAGAACCAAAGCAGCTGGATGAACAAATGTGGGAATGAAGGACCAAGTGTTAAGTCTTTGAACTTACAGATGTGAGCTTGGTGCCATCAGCAGTCTGAGCATCATCTGGTAGGTATATTGGGGTCTCTTTACTGCTGTGTTTTTGCCTCTTTCCTGCAATGATGACTAACATCTGACTGATATATTATTTTACAACGAGAAACAGAAAGCATTCTCCTCCTGACTGTGCAAATAACATACCCACTGCTCCAATCATGCTTTTGCATCTAGAGTTCCTGCTATTATTTTCTCTCAGCAACTAAGAGACTATTTCTGTATTTCTCTTTTACAAGCAGAAGCCTTTCCATAAGTCATCAAATCTGCCTTTTTTTTCTCTGAGATCTACATACAGCTAAACAGATCCTCATATCTGGCACGGCACCATTTAATCAATCCTGGAAAAAACCTGCCCTTCTCTGCACACTGAAACAGAGAAAGACTCATAGCATATTTTCAGTATAGTGCAATTCGTCACTATGACTTACTCAAAGAATATTCATGTGCCCCAACTGCGCTGTGCAACATGCTGGAAGGCAGCAGCTAACTGCACAGTCGTGGAGAAAGAATGCAGTGACTCAGGACAAAAGCCCAGCTCTCCCAGAAAATGCTGTGTGCTCTTGAATGTTTATACAGAGCAGGCAAACCTTTTATATTTGATTGTTTCCAAGGACGCGTCAGATGGCCTCATGCCACGGCAGAAGCCAGAATTTTGTTCCTCCTCTTCCAAATGGTAAAAGGCCTGAATCAACTACTGGTACACATCCTGAAATACCAAGGAGTCTGTAGTTTTTCAAACCTAAAACTGAGAGGATTTCAGGGAGCAGTGGTGTCTTCACACATGGTTTTGAAACAAGAAAAAAACCCTAGCTCTTTCAGTACAAGCTGCTCTTGAGAGCTCTACATTGTGCTACAGCTTCTCATTCATCCTTCTTGTTTTTATCAAGTGAGGATGACTAATGTGCTATTGTGATGCACTTTTCTCAGAAATGTGGCCAACTGAGGCTGCTTCCACTCCAGTTCCACGGATGTTTAACATTAAAAAGGAGTGCACAGGCAGGCAATGGGTAAGTCATTACACCCCTCTTTAAAACAACAAGCCTTATGCATAAACCATGCTCTCATGCAAATCTCTCACCAACAGAATGGTGAACTCAACTCTTCCAGGGTCAGGAAGATTTCACTAGTCATCCCATATGTCCCATAGCTGTAAAAGTGGCAGTACCTGAGTGGCACAGGAAGCACAGGGTTTGTCTACAATAGCTTATGGTGGCTGGTGGCATTCCTCAACCCTCTCTCTGCCTTACCAGGTTCTTACAGTTTGGCCAGGAAGTCCAGATGGGACAAACATCTTCAAAATCATTCATCCTGTGCCAAGGAATGCTTTTCTAGCTCAGCACAACTTAACCACTTGGGAAGGAATGTAACACTTTGTGACACAAAACCAGTATATATGACCCTATATGTGACCTCAACATGAAACCACTAACTTCAGCTGGGTGAGGGTTTTACTCCTCACCCCTAGAGAACTGCTGAATATTCATTTTAGTCCCTAAGATACAAAGACCAAATGATGCCTCAGAGCACAAGTGATAAGGAAAATAGCATTGTTTTGCTATGAGACTACTTCAAATAATTCCTTGGAAAGCAGACTCTCAAACACAGTTAAATAAGTTATACCATGTTTCTGGCTATCATGTATGAGTCCATATATGGACTATCTTTAGATAGACCCTGCTTCAACAATTTTTACTAAATTTAAGTGTTTCCATTTGAACAAGGCCTTGATTTCCCTAGACTGAATCCTGCCAAGATTCAGTTTTGACAGAAAATTGTAACAGGTTTCAACTTGTCAAGCCATATTCAGCCCAGAATAATGACTTTTCTGGAACACAAAATATGAAAACATATCTTTTTAAGATGGCTGGTTATCCCAAAATCCAGCCAGTCTTTTCAACTTATCGTGTAGGTCAGAAAAATTTTTTGTAGCACAAGCTGTTAGGTTTCATTTCGCGTTTCAAGGCCTACAATTTCCACTCTTTCTGGCAAAAGAATCCTTGTCTTTCCATTTCTATTGGAGAAGACATGCAGTTTCAAACTCAGCTCTAAAACTGTGCGAGTCAAGGCAGAACAAGGCTCCTCACTTTTGACTGGGACATTCACATGGGCCCACAGTCATCTGCACAAAAAGGATATTAAAAGAGCATTTTTGAATTGCAGAACTAGATATTCTTGAATATATTGCTCAGCCAGAGTAAATACAATCACTTTATTCATCTCTTTGTGGAAAGACAACACTTATTCATGCCTTATTAACCTAAAAATCCTCTGAGCAAGCTTATCATCATTCACTGTGTTTGTAACTTTAAAAAACAAAATTTTCTTAGCCTAACCAAAGGGATGAAATGCTTCTCTGAATCATTTTATTAAATGGAATATGTCTCCATCTTATAAGGAGAAGATTTATATGCCTTATAAATCTACTTACTTATAAAAACCAGGAACAGAAGAAATAAAAATATTAAATTAGATTAAGTTGACTAATTCCCTGTGTCTGAATAAGCCATATTCAAGACTTGAAAATATAGTATTCTGTCACAAGATAAATGTTCTGAAAAACAGCTGGCATCTAGATGTGTTGCTCAGAAAATTGTAGTATCTTTTAAACTGCAGAAATAAAAGCTTGGCCCTAATGCCAAACACAGAACGAAATTTGTTCCTGCATACTAGAAATTTCCATAAGATATTTCACACTTGCAGTGAAACAACAATTTTTTTTTCACCTCAGTGAAAATTCCTTGAAAGAAGACTGTGAATAATAAAGTCCTCAGGATATAGATAGAGAACATTTTAGCAACAGAAAGAGTTTTACTCCAACTCTCTAGGCTTTAAAAGCAACAAATTTATAGCAAAATCCTCCTTAATAGTATGCAACTGTGTCATGCTTTTCTCTGACACTTATTTTATACTTTTTTTTTTTTTTTCTGCTAATAAATAAATCCAGAAATACAAGCTTTGATTTGGGTGCCTTTTTTTTTTGCCTTTTTTTTTTTTTTTCCACACCTAACAATCTCAATCTGAAGTATGAAGGTGCTAAGGCATATAGAAACTAATTGCTTATCTGGTTCTATGTTCGACAGAATTTCACTAACTTCTCTTGCGGCAACACAGAGAAAGTTAAAGACAAATTATTTAATAACGATCTTAGCTAAAGAAACTATGTAAGTTTAAAAAAGCTCTGACTGTGCTTGATGAACAAACATACAACTGCTCCCTTGATGGATAACACTTTTCTGAGAGAATAGAATTTTTGAGAAAAAAATGGGAATCTGTTTGCTTTACATCCCCATATAATTTCATTAAAGGGAATGAAATCATCCCTCTCATCAAAACTATTTGACAGTGCAAACAACCCTACGGCAGGGCAGGTGAAAATGGAGGCATTGCATTAAGCTGTGAAAACATGCTAATTGTCCTGCTTTTTCTTCTCTGTGACTGACTTGGTACACAGCAATTTTCTAATGCTCTTGCTAACAATAGCAGTCAGGAAGAGTGCAGTTCAGCCTAGTTTATGTTTAGGAAGAGGAGCACTGACTTCTCACAATTACTCCTTGAATACAGCATCAAGCCAAAGGAGCAGCAGGGGAAATTGCTAGGGCTTCTAAGTGCGTAAGAATATTGTTTCTCTCCTTTGAAGAGCTTGTCATTAGACAATCCCATAACATAAAGGAGACCTAAGCAGAAAAGAAAAACATTGATCTGTATCTAGTGAATAAAAGCAAAATTATAGAACAGTTGTGCCACATTTATCACCAGGGAATAATTTCTCTCAACGAGTTCCTTGTTGTTTGCAGTCAGAAATTTAGGTAGCAAATCAGAAAATTGGAGATCTTAACAGAAGGCAAATTCTGTAGGTATTTCTTGAAGTGGTCTTGGCATTTGTAGACCCCTTACTTAACACTGGCTCAGCAATCCACCAAAACTACTCAGGATGTAGCATGCTGTGCTACATCCACCAGAGCAGCAGAGAAAGGGAGGGATGGGCCCCTTTTCTCAAATGTAAGCCTGTAGGCCTGCTCAGCTATAATCCTAAACCATGGCACCTAGCAGCTTCTGCCCTCTCTGCCACAGCACAGGCTGCTGGCTGAAGAAAACAAAGCCAAAACAAAATAAAATAAAAGAAAACCCCAACAACAATAAATAACAAACCAACAAGGGGTTTATGTTTCTCTACCAGATATGCCATCTATTGTCTTCATGTTGTGCTTATTGGGACTATCACCTCAAAGAATGTACCTGAGATGTGGATGACCAAGAGAGAAGGAATCAACAGAAGACAGAAGGTCTTTCATTGACATACTGACTAGAATTTGGGACATTTAGGCTAATTTCTGTGTATCTTACATACTTCCTACATGACTGTAGATTGCATGTGATCTAATAAATTTTTTTCTGCATAATTTTCTTTTCTAGCAACAATATGAGCTCTTGTGTGTTAATATAAACTTTCCAGGGCAGAGTTTTCCTGTCACTAGATCTATAGGGCAAGTGAGGTTATCTCTAGTGCATTAAAGTAAAAATACAGGGTTGAGAGGAAACATCAGAAGGGAAAGAATAAGGAAGTAGGTTTTAACTCTGTTGCTTTAGGTAGAAACAGGCTTTTAAAATTTTATTCCATGTATTACACGTGCAATCCAGTTTTATTTTAGCTAACCCCAAAAAGACATGCCGTCTAGTATACGCAACCTCTGTTAAGTAATACCTATGCACACAAACAAGAACACTGTCCTTCCAAATCAACACATCTGTTCTTTTACTGTATTTCCCATCCAAAGAGATAAGTCAGTTTATGAAACCAGAGCACTAATGAAAACCAATATATTGACTAGGGAGATGCAAGCCCAAACAAATTGCACAACACAGAGAGTGGAGTTAAGCAACCATGACGCACAGACTGCACAACACCAAAAAGGGGTGGATCATAACACACAAATACACATGGACATGGGGA
This sequence comes from Lanius collurio, assembly GCA_020086605.1. Taxonomy (NCBI): domain Eukaryota; kingdom Metazoa; phylum Chordata; class Aves; order Passeriformes; family Laniidae; genus Lanius; species Lanius collurio. Next base: position 35,316,470 of record JACBWW010000002.1, on the reverse strand, counting down.
CTGGGAATAACTATCAAACATTCCCATTTTGTTCTTACTTCACATTTTTGGACTTTGCACCCAAGCACTTTGATGTTTATTATTTTATTGTTTTTATCAGTTATAAAATGAGCTAATCAGTCTGCAACAGTTAGGATCAGTTATTTTAAGCAATCTCCATGAGAACTGCAAACAGAAAATCCAGACTCCATGGCTGAAATGCAATGGCATTGCATATAAATAAGCATAGACTCATTCATATGACAAACACTACACCCATATCAAAGTATGTCAGGAAGTCAGGTTCTCCTTACTTGCAGCACATGACAACTGGGCCCTATTGGGTTTCCTCCTGACTGTATTTCTTCAGCAGTGGGGCAGAGTGAACACATTGGAAGGAGAAGAGATCCTGATAGAGATACAGGCATGTGTAGGTTGATTAATGGTGAATGACCAGTGTATGATTGATATACTCCAGACTCTGGCTGTTTGATGTTGCTTGTAAGAATTAAGGCATCTATTTGTGTCTTTAAAATTGCAACAAAAGCACTAAATTCAGTTGCTTCTCTCAATGTATTTAAGAGTAAAAGGCTGAAAGGTTCAAAGTAATCTCTCTTCCAGAGATCCAAGGTTAAACAAATAAAGTTCCTCGAGTTTCAATTAGCTAATATCTGCAATAAAAACAGCAACCACCATATAACAATAAATATGGCAGCATAAAAGCAACCAGGCTGAAGAAACTGAAAAAGCTTATTGAGCTGAAGGGAAGAGGGCAATGTCTGGTCAATATCAGCTCCAATCCACAACAGAAGCCTTCATCCATTGCTTTTTCTTCCTTGTCCCTCAACCTAGTATGTTACTGGTGTACAGAGTGCCCTGGATTCCAGTGATGATAAGATTGAAAGCTGAGGTACAGAAAACAAAGTCTTGTGTTTAAATTTGGATGATTTACACAAGATAATAGTATGATGTTACCAGCACCAGTAGAGCTTTACTTTTTCCTGAAAGTATCTCAAAAACTCTTACAGACACCATTGCATGAACTAGTGAGGAAAGCAAATTTTATCACTCCTCTTTATTCAGAGAGGAAGAAAGACCAGCTCAGAAATAAGCCTAAAAAACCCCAAAACACTCAGATCTCCTGAATCCCAAAGTTTCAGCAGTGCTCCAACAGTGTTGTAGAGATCTGGATCTGAGAGCAAAAGGAAAAGTTCTGACAACTACCCATAATAGGCTGTGCTGAGGGAAGCAGATGAAGCAGAACAGGAAAGCTGCCCAGCAAATACCATATAAACACAGTTAGCAAGGGCTTATCTGAGGAAGAAAAAGAGCTAAACAACACTTTAGAGCGTCGAAACTCCCAGCACATCCAGGAAGGTTCAGCTGCTCAGCAGATGTGAGCCACTTTTACAGGCACACCAATTCAGCTCAAAGAGATGATGCAGTGAGGGACAGAGCGCTGCAGCACCATTCCTCTGTGGGAGCAAGAGCAGGAACTGCATCCGATGATCCCACAGCAGCCAGGAAAAGAAAAAACCACGAAGCTCAACTTGCACTTCTTCTGTAGACACGGCTTTGCAAAGAGTGCAAAGCCTCAACATAGCAATGTTCAAGTTTAAGCCTAATCTCACCAGCATTTGGAGGCCACTCAGGGCAGATGGTTTTATTCTTCTACATCATTGCTTATTTTGAAGGTGAAAAAAATGTTTTTCTAGGTCCCTTTAAGATTGTATCTATAACTTGTTCAGTCTTGCCCACGGTTCCTGGGCAGACTTGCACACTTGACCTCCATCCACTGAGGATTTTAAAATACCCTCTTTGCCAAGGGGCTTGTGAACAGTGACAGAGTCTGTAACCTTTAATACTGACTGAAACCTCAAAAGCCATTTATTATCTAGTTACAAAATGTGTCAAATCTACAAACTTCCACAAGTTTCTTTCTTTTAAGAGCGGGCAGAATTCACTGTATTATAAATGACTGCAAACAGTTGGCTCCCCACTGCTCCAAGAGTTAATCATTAGGCCATTACCAGTAAGGCTCAAATTCTGAAAGCAGAGAGAGAGAGGTTTTTTGTCAAAGGTCTGGGAAAAAGACACAATACAAAGTCCAAGACCATCAGCATAGGGAGATGAAAAAAGCTAGTCCATTCCCACTGAGATGACCTCCAAATATACAAAGTAGTTTCTAATCTGCTTGAGAATGTATTTTAAATTTCATTTAATAGGTTCTAAGTGCATGCAAACAGAAATAATTAAGATGATCAATCTGCAAGGAGGCAAGCACATAAAAAGAACATACACACTTCAAAGGGTTAAGTAATTATAGTAGTAGTCATTAATTACTTTATAATTATTAATTATAATATAAGAGATCTCCGGCTGTTCTTTTGCAAGGAGCTTAAAATAATTTCCAGGTACTGCATTAAGTTAAGCAAGAGGAAGGCATTCCTGAAACAGCTTTTGAGCAGCAAATCCCACTTTAGCAAAAACATTTCTTTCCACAGAATACCAAAATTCTGACAATGTATTTAACTGTCTCAATAAGATGCACTATGACTGAACCTTAACAATCTGAAGAAGAGAATATATTCTGTAATGAAGATTTTCATTATTTGGGTTATCATTATTCATCTGATTATTTGCTAAATTGGAGATTAAGTGTATATATTTATAGATGCACAAAGTTATTTTCTATATTAAATAATTACATACTGAAATACAGATATATATCATTTTAATTTCTAGCGGTTTTCCCACCAGTTCTATTCTCAAATACTCTCAGAGGCAAACACTGTAGTTGCTAGTTGTAGACAGGTAATTAAGAATCAGATTTAAGAACTGTCCAAAAGTCATTCAGAGCCAGTGGCAGCATGGAGAGCAAAGTCTGCCTCTGGCTCTCCAGCCTGCTTTGCTTTCAAGGTGCAGGAACTCACAATGAAATCTGCTGCACGGTGCCAGAGGTGATGTGTTTGTGTCATGCTGACCTGGCGCTGTGCAGTCACTGGCACACAAAGGGCAGTTGGGCAAACAGCCCCGCTCTGCCCCGGGGCTGCACGGTGCGTGGGGGCAGGAGCAGAGGGAGGCTGCTCCTCACAGGCAGCACACTAAAACAGATTTTATATGAAGAATGCAAGAATAAGGCATGTTGCCTGCCTCTTACACAGATTTTAACTCTCTTTCGAACACTTCTGCTTGGTGAATGTCCTTACCAATGTGGCCTAGGCAGCTGTGTCACTTTTGTGATAGTCTTCTGTGTGCCACAGCCTTTAAGCTCCTGGGAATACTGCTTTTTGGAGGCCCAGTTCCATAACTGATGGGATGTAAGTAATGTTATGTTTCATAAAATCTTTCTACCCTATGCTGCTTCTTTGTCTACATTAGAAAGTATCACACCAGTAAGTTGTGTATTTATTCTTTGTCAATGACTAAAAAAACCAAATAATTTTGAAAAGTATGGAAGAGAAAAATAACACCACTAGCAGCATGGAGCTTATATTCCATATTTAAACACTGCCAAGCAATAAAGACATTCTGTACATTTATTTCATTGAATTTTAGCATGTTTGAGTCCACTGGGAAACTTGCCTCAGTGACTTAAAGACATGGGCAGCTTATCTGCCTAGACCCAAGAGTTGCCCTCAGAATGTACAAGCTATACTCAGGCAGACTTGAGTCAGAAGTATTTCCTCCACTTCATGTAATTAAAAAAAAAAAAAAAAAGAAAAGAAAAGAAAAGAATAGGAAAATAACAATTTTACATATTCATCTGCAGCTCCAGCTTTTTGTCTCATGAAGTCACAAAACCACACAACATACTTACATCATTGCCAAAATTCAAAAACTATAAATAGGTCTGTAACCTTTTCTTCAAATTGGAATATGGGATTCTTTTCAAAACACAGAAAAGAAAATGGAAAATTTATTACTCAAAAATAAACAATGTCCCTTCTATACAAGCATTGTAGCACATATGTTCAACAGTAACTAAAATGTGATGTCAAGAAAGAAAATAACCCAGAGAATTATGATTTTTGGGTGAGGATATAAACAGCAGGAACAGATGAGCATTTAAAAATAAAGAGCCTATTATATTCAAATGAAACAAAGAATGAAGAGAAAAAAATAATAAGCTATAAAAATATATCTGTCACCAAAGCTGTTCTGAGACTGAATGTTTCCCCTATGAGATTCTCAGGAAACACCAGGCATCCTCCAGGTTTAAAGCTTTCATCCCTGGGCACTGAGCTGTATTGGTTTCCTGTATAAAAGGAATCAAGACGAGAAGAAAACATTTGACCAACTGCCCCAGCAATCATACAATGTTTAATACTTTGTGGAGGGCTGCCTAACACAACAAACCGAGTATTGTTAAAGAGGACTCAAAGAGTCCAACCAATTATGTCCCTTCATGGGCATGGCTACACTCGCCTTTGATCACCAGTTGTAACTACCAGCAGTAAAGCAAACACAAATCTGCAGACAGCATCAATAAACCTTGCAATGGGAGTGAACACAGATATTCTGTGCCCAGCTGGATTTTTTTCCCCCCCACTTCCTTAAATTGCCATCAAAATTATCTACTGGTTGTCTACTCTAACTCAAAGCAAGTGAAGGGTAGCTCTACTCACTTTTTTAGTACAGTGCATGCCATCAAGCAGATTTTTTTTTAATTGTTTTTTTAAAAGAAGTACACTTCAGCAGAATTTTCTGACCATGGTAAAATTCAGTGTCCTAATTACCTAGAATTCATTTGTGCTTTTATTAAATTTACGCACACACAGATGTAATACATGTATTCATGATCAAAGAGTTTGTAGAAACACTTTTCTTTCCACTTCACTATTTGTTTACTATGTGGAATCTTTCCTCAAGATTTTCCTGCTAAACATAAGCTAAGCACTCCTGATTTTCTGGTGATTCATGCTATTATTTTGCTATGATCTCACAGCACAGGATTTAATCAGTGAAGAGGTCTAGGCTGAGTGAGTGCCAGGTATTGCTCACCCAGCACTGTAACTTGGGCTTTTTTATTCCCACAGTGCACAAGTTCAATACAACAGACCTCCCATACCCAAGAAGCACACAGTCTTTTCAGCTCAGAGGCACAGCTTCAGCACAAAAACCACACTGTTTTTCCTCATGCAGAACAGACAGGTTAGAGGCACAGATCTGAACACAAGATTAGGAAATGCAGTCTGGTCCAGCAGTTAAGCCACTAGCCTGGGACCTAGAAATCCCGACTCTGTGGCACAGCCTGTGCTGCCAGTGGCACCACACAAAATCACCCTGCCCTCAAGCCTTGGAAATCTGCTGGGCCTGAATGCCCTTGAAATCCCTTAGTCAGGCAAAGAACTTTTGAGGATTTGGGACTCATTTCCTTTATGCTGCAATAACTGTTGGTATAATAAAAGATGATAACATTTCCCTCCCTCACCGAGGCCACTGAAATACCCCCTGTACGAGGGACACCCAGCATACCTGCCCAGGCCATGTGCTGTACCGCTTCAAAGAGACATGGAAACAAGTATTAGGTTTCACATCAGCCCCAAGCTGCACTTTTAGCAGTAAAAGCATGGGATTGCAATCCCTCAGACCTCTGAAGAATTAAATAAAATCCAATTCTGTCATCCTTATGTCTGTGCTCAGATATTTTGTAGTGACTGGTGGGTGCTAACTGAGCTTTAAGCCTACTGTCTTCTTTGTCTGGCACATGATTTAGCTCCTGCCACTGCATAAAGTGTTCAATTTATTTAGCTGCATCTCCCTAACTGGCAGGGCCAGTCCTCTCTTTCCTTTCAGCTCTGCTGCTTTAAACACCTCCCAGTGCATTTCACTTGGGAGAAGCTCTGTATCCATGGCTGGCTGGCAGGAACTCTGTCTCTCATCTGTAAATAAAATCAAGACAATGCTATTTGAATGAGATTTCCCAGAAAATAAGGATCGAATGAAAAATTTCCACATTCTCTTTAGGTAAAACTTTATATATTATTATTATTTAAAGCTGTAATAACCATGTCAATCCAAAATTTAAGGTGGGAGAATCTGGAGAGAAGGGAGGTAGTTCTTACTTGCAGTACACTAAAACACGACTTGGATTCAGTTTCTAACTTACTATAAACTTCACATATGTTCTCATCACATCTTCCCAGTACGCTTGTTCATTTTGCACATGATCCAGACGATATGGCATCTTTTCTCTCATCATTTGTCTGCCTTATCTATTCAAAATATAATCTGGAGAATAACAGATGTCTTTTGCTTTGATGAAGAACTTTGTGAAAAACATTACTATAGTACAGCCACAGCTTTTTTGCCTTAGTAGTACTACTTACATCTGGATGAAAAGGTAAAGTATGACAAATAAGCAGTAAAAGCCAAAACACAAGGGTGTTAGCCAAAAAGTCAACGCAAGATTTATAATTTACGGTCTGTTAAAGTCGTGCCTCTTTGATTTTAAAAAATAGCGTACATAACTTCTAAGGAAAACTCCACAAGAAAAGAAGACAATAAGCACCAAGGAGAGAACAGTCAAAGAAACATCAGGTGTAGAATGAAGACTGAATAAAAATTATAAACCAGCCCTTATGTAGACTTAGAATAGGTAAAATACAGTATTTACAGCAAGTAAAGCTGGATTTAAATAATTACCACCCTCTAATAAATTGGGAACACAGTAGATGTGTGAGCAGACACAAGGTGAAGTTGCATCTAATATGGTGATTCACACTTACTCAGAAAATCTGGTTGCTACTATACTAGTTGATGCCAGGCTGCATTTTATTCAAACCAATAAAATCTTTTGTGTGGTCTCTTGACCCCGCTAATTGTCTAATTTACATTTAAGACAATAATGTTGCTTAGTAATTTTAAAAGGAAGTGTTCCCACCCTAGAGTGTTTTCTCTGCATCTCCTCTGAAGAAACTTTAAACTGGTGAATGCTGCAAGTGAATGGGAGTTCCCTGCATCCCAGTTAGTAATTATCTGTCTTAATTGGTAAGGCTTTACATACTAATTCTATCTGGCATGCTCAGAGAAGGCAAAATCTGGAGTTATCCTGATTTACCCTATCCTGTGGAGGTTAGAGAAAAAGTAAAATTCTCTCCTAAGCAGGCTCAAAGGTAGCAGGATGCAGTCCAACAATGTGCACACTTAACATCTTTTAAGGGCCTTGCATTTAAAAGAGTAAACTCATCTTGATATTCTGGCTGTCAAATGTCAGAACTCAAAGAAACAGAGGCTCAGAGAACTGTGCAGTGTCTTAGGCCCAAACCTTACTGTACTAGAGGCAGCAACTGCATGGATTGAGAGGAAAAACAAAATGCCTTAAGAAATTATTCCATCTTTTCTACTCTAATAAGAAAAAGTGGTGCAAAATGCTATGTGATCTACAAAAGAAGCTGCCTCTACTCCTTCTGCTGTGGCATGAATGGAGAACTTAGGCAGGTAAACACAGAGATAGAACTGGAGTCAGTAGGTTGGTTTCTCAACACCACATTTTCCTTCAAGTCACTGTAAAGAGTTGCGTTGAGTTCAGGTTTTGTATATAATACAGTTGCTACTATTCAGTCTGTGAGAGAACACTGGTGCTTTCTTGCTAAATATAAGCAGGTATAAAAACATCTCGGAATGAAGTGGACCCCACTAGATATCGTGTTTGGTGAGTATTACCCTACTGATAGGCAGACCACCAGCTGAGGCCACTTCCATCTGGAGTCTCTGTGTGTGCATGCAGGCTGAAAGCAGAAGCTGTTTCAGGCCAGAGGGTGCATCAGGAATTACCAGTATCACTGGTTTACATAATTCTGTTAAAAGACTCCTGTTTTGCTACCCATTTTCCCTGGGTGCAAAGCCACACTACAGTCCAGTACCACATTCCTTACATCAGTGTGCCTTCATGGAGGGATGTGTATAAATAAAATTAGATTGGATCTGCAGATATGAGCTGAAAAAAAAAAAAAAGTTTTGCTGCTGGATATTTTTGTGTGTAGAGATGTTTAACCTGGACAATTTCAGCATAGACCTACAAACAGCTGCATCAGCACAACAGAGCAGCAAAAAACTGGCAGCAGAAACAGGCATGAGCAGCAGGGGTAGGAAACAGGAATTCCTTAGTTTGTCTTGTGTCAAATCCAATTTATGTAACATCTAATTACATCTTTACATTTTCCAAATGGGGGAAGGAAACAATCCCTAGTTCTTAAGACAAGATCTGATGTAAATTATTTTATATTGCCTGTACTTACACAAGAAACAAGACTTGGACATACTGCATTCACTTTTGAGTTCTGTTCTGAATTGAACTAAGGGCATTGTTCCCTAAATGATTGCTGGGATCCAACTGATCACAACTGATGAAATCTCTCAAACTTGACAATTCCTCAAATGTTTCCAAATTTTTTCCCCAAAAGACTCTGTGTTCATCCAGCAGTAAACGACACTGAGGCACCAGCAGTAGCTGATGCAGTGTGACCCTCAAGAGATGACACATTGAGATGCGTGACCATAATCCTCACAAAAAGAAGGCAGCAATAAATCCCTTTAAAGCTTATAGTTCCGTCATTTTGCTTTTAAATGGTACAACAATAAAGGATTGACAATAATGGTTAAAAAGGATACCAGCCCCTGCTTCTTTCCCCTTCTCTACCCAGTGTTGCTACTCAGTGATAGGGTCTACCCATCTCTGCTCTTCAACTGCAGTTCACAGCCCAGGGTAATACCAAAATAAGCAGTGGCTGAAATGCCAGGCACTAGGTAGATAAATCCAACAAAACCAAAATCCTTCATATCTGTGAACAAATACACAGAGCTCAATCTGAACTTATGTGTAGACGAATACTTCCTTTCATTTGTAGAATATAACTAAGAACATGCCTCAACTCCTAGAAGTACTAAGAGCAGATCATAGCATGGAAGTGGCTTTTATAAGGCACCATGCAGTTCCCATCCCTATAGCTGCAGCTTTTCAGCAGCTAACAGCCCAGATCATAAAAGATTGGGTCACATCTCACTTAAAAGAATTGTAATATAGCTCTCCTTACACTGAACACCACAGGGAAGATAAATAAGAAGGAAACCATTCCCCTTATCTCAGATACAAGAAATAAGGAACATCCAGAGAGTTTTTAGGAGAATGCAATAAAAACAACATTTGGTAAGACAGTAGCTAACTGCAATGCTTGTTACAGAGGCATTAAAGACAAGACTGGCAGTTCAGATGAACTCCTGTAGGATAAACTCCTTGCTAACTATTATGATCTGGAGAAAATCTACAATGCAACAGTCTAGTTTCACTAAGCTGAACAGCACTGTACATGCCGCATTTCCTGCATTCTTTCCAAAGCTACTGCCCTGTTGCACAGAACACAGGGCAGAAGAGGTGAGAGGGACTTTTCATCAGAAACAGCATGGCTCTTTTGAGCAAAGCACATTTATATCGTCATTGGTTGTGTTTGACACATCTACAGAGACTGCAAACACCGTGCAGTTTTCCTCTGGTGTGCACACAGAGCTGAGCACAGCACTGTTGCAATCACAGCTGGAAGCTCCTGACATGGCTGCAGGACAAACATGGTAATATTAATAATTGATGACTTAGATAAACCTCACATTTATAAATTCCCTATCTCAATCACTGAGGTTGTATGCAGTATAAACTCTTTCAACACATAGCTAGAGCTCTTCCCTGTCTCTAGGATACGTTTGCACTGTGTCCCACGGACCAGCACTAAAACTACTAATGTGACCTCCTGGGGAGCAGGCTCCCACAGTTTATTCCTTCTTTTTCAAGTTACTTTTGGGCTGGATCATCTCCCTGAAACAGTACAGTAGGGTCACTTCAGCATTGTAGCAGTGATAATCATGTATGACAGCAGACAGGAGGGAAGGCAAGGATGAGACTGACACATAACCTAACCTGGAGCATATCCCGAATCTTGGCTAAAAGAGAAGGCTATGGGCACCATGAACCTAAGGAGTTTTCTAAGTCACAGAACTCTACAGTCCCAGCCACAGAAACTGCCATCCTGAACTTTTCTGCAAAGATTCAGAGAAGTCTCAATAATGTTGTGGAAAGATGAGTAGATCAGAGTGTCCCACTGGACACACACTGGGCAGATGGAGGCAACCCCAGGCATTTATAAAGACAGCAGCAATTGCCAGAAATTAACTGCTATGCATAGGAGTCCTTCTTCCAAACATTAAACAGGGGACACTGACCTTGGACCTTAAAAATTAGATGTAACCAGAGTGTTCTTGGAGAACCCCATCCATTCAAATGCTGCTTCTTCACATGAGGGACTGTGCCTGTGGGGTCTGGGGACAGAAGCCTGCTGGAGGCACTTGCTGTGTGCCATTCAGAGGTTTGTGTTGTGTACCCAACTGATCAGCAAGACACTGAAGGAAAATTATTTCTCCCAGACATCTTTGGCAATTCATATTACTGCCAATTGCACTTCAGGCTCCAAACACATCTGTCTAGTCTGCAAAGCCTTCTCATGGCCTTAGGACACCAACCACCAAAAAGAAAACTGAATATGATTTACCAACTGGCTTCTCTGTTGAGAGAAACTTTTCATTTTTCCTATATACATAAATAATTTTGTTCTCAAAATGCACCTTCTAGCAAAAATAGCTGTCAAGTAGATAGCAGTGAAATGCTGTAAGTAACACCAAGCTATGATTTCCATTCACCAAAACAGTTGAAGCTACTTAAGGATAGGCTCCAGCACAAGGAATTGTTCCTTCAAACAGAACTGAACCCAAGTAATACCTCAGACAGTGAGAAAAATTTGCCCAAAACGTTACCAAAGCAGCCCCATGATCAAAATAAGAGGGAATAAATAAGTCTCTCAGGACAAAAGGCTCATCTCTTTGCTACAGGTAGTCTGTCCAAGCAGTCTCCTCCTAATATGCTGCAGAAAGCACAAGGTTCAGCAGGCACTCTCTGGAGATGGGGAACTCATCAAGGTCAACAGCAAAGGGAGGCAATGGCTTTCTCCAGGGCACCTCTTGAACTATCCACCCATATAACTTTAACCTAGATTTCTATTTAAACTGATTTACATTTTTTTTCCTTGCTAATAAACCTACAAAAAGAAGATTGTAGACCCTAGGAGGAGACCCCAGCTCTCCTGGTCTCAGGCCTTTTTCTGACTACAGGGGGAAAAAGCACAAAGTTTGACCATCACTTGAATTTCAACAGCTATGGATCATATGGCTTCATATCACAGAAACTGTTCCAAATACTTAAAGTATTCCCCCTCAAACCACTCAAGTTTAATTTTTCTCATGGAAATAAAAAAGATTAAAAATAAAAGGCATGTTTCTTCAAACCAAAACATAGTCAGATCAGACACTGGCACAAGTTCAGACCTAACATTTGTGAGGCTAGATCAAAGCAGAACCCCAGAACTAAAAGGCAAGGAATGAGCAGGTCTGAAGCTCCGTGCTGTGGGTTTTTTTGAAAACCAATGTCATTCCTACCGTGTACATTATTTAAAGGTAATGGGTAAGGCATTTCCCAATGTAACAGGAGAGTGCAGGAGTGCAGCATGCCCAGGAATCACTTTTAAGCAGAACAGACCACCAAGATGGGAGGCAACAAGAAAGGCACAGATGGAAGTAGTGTAAAGTGAATGCTGAGAGCTGGAGGGAAAATTTTCTGTAAGGATTGCAATGCCTCAGAGTGAGTGCTGGGAGCCTCAGGCAAGTGGCCGCTCTGATGGCATGTAAGCAAAACCCTGTTTTATTACTAGAATGATTTGAAGAAAGCTCCCTGTTCTATGTCCCTGAAGACTATCTGCCCACTACTCACTCTGCACGTCTTCCCTCTGCCACCTCCTGTGTGTAACACCAGTACAGTGTGTGTAATGTGGCCCAGGGACAGAGCTTGCAGAGACCCGCTCAGGCATTTTTAATTGCAGCTCTGTCTGAAGCTGCTCAGAGCAGATTAAACATGCAGTTGTAAAAACACCTGGGGTAAAATCCCAGCCCTGTCACATTACCAGCACACACGTTCAAAAGCTTACTGGAGCTTTGCACAAAAAGAGGATCATGCACACTCTTTTTGGCTGTAGACAGAGAAATAGGTAAATTTATTCCAGCCTATGGCCCCCACATTCCTGCTCCCTGGCCTAAACCATGGGCAAACAACATCCAAGAAAAACATCAGGAGTTTGAGACACTTAGGGCAACAAGCTGGCCTGCACTGGAACAGGGCGGCTGAGGAAAAGATTGACAACTGAGACTCTGTTGACACTCAGTTGTCAGCTTCACGTTATCTCTTTTAACATCAGTTGAACACTGTTCTGGTGCCAAAAACATGTGGAAATTTCAGAGACTGAGGGCCTTGCAGCAAGGTCAAACTCATGCACAAAGTCAAATGTGATGCTGAGCACTGGGAATTACAGCCCACTGGCATGGGGCAATCTGCCGGCCACTCACATGGTTAGGGACTTTCCCCCCAGTGGGACCTGTGGGAATTCCCAGTGCTCACAATCAAATTCTCTGGAGACAACAAAATCAAACACCATATTGAACCATCACTCCACCATGGCCCTACTCATTTCAAGAACTTATTTCTTGGATCAGGAAAAGTGAAGAAAGTTCTCTTAATCTGTGTGGAGTGGGGGGCCCAAAATCCATTTTTGTCCTTTTACTTGTACACATTCACCATTTGCTTTCCTCCTGTAGAAATCCAAGGGTCATAGCCTAGAGAGCACATAGGCCCAGGGGAAGGTGATTCGAAAGTGCTCTTTATTTAGTTTGCCTGAGCTCAGACAAAAGAGCAGCAAAGGAGAACAGATCATTTTGGCCAATGGAAAGAAACGCTGAAGAGTGCCCACTGAGACTGTCATTCTAGAGTCCTCTCTAACAGTGCTGAAGAAATACTTCAGGACACTTGGAACGAGTATCAGCATATATGATGCATTTTACAGCAAACCTTGGTTGAACAAATATCCCAGATTCAACAGTCCCATTGGGCTCTGCCTTCACATTTGTGGATACTTCCAGTTCAATACAGATTTACCCAATTTCCAGCTTCAAGATACAAAAATCTTCCAGGAAATCTTAAATGTGGAGATTAGGTGGCCTATGCCTGTGTAAATCAGCTAGACCTGTCATCAATCCCTTCGCAAAGATACAAACAAACCACGTTTGCAACACATTTGCCTTACCCAACAATATTGGCAATGGAGGATGAAAGCATGCTGGATATTTCCATCCAGCTGCTAAATCAGAATCATTTTGCTTGGAGAAAATCTGCCAGCTACAAAAATAACTTCATTCCAGGTAGTTAGTGGTGGCCTGGGTGGAGCAACAGGGCCATCAGTACTGCTGTTCACACAAAACCATCATGTTTTAGCCAAAAATATTTTAAAAAGAAAAACCCTGGATGACATACAAGGAACACCTACAACTTTCTGTGCATGATTCACCAAATGTATTGCTCCAGCTGATCTGAATTATATCTTGCATTTGCAGATTTATTTCCAAAGACATTTGTGAGTAAAATAAGAAAAACCTGAAATAAGAGTCTCCAGTAGCCCTCCTGTGGATAAGGGCTGTTACTTTTATTGAGATAGGAAGAAATCATAGCACTATCACAAATAATGGGTGAAAGCTAAAAGCCAGCTCTGGCAAGAGCAGAACTCCTGCAAAGAATTGACGAACTTTTCAAATGTGACTAAACTAGGACAAGGCCCAAGGTTTCCTAAAACCACAGCAGTATCTGAGGAGATACTTAAATCATGAATGCATCAAGGACAACCCTACAGTGTCTGGTTCTTTCTGATGTCTCTACCCTAAACACTTCAGCTCTACCAATAAAAGTTACAACTAAGTTGAAAGAGTATTAAATAAGGACTGTGTTTATTAAAATGAACAAAAATGCATGTTTATTTTCTGAAGTTTAAGGGCCATCCCTTGAAGAAAAACCAATGCAAAAATGCATGGCTCATTCCTTCAGAGAGAGCTTTGTATGATGCTCTGTTTCAGCAGGAAAACTGCTAGTTGGTTCATAGGTGACACCACAACGTGTGATGTCCTCAAGTGCCATTTCACAGCCTTCAATGGCAAGCTATTACCATTAAGCCTGGTTTAGCCAGCTAGATCTAACCCCAGGCTGGTCACAGTCATGTTGCACTGTACCAGAGCCTTTCCAAGGAAAGGTAGAGTCCTGCACCTGTCTCTGCAGCCAACCCAGGGCTGAAACCCTTTCATCCCTTCTGCTAGAGACCACACCATTGCAAATGAAGCACAGAAGTGCTGGAAAGCCTGGCAATAACACCAAGTGCAAGCTGGGAAGGGGTGAAAGTGGTGTCCCACTCAGATCTGAATTGCCACAATTTGCTCTCTACAGAATTTTGCTATTTATAAATGGTTTGACCTTACATTGTGAGCAACAAAACCTTACAGGTAGAGACCAATATGTTTATTCTCTGCTAGCTTTAGCTACGCATACTGAACAGAAGAGGACATCAAGAAAAAAAATGCTTGCAACTTGAGGATGAAATGACAACAGCAAAAGACACAAGGGCAAAAATCTTAAATCTCTAACCTTCTTCCTTTAGTAAAGGAAAATATTAACTCATACTACTTATTAATCCTGATAGTTCAGACTCATAGAACATGGGAATACACTAGGAAATGAAAACTTTCTTCTTCATACTTGCAATGAATAAGAACATTACACTCTGCCCAAATTCTTGGATCACCTTCTAACGTAAAGGTCTCAGCCCTGACCTCTAGAACAAAACAACTAAAAAGAATTTGGCTAGCTGATATGAAACAGAGCTTCCAAAATGCTTGCCACATGAACCTTAATAAAGCTGTGATAAATGGTTTTCAGAACCAAAATAAACAAGAGCCCTGGAATACCCTGAAAACTCAATCTAAGGAAATTAAAGTATGATTAACACTTTTCCATCATATTCTACAGAAACAGTGTTTCTTCGTTGGGATGACAGTGCTTTCATGATGATTATTGGGCGACTGGGTATAAGTCTCCCTTCATCTTGATTACTTATCGCACACACACACTCCTCCCACCAGTAAGTTCTGATACAACCTTTACTTTTACTTTCCTGGAGTGACTTGCAGCAGCACATTTCACCAGTGTGGCCAACATCTATCATGTGTGCTTTGCCCTGCCTCTGAATTAATTTGGGAGTCCTGTGTGTGCCCTGTGATCTCTTGCTCCAGCACACATGCCACTGGCTGTTTTTGATAATGACAGGCAATGGTGCAGCTTCTACTAAAAGGAGTTCCTGTTTCATGGTCCCGTACTAAGAGCCCCCTAGGGAAGTTACATGTCAGAGTTGAGTCACCCAGTTCACCACTGCCAAAAGTAGCACGTCCCATGCTCCAGCCCTGCCCTTTCTTCTCTCCATCCCAGCCATGCTAGCACACCCTTTCTCTTGAATCAAACTGATGTTCATTAGAGCCTTCACTGCGCTGATTCAGTTCATTAACCCAGGAGCAAACAATTCACTTTTTTTGTCATGTTAGTTTTCTTCCAAGCCAGCGGGTTTAATCCATTTCATGTGGGGCCTGACAAGTGCTAGACATGCTGTCGGCCAGGGGCAGGAGCCAGCCAGGAGCAGGGGAGAGAAGCCATAAGAAGAGGACAGGGCCGTAGATATCCCCAGCACAAAAAGAAATTATCAGCTGTAACATGTTGCTTTACCTTCAGCAGTCTGACCCCGATGGAAGGAGGTTTCTCTGCAGCCAAACAGTGAAACAGCTGCAGCACCTTGAACTCTCAGCAGTGTGCCATGAACCCTCAGCCCAGTAAGGAAGGACCCTGACAACCAACAGGGACAATCTGAACCTTATCTAATACCTTATGGAGAGCCAAGGCAAAAAGTAACTTTGATGCATTCATCACAGCTGCTGGTGGTGGAGAAATGCACACTGTAGCTTTCTGTGCTTGCCCACGGCTAACAGTTTTAAGACGCTTGTACTGAGTGGGCCTTTCACGACCTGCAACCAGGTGGGGTTTTTTGGGAAAAAACAGGTCTGCACAGGGTGGGAGATAAAGGAGATACTAGAAAGGTGCAAAACTTGTCATATTCCTAATCCTAAAGGTCTACTTCTTTCTGTGCTTACTGCAGATCACCTGCTTCTCCCTGACTACTCCTGCTCCTTGCCAGCATTTCAGACATCTTCTTCCTATTTGTCTGCCTCCTCATGAACAGAGACCCTACTTAATTACCTGTATATAGCTCCTGCAACCTGTTCCTTTACATGTTTACAAGAAATCAACTACTAATTAATAGCCAGAAAGCAAAAATTTTACACTTACATGCCTGTATTTGCACATGAATATGTATCAAATACATATATACTTAAGTTTGTATAGTATATTTAACATTACTCTTTCCCCTCTCCCTCTATTCTTTGTACACCAGGGCAGCTAAATTCCTCTGGAGCTTAATTTCTGTGACTTGGGAAATGTCATTTTAAGGTGCAAAGCTACACAGTATGCTGGGGGTTCGCCTAGCTCCGTCCAGTTTCTTCACACAAAAAATAGCGCACATCACTGAACAGGACTGTGTGACCTGACGCTCCCTCCCAGCAGTGAAAGCATTTTGTTACTTTTCCTTAGAAATAGCTAGGAGGGAAAGGTTCCTTCTCTACAGCTGTTTCTTGAAAACCTCCAGTGCACTGCAATGACGGACAGACCTTTCAATAGAAGAGGTTAGACATTTATTCATAACTAATTGATCCAAGCCTTTGATAACCTGATAAAAGGATGCAGTTGACTGCTTTGTAAAACAGTCAGGATTTCAAAGACTGTAAAACAGTGGATATCATAAGTACTTAACCCATTTTCTCAAAAGCAGAGTTAATCGGCATAAATTATTTTCTCAGAGATACTCATCTACATATTAGCCTTACACACACAGTCTGACCTCCAATACATCTCAGCTTTCACTTTGATTTTTGGCTTTACTTCCTACTGTGTTTTGCATCCCAAAAGCATTGCTTGTAACTTCCCAGCCAAAGTAAGTGAGTTCAGTTCATAAAGCTTGTGCAAGCAGCTTCCTCAAAACCTTCTCCTGTCCCCAACGCAGCATCCATGATACCATCAGTATTGGGTAGAGTTAACATTTATAACAGAAACTTCTCCAAAAGCCACTCTTGCCACCTTTCAGCTCTGCAATGAATTGAAGCACTGCTGCTGTGCAGTGAAAACACCCACAGCTCTGAAAATTATAAAGGAAAAAAAGCAGACAGGTCCCTTTAGGTTGTAAAAGGGGTTGTGGTCTTCCAATAACAGTTCCTATACCCTTTGATATTCTATCTACTTTATCATTTCCCCCAGTTTTGCAGAATAGCAGCTGTCATAACAGAGCTCATCTTCTGCACTGTCACTGCATGGAGGGAGCTCATGGACGGAGAAAACACTTGTTGGGAATCTTCAGCTTGCCTTGGCTATGAGGCAAAAATGAGTCACTGCCTGACCCAGGAGTCAGGGGTCACCCCCTCTGGGGAGTCACTGCCTTGTTCAGTCCACTCGCAGCTAATCCCCCGTGAGTGGCTCTTGCCAAAAGATTTCTTTATCCCCTTGACTGAAAAAAAAATAACAACAGAGTTAACAAGCCCAGTAAAAATCCATGACTCAGGCAAATCCTCAAGGATCAAGTGGGGAGTGGGAGGGAATATAAACTAATCCAAGAGTCCAAAATGTCCTTTGCCAAAGCCTTTTAAAAAACAAAATCTTCACTAGGGTCTCCTCGTTAGTGGCGATTACAGGGGAGGCATTTCTTTCTTTCTTTCTTAACTAAGAATCTCTTCTCAACAACACAAACAAGGGTGCCCATTGACATGGTGCAGTGCTTTCTAATCCATCTAAGCAGCTGGCTTTGTATGTCTTCTATACATACTGATGGAGGAAAAAGGAAGGCTTCTTGGGGAGAAGAGCCTCTATCTCCTCAGTGAAAATACTTTTTTTACTGCTGGATGGCCTGCAGTGTTCCTGGGGAATAGATACATTTTTTTTCTTTAATAGAAACATTTTATGGTACATAGTTTTGAATATCTGCAGTGACTCACAGAAGTTATAAAGGATAATTTCCTTCCTTTTTTCTCAAGAGAAAATTACAAACATCCCAGACATTTTCAAATCTGAAAACATCAGCCCATGTTTCCTAGGGTTAAAATAAAAGCACTAGCAATGTCACTGAATTTCAGTAGACACCTCATAAATTAACAGAACAACCCAGGGCAGCACGTACACAAGAGCAAGCAAAAGTCTCCCATGCACACAAGGGCCTGCATATACCTGTGAATTGCCTGAAGTACCTGCTCACAGTGTTCATTTCCCAGGTCTGTATGTGGGGTCCAATGTGGGAGAGATGAATCCTCAGCTGCCATCACACATTTCAATGGTTCCTAGCTTGCACCAGCACCACTGCAACGAGTCAGAGTTGCAGGAAGCAAGCACTTTCCTCCATTCCCTGTCCCTGCCATGTGGCCCCATATGCTCCCAAGGGCACCATTTCCAGCATTCACTTTTCCTTTCACAGAGCAAATAATAGACAAAAAAACAGGCAAGCAGCCAAAAAAAAACCCAGACCAACAAACAATGAAAAAGAAGAGCTGCCATTACTACAACAGGTGGGAATAAACACTGACAGGGTACAATCCTTCTCATCACAGTCTACAACTTCCTCCTAAGGGGAAGAGGAGGGGCAGGCACTGATCCCTTTTCTGTGGGGACCGGTGACAGGACTTGAGGGAACGGCCTGAAGCTGTGTCAGGGGAGGTTTAGGTTGGATGTTAGAAAAAGGTTTTTCACCCAGAGGGTGGCTGGGCACTGGAACAGCTCCCCAGGGAAGTGCTCACAGCACCGAGCTGTGTCAACTGACAGAGCTGCAGTGTTTGGACAGTACTCTCAGGCACATGGTGTGACTCTTAGGGGTGTCTCATGCAGGGCCAGGAGTTCAACTCAATCCAATTCAACATATTCTGTGGTTCCCTTTCTGTAGCATTATTATTCTCTTTGGGTCAAGCTACGTTACAACATGATCTCACGTGATTTGTCTTTACCTTCCTACTCCAAGACCTTAGTCCACAATAATTCTCCTTTCTCAAAGTGGTGTCTCCAAAAAGCACTTTTACTGTTGGCTTTCCTGTCTTACTGTCCATACAAGTTCTCCCATTTTTATTTTCCAGATGCCAACATACAAACTATAGAAACAGTGTTGGACCCAGTACAGTTGGTTTTGGTCAATATTAATCCTTGTTGAAAGCAAAATTACACTTCACTTTCAATTTGAAATTTTACAGTGGGTATTGTAGCTTTTCCCCATCTACTCAACTAGCTTTGGTTAGTGGAATTTTTGGTGGACTTCAATTTTTTATTTCTTTATATGAATCATAACAAATAAATGAATGTTGTCTCCTTTGCTGTTTTGTTTGTTTATACTTCATTTTATTCCCCATGCCATGTCTTTTTAATCAAAGAAGTTTTCTCTGTTTTGCTTCACAGACAAAAGCAGAAAATTTTCCAAACCACCATTTCCCTAGCAAAACTGTGGGCCCTAGCCCTAATTTGAGGGGCGCAGGTATAGGTGCTGTAAGGGGCAGCACCAGGAGGTGCTGTGGCAGTGCAGAGCTCTGTTAGAGAAGGTGCAAGATAAGTCTTGGAGTCAACAGTTCACTGTTTTGTCACTTGCTGTTAGGACTCACAGCTGTGTTTTAACCAGCTTCCATAACTTCATGCCTACATGAGAGCCCTTCTCAGGCACAGCTTCCACTGAGCCCCCAAAGCAGTGCAAAGCCTTCAATAGCGCACACTTGGCAAAGCTAAAGCAAACACAGCCTCTATGAGCTCCAAAGATGTGAGTCAGAGCTCACCTCTTTCTGCAGGCTCCTTCCCCTCCCTGCACATCAGAAACATTTCCATTGGCCTGCTGGTGAAAGGTATCTTCTAAAGCAAAATATGTTCAGATTTTGTGTTACAACTGTAAGGACTTTTCTTCCCTTAGAAATAACACAGAAAAATTGCTTTGACAATTGCTGGGAAAGGAAATTTTAACTTTATAAGCAATTAAAAATGTATGTGATTATTTGCGTTTTCAAAGAACATATGTGCATATCTATGGTAAAACAATAGGGAGGCATGACTGAGAACAAGCATTTAATCCTAGAAACTTTGAAAAATAGTTCAGTCATTGTTTTGAAGGTCCCAATCCTTTCCAGAGTTGACAGCTCCAAGGGTAAAGTCACTTAGCCTTGTTTAATGCAGGAATGAAACAACAAGGGGAAGCACTGCACAAGACAGCCTGGGCAAAGATACACATCTTCTGGGAGCAGTCTAGCTATTCTTTTCCTCTTAAGCCAGTTTCCCCTCAGAGCTGTGAGTAAAGGAAACAAAAGGTTGGATATACTTAAGACTTTTTAAACATAACTAGGCTCCTTCATTTTTCATGTCTTTCATTTGCTGGGGCTTTGCAATTTGCCTTCAACCTCCCTGCTGTGAAGTCCTCAGTCAAGTCAAACCTGTTTGCCCTTTGTGTGCGTGTGTGAGTGCTCTTAGACCCAAGCTCAGCCAACAGTTTAGAGTAAACAGACCTACCCAGGGAGGAGCTGGAATTTGAACTGCAAATCATGTGTGTCCCAAACAATTACTCCCTCTCCAGGTGAGAGAATGCAGCAACATTTCTGGTGTCTAAGCAAATTTCTCCGCAGCAGTTTGCAAGATGGGAGATCGGTCTTTTTTCATCACAGGCAGGGCAGTACCTTAGAGAGATTCATCAACAAAAAAACCTGCTTAGCTAACTAGTCTGCTCCTTATGCTTACCTACTGCTGATTTGATGAGCTAATATTTTAAGAACAGTGGGAACATCCCAGATCCACCCTCTTACCTCAGCGATTATGTCTAAATCGTTCTGCCGAGTATCTTACATAAGACTTGCATAAGTGATGCATTCTGCTCCTGGTAAATTTGGTTGCTCTAGCTAATGAGGAGTACCACACTGTGAACTTCCCAAACTGCAGAGCTCCAGATAGACCAAAACTACACTGTTTAACACAGTGCTCATCCTGTGACTGACCTTTCAAAGAAGATTAAACCTAGGCAAACTATTGAAAAGCCTGAGCAAGCTGAGACCTGGCAACAAAGGCAAACAGAAGCACAAAGGAATCACAAAGAGGAAAGAAAAGGGTAGGAATAAATAAGGGAGAGTGATAATCTCTCTCCATCTAAAAGAGCAGGGACCAGACCCAGATCCAGCATGGAGGGGTTTTGGTATGAAGCACCAAGATCTCCTCCCTCTACCTCTTTCTCTCACTACCACTGGTTTAAGGATGCTCAGATCTGGACCGGTGAACTCACCTCCTACATATGCATGTTCTAATTACACTGGATAGTCCACTCATCTCTTGACCACATAATTTAAAATGTAAATGACAGGCCTCAGATAAAGGCTACCTATTTGTGAAAAGAGCATGTCCCATGCAAGACCTGCACATACTGCTCCCCACAGGAAAACATCTCTCTTCTGCATTGACTTAGGAGACTCCTCTGAAGACGGGTCAGGGTGGTGGAGGTTGAGAAGGATGAGCTACTTATTTGGTGTGGAGAGGTATCAATTCCAGGCTGTAAACTGGAAGAGTAACTTCAGAGAGCTTCATTAAAACTCTAGGTATTAATCATGATTTCATTTTTCTTTACTCTTTTTCCAAAGCCCAAGGATTCAGGCTTTGTATGCATAGAAATGCAAGAAGATAACATGCACAAAATACATGGCTTACATTTGTCATTTACATCCTGTTATCCTTAAGTCAGAACCCAATGATACTTTGACTATTACACAGATAACAGGCATGACCTTCTTTATGTAGAGAGTATGTATAGTGTTACTTAAAACTTACACTAAATCTGTAAGAAAGGTGGCCATTGGGACTAAAATAAAAAAAAAACAAAGCAACTCATGAAACTCACAATGGTTGAGAAATACACTAATGAAGGTGGATGGTGCAACTACTATTTGCCTCCCTTGTCATTATGAGGTAGTTCTTATTATGTGATCACATACTGCCTAGACTCCTGCCTCATTTACTGCATAATTACAATGAAAAGGAAGGTAAAGGTTTTCATGTGAAATGTCTTGGAAGGTTGATCTAGGAGTCACATCAGCTTTGCTGTAAGACACATAGCACAGTCTACACAGAAACACAGTCAAAGCTAAAAAGCGTATCTTAAGCACCAAGTATTTTATTTGATGTGACCGGCCTGGTTATATAACAGGGGGCCAGCCTGGGAGAGGCACAAACTTGGGATCTAGATTTGCTTGTTGTCGGCAGGTGCTACGTTGTGTTGTGACCTGTTCCAGCCACACCTATAATCACACAACGAGCTACAGGTAACTCCTGAGATTGCCTTTTATCTTTAATCGCTTCCTGTTCACACTTCATTCTGCCAACACCTCCTGTCAGGATTATTGCTGTTTATTTGCCATGAATATCTAAGAATATAATTCATCCCAGCAATAAAGGTTTCCATGCAGTGAGGCATGCTTCAGAAGTGGCCTGCAGTATTTCCTAAAAGGTTACTTGACTGACTTGTTGGTTGGGAAAGTAAACAGGAAGACCTACATTGTCTGTCATAAAAAGCAACAGTATTAGGCAGGCAGAGATCACTGGAGCAGTTATTCCAGTGTAGTTTTCTAGAAATTAAAGTCTTGTACACAGATGAAGTCATCTACTCATGGCTCCACTACTATGAGTCTGATCTTGAAAGCTCTTAGTCAGGTTGACTTGTTTCTTCTTACAAATACCTGGATGAGGTACAGTTACAGATTTTAGATAAACTACATCTGTCACTAACTACTCAGACACAAGATTTCTAACAGATGATGGTTTTATTTAGTTTAGGAACCTAACTGCACAGTACTACAACTGAGTCATACCACAGCCTCTTAGACCATATCTCTGTCTCCCACCTACACATAATGATACCTAAGTGGTCAGCCTAATTGCTTTCAAGACTGTGCTGAAGAGCCTAGTAACTAACTTACCTCTTGTGAGGGCCTGCAGGTGTCAGCAGCAATAAATCCCGTCATCCTTGCTACATCCCACCACACAACCAACTCAGCAGATAGACATCACTGACCTTCAGGAAATGTTGTTTGACAAACACTTTAAAATACCAGAGTCTGTTTGGGAGGCCCCATGCAAAGTTATATCAGGGTATTTATAGATCTGAAACAACCCCTTTTCTATTGAAGAGAGAAGTAGTAATAGAGAGAGAAATAGAAAAATGAGGGCATGTTAAATGAAACCATCAGAAAGGTACCATGAAACAAAGGGGAAAAGACTGTTCCTTGCACTAGTTAATATTCAGCTGTGGAACACATTTCCACAGGATACTGCAAATGTCAGTGGTGAAAGGACCCCAAAAGCAACTGCACCAAGCTATGTAAGAGAGATCTATCAAGGGCTCAAGAATACCAACTTCAGCTCTAGCATGCAAAGCACTACTGAAAACTGGGAGAGTTTCACTGTTAGGAGCACCACTAAATCTGTCCTTCCCTTTAGGTCATTACTGAGCACGGTCAAAGGCAGGACAACAGGAGGCAATATCACCATGATGCCCATTAAGCAAGGGCTCCCAAGTAAAGCTTGTCTTTCCACCATTCTTCATGCACTTCCTATCTCCACTGGACCAGACACAACTATGATAACCTCAGCCCTGGTGAGGAACTGCCAACAAATAGCATCAAAATGACAGACACTGGACATGCTAGAGCCTGCAAGAGTCAGCATTCAGCTCCTGTTCAACAGCTCCATCAGCTTCACAGAGTCTGATCAGTGAGAATTATTCTATATCTTCCATTTCACACACTCTTGCTCTCATTCTCTTTCTCAAATCACAATTTTGTCTTTGACCAGACTCATCTGCTCCCCAGGATAACAAAAGTAACACTTCATCCTCACAGTAGTTATGAGCACTTCCCAGTGTTGCTTTTTTCTTCTTCTGTTAAAAATGTCCCACTTTATAATCAACATAAGCTGGAGCAGTTTTGACTGCTGTGTGAAGTTTCCCTACTGCCGTTACACAGTTTCATAACCTAAGACTTCTCTGCCTGAGTCAACCTAAAACTACTGGAAATGTCAACTATTTCAAAATTAACTATTGGCAGAAATAGTCACATTGCTTTCAGACAATCTTATTTTGGCAGACACCCCTTGAATGCAGAAACTGCAGAATTTTTAAGTCTCTACCTATCCTTCATCCTCATTAGTATTCAATAATACTGGTCATTGTATGATTCAATAATGAGTTGCAATTATACCTTTAAGAGGCTTTCAGAGGGCCAGTTCTCTCTTGGTGTGTAAACTCTTCATTTGTGTATAAACTGGCTACATTCTGCCTTATCTCTTGCAAAAATGAACTTAGCATTTATTCTCAATGACTCTACCTTCTTCCACTTTCTGATGAGATCAGCATTCCATATAGTCAAGAAATATGGAGAGCTACATGAAGGATCAAAAGAAAGTCCTGTACTGTTGGATGGACCAATCTGTCACAGGCCTTGGGAACTTTCACGCTCCTCAACATAAAATGTAATATCTTTTTTTGTGCTTGGTACTACTGATTCTCCTACCTATAAATTATAAAAACTTCCCCTGTTGCTGAAAAACCAAGAATGCTTAACTCCTCCTTCTTATGAAAAATCTTAGACAGTAGTCAGGAGGCAACTCCATGATTTTGAGCAAAACAATATTGATTTTTCTGAGCCTAACTACAGACTATAAAAAGCACGCTGCCTGTTTACCCTTATTTCATGGGTGGCACATTAGCATTTTCTTTATCACTATGCAATGAACGAATGAAAGACAGAAAAAAGTTTGCCATATTCAAACTATACATCTAATTGTGGAGCTGCTGCACAAAATCGTTTTGTACACAGGAAAGAGATGTCAGACTTTGCTAGTGCTTGGAGAAGGAACAGAAAAATGATGGCTAGCAACATTAGAGAAGCGTCTCTCATTAATGAATGGTTCTTATGGATTACTATTGGAGCAAATAGCTATCTACAAACAGAAGACAGAGAACAGGGATGAATAGGAATACACCAAACACTCTTTTACAGAATTCAGGCAGCCAACAGAAATCTAAACTGGAATCTTGTTTCTTAAACTTCCCTCTAGGGAGGATTTTATAAAATGGTGGGATCTCAGTCCACAGATAGGAACTTTTCTAACATCTCATTCTTCAAGATATCAATACAGATTCTTAAAGATTGCATGTAATTGAACCTGTACAAAAAAATACTGTCAGCAACAATTTTGCCAGCTATTGAACCTGGCTGGCTAGTTCAATATTTTGGTAGAGACATGTGACTTCCACAGTGTTCTCCCTACCTTGTCTCATGCAATAGGAATTTGAAAACCCAGAATGTTTAATGGTTTGTTTTAACTGGTGTCACCAAGATATACAAACACCTCTTTAAAACAGTGCCCTGAGAACAGAACAAAAATCAATCCTTTCTTTAGATCTTTGTTTCAGGAAGCAGAGTTCTTGAGTCCTGGTACTCTAATAGGCAGAAGGACACAACCCAATGTAGAGGTTATGTTTCCAAGCATCTTTCCTTTCATTTTGGATTAGCCTTTAAAGCAGGCTTTTATATGCTCTGGAAAACGTATGCTGCAATAACTTTGCAGCTGCTGCTGGCTGTTGTCCTGTCTGAATCCAGTCCAATGTAGGTCACCAAGAGTCAGTGCTGGAACAAGCACTTCTTCGCTCTTAGACTTGCATCATCACATCAGTCCCTACCACAGTGTCTTATCGCTGATCATCTGGGGACAGAGATTTTTGTTAATTTGCCAGATGGATCTTAGTAGGGCAAGAACTTTCTGGAATACCTGAAGAAGAGAAAAGCTATGTGTGGCCTTCTCTGTCATTTTTATTTTTACTGAAAAGTAAAGCAACCACTGTTAGCTTTGGAGGAAGATCCTCAGGGTTATCCACAAAACCAGAGAACCTCAAGTAAGTAAAGGTCTAAAATAAAACAAAAACCAGTAACAAATGCATTGTTTTCTCTTGCTTCTAACACAATACATCCCACTAAGCCCCTAAACCCAATACTGAATGCATTTAATTGTGATTATGCTGAACACAAGAGTACCGGAGCCAGAAAATGTCTTGGACTTGAATCAACAATTGTTTTCCATTTTGAAAACTTCACAATGAACATGGCTGGAGACTTGGCTTCCACTCCCTGAATGAAACCCAGCATCAGCTCTGGGTCCTGAGACTCCCAAAACTGAAGTGACCCAGATGCAACAAAGGTAAGTGCAACCAAGAACCATCACTGAATTTACTATTTTTGCTATCATAATGTCATTAGTCCCAAGCCAGGACCCCTACTGCATTAAGGAATGCACAAGTCATCTTGCAAAAGTAGTCCCTGCACCAAAGACCTTACAGAATAAGTTTTACCAGGCTCTGTCAACCACATAGAGCAAGCAAGGGGGGTATGAGGGATTTGGTAACCCAAACACAACTACACATTGGCACAATGAGCATTAGTCATGGCTTACCATCAACTAATCACAAAAAAAATAATATTTTCCAGTAACCGTTCTCACTTTTACCAACAAGAGACCCAACATAGCTTTTTTTTTTTTTTTTAACCTCTCTGCAGTCTCAGGACTGAACCACCTACAGACAGAAAGCCCTTCTCATTTTTACTAGCACTATGACATTTTGCTGCATCTTGTGCACTGGTCAGAGGGAGGGGAGGTAAACCATGGCAAGTCAATCCATTAGATGCAGACTGGCCTTTCTTTTCATAGTGAAAGGGTTTTATTTTCTCCCCTAAGAGTGAGAAGACTCCAAAACTTGTTCTTATAAGGAGGTGTCAATAAGGTCTTTTATGTAAAAGCTGAGGGCAAACCTACAGTTCTCAAAAGCACACTAATATTTCCTCTCGCGTGCTTTGTTCTGAGGTCGCTGCTCCAAGTGCATTCACCAGACCAGCTTTTATTGAAAAGGTTTAGTACTCTGCACAATAGTTCTGAAAGAGTTGGTGATCTTCTATGTGCTATTTATTATTTTACTAAATTTAAAGAGTCTTCAGCTTATGTGCTTATGCTCCCAAGCCTCCTGCTGGACTGGAAAGGCAAGTCACCAATGATGGTACAAGGTACAGTTTGGCTCCAAAGGGACACCTGTGAACATATCCTGAGGGCTCTTCCCCAATGGGATGTGAGCACAGGAGACCAACTTTGCTCAGCCAAGGACTACAGTATGTTGGCTGGAGGCACTGGGGCTATGTGATTCAGCCCACCACTTTTGTTTCCACCTTGGGCTGGGCACTTCAGAACTGTCCTTTTTCTCCTTTAGCACAGGTTCAGACCTCTGGAATTCCTGGATCCTGAAGGAGACTTCCAAAGTGCAGAAGGAGAGGATGGGCCCACCTTGCAAAGTCATGCTACCATAACATACGTGCCTCTATCCTCTATTAAATTGGAAAGGTCTTCTAATTATTAAATGAAAAAGGGCCTTCTCCATTTCTCCCTAAACTGAGAAATGCTAGGTGAGCCAAGCAAAGTAAGCAGATTCATGTGCTCTAAAAGCAGACCATCCAAGCAGACATGAATCCTTTTTCTATTCAAAGCAAGGAATTGTTTGTGAGCTAACTATATATTCCCCCACGGTCATGGTGCAAGAAGAACATTCACTCTGTCTTTGACATGATACTATAATTCTCCAGGCTTCCTCACTATAGTGGGTTCAGGGTAAATTCCCCATTTGTCTTGGCCTCACAGTTCCCAACAAATGAGTCCTAGAATGACAGAACACCATTTCACTGAACTAACTATCTGCTTTTGCCTTTCTCCTCATTTCTCCCCTGTAACACAGGGCCTTTTATCTTGGGGCTGTCTGCTCCTGGGCATGCCTCCAGCTAGCCTTAGTGCCTGCTGCACATGAGCACTGTCTATGCAATATCAGCATTGCTTTGAAAGTGTACTAAATGCAGGAAAACAGTTCCTTTCTCTCTCTCCCACCCCCCCTTTTTTAATAAGAATTTTTCCATGTGGTTAGAGAAATAACATCTGGAATTACTGAAGGCTGCCAAAATGAGAGAATGAAAACAATGAGTTGAGTCACACTTGAACCTGCCAACTTCATATAATTCAGACCTTCTTGAGGCAGTTCAGAAAAAAAAAAGGAAAATGTTTTAGTTTGCTTTTTGCAATGCAACTTTTTTTTCATCTGCTGATGTCAGTTACAGAGTTGTCCAAGTCTTAGCACCACAGCATGGGCATTCATCCTTGGAGCACTCTGATATCACAATATTTCTGTATTTCATCTATACATATGCAACAGCAGATCAAGTTTACTCTTACTAAGCAGAGACTCACTGAGCTAGTGGAATCTCTCCCAGGAAGAGGAGTTGAGCCTCTTTTTATTCCATCCCGCAGTGCAGAGAATTTGAAATCATCCTAAAAGTCCCTTCATTTTTCACACTTATGAACTGTACTGGTATGCTCTGGTACATTTTAAAATGGTTGCATACTGCTCCAATGTAGTCTCTGTAAGAGATCAGCCTCTATATGATGCCCTAACCCTTATTAAGTTGTGACATTACATTTCTCTGTCTAGTCTAGGAAAGACTAGACAGAGGAAAGTGTTAACATGGTCTGAATTTTTCACCTCTTTTCACCTCAAACAATTATGCTATGCCAGCACACAGGCCCACCAAAGCTGCATTGCCAGGACCCATCGAATGAAGAGTTAAACTGTTTAATGAAACAGGAAACTCAAGTGATACACAACACCAGCAAAACATTCTGGGAAAAAATCACAAATATGAATCAAGCCAGGCAGCCTGAGGAGTTTTCCATGAAATTTAAATGCAAATGTAAGTGTGTCAGATGGAGGAAGAAAAGACCAAGCTGGAGCCCTGCATATATGAGAGAGAACACCAGCAAAGCACAGCAATCAGTAGGCAGCAGAGAAGGATTTGGGAAAAAATCTAATAAAGAGCTCTGGATAACAGTTTTAGATAGAAAGAACTACAATAAGACAGAAAACTTTCTCCTGCTGATTATTGCACAATATATTCAGGGATTTATAGACATTGTTTGTAATCTGCCTGAATCAAAAACATACTAAACTTCATCATCCATCCATTTTTTCTTCTCCTTAAAGAAACCACTCCAAAGACTTAAGTCTAGCTCACTGCTAGGTCAGGCAGGGTTGCATAATTCATATCTAGGCAAAGCATGTGAAATTATTATCAATCCTGTGCAGTATCATCTGACAATGGAAAAAGATGATACAGAGTCATGCAGCATTATCACAGGAGATGCTACACTCATCATGAGAGCAGATATGGTAGCAAATCTTTTACAAAAGTACTTTTACTAGTATTTCAACTAGCCCTTAGAAACAGCCCCATTATCATTTATACTAACATTCCCCTTGTCTGACATTACCTTACTATTATCGTTACTGTTACTCCTGTGGCAGGAGCAGGTGACACTCATAGCAGCTTTTGCAGCAGTATCCCAGTGTGATAATTCCACCCTGGTTTCACCAGCCCATTACTGGCACAGGCAGAAGGCACCTACTCCCCTTGTTTCATTTCACAAAAGCTGCCATTTCATCAGGCTCTGGCAGGCCACTTTCTGCACAGCTATCACAGCCCCTTTCTCTCAGTGCAAACCTACTGGAAATTCTTATCGAGTTTGCCCACTCCATTGTCCTGCACTATCACACGTTATCGGAGAAGTCACTGCACATTTAGCACATGTCAGTTTTTTTCTTTTCACTAAGTCCCCTGGCAACACTTCCAGTAGCTCTCCTCACCTCAAAGGCTTTAAACAACCCTACCAAGATGGCTGAGCAGCTGGAGATGCACTAACACCACTCCATTATGTGGATACACCTTTGTTACAGGATACAGCAGGGTAAGACTCATTATTTAGTTTAAAAGCCTTCATAAACAGTAAGCTAAAAGAACCCCATCTAGTTTAATATCAAAACAGGAATGTCTACAAGATGTGGCTACACTGATTTAGTTTTACTCTTTTAAATTCGCTCCTTATCTTATACCAAGAGTTTCCCCATTTAGACAGTGTTAGGCTGCTAAACGGTACTTAACCACCCATTATTTTGTACTTATTAACTTACTGTCATTTAACATAAAATGCTTAGGCAAACCATGAGAGAGATCAGGATTCTGATCCTCATATTAAAGAGAAAAGGGCTCCAGGCATTAGATTGTGAAATATGATTTCCCAGGATATATTAAATTCTGGGTTAATGTTCTTTTTGATATCACAGAAAGTCAAACCTCATTTCATAAGAGGGCACTTCAACATGCTTTGCATACAGCATGCTTTCCCTTGATAAAGGCTCTATGCTGCAGCAAACTTGGAATTTGATCAGAACCTCTGAAGCACCCAGCAGTGGGTGTGGAGGAGAGCAAAACCCACACCATGAACCTCGTCTCACAGAAGTTCCTTAGATAGTTTTACAACAAACACAAACAAGAGGAATGAGCCAAGGGGCTCAGCAGAAAGCATCACAGGCTTGCATTATGCTGCAGGAGGGACTGCAGATGCCTACCTGATACAGCACACATCCCCTGTGTATTAGCACATTAACTTTATTTTGGCAAGAGCCAAGGCAGAATGGCAAACAAAAATGTGCAATAGGACCACTGGTGACCAAAAGGGTACTGAGGCCTGAACTTTTTTACATACTGCCAATCTAACTACAGAAGAACTGTTGGAGAAAAACTTATTACCAAAACCTAGTCGCAATGTATGTGAGACTCAGATTCTCAGAGTTTTAGAGGGAAGTTCCTCTCAGTCCTCATGGTCTTGCATAATTTGTTCAGATGTTCCTTTAGCTTTAGCATATTTCAAAGTGAAACATAGGTTGAAACACAAAAGCACAATTGTTTACAAGAAAACCTACCATGACTGATGTTATTACAGAAAGTCAACAGCAGGCTGCATAGAGAAGGAAAGTTGGGAACAAGCTGGAAAGAGTGTCCTGGTAATCTGGGGGTAGACAAATTACCAAAACACACCACCAACCACTCTAAATTCTTCCTTCTCCTCTGTTTGGGCACATAGTTCTCCAGAAGCAGAAGATTCCTGAAATTAATGGATATTATCCTGTGGTCAATAGAATAGGGTTTTTTTACCCAGCAAGTTTAAAGTGAAGGTCCACCACCAGCAGTCTGTCTTCTAAATTTATTACTTCGATTGTGCCATGGTCTGAATCAATTCCCTGTATAGGTGGCTGCTAAAAGTGGCTGAATCAATTCCCTGTATAGGTGGCTTGACACAGCCACATGTGGCATATTAACCCCCTTCCCAGGGCTATCCTCATCTGATTGCAATTGCTGAATAGGAGCAGCCAAGCCAAGGGTGACATGGTCAAAAGCCTTTCACCATTCTCCAGTTTGCCTCAAGCTGGAGCAGCCTCCCTGACACACACTGCCACACCACCTGGACTCCAGTGAGATGGTGCTGGCAGAAAGCTGTAAGCTGTGCTGCAAATATCTGCTCTTCCTTGGCAGAAAACCTAACTGTTATGTGACCTGGTCTTGCTCTAAAGCAGTGACAGTGGTTGAGTGTTTTCTGTGCTTCTCCCAGACAGCATGCTTTGAATAGACAAAAGTGAATTTTCAGGACATTCCTACCAGCAGGTCATGACATACAGCAAAAAGAAAGGTCTCCATAGCACACCATATGAAAAAAGTAAGGGATAATGCCAGGGTAGGGCTTGCCTAGAAGCCAGCAACAATGATGATTTGTTGCAGAGCACTCTAGAATTGGACTCTGGACAGTGGACTTTAGCCAAAGATCCCTGTATCTTCTAGAACAATTTATATACTTACTGAAAATTCTCACAGGTAATATAGATAAAAAGCAATAATATGAGATTATTTGTATTTTATTAGCATCATTCGTTCTTTAATGAACTTCATTATGTTTTGTAACAGATTAAGACTCTTCCATATTAATTCTTGTAAGATAAATTGCAAGCCTCATCTCCAGCAAAATTTTATCGCTTTCTTTCACCCTCCCATAGAGTAGGGTGCTCTGTAAATTGTGATAATCTTTTATCACACTTTTATTCTTTTATTTGTTATAACTTATTTTGATGGATACCTTGATGTGTGATTTGATATTTGCTTTTTAAAAAAAGAGAGAACACATGCAATATCAGAAATTTACTTATATTTAGTCATTGTTCAATTGTTTCTTCCTGTGTTTCAAGCTTCCAATTGCCTGCCCTTACTGAAGATCATCTCTAATTAAGGAGAGAAAAGGAGGGGGAAAGAGAATATTTCTGAGTATCATCAGATTCAGTATTTTTGTAAGCCTGTGATTAGTCTGAAAGAATAGATGAGACAGTATAGATATGTCAACTCTCTCTCCCTTTTAGTAGTCCTCACC
This sequence comes from Lanius collurio, assembly GCA_020086605.1. Taxonomy (NCBI): domain Eukaryota; kingdom Metazoa; phylum Chordata; class Aves; order Passeriformes; family Laniidae; genus Lanius; species Lanius collurio. Next base: position 35,284,048 of record JACBWW010000002.1, on the reverse strand, counting down.
ACTGAAAAATAAGAGTATTTCCAAGGAAAAATTGTCATTGCCAATTGAATGGGGACTATAGTTTTCTTAGCTGGGCAAACTACTCTGCTGTAAGTTGTGCTGTTATAAGAAATCACAAGGTTTTTGTTACTGGTACTGCAAAAGCAGCCCAAGTTTCCATGTACACAAAAATGCTACATTAGCTACTGCAATAATTTCTGGGGTTTACAATATATTTTTAGCCAATATATCCGCCAAGTCTTTATATCCATGGATGGAAAAATCGACTACGAGAGGAACTAAATAATTGTTTAACAAAGAGTTAAACAAAAACATTTGAACAAAACAAAAAGCTTTTAATTCACTTTTTGTGAAGAGTAGCTATTCAGAGAGAGCAATGCAAGAAAAAAAAAAAAAACAACTCTGTAAAATATTCATGCTTCCAAGAACATGAGAACATGTTCTTATAAGAACATTTTTAAAGCATCATGCAGGCTTTACAAGCCATTGGTGCCAGTGCTTGTCAGGGCCTTCGTATGACAAAACAGGTGTTTTGCCATGAACTCAAGGACAAATCTCATTTTGATTACCCATTTTTAGTAATTCTCATGCTATTCCAGGAGTTTCTTAAAACTTTGCATCCAGATGATGAGGTGAGCTCCTGAGCTTTTGTTTGGGGTGTGGATGGATTGTTTCTAAACAAATACAGCTTTAGGCTTTGTGGCTGTGGCAAATAACTTAAAATCATGATCAAGAATGTACCTCCACAACCTCAAATGCACAGGGAAAATCAAAAATAAAATAAGAAATTGGTGGGGTTTGAATCTATTTAACTACAAGGATGAGTTTTACAATGTGAGGACACAAGGTAGAACACAGCTGTAAATCAGAATCTCTCAAGCCCCATGAAGTGGAGCAAACTACACTTGCCTCACCCTCAGCCTAACACTGCAGCCTGAAGATACAATAGGCAGTGGTATCCTATATCAGCCTGGCCCTGCTTCATGGCTAGGCAATCTAGCCTTTTTCATTCTTTTGCCTAAATTCCTTTCACTCTCTCCAGAGACAGCTCAGCTGCAAGATAAAAAAACAAAAGAGTAGGGAGTATTATATCAAGCCTCAGCAAACAAGCCTTTGCCTCTAAAACTACACATGAACTCCTGTTGGGCATATAACACTACAGTTTACAACAGTTCCTTCTCCATCAATTGGTACACCCCCTCCATTAACCTGAAGTATGGAAGATAATGTATTTAAAAGAAAAGGGGGGCAGGGGAAGCAGAATCTCTCTGTACAAGCTCCTTTCTTCCCTCAGATAAACTGCATACTTACATTGCATCTGGAACCATTATGGAACTTTTCCCAAAATATTAAAAATAATTCAGCAATTTATCTCTGTATCAGGGTTAATGTTGTGTAATTATTACTGAAAGGTAACTGCATCACCAAGGAGACAACATACAACAATAATTTGTAGTCAGGTGTCCAATGTGTCAGTAGCTCCTGTCACAATAATGGAAATAAGAGCTGTCATTATTCAGTGAAATCAAAGCTCACAAACACCTTAAATGCATGCCAGTTTAAGATTCAGATCAGATGTTCCTGAACACTAGTTTCCTCCTATATCCAGTGGTCAGCATAGTCCTCCTGAGTGACAAGAAGTTTGAATTGCTTTTTAAGACTGAGCAAAAAAGTGTCTGGGAGGGTTAAAACAGATTAGCAAGGAACTGTGAGGTGATGAATGGAGCCTGTCCCTGCAAGTCTTCTAGGTTATCTTCATCTTCATGCCCACTGGGGACTGACTCACAGGTGTTTTAGGAAGAAGCAGCTGCCTGCTTTGTGACATTTCAGCATTTGCCTCCAGGTTGAGAAGAGCTTACAGGACAAGATACACAACAGAGAGGAGACAGTCTGTTGGAGATATCAAACTGCATTTGCTACATCCAACACAGAGCTCGTCTGGCAAGTGAGAAGAAAGGTTTCCACATTTCAAACTCAAAAGGAGACCAGCCCCATCCCATTGACAAAGGGCAGAGATTCTAAAAGGGGAAATGCATTTAAAGCAAGTTAATGCCATTAGCGAATTCAGAGCTGCTGAAAGCTGCTTGACATGGGCTGACAATTCTGGAGAAGGACATTCTCCAGTTGCAGGGGAAAAAAAACGGGAGAAGGCATTGCCCAGCTTCCCCCTCTGCAGGTTGTAGGGCAGAGATGGAGGGGAGGGAACATGCACATGAAAAATCCTGCCCAGCATTGAACAGGACCTTCGCATTAAATAGCCATGCATCACATCACTCGTGCCTTGCTCTACACCAAGCCCCTAAGCTTTTCCTCCTCTGGGTAAGAAGCACACGAGAAAATTGCATACCAGTTGAAAATACTTACTTTCTCAGTGCAGTCTGAACCACTGAATTTAACTTCAAGCTTAAGTTAAAGCAATGGATTGAGAAATCAACACAACATGAAGTGAACTCTAGGAGTTGTATGGGTTTCTTATAAATTAGTCAGTCACCAGCAGAGTCATGACAGTATTTATGTAAGCAATATCCCACTTCTTGACAGAGCTTTCCTTTTCACAAGCATAAAACAGACTCACAGCATACCTGCTAGTTGGAAGATAAACCCAGCATATAAGAATCTAAGCTTGCTTTGTCCAACACTAATCAATATGGTATTATACTGTCGAGGGAGAGAGTGGGAGAGGGAGAAAAAGAAAACTAGAGGCTGAGTTTTTAAGACAGTACTGAACTAAAAATACCTGCACCCATAGCCTATAAAGTTTGCCAGTAATATGGTTTTGTAGTTTTACTGTAACCTTTGTCCTAGGAAGATTACTTTATCTGCAAGTCAATAGCAACACCAATTTTTATGAAGCAGGGGACAAAATCTGAGCAAATCCTCCCTTCCCCCACCACTACCCCCACCATGCAACTTCAATCTCCAAAGTCACATTGAGTCCAGAACCCCGCTAAATCCCCCCAGAAGCATGTGAGCAAAGAAGAAAGAGCTGAATGACCAGGAAAGGGGCGTTCCTTGGTTCAAAGAGTCACCGAATCTATTTACAAAGGAGACTGAGAGGTCGGAGCAGGGTCTGTGCAGACATTCAGAATTGCCCCAGCCAGAAACAGACCCTGCAACGCTTTGCAGTGTGCAAATCTTGTTCTATCAGTGAAACTATAGTAACTACATGACCGCTGAGGATTAGTGTGACCCTGGGTCATAAAACTTGATCGCCATAGATTAGCAAAAGATCAGGTCAGCACTGGAGAGGAAGGCTTTTTTCTTTCTTTTAAGGAAAGAGCATCAGAAGCGGGATGCTAATTCTGCTTCAGATCAGCAGTAAAACATACACATGACAAACCAAATGTGTGCTTACAAATATTTTGGCGTATTAGATTAAATTATTGCACACAGACTAAACAGAGAAATCTGAAATGCAGAGTCTTATGTTTGGGATATCCTTGGAGCTTTTATACAAAGAAAGAGAGAAGTTTATACTTTGGCATTGCATGGCGCACAGTCATCCCATACCTGCTGCCTAAAACAAACATGGCTCGCTGCATGGCAGCCACGTATCTGTCAGTGCAAGAACACAGAGGTCTAACAGTCAAAATCCTTCTCCTTGGCTACCAATTTGACTGTGCTGCCCTTCAGCCCTTAGTGGTGCTTCTTGTCGTCTCCAGATAAATAACAGCCTGCCCTCTCTTCCCCAAGGCTGAGTCTAATCCATCTGCCCTTATTTTCACCTTGATTTTGCCTATTTTTATCTCACTTTAGCTTTGCACATACTGCATTGGCCTTGTCTAATAGGTAAGGCAGCCTCCTTGCTTTCTACCTGCCTTGGTCTCCTGTGAGTACCACTCCCTTTTGTGAAGCTTTCTTAGGCCCATCTCCTCACCAAGAACATTTCCACGCACTCCCACCTGCCATTGCCCTGCACATCAGGTTGGTGTGAGCCAAGGGGAAGCCTGTTGGGGCAGGGAGCTGGCAGAGGCAGCGACACCAAACGAGGTCAGGCACAGAGGCAGCTTGGCCCGGCAGCAGGCATGGGGAGCAAGGAGCACCCAAGCACCCAGTTTGGCTGGGCGTGCAGTGGAACCTCTCCTGAAAGATGAGAGATAGCAGTGTCACCTCTGTCAGGCAGAGGAAATTGCAGGACAATGCTGATATTTAATGTCAGCTGGATGTTAGGGGGGGTGGTGAAGGCTGAGAACTAGATGAAAGGTACTAGTCACTATGCTGGTGCTCTGGCTTCCTTGTAGAGTTCTGGCCTCAAAAAACAAATATACATTGTTTTTAGAAAAAAGCTCATGAATTTAAGAAAAGGATCACTCAAATGCAACCTGCCTGCTGAGACAGGAGTGCCTAGAGTCATTAACCCTAAAGGTCTTTCCCAGTTCTGCATGCCTCTATTTTCCCCAGAAGCAAAAGGTGAGGTGTAAAGGATCTTGTTGGACTGGTATAGTTTTCATGAGGTAGAAGGAGGAGGAGACTGCAAAGCATTGTCTGAACTTCAGGGCTTTTTTTAAGAAGGAAGTTTCAGGCTTTTCTTATCCTTTTTTTGAAAGACCTAACGACCCAGCTTTCTGTTCACACTTATCCTGCAAAACGGAATGCACCACGCACCCAAAGGAGTTTTTTGCTCCAACATCTTCTGTTCATAGGGCTCTTGAAGGATAAAGAATAGTACAGTGGAGTTCAGTGGGGCCAGCACATCCAAGGAGATAAACTGGGTAGTCACCCAGGCTGACAAAACTGGAGGGGCAGCATTTCTGGGATGCTTTCTTCAGAGCTGCTGACTGGTCAGCATGGCTTACTATGCAAATGTGGGGGAATAACAACAAAAATTGATTTTGCCAGAACCACAAAATAATTAGGACAATTCCTGCCCTGCAGAAAAGGTATCTAGGAGAAGTTAATTGTCTCAGTGGAGGGTTAAAAGCCTGTGCTAACTGTACTCAGAACAGCATCAGCAAGAGGAGTAGAGCTACACCAGCCATGCATGTCCAGAAAGGACTTCTCTTACTTCTGGCAACCCACCACCCAGAATACCCCCTCCTGCCTCACCTCCACCTCCTCAGTGCCTCCTCCAGGAGGGCACCTCCTCTCCTCTCCCAGCTGCTGATAAACACAGGCAGAGGTCCCATTCTTCCTCACAGAAAAGTACCTCTCCATGCTGATGGCACAGGGAGGGACAATAAAGGGCAGTCAGGAGGATTCTGGGATTGCAGCACTAATGAGACTCTTAATCATTCTCTAGAGGAGAAATAACCCAAAATACACGGGTTTAAGAACTTCCCAGAAGAGGCCCTGGCGGAGTGTCAGCATTTCTTGTCATCATCTAGCAAGGACACCTGACCACAGTGTACATACTCCTTGACAAAAGGAAGAGCAGTTACCTCAAAATTCTTGCCACACTACTATGTATCTTTCTCCTTGCCCTAGCAGCACTCCTCCAGTCCTCAGTGTTTTTGCTGGTGCCATGCTGCTGCCCCCTTGGCTCAGTGGTTTCAAACCTCCTCCTGCCAACAGCACCCAACACAGCCACCATTACTGGGTCTGGGTGCCACGGACACTGCCTCTTACACTCTTACACCCCTCACTTACACTTCACAGCAACTGAAGCCCAAAAAAATCATTAAATCTGCCAATCTCCCTCTTCACCATAAGGCTCTGTGCATGGGTTTGGTTTTCATGGGGCAGACACCTCCAGCATAAAATACCTTCCCTGCTGCCATCTGCAGAGGCTTGTCTGTCCTGAGCATCTGGAAATGGATCTTTTCTTCTTCTAGCCTTTGCTGCCCACAGCCCCAGGACCTGAATGCTTGAGGAGGGTTTGTGAGAAGACTCAGGCTCCCACCTCAAGGGTACTCTAGCAATACAGACATCTCTGCAGAAATCGCTAATATGCATCGGACCATGCAGTCTTTGGTACCTGGTAACTTAAAAAAAAAAATCTCTTCCTGGTATCTGTAGTTGAGAAATGCTTGTGCCAAGTGCCATTCATCTGGTAGCTATAGCTACATGTATATGTTTATATTTGACTTGCACTTCATACCACAAGAACTGGTGAGAGTAAGAGGACATTGATCTCCACAGCTTTGCTTCACAAGCAAGGTTGTGACGACACGAGACATGGGTGCACCACAGCATATTCATGGATTGCAGTTTGGGCAGAAACAGTTTGTAAACATTAGCAGAAACAGCAAAAAACCCCAGTTGTGTTGTGAAACAGTGACCTGTGCCACTAAAAGGCAGTTTACTTTTCATGTACAGTGTTCCATATTGTTCCCATGCTCTTCAAAGGAAATTATTAGTGTAATTAGCACAGCAGTCTTCCTTTACAAAAGCAACTCTAGCCACAGTTAATGTTTAAGAAAGAATTAAATATTAACTCAAAGGAAAGCACAGAAGGCATGGTTTCAGACCATCAGACACACAAAGAAATATTGCTGTGAAAGCAGGGGAAAATAACACAAAAAAAAAAAAAAAAAAAACCACACAAAAACCTTCCAGGTTTGGTTCCCAAAGCTAAAAACAAATTTAAAATAAAATCAGAGTTCTCCTGCTTCATCGCCTTCCGGTTCTCCAAGATGGAAGGACAGCCTTGCCTTTCTGCTTTTCACCCCAGGACAGGTAATTTTCCTCCTGCATTTGGTTTAGCAATGACTCCTTAACAATAGAAGGTGGATCACAGTGACTTAACCTGCTGAGGAGGGCTGCAATTTGATTCTCAGCCTGAGATTTGCAGGTAAGATAAAGTGCAAAGGTGACTAAACACCACAACAAGCAAGGTCTAGCCCTGTGGCTTTGCCTGGAAGCAAAAACGGATTATTATTATTATTATAAGCAGCAAACCTACCAAGATCTGTTCCTTTTCTCCTGTTCCAGCTCCAGCACATGAAAATCCTTGCAGCTGTCTTAAGATGGTTTTATAGCGGCAAAAAGACTTGTTACATGAGTTAATAACATGCATTCTGCCATGTTCTACAATAATCCCTTATTCTCTTTCCCATCTTTTCATTCACTGCAAACTTAGGAGCTGAAAAATGCCACATGAATATTAACTAACTGCACCACTATAAATGCACTTTTTTATATTGCACACTGTGCTGAACATTGAGAATAATATTCTCATTAATAAGTGTGTTTGGTCCTAGACTAAATCTAAAGCATACCTTTCATCTTCAAAATTTAAAATATATTTACTAATTAATACACTTCAACTCTTATTGGGGAAGCAAACGATCACCATCATGTTGCCATTATGTTTTTACAGGGAAGAGTCAGGGAAGTTAAAAAGGGGTGAAAGAAAGGGGTGAGGGAAAGGGGAAAGGGGTGAGGGGAAAGGGGAGAGGGGAGAGGCCAAAACACCTTCATAAAGAAAGTGACAAATCACTGGGACAACACAACCTCATGGATTGCCTCTTTCAGCCTGGAAAGACACTGGCAAGGACTGGCCATAACCTGAGCAGTGTGTGCTCCTACTGAGCAGGTGGATGAAAACTCCCCTTATCAAAGGGAGCCAAGCAGTACAAAATGCAATCTCAACCCAGAGTATTTGCCCATGGGAATGGCTCTATAAGTGGGCTGTCTCTGAACTCAGAAAGACTACTAACATTATAAACAGAAATATTACACACTCCAGTTTGAAGGGTGGAGGAAAACTACGTCCATGATTTTTGATTGCCCACTAAATGTATGTCTCTGGGAGGCCCAGAACTCTTGGAATTCTGCTCTGAGAATTCTTTCTTTCACCAGTGAGTCCACATCATATTTGTCAAGTTTCTTTTATTATTTTCTTGTAGGCAAAATTAGCAAAACTACAGTCTCTCCTCTACAGTTCACCTCTGCAGACCAGTACATACTGTATCTTGAGGTATGAAAATTTGGATTGGTCCTTAAAAGCTAATCTTTTAGGAGTCAAAAGCTAAATAAATAATGATTTTGAAAGTGAACCATCCTTACAGAATATGAGAGTATTTGTCTAAATAGACTCTACATAGCTCTAAGACAATTATTTCTCAGACAGTTGTTGCAAGCTTGAGTAATAGGCACCAAAGTCCAAGTACAGCTTCACATCAATTTTTGCAGCAGGATGCTCTTGTATATTCTCCAAGAGCTTTCTTTGGGCAAGAAAAGCTTTCCATCTATTTTCTGCCCTTGCTGCAGCTTTGTCTAGGAGAACCTTAGCAGCCTAAAAGTGCAGGTCTATTCCCACCACCTGAACAGTTATAGAATGACAATAATGTGTTATGACCAATTTCTTTTTGCCAAGCAGATTGCTGAAACTCAACATCAGCACAGTGGAGTCCACCAATGGAAAACTCAAAGTCTGGAACACCACATTACCTGAAAGCTTCACTGATCTGAAAGGAAGGCTGAACGAATTGGGTCTGTTCAGCCTAGAAAAGAGACAGGGTAACCTAATTTGGGGTGACCTCATTGCAGCTTTCCAGGACCCAAAGGGAGCCTACTAAAAAAATGGACAGCATATACTGACAGGACAAGGAGGGAGGAACACAGACTAAAAGAGAGTAGGTTTAGATTCTATATTATGAAAATTTTTTTTGCTGTGAGGGTGGTGAGGTACTGTAACAAGTTGTCCAGAGCAGCTGTGAATGCCTCATCCCTGGAGGTGTTCAAAGCCAGGCTGGATGGAGCTCTGTGCAACCTGGTCTAGTGAAAAGTGTCCCTGCCCATGACAGAAAGAGGTATGTGAGGGTGTGTATGTGTGTGAAATGACATGATCTTTAAAGTCTTTTTCAACTCAAGCCATTCAATGATTTTATGATCTGTCCACTATAGACACAATAACAACATCTAACAATTCAACTGATTTCTCAAAATCCAAACATTAATTTACAACAATGAGCAATTCATATGGCTTCAGGTGAAAAGGTCTCCAGGCCTTTCAGAAACTCTGTGTACTTCTTTATCTTTTTTCCTTTGGCTTCATTGCATCATGCTTTACAACTGCTCATCAGGTATTGGCTAACTGGGGTTATTAAGACAAGAATATGACATCGCCAGCATTTTAATTCATTGCTTCACTGTATCTTTCTTAAATATTTTCTGCTCTCAACAGACTGATCCAGCTGCTTTCAGATATTATCTTGGACTTCTTGTTCATTGTGATAACTCTGGGAGACATGTGAAATTCTTCCCCTACGTCCATCCCCTTCTTACACATCTGTCTGCATTGAGTGGCTTGTTCCACAATTCTTCCCAGTCACTGCCCACACGCAGGCCTGTATCAGGCTTGGCTTACTCTCTATCAGGCCAGAGATCTCACAATCTTAGTTGCACAATTTCTTGCTACAAGCTCTTTTTACACCAGGTTGGTAATCATCTATTCATCAGCCTCTTTTATAGTACTCTGCATTTTATTTGAAACACTGCTCTCCCTGAAAGACTTGTGGGGTTACTGCCAGGAGCTTTAGTGATGTTTTCTTATGGCTGATGGTCATGTTTTGCTTGAATGCCTTCACTCTTTTTCTAGAGCTGGGCAGATAAGCAGATCTGCAGCTAGACTCACCAGGGCAGGAGCCTGTAGTTCTTTAGAGCAGTTCTGACAATGGCAGCTGCCAGACCATACTGACCTCTGCAAACTGAGGCAGGAGATGGGCACGCAGGGCTGCTTCTCAATCATGTTCCCACTCACAACCCATGTGCCAGGCTAAGGCAGGAAACAGGAAACTTCCCAATAAAAACTTTTTCAGAGGCACTTTATAGACAGTATAGAAAGAGTTGCCCAGCTCAGGGGAGACACTTCCATCACTAAAATTCACAATGCCTAATGTCAAAGTTTCCTCAAGTGCTTGCATTTCCTGTCATCGTTATGTTTATGTTCCAATAGACCACCTTCATATAGATGAATGTGGCATTACAGAGGGCAGAGACGGCTGTCAAAATAGAAACATGAAGATTTAAAAGCCACAGGATCCAAATGGTTCAACATCCCTACAGCCAAAATTCACATTTCTGTCCCCCAAAAACATCCTCAACTTACTACCAAAATCCCTTTTCAACATGATTGAGTCTTAGTTCTGGTAATCAGAATAGTGTGACATAAAAGCAACTAACTAACCTTCTTAAAGAAGATCTCAAGAATAATCTCACTGGTACCATGTTTGGTATAATTTCCAAGAGAAAACAGCAGGGTCACCACCACATTTATATAAGTGATGGCTGTGCCACTGGCTATGGGTGGCACAGGTAATTGTATCAGGTGCCATAAGTCTGGAAAATATCTCATGGTACGTGTTTGCATCCAGATCTCCAAGTGGCTGCTGAGAAGCTAGGAATAAATACTCTCAGGAAGAACCTGAGAAAGGTAAGAGCTTAAATTGATCAAGGAGGTATAAAATACCAGTTCACTATGGGTATATGCCATGGCACTGGCACTACTGGGGTCAAGATATCACAAACCGGAAACTCCAGCCTAAACACATTATTGCAGACAGCCACTGTTTTGTCTTACCTTCCTTTCTGCCATGGAATAACTTCCCTGTTTCCAACAGGTTGATGAATTTGAAGTTTTGATTTGACAGTTTCCATTCCTCTGAAATCAGTCCCTGTATCAATCTACAAAAGCATAACTGGTAACAGAACCTGTATGCTAAAATACCTCATTGGCAGCCCTGATAATTTTAGCCTTGATCTTAAATGCCATTCTCAACCACCTGCATTTACCTGCTGATGCCCAAAATGTGGTAAGCTAGGTGTTTTCTGCATCCACTTGCCTCAATACTCAGTGTCACAGATGGCTGCTTTTCATTTTGCCACTGGTTCCCCAGTCACACACACTTTGTAATGAGCTCCAAGGTGCTCAGCTTTTCAAAATAACAGCTCAGCTATCTTTCCATGATGGCCATATGCTGATTGCTTGTGTAGACTTTATAACTGGCAGTGTTACCTTCCCTCATCCCCCCAATTTCTCTGTATCTCACAGCTTTTCCTCCTCTTACAGCAATTACTCTGTGGGGCAAGCACTATAGCAGCTGAATTCTTTAATCTTTTTCCAGGTGAAGAGGGCCTGGAAGAAATCTCAGACTTTCAAAAATATTTTGATAATCTTTCAGAGGTTTTGCTGTAGGGATACCACAATATATGTCTGCACAGACTAGATTTTTAGAGTTCTTTGTGTCTGTATTATATTAATCACTTGTCTGTCCCACACTGCATGTCACAAATGTTATGAATTTATTAGTATGTAGGTGAGTAACACCAGTAGTTACCGCACTTCCCCTTGGCATCTGCCCTGAGTTTTCCACTGGCAAATATTGACTAATATTTGCAGTGCTTGATCATATTTTTTCACTCTTCCCTTTAACAGTACAATGACTTTACTGATATTGCTCCCACCACATGACAGTTTCCTATCCACATGCAGCTGCCCTGGACTGGTGTTACACTCAGATTTACAGTCATTCCAGAGTTATTGTAGAATTGAAGCATTATCTTGTGCAGACTTTTTTGTCTACATGTGCTTAAAAGACTTTTCAATAGTGACAACATCTGTTAAAATCAATGCAGGTGGCACAGTACACAGAGCATTTTTTACTACAACAAAATTTCTTCTCCCCAGAACTTCCTTTTCATTCGTTTATCTTTTCCTGCTTTCTTCTATGTGTTTGTTCCTGCAAAAAAAACTTAGCTTATATTTATTCTTTTTCTCTCTCTGTTTACACTGTGTGTGATATGAGTTGCCTCACTCTCTTGGGAACATAGCTGTCATGTTTGTCAGGCTTATTCATACCCTTCTGTGCAGTCCTGTTCAGAATTACCTCATTTCTGTCCTGATCACTGAAGCACAGTTTGACTTTTGAGATTTGATGCTCATGCAAATCATCTGGTTTGCACCAATGATATAACAAAGCGCTTCCCAGAAATGCCTGATGAGAACCCTTCGCATGTGATACTTTCTGCATTTCCTTAGTTTGAAGATGTTTCTGAAGTGCACCTGGAATTTTACCAAGGCTTCTTCAAGCTTCCACTGCTTCCCACATCTATAGCAGGCACTGCATATCAATGGTTCAACAGGATCTAACCCTCTCTTTCCAGTGTACTTACAGCAATGTCAAAGCCTTCTTGGCCTGTATTGCTGTCATTTGGGTTCCTTGCTTGTGTGTATTATAAAGATTCCTCAGCTTCTGAGTTCACATATTCACAGGAGGCCACTTATTTCTGACACCAAGTTTGACACTTAAGCATGAAGAGGCAGGCCAAGGCTGTCCAGCATTTATTACTTCCTCTGCATGAACTGCCTCTTGTCATCAACCTTTTCTTGAAAGCAGTGTTCTCTGTTTCTAAACACTACCCTACATTCAGTGGACCAGGCTACCCTAGCACTTCTCCAACACCAAAGTCCTTATCTTAGCACACTTCAGAGGTGGTCTGTTAGAGAAATCACTTTAATGCTGTGACTGAGAAATGCTGATGCTAGAAATTTAAAATTGCTGCTTTGACAAGTCTCACTGTGTAGTCTCTTACATAACAACACATATTGGAGTACCACAGATGTGGCAGAGTGCAAAAGATATAACCCACTGTAGAGGCCGGTGGGCCTGCTGAGAAAGCTTCCCCAGAATGCTCTGTTCTGTTAATGTTCCCCAGTTCTGCTCCCCTGGTTGGCTCCATTGGTGGCTACAACCCTTGTTACTTGATACACCCTGGGAGTTGCTTCATCAGTTCCCTTACCCTGGACCCCTCATTGTTCTCCCCCAGAGACTTCCCTGAACCCTTGCAGGGGAGCGGACGCATTAAATCTCTCCTGTAGAACCCTATGCAAGGCTCTTGCTGCTCATTTCACTGTCGGACTGTTTTAGCCAGATGCCTGCTCTGTGTGTGCTGGCTGCACCGGGTGGCTTTCTCCTGGAGACGTGACATGGAACCAGCTAAGGAGAAAGTGACAACCCACAGCAGACAAATTTTAAACAGGTCCTTTTGTAGTAACACAGGATGCATCTCCTCTGCCTTGGGTAACCTGACAGCTTAATGTGTTAAATCATGCTGTGCAATGCTGCTTTATTTCCTGTATGCATGGACCTGGACCATGTGTGAGGGGCAGCTGTGCATGTATATCCTGAGCTTGGTCTGGAAAAACCAAAAGCATCATCAAGGAACCTTCTTGACAACCACAGCATGTATTCCTATATTCCTGCTTCAATTAATCTAACGGCAGATCTTGTTTATCTGCCTTGAGCAGATAAAGTAAAACCATTTGAGTAAAAAATGATCATAAACCACAAGAGAATATGTTGTAAGACTTATTGATAGCCTTCCCAAAATGTCTAGAGTATATTACAAGAGTTGCATACATACCAGGTCACACATAAGCTCAATATTACTTCTATCTGTGTTAGTAGAAGCAACAGACAAAAAGGAAGAGACATGCAAATTTCAAAGTCTTTGCTATCTGATAAGGCCTGTCAGAACGAAAACCAGGAGGTACTGCCAGAATTAAATTATTTCCTCAGGACAAATCATGCATTTGGAATCAAGCAACACGGGCTGAACAGATAAAACCCATTTGTATAACATAATAATGGACAGGCATATATTTCACCAAAATAGTAAATACATACACTCTCTACAAACACAGGGCAAAACCACAGACACGGCATACAACACAACATCCTTTCTGCTAAGACTTGAACAGCAAGACACAAAGGAAAAGCTAAAAAGCAATGGACTGATAGATATGCATATGCTTTCCGAAAACCCTATGGCTCTGAAAAAAAATTCAAAAAACAGTCAAAGCTGTCTCCCCTCTCACAAAAAGGGATTACACTTGCCTCAACATGAAACCACCTTCAAAGACTACTCAAGAATTTCTAAAATACCAAGGCATGAAATTAAAAAGAAAACAAAAAAACACAACCAAAACGCAAACTAGAGAAAGAACTTTTTTTCAGGTAACTGAGGGCTAGTCAAAACAAACAATTCAAGCATAGACAGAGTGTGTCGCATATGTGATGAGACAAATTTTAAGGGATGACCATAGGTAATATGTAAATGGTCTTCACTAATTACATGGAATTTTCCTATCTTGATGGAGACAAAAGGGTTGCTGCAGTAGACATCTCTACAGGAGGGCTTTATGAACAAATAGGGCTGCATGTAGGAACTTGGAGTGCTCTCATTTCAGAAAATGCCTGATAAGGACAGGAGCCTTCCCAGGTGAACTGTCTCCATTCAGAAGGGTAGGGCAGTAACCAGGACCCACGACCCTACCAAAGGGCTCTCACAGGTTATCTCCATCACTAAACCAACCAGGTGGGAGGCCTTGCTGCCAGAGCAGCTCCACACTGCTCTCTCCTTTGGGACAACTTCATATGCTGCAGACTCTACTCCTGTTTTGCCAATACAGAGATGTTTTGTTTCCAGTAAGAGATGGCATGAGACAAGCAGGGTTCACCCTGCTATTTACCCTTCATCTCTCCAGAAGCATCTGATCTCAATAGTCCAGGGTTCCCCTTGGTCCGCAGTGAAAGTTTAAAGAATATACTATTTTCAGCTCATGAAAAATATATCCTTTCCTGTGATAGGTGATGAAGATCTCATTTTTAAAAAAATAAAGGTGTTGCTTTTCCCAGCTACATGCATATTGGAGGAAAAAGTACAATAGGTCAAAGGAGAAGTATTTACAGATATTTATTCAAGAAACCCCTACAAATTCACAGTGTTCAACGTTTTCTTTCATAAGCTTAAGGCAAACATTCATAACAATTTACTTCCATCTTCAAGAAGGTTCACAAACATGGATAACACTAGGGTTCTTGTGCAAACATATATCCATTAATGAAGATATGCTAAAAAACTGGCATAATAATTTGCATTGAAAGCATTTGCAGAGCTAATGTAAAAATTTCTTGTGGCTTGGGAATTCCCAAGGCAGTTATCAAAAAATGAAGAGGAAAAAAAAGTAGTAAAAAAATTACAGCTCATTGCAAGCAACCAACATAAGTAAAACAAACAACAAATATTCAAATCATGTACAAGTACTCTCCAGACTCAGCTATGCTCCCTCTAACCATTCACTGAGCAAGATGAAAAGCTGGTTAAAACAAAAAAAGTTTGCATAATATTGGTAAACAGAAAGTATATATCTGCCAAATGCATTTCTACTGCAGTTAGTTCACTTTTCTTAGCCAGATTCTTCATTGTTCTGCCAACAAGAACTTCTGCTTATTCTTTCATGCTCAACTCCCCCCAGGATTCAGTTTTGTTCCAGGTAAATGAAGACAAAGGTGGGCTAACAAAGTGGGATCAGCCAGTGCAGGATGGCAGCATCATCCAGCCTTCAGCACTTCACCCCGGTGTTTGTGTACTCTGTTTTTGACTCTTCAGAAAATGTCACTGTAACACTATGCCTTCCATCAGCAAAAAGGGTGAAGGACATGAGAGATCCTTGCTGCCTACCCAGACCTTGGGAGACCTCCTGGGAGACACCAGGAACCCTTCCCCCCTGTGCTGGGGAGAAGGGGCACAGGCCCCAGAGAGCACAGCTGGCTTTGCAGACCATCACAGCCCTGCATCCGCAATGATGGGCCAGTTCCCTTTCTACACTGCAGGTCCTCTCCTCCTCCCAGACCTGGGGGCTGGGGATGATTGAATTCATGGTGCCTCTGAGCAGGCCACTCACCATTCAGCACCAACATGCAGGCTGCTGACAGGCACAGACAAGGGAGCAGCAAAGCCTGATGTGGGAGCAGGGAGGAGGGCTGAGAAATGTTTTCACCCAGGTCTACTGCTCAAGCCACCACATTGTACAACCCCATCCTGCCAGGCTGTGGCAGCTCAAGGATCCTGAATAAATCATCTTTCCTTTCCAGGACATGCTGCTTTCTAGTCGGGACAGGGAATTTCTATGTCCTGGGAACAAGGGAAACTCTCTCAAAACTGTTGCTTGTATATGACCTGCTGTCCATTGTAGCTTCTCTAATAAAATCACCCATTTCTATCAAACATTCAAAAGTCAGGGGCCTAAAATATTTATCGTTTAACTTGAAATCAGGGATATTTTTCTTTAAAACATATCAAAAATCCAGCTAATAGCTCTGTGTTTCTCTTTACCTTTAGATTAAACCAGAAGCCAGCCACATCTGTTTAACCTCAGGCTTTGGTGGACTGACATGCCTGAACAGACCTCAACACTGCCAGGGCTGCACATGCTGAGGTAACAGGAGAAGAGCAGAAAGCTGTAGCCTGTTGCTAAGATCAGGCAGCTTCCAAGTCCTAACCATGACCACAACAGACATCCCATTGAAAGGAGGAGCACAAGTGAAGGCGAGAGCAGCTGAGTTTATGCTGGATTCTTCACCAGTACTCCAAAAAGCAAAGAGAAAAAGGAAGGTAAGGAAGGGATGAAAGCAAAGAGGTCACAGGGAAAGCTCTGGAAAATTTTAATTTTGTTCTTTTGCTGGCAAAAACCTACAATATACACATCTACAACGACTTATGCTGTTAATTGCATATGCAGATAAAATAAGTTTCAAGAAGAAAGTATCTAAAATGACACTCCACAAAAACAATTAGCTCATAATCCTTACAGATATTTAATGTCTCCTTCCTTAAGAACCTAATAGCAATAAAAATATGGGGTTGGGATGGAGATGTGTGTATTGAAGGAGTGGAAGCAAGACACATACACAGAGAGAAACATCTGGTTTTCAAAACTTCTGGATTCTGCCTACACAGGCAACAGAGTCAGTCCAAAAGGCAGTCAAAACTGATAGCAAAATTAAGGACAGAGTTGTGTTGAAATAGCACCAAGAGGAGCTATTTTAACAGAAAATATAGGTGGGAGGAAAAAGGGTTCAGTTGAAGGAGCCTCTCACCCCATAGAATTGAAGAAACACACTGTTCGTGTTTGGGTCAACCAAAATCAAATATTCTTCTCCTACTCAACTAAAACTATGTAAATATTTAAGTCAGATGGGAGAGCATTTCTCTTTTTAACTCTACAGCCAGCCAGCCCAGCAGCTATGTGCATACACGCACCCCTCCATCCTGTGTTACCCAGGTATCTTGTGTAGGACCCTCCTAGATACCTGCAAAATAAAGAAATTGCTGCTGTTTACCTAAGCTTGGGATTTCTCAGAGCTGAACAGATGAACAGATAACCAGCTTACCAGCTTTCCTGCTTCCCTTCATCTTTTAACTGTACTTTAGCAGGTATAAAAATATTTACATTTAGAGGGGGAGCAAAAATCGAAGCTCGTTAGACAAACTGAAGCAGCAGCGCCTGTCCCCATCCAGTTGGAAAGCGCAGGGACAGGAAGGGACGTGGGTGATCCGGAATGGCTCATGGTGGGCTGTACACAAGCTGCAAACACCTCCAGGGTGCCGGGTCCCCAGGGCCAGCAGCTGCGGCCGCAGCCCTGGGCACACGCATGCCCGGCGCCCTGCCAGGAGCTCCCCACGCTCCACAGGCACGGCCGGCACCCCTGGATGTGTGCTGAGCATGATTCACTGCAGAAGCCAAAAGCATGGCACAATTAAACAAGCAAGCTCGTTTAGCTCGTCATTAAAATGCACGCTTGTGTAAGAGGGCTGGGGCGGGAGGAGCGCTAAGCTGAGCTCGCAGGCAGCCCTGCTGCGCTGGCCCGATTCCTGAGGCACGGCGCCTTCGTGACCTTCCCTTCGGCTCCCTGGAAGGTGCCCATGCTGCCCCTCGCACTGGCTCATCAGCGAGCTCACTACACCAGGCACACAACAACCCGGGTCTGAAAAGGCTTAAGGAGGCAGCTGAAATCATCTCTCTCTATTGAAATACCAATAATCTCTGTGCAGCTTTGCGCCACAGCTACAGTGGGAAAATAGCTTTATTTCTACTAGTCTGCGCTTCGCAAGTAGCAAAATTTTGCGTATACATTATGCCTTTTATCAAAAGGGACTAGTCATATTCAATACGTTTTCAAAAATGCATATGTATACTCCCATTGTTTTAAATATTGTTTTAGACAGACTGAACTTTTTTAACCAACATTAAATAAACATGCCAACTGACATATTTTAAAAATTCTGTTTTCATGGTCTAAACATGACCTGCAGGAGAACATGTCATTAATATGGTTTGTGATGGTGGTTAAGCCCTGGCTGAGGTCAAATCTGCATTAGACAAAAGATTGTTCCAGGAATTTGGAGACTATCTGTTCACCCACCTCAAAGCCATTTGTTGCTGCAGAGGAGGTCGGTCACTGCACTTGGGTTTTGCCTCTCCCTTGTAACAATGCTGTAGTTACAAAGGTGGCTCAGCAGGTTCTTCTAATATCATAACTCATTCCTACTGCCTACCCAATTTTCAGCAAGCTTTTCATATGCTAAGTGACAGCAAATCAGATATAATCATCCCACTAATGTATCCCCTCATCTTCCTATACAACAGGCATCATCATAGAACATTGTCCTTGTGAGGAGCAGGAATGCTGGGCTCAGCAGACTGTGCTATCAGATCTTCTTTTCTGCTTTTCTTTCTAAAAGGCATGTTTTGTTTCCGTCCCAGAGAGCTCAGGAACCTGGGCCTCTGTCCATTTTTTCATGCTTATTTCTAAGGGTACTTTGAGGACAGGTCAGCAGCACTACTGGCACAGACACAGGTCGTCTCCACGCTGCTCCCCACTGCAGCAATAAAGGCATGTTTTCGTCTCCAGGTAGCTGCTGAACCCGTGTCTCTTAGTGAGCACTGAGTCATGCAGGCAAAGGGCTTACCCTGCAACTTCTGCAGTAGTTCCCCAGGTTTCCCTCCCACACCCACACCAGAGATTTTCACCCTTCCTGCCAGGACAGCTCTGCTGCTCCTGAAATAACAGCTGATCTGCCGTAGTTCACAGCCCAACACATGACAGAAAATCATTACTGGCAAAGCTGCAGTGTCACAGTCCTCACCACAAGCTAAGCTGGTCCCCATTTCTCCATCTAACCCCTCCATGATGTACTGCTTCTTCCAGGAGAGTGGTTACAGAGGGTTACTATGGCTTAAAACCTCCTTCCTGACTTGGAAGATACCAGTGTACCTATGTTCTTCTAACTAAGGAGTTAAGATACAAATCTCTTGAGTCATGTCACCTGGACACCTAGAGTTCTCCATGTGCCATGGAAGTAATAGAGCATCATCTGAATTCTCAGTCTTTGCTTATTCCATGCAATTAGTCAAAATTGTTTCCATTAAGTGGAAAAACTTATGACAGAGTCTGTTCTGTCATTGATGCAATAATGTTTCTGTAAAATAATAATTTCAAAGTCTTACTATTTTTGAACAAAGACTTGGGAGATAGTTACTTTGCCAAACTTCAACCCTCAGAGTGAATACTTAGCACATGAACCTTTTTTTGTTTTTTTACTTCCTTGAAGGCCATTTAAACAGACATTGACAGCTGAGTCTACCTGGCAATTACTGTTTCTCTCTGGTTCAGTTTCCCCACACAAATCCCGGAGTTTTAAGCCCCACCACCCACCCAGGCCCTCCTTAGTTGCTCATACCTTTATCTTAAAGGCTAAGTGGCTGGTTTTCATCAGAGTAGAAGCCAGCCTACAAAAATGTACTGCTTGTCATCCTGCTTTCCTACTCTGGCCTTCAAGGCCCACTTTATCCTGGCAGTAAGGGAGCATACTGGTTTCTAGCAGAGCTCCAGCATGGGCACTCCTGAGTGGTCAGGAATCACAAGGTGAGTTCCGCAGGACCACGAATTTACAACATAATGAATGCCAGTAACACAGGCAGATGGGCCCTGCTAGCTGCTTTCGAACTCTGAAAAGTCCAGACACTAAGCAAGGAAGTGAGTTTGTCATCCTACACCATGGAAAGGGGCTGTGGCCATTTGGGATTTTCCTCCACACTCTTGGCTTTCAAATGGCAAGCTGAGATCAAGAAAGTCACAAGGAAAGGGAAGCTCAGGTTCTTCCTGCTGAAACTCAGTGACAGATTTTGCTGGCCACCACACAGGATTGAGGTCTCACCAAAATACCTCCCTCCAGTCTGATTGTGTACCTGCAGTGCTGCATGCCCCAGAGATCCTGCCACCCAAACTCCTGGTTCAGCATCAGGTACTGCTGCAGGTACTACTGTACAAGATTTTCTCCACTCTCTTTGTAGACTTTTCCCTTCAGGTTGATCTTACTCAACTACCCTCTCCTTATAACTGCTTTGAAAACCCTAACTAATTTTTTTTTTTCTTTATGGGAAAAAAAAGCATGTCTATTTGAAAAAAAAAAAGAAAGAAAGAAATCAAACACCACTAATTAACAAATCCATTATTAAAAAGAGCAAAAGCTAAACAGAAATTGAAATTCCCAGCTAATCGAAATTTCAAAACAGCCTGAATAATATCAAAGACAAAATTGCAGTAATTTCAAACCTTCAAAGGTAGACCTTAATGTTATGGAAGTGGTTTTCAATCACCCCTTCTAAAAAAGGTTTATTTGAAATGAACACCTTTAGCAAAGGGCTGGATGAATCAGCATTTTCCATTGGAAAAAAACCTTCCACTCAAAGATTTTCAGCTTGTTCTACAGCTTTCAGTGAACTTGACTTTCCTGCCTTTCCTGCACCATGTTTATTTTAGTATTATTACATCATATTTTGTCTCATTCTTGAAGTTCTCTTTTCTGTTTCTTCCCAACTTGACAGGGTCAATATTTAAATAAGGTTTAGCAAATATAACAGTGAAGGGCTACTAGAAGTAGCAGACAGCAAGGCATAGGGCTCAACACATTCCCCAGTTACATGGGTGTAAATCCCATAAGAAGAGAGGAATGACTACAACTGTCCTACTTAAATCATTCACCTTCTGCTGCTAATCAAACATGCAGTTTGATTACTTTCCTAAAAATTCCTCCCTCTGAATTAATTTTATATATGGGTCACGGGAATTGACTAGTTCTCCCTATTACAATGAGAACCAGATGGAATTTTGTTTGATATCATATAGCTGTTGAACAAATTCAAACATATGCAGACTGAAGCACTATGTTATGCTAGAGGAAGGAGAAAGGAAAAGCAAAGCAGGAAGGGATAAAAGACGAGTGATGGTAATCTAGAAAAAGAAGCAGGTCTTGTGTATGACAGGCCAGTACCTTCTTCACATAATTATGGATGTTCTTATTCATCTGCTTGCATACAAATGAGCTTCTCTTTATTTCCAGGATCCTGCTAAAGCCTTGAGGTTTGTTGATTCCTTGTGGCAATAAGATCCTCAGCTTAGTTACATGTCATAACTTGGAATCAACACTAGTCAGCTCTGCCAAGTTCCATTAGACCAGAAGCATCAGGCATACAGAATATGTAGGGGAGAAGGATGATCGAGAGACCACTTCAAACATACTCAGGCAGAAAAGGGAATTTCTATGGCGGGCAGAATATGGTTCTTGCCCCATAATAATTGTGCTGCCAGATTTTAGACATGAAATATAAAATATGCAAATGGTAACATGATCTCTGTCTTACAGAA
The DNA here is from genome assembly GCA_020086605.1 of Lanius collurio. Lineage (NCBI taxonomy): Eukaryota > Metazoa > Chordata > Aves > Passeriformes > Laniidae > Lanius > Lanius collurio. The sequence goes on along the minus strand of JACBWW010000002.1, from coordinate 35,262,614 downwards.
GGCCATGATTTCACAAGGTACTTTACAGAGTCCCACTAAAACCAGCAGTTCTTCATAAATCACCAAAGCCTCACACCAGCAGTGCAGACCAGCAGCACAGTGACCATCAGCCATAACATGTGCTCCTGGTAAAATCCTGCAGCTGGCCACATCATGGTCAATACACTCCAATACACATATTAATAATCCAAAGAAATAAATACATATAAAAAACCTGCAGGTAACACTAGAAAGTGACAAAAACATGGTCAGCAGTAACAAAGACTGATCAATCTAGGGTCTGTAGGGTAAGTCCTACCAGGAGCAGGTAAGGGAGCTGAGGGTGTTTAGCCTGAAGAAGGGGAGGCTCAAGGGAAACCTTATTGCCCTCTACAGCTGCCTGAAAGGAGTTTGTGGGGGTCAGCCTCATCTCCCAGGCAACCAGCAACAGGATGAGAGGACAGTCTCAAGCTGCACCAGGGAACGTTCAGGTTGGACATCAGGAGGCATGGAGGTCGTATAGATAGAGCTCTAATTTGGCAAAAAACAACCGTCTGAAAGCTGAAACTAAAATAATGTTCAGATCAAAAAGCACAGCAAGGTCTGGACTGGAAAAGAAGTAGCAGTAGAACAGCTTAGCCTGGAGTGTGATAGCACTCCATCACCTGAGCTTCCTTACCAGGTCAGTGTCTTTAGAACATTGAAGGCATAATTCTTCTCTTACAGAAACAGCCAATTCCCTTTGACATGCATAATACAGCAATTCACAGCAGGATGTGCTTGCAGCCCATGATAACCCTACTAATAATACTAGTGCTAAAAGTTCCAAGCAGGAATTAAATATGGTATCAGGATAAGCACCCCTAATGGTGTCCTACTACTACTGTATTTGATACTTCAGTCAAAAAGAAATCCAAATGCAAACAAGGAAAGAAAATCCAAACAAAACAAACACAACAAAAAAAAAAAAAAAAAAAAAAAAAGCCCTGCAACCAGCATTTTCCAAAAGCACAAAAAGAAAAAACCCAGCAGTAATAAAACATGGTCAAAATAGCTTTCCAAAAGTCTGATTTGATGAAACCACAATTTCTTCTTAAAATTCAATTAATGGTAGGGAAAACCTCATTGGAATAAGTATTAAAAATTTAATTGAGGAAACTAAAGAAATGTAATTTAAAATCCCACTATATGACCTTCTTTCTTATTCCTATACTATTGCCTATAACATAAGCACAGAATAGCTGAATTAGTTCATGCTTCTGTGCGTTTGGTAGGAATTCTGTCATGACTCCAATTAATCTACTGATTGAAATACCATTTCTATTCTAAGTCAAGATATGACATGTTTGGCACTGAAACACCTTGACACTGTCTCAAACTATAACAGAAGAAAACTTAGAATTTAAAACCTCAGGAAAATGAAGAAAAGGGAGGAGGTCTCAAAAGTGGTCGTTTTCATTTCAACTGCAGAGCAGGAATCAATTTCAAAGCAGTGTGATTCCTCAAAAAAATGATATTATAGGGCTGACTGGCTCTACAGGACAGATTTGGCTGGTGTTTTAGGGGGCGAGGGGGGCTGATTTTGTGTGTGTGTGTGTGTGTGTGTGTAGGTGGTTGGTTTGGTTTTGGGGTTTTTTTTAGAGAAAGCTTCCCATTGCAGAGAAACATTACATCATTGCCTCCTTCATTAGGCCTGAAGAAATACTTGATCCAGTAATGGCCAGCTCATCCCCACTTAGAAAGATTGTTCAGATTCTTCCTCCCACAGAAAAGTCATCTGTGCCCATCCTTTTAGGTCCTATATCTCTGAATCAACAAGAGAAACAGGGCCTGGTCAAAGGAATCCTTTCTTATCTTGCATTCTGTGACCTAATCAAAGACCTTTTGTTGAAATAATGTTGAGTGAACTGGCAGACTCAGAAAATTCAAACAAATCTCTTGTGTATGCCCAGGAATGCAAAGCTGGTTACTGTCCGACCATAACCACAACCACATAAACACAACTTTCCATTTGAGGGTATGCATGTGCTCAGCTGTCCCTTTTACCTTACTGTGCACGTTGGCTGGGGAGATTTAACTGCAGATAAAAGCACCGGTCTCACTATTACAAAGGGCCTTCCTGCAATGTAATATCACTGATTTCATGGAGGCAGGAATGGAGTGAAAATCGGGCCTGGCAGGAGAGACGAGATATCCAGATATGCGTGAACAAGGAGGGAATAAAGAGAGAGGTGGGTCACCCTCATAAGCATTTATTTTCATGTTGTACATCCAAAACTTACTGAAGAACATGAAATAAGTACAGTTTCTTTCATCTATACTATCCCAGAAAATGGTCCTTGTAGCACATGGATTGCCATAGAGGGGGCAAGAACCTGAGACCTCTCTGCTACACACGTTGTGTCTAATTGCACACCAAAATGGAGCGGGTGACAGCAAACACAGGTTTTTTTGAAACCTCCTAGAATATCAAAACATAGACATTTTGTTAATTATGGCTATGTAAGGGGACTTTTTCCTCTGTATGTCTGCATGCACGCCTTCCCTTAAATCTCTTACAGACATGTTTATAGAAGGAAGGATAAATATTTTTCCATAGCTTCATGGAAAATTACTATGAGAAACCTTGGAGTAACACAGCTGTGGGGTCCCGCATTACCTCAGCACTAGCAGAGCTTTCTACACACTGAAATTTCATTGTGCTTTGCAGGGCACAGGCCTGAAGTTGTAGGCTCAGCCCTTCCGAAACACCTCATCAAAAGAATTAATAATTTTCAGTCTCATTAGTATTTTAGAAGGAACCACCAAGGGAAAAAATTATTTTCTGACTCAGACTGCATACTGTTTCCCAAACCTATATCTGATTTTATAACAAGGGAGAAGGGATCATGGAGATGCCATCTCTCAGATAACACACAGAGACCTTGTTCATCCTCTCCATTTTCAGAAACTTAACATCCTAGAAACTCACCTCCCAGTGTTCCATGCTCTGAGTTCAGGCAGATATTTTTGTCTTACACTTTGTTCCAAGCTGTAAAAATAACACCTTCTTCCTCAGAGGTGGCTGCATTTTTGCAACACGTTAAAAACCTGTTTGGTGCTTCTCAATAAATCCACTAAAGGTGTCACGGAATCTGTGCAAAGAAGGGCTCTTTATAGAAATAAATTTTTTAAATCCTATAAAAAAAAGCCATGCACTAGAAAAAAACCCACATAGAAACTGGACAGTTTTCACCGTTTCTGATCCCTCAGATGAGGCTGACCAAGACTGACATGAAGCTGATGGGCTAGCTGTAGAAATAAGGAAATGAGAAAAAAAAAAAAAATCAGGATTAAAAAAATATTTATTATTAAGGGCTTGCTGCCTACTGAACAGTTGCTAACACAGATAAAAACACCGTTCACACTAAAAAACACTTGAGCCACTGTTCCTTCATACTGTCCCTGTCAGTGCACACATCCAAACAGCTGACTGAATAATTAGGAGGATACTGACGTTTATATACTAAAAATTTTATAGTGCGAATATTTTCATTCTGTATAAATATTGATTTAAATGGAAAACCGGAAGCTTGAATATGCAGGACAGGCTAGTGATTTTAGGAGTGAATAAGACCTTGGTATCTACGTGTAGCCTTCTTTAACATCTTTGTATGTGTTCACTGACATCAGCCCCACTCTCTGAAATACTGCAACTTTGAGTTCAGTAACCTTTCAGTTCTCAGCTGCCCTATTGACAGTAACCTGCTGAATTTGAGATGGATGATAAAAAATTTACTGTGTTTTTGCCCCTCAGATTTCAAATTAATTGGAGAACTGAACAAAATGACCAACTGAGCTCCCTTGTGTGCTGTCAACCTGCCTGAGGGATGGGATGCCATCCAGAGGGACAAGGACAAGCTCAGGAAGTGGGCCTATGGAAATGTCATTGGATTTAATAAGGCCAAGAGCAAGGTGCTGCACCTGCATGAGGGCAACTCCTCTATATGAATCCATCCTGGGGAATGGAGAGATTGAGAGCAGCCCTGCTGAGAGGGATTTGGGGGTACAGGTGGGTGAGAGGCTGGACAAGACCCAGCCATGTGCACTCCCAGCCCAGAAAGCCAAATGTGTCCTGGGCTGCATCCAAAGCAGCGTGGGCAGCAGGGCCAGGGAGGGGATTCTGCCCCTCTGCTCTGCTGAGACCCCACCTGGAACACTGAATCCAGCTCTGGGGTCCCCAGCAAAGTAAGGACATGGACCTGTTGGAGTGAGTCCAGAGGAGGATCACAAAGATGATCAGAGGTATGGAACAGCTCTCCCTGTGAGAACAGGCTGAGAGAGTTAGGGTTGTTCCACCTGGAGAAGAAAAGGCTCTGGAGGGACCTTGTTCATCCTTCCAGTACATAAAAGTAGCATAAAAAAAAAAGACAGGAACTTTTTAGCAGGGCCTGTTGCAACAGGCAACTGATTAATGCTCTTAAACTACAAGAGGGTAGACTGAGACTAGAATTCTTTTACAATGAGGGTTGTGAAAGAGGTTGCCCAGAGAGGTGGCAGATGCCCCATCCCTGGAAATATTCACAATCAGGTCGGACAAGGCTTTGAGCAACCGGACCCAATTGAAGTCCCTGTTCATTGCAGGGATGTTGGACTAGGTGACATTTCCAACCCAAACCATTCTATGATTCTTCCTCCTCCTGGGTGATAAGTAGAGTTCATAGGAATTCTAAGTTAAGTCAGAGGGATGAAGTTGGTGACACTGTATAAACTGATTTTTTTGTGGGGGGACTTTCAAGACAGTTCCAAAAGCCTCTTACTGAAAAAGAAGTTTATAATTACTCCTTTCATTCCTTCCCTTTTAGCTTCTTAAAAGGGAGATTGGAAAAAATAATAAAGTAGAAATATAAAAAAATTATCTGTATTGTTTTACTTCAGCCAATCATTAAAAGTTTTCTTTAAAAGTTGTTTGTTTTTACAAAAGTATAGTTTTCTGGTTTTAAAAAAAGATAACTTCTAAAAAGAAGAAATTTTTTACTGACCAAAATTAATTTCAAGGAAGGAAGCTGAGCTGGCCAGTTGCCCTCTACCCACTACCAAAATTTTCAAACACTTGTGAAAAAACTATCCTAGCCCTAAATGGTACAGTCCATTAAGTCAACAAGGTTCTTCTGACTTTGCTGGAGCTTAGACTAGATCCCACATGAGAAAAGGAAAGTAATTAAGCACACAGATGGTCAGACATTTCTCTCTGAGCACAGCCAAGTTCAGCAATTTGTTTTACCCATTCAAAAGCAACTTGATACGTCACCCCAAATGTAGCTGTACAAGCTGCTGCCTTTCCAGCCTTCCCACCACATAACCCCATGAGGTCCCTCCATCTCTCTGTTGCTCTAGGCCTCTCCCAAGGACATCCCTGTCCCTGACACCAAACCTCTCAACACCACAGGCACTCCCTGCTGTCCCGTAATCCCACAGGAGCTGTGCAAATCTTTTTCCTCCTCTTCTCGGCCCCGTAGAGGGCAACTCCCTCATGGTGCTTCATGCTGCAAAAGCCACATGCTAAGGGGGCTGGAAAAGCCTCTGGCACCGCTCTAAGAGAAGCCATGGTCTGACCTTGGCAAAGAGCAGAGATGATCAGGGCACAGCTGTGCAGGCACCAGGTCCCCACCTGGCCCCTGGTCTTTCCTCTCGGGCAGATTTTCTGGCTCTGTCCCACATCAGAGGTGCCCCAGACATGGCTGAAATGAGCCCACCAGGCCTGATCACCAAGTGTACCCATGCTGACAAGTCACCAGCAAAGGAGCCCTTGGCTGCAGCTATGAGTTACTGCTTCCTCTGCCTCCTCCTCCTCGGCCTGCATGCAGCAGCCTGCAACTCTGGACCTGATGCTGAATTTCCTCAGCTTTTTTTGCTCTAAGCCTGGGCCACAGTGTTTCATGCTGTCATTCTCTTTTCCCTTCCTTCATGCATAAATAGCAGGCAGCATTAAAATGATAAGATTGTCAGAGGGGAAAAAAATAAAGAAAAAAATGTTTCCCCTAGAGCCTCCTATTTCAGGCCTGTAATTGAGAAAAGCAAATACATATTATATTACTTTGATTGGTATTGAGTGAAACAAGCTCTCATCTTCTCTTTCATCTAAGCCTTTTCATGGAAGACTGAAGATAAGCTGTTCTCTGCCTGCAGAATAGGTTGAGGCAGGTTTTCCTACATGCAACTACTCAGTACATGCCTTAGTAGAAGGTCAAATAATACAGGAAAAAATGAAAAAGAAAAAGGTTAAAACGCTGTCACTACTTAGCTTTGCAGCAGAACTGTGCTGAGTGCTGCTGAGTCTTTTTACTAACAGCCCTGTAAGGCAGAAAGATGGAAATCCTGCCCCTTCTCCTGGCAGAGCCTAGGTTAGGGACAGTCTCCTGTCACAGGCATGGGGTTGCCTCAAGCACTTTGAAGATCTGGAGCTATAGCTACGGTAACTAAGCAAGTGCTTAAGGCCTGCACTCTGCTAACAAGCTCATTGCTGTAATTTATTACCAGCACAGTCCTATTATAGGCATCAATGGCAGAAGCTGTTGCTTGTTTGAGGCCCTGGTGTTCTCTGTGAAGTGACAGTGTCACAGAAAGGAAAAAAAAAAAAAGAAACAAACCAAACACTGCACATCTTCCCTTTTCTATGTGTGCTGATATACATTCACATATCAAATGTTCATGAGCCAGCATTTAAAATGTCACCCATTTTCTGGTCCCCTACCTTCTCCCCCTCAGCAGAGCTGGAAAACCAAGTATGCATTTGTGCTTTGCTTCCAAGTCTGGCAGCCCAGCTTAAACCCATCTTCTCCAGATGTAGGACGCCTGCTACACAAACTGAGCATTAAACTTTGATATGTTTATGGGGACTTCTCTAACCATTTGGCTGTTTGTTTTATTGCCCTTTGCGTATGCAAAGGCAAGTCCAGCCCCCTCATGTCCTTCAGTGAAAATACCAGGAACATCTGAGCAGATCTCTTAATTCTCATTGTAGGACAAAGGGAATTATTTCCACAAACACTGAGAATTCAAGAAATGGTTTTCCACTTTTCTGACCAGTGGGATCTGAAGTGGCTTAAAATTACTGACATGAATTTATTTACTAGCAAAAATAGCCATATGAACTCCCAATCTTCACCAGCTCTTTCCTTTTAATATTTGAAAGTCTTGTTTTTCTAACCAAATATATTATATTATTTAGTTGCATTAGTCAAAAAGCATAAAATTTTTGCCTGACAGGTTTTGTTTTTTTTTTTCTTTTTCCAGAAGTTTTTTTCTTCCTCTCTATGGCTACAAAAATATGGGGAAAAAAAAGAACAAATATACAGCAAAGATATTGTGAAAGGTGTTATATAAAAATAAGAGATAATTAGAAGGTTTTAATATGTGCTCAGAGGTAGATTTCTTCCTGGCATTGCAAATGTGCTGCTCAGTCTAAGCTCTGTGGTATTCAGAGAAGGGGAAAATGCTGAGCATGTCACAGCCCTTGCTGTTTAATTAGGCTGTGGTTGCCACCGCAGCTGAGCTTGGTCTAACAGCCACTGTTGACTAAAGGGACAACTCTTCCTCCTAACCAATCCTACCATCTCTGCACAGGCTGCCCAGCTTACCAGAGCCAGCTCAGCTCACTAAACCTGGGAGAGTGAGCGGGGGGAGGAAACCACCCAAACAAAAAAAACCCAAAAACACAAACCACAAACAAATCCAACGTAACTCAGCCCACTAAAAACTTGTATTTTTTTGCTCATAATGTCAACCAAACCAACAGGTGCTAATCCCACTGCAAGGAGGAAAGACCACAACTGCAGGGTGGGAGGGAAGAGAAGGCATATTCCTTTCAGCGGGGGAAAGCCACTGGACTGACACAGTTGTGTCACCACTGAGAAAACCTCTGGCACAATCCGGTGACAAACTTTGCCTGAGTCACAGCTGCTCACCCAGAAACAGTTGAGAAGTATGCACTCATTCTATCCCACTTCCACCTTTACCAATCTGAAATCTTCAGTGGAAAACCAGCAAGAAACAGCTGGGACAGCAACTTCCTCCACTTCCCCATGATATTTCTTAGCCTACTCTTTTCCTCAAGCAAAGGGATCTATGTCAGGCTTGCTAAATCCATCACTTCAGACACATGCTAGACTGCAGAGATGCACTGTGATGTATCGTTTCTGTGCAACTTACAGGTATTTAAAGAAAGTCTTCAGAGGAAAGAGGGGGGAAAAATAAACCACAGTTGTCCCTTGCAATATTTTTGCCACTGTTTGCCAGAGGAAGAGGTTATGGTTGTGTGGTGTGCCCATTACATGGGGCCAAGCAGCAATGCAGGATCAGCAAGCAACACTCACAATTCAAGGCAGGCTTGACAAGGGAAGTATTGACATGGGAGATGCAGGGCAATCATTGGCAAGAAGCCCTGAGTCAGAAACACCACCACCAGCACCTTCTCAAGGCAGAGCTTCTCTTGTTTTCCATGGGGTGAAACATCAGCCTCAGGCCTGAGTGGAATTAAAAAGCTGCCAGCAACACACCCATCAGTGAGGAAAAAGGATAATTAATTTTTTTTCCCCTTAACATTAAAAAAACTGAGTTTTGGTCTCAAAGTGGACTTCAGGATGCCTGTCAAACCCTGTACCTCTGGGATCATTGAACAAACAGCATCTGGCACCCCAATTTGTAGCTGCCACATGCCAGTAGCTCTGGCTGAGGCTGGCACGCCCCATAACAAGCAAGGGCAGAGGTCAGGTGGGCATTTTCCATGTGCCATTGGAATTGGTGTCAATAAAGCACACCCTGAAGATACCAGACTACATCCTTTGCTCCAAAAGTTGCACTGGACTTCATCTTTTCTGCATGCATAGCCATCTATAGTTTCTCTGATAGATAAAATAAAAACGTGGTTGAAGACCACACAGAAACAGGAAATGCAATGTCAGATTTCAGTTCTCTGTCTCCTACCCTGTGTGCCCAGCCTGGAGCCTGTTGGAAAGAGAGAAGAGATTTCTATGTCTTTACTTCCCAGTTAAACCATTGTGACTTGCATAGGAAAACATTCACTAGGCCAGGATAAGAGAGCAAGACTGAGGCATGCTGTCGGCCCCTCATGGCTAAGGTATGCAGGGAGAAGGGTTGCTGTCCCCTTTCCAAGCAATCCTGCAGCAGGATCTTCCCTGGATCAGAAATGGGACCCAATATCTTTCCCTGCCAAAATCAGATTAGATGAGAAATTGGGACAAATGCTGTAAGCACTAAGCAGTCTCCTAAAGGGGGCTTTGCCCCATCTCCCACCCATGTGCTCTAAAAGCAGCAGCCACCAAAGCACTGTGTGCAGAGTTGTGGCACAGTGCAGGCAGGGCCCGGGCAGCACACATGTGCCAGGCACCCACCTGCCACCACAGTGAGACCAAGCAACATCTGGGCAGCAAAACATGTGACAGAAGAGAGTTCCACATGCCCAGGGATCCAAAGAGCTTAGGCATCAGGCAAGCAGAAGTTTCCATAATTAAAACTATATCTCACATCCAGAGTTTCTTCTGGCTCTGACCCAGTCTCTCCCTAGAGCTTTCTCACCAGCAATTTTTCCCCAGGTATTTTTTGCAAATCCAGGAAAGAGATTGTGTTATCTCTTGACAAAACAGAACATATTCTAATATCCTAGCAGCTGGCCCTGGGACATAATCTATGGGACTCTGGTTGCTTATGGCCCAGTTTACAGTCAGCTTCCCAGAAACATTTGCATGGTTGGGTAGAGTTGAATACAGCAATTAATCTTCAGTTCCAAGTAATCAGAAACATTTAGTCAGAGGCAAACTTATTGAAAGACAAAAGAGGCTCCAGGACTGCCAGCAAAACAGAATAAATTTCTGAAATATCATGTATTTAATATTCTCCCTCATGATTTAATTAAATATGTAAAACAAGAAAAAGCATATTCATTATCAAGAAAAAACCGTTATTTAACTGAGCCCAATACTCCAGAGCACAGAAGGACTTTCTGGACTGTTGTTATCTGATTAGAAACTATTTTCTCAACTATAGCTTGTTTTCCTATTTCACTGCAGCCCTTTGCATTCTAAATAACCTTTCTGGATTTCAGAAGGGAAAATGAGGGATAAGTGACCAAGGTTAAAGGCCTGAATCCTTTTGCCAATAAAAATCTGCCTCTCAGTTTCCCAAGAATAAGTGAACTCAGAATTAAATTTCCAAAGACTGGTCCTTTCTGATAGCTAAAAGCAGCCATTTGTCCTTTTTTTAAGACAGGAGTCTTAAAAGCCATGTTCTCTTGGAAACTTCAGCAACACCACCATGATCAAACATTTGGGGAGGAAACTGGCTCTTCTATAAAGGGTTTGGCCAGGACACAGAGCTCAGCTTTGCAAACAGCCGCTCTTCCTCCTCTTTATGATAGCAGCAAGGTGCAAAACAGATACTGAGGAGTTCACAGCTCCACGAAATGTGATGGTTCTAACACCTCCCAGATCTGATGCTAACACTACGTGTATCTATTACCAGATTTTCAACTCTGCAGTACTGACATAGAAGTAGTAAGAGTAAGACAGAGGGGAAAAAATCACATTTTCCAAAGCTGTTTGGGCAACAAGCCCTGTCATGCTGTTGTAGAAACACACTGTACTGAAAACTTCACCACAGCATGGTGAGAACTGCACTCTCTAGTGCAGTATACAAGTCAAGTATGCCCTATCAAAGTAGCAATTAGGAGACTTTTATACTGGTTTAAGGGTATTATTAAGCCTGAGGCTGACACAATACAGAAAACATGACTTTTTAAAGTATAGTTGTTGAAATTTTCCCTTAAAGGACACAAAAGGACAGATTTTTATCTGCCACTAAGTGTGTAGCTCCTGCACAAAGCTATACCACTTTAGACCAAAAGAGTATATATCCCAGTGTCTCCAGATCCATCTGGATCAGCATGGTACACCATTTTTTAAAAGCAATTAAATGATAATACCATAAAAGTGAGAATATTTTCTCATAGTACAACCAACAACTTTCCTAACCATTACAATATTGCATGCTTTCCCCTTTCTTCCTTTGCGAACTAAAAATATCACTTAATATTTTTGCAGTGACAAACATCTTCAGATGTTTTTTACTGCACCTCCATTCTCTTTCCTGTCCTTTTCTTTGAAAGGATGAGCCTTGTGTTTAGAAAAGCCCACAGATAGGTTGCCATTAACTGCAGTGGAATTTAGGCCAAGCAAGATTACCCACTAGCCTCTTGGGAGTCCTCAGACCTTGTACCAAAGCCACATAAACTGGAGGAAATTGTAGATGTCTGAGGTAAGTATGAAGGCACGTTACATAGACACTGTCCATGCCCATATGCAAATTTAAGCAATGTGATACTCAAGTCTAAAAAGCTGAATAAAAGCTTTAAAACAAGATTCCTGTGATTATAGTTAATTTCCTACACACCATGGATTATATTCCTTCATTTTGCCATGCTCTGGCCTTGTCTTTCTGCTGGACTTCCCCAGAGCCCCTTTGATGAAGTGGTCACTGGCAGTGCTGTTAATCAGATGGGTGCAACAATCATCTCCTGTTCAGGGGCAGCGTAAAAACAGCACTGAAGATACTCTATGAGACAGATAAGCAAAACTAGAGAAATCACCACCCAAAACACAGAGCAGAACAGGAGCAGAGCTGTGCTGAGTGTCTCAGGGTGTTTCTGGAAGGTTTGAGAGCTATTGCTTGGAGCTGCATGTGTGTAAGAGATAAGCAGCAAAAAAATACCACAAGAGCACAGAAAGAAGGCAGTGAGAACACACGAGACACAGCTGGAGAGGCATGGGACTAGGAATACCAAGATGGGACTGATGTTTCCACTAGAAAGTGGGCAGGAACTAGGAGAAAAGCCACTTTCCATGAACACAGCGGGTCTCACACAGCAGAAGAAAAAAAACTTAGGTCATCCTGCACAAAAACTGTGAGACCTAATCATATTTGAATAAGTCATAAACAGACACAACCCACAAAAGCCTCGAATGCTAGTTTGAATAAAAAGTGTGACAATTTTTTACTATCTCTTCCCCTGCTCTCCCCGCCTCCCTTCCCTCACTTTAAATCAGCTTTTTTGCTCCAATAGTCATGAACCTTGTTTGATCAAGAGTGGAGTCCAGGCTGGCAAGGACAGTTGGGTTAGATTTTGGTTGGCAGCTTCACAGCTGTCTTTATTCTCCAGACTCCTGAAAAGCACTTCCAAAAGTCAGTGATTATATTTGTCCATCACCACAGACACAGACCAGCCAGGCACTCACAGGTCTGGGTACCACTGTCTAATTCCACTGCAGACCAACTTAGAAGACATTTCGCTCATGGAAAGATACTTTTAATGAGATTCCTTCATGTAAGCCAGTGCCTACAAAGAAACAGCAGCCAAGGCACCACAAATAGAACCATCATCCATTCCACTCAGAGTCTTTGCGTAGGCACTGGGGTAATGATGACAGGCCAGAGAGAGTTGCCAGAATTAGGGCAAAGCAGCTCTTGCCAGAAACTGAGGTTCCCATGAGCAGTAGTTCCTTTCAGCAACACCCAATGTAACAACGTGCAAATTCAGGGCAGCTTCATCCTCATGAGGACCTAGAGAAAGTGAGAAGCCACAGGCAGGATCAGGCTTACTCAGAGCCCCAGATGGCCTTTGCTGTGTCCTGTGCCTGCCTGCCTGCACCCACATGAGCTGTCTTCACTCCTTTCCTTTCCCTTCTCCTCCTCACATCCTGTTGCTTCAGTTCCCATTTTATAAAATTATAAACTTAACTTTACTCCTTGGGGCCCTTACCACAGATGATAACCATAGTCTGACTTCCTTCCAAGGCACATTCTCCCCTTTTCTGTCAAAGGGGACACTACCTGGAGCAGCAAGACAAGTTACGCCTGAGAAGAAAAATAAATTCTCTTGCTGGCCTGAAGTATCAAGAATGAACTTCAGTAACTCCAGGGTTAAAACTGGTAGCAAAGCAAACCTTAGGTCAGCAGAGCCTTAAACATATTTATTAAGCATGTGTTTAAGCAATCAGCTAAAATAGGGACAGAGGTGCCATAATATCATCTAAGAAAGCTCCTTTTTTTTTTTTCCCCTCTCTTTTTGGCCTTTGGAAAAAGCATAGTCATAGCTAGATCTCATATGTTGCACAATAATTGAAAATTTTGCAGAGAATTCCAGAGTAAATTGGTAAATTGTTAGCAGACTGCACTGCCATGAGCTTGTCAGCATTTCCATTTTCTTTTTTTCCCCTCTCTCTTTTTTTTTTTTTTTTTTTAATTTGGTTTAAATTTGTGTTCCCTCGTCATTTTGTTTCATAATTTGTGTGTCAGCAACTCTGGTCATCTTGTGACCCTCTGATTTGAGAAAAGCATAAAAAAAAGCTATTTCTAAAGCAAACAGGATTTTCCCCCTTCACTATTCCAGGAAACAGAAATTCTTCCCAAAAGCCATCATTAAGGAAAAGTCAAAAAGAGTTCAGATTTTTATGAGTGAAGCAAATAAGCTGTTACAGCATTAAAAACAATCTGGAATTTAGCTTATGAAGTTCTAGATCTTTTGGTAGAAAAGAAACTGCTGACTAACAGTGTTTCCTTCTCATGAAAACATTGTATTCAAAACATTTCAAACAGATTTAGAGAAGATTTTCAATTAAAGGTATAAAAGTAAGTAGTGCTTAACTTTGCTCTTCCACTTGCTATCTGTAACCATAATACCCAAAAGTAGATGTCTTTTTCTTGACAATTTGGGTTCTTGTCTGTTCAAAGTGGCATGAGTCTCCACTCTTTGGGCTGTACTGACTCTTCAGACAAGCAAACAAGACATGGTAATTTTGTTCTCTGTGGATCAATGCCCAAGTGAGGTCTCCTAAGGAAAATTTGGAGGCGGAATGAGAGCCAGCAGAGGGAGTATTGTAATAACTCCCTTGTGGGAACATTTCTTGCAGAAGAATCCAGAGACTTCAGTTGGTCTCAGGACCCTATTGTGTTAAGAAATATACATGCCTACAGTAAGCACGCTTACATTGTTTTACTACATTTTCCATGCAGGCAATAGATTTTTTGCAAAGGTCATTGGGTCCAAGCCAGTCACCACTGGGAATATAAATTGTGTGTTCTTCACATTGAAACATAGAGAGGGGGTGGGTGGGAGAAGTGAGAGACAGATTTGCAGCTTTCTGCTTTTTCTTACTTAAAATTGTTGTGGCTATTTCTCTTTATAACACCAACATTCCCGGTTCTTCTATAATGCATGACATCCAGTAGTCTCAAAATATATTATTAAAAGGAAAGGACTACTGTCCTAGAAGAAATCTAAGCCTAGAAAAGCAAATTGATGTTCATGCACCCCAGCTCATCAAATATATACCAGGAGGAAGAAAAACTGTTTCAAGAACAAACATTTGATATGCCCTCAAACATCTGAAAAGAGCTTTTGCCCCCCAGTAAAAACTCAGGATGCCCATAGGGAGAAATCCAGACCTTCACCACTGGGAACCTGGACTTCAGCAGAGTGGCCATTTCATAATGAAGGGAACTACAGTTTATGCTCATCTGCTACCTCAGTGGTGTGGCCTTTTTTTTCAGTAGGTCCACCTATTTTTTGAGTTTCATCTGCCCTCAGAGGTTTACAGGCACTAAATCCCATTTGATTTTCCTCCATTGGGGAAGTTAATGGCTTTAACTCTGAGACCAAGTCTGTTACTGAGAGAAACTTGTCCCTGAGAGCGCTGCCATGAAGGAGCCTGGCCTGCAATGGGATGCAGAATAGCAATTCCACTGCCTATTCAACAAGCTGAAAGCCCAGCTCTTATACATCCATCAAAGTCCATTTTAATTGGGAGCCTAAAGCTATTTTACTCATCAGTAATAAAGGAGCAATTAAGTTCACAGCCAAAAATGAATTAATGAGATACTGCAAACAAGTTAATTAACTCCTTCATGGGTATTCAGCTAGAAACCACACAAAAAACCCCACAGGGTGCGCTAATTACTTCAGGGGTCTGACTAAAATGGAACAAAAAAATAGATAACCACAACAGTTGGAGCAAAGGCTAGAAGTCTGTCATTAGCCATCTCCTCTTATATACAGTAAGCATAGGAGGCTGTGTATGACACTGCACGCATGGAAATGCCTGTATGCCTATGTACAACTCATCAAGAACAGTGTCAAATTTCGTAACACTAAAACTGAACCTATCTGCTCCAGTTACCTTGGCAAATGCTCTGGGGGGCACTATCCTTACCCTAAGGAGAAGAGTTTGGCAAAAGAATTGGTCTGTTTAAATACCCTTTAAGGGAAAGCAGAGGTTTAGCAAGGATGGCCTGGAAAAGACAGCATGAGGTATGTGATGCTGTGCAGTGCCTGGCCAAGGCTGACTTATGTGGCACAGCTTGAGGAAGAACAAGAGGGTCTCTGTGTGTATGTTTGGGAGGTTAAACTGTCATCCTTGACAATTTACATTAACTGTACAATATTTCATTGCCAGAAGCTCAGGAATCCCTAAAACCGCTGGGCCAAACTTGCTCATTGGGCCCAGTCCCCGTGTTTTGGTCATTTATGGCCACGCAAAGGACGGATAAAATTCTACCGGTACAGGCAGAGGAGAGTTTTACTGAGAATTTTTTGCCCTGGTCCAAACATTACACTTGAAATTTAGAGAGGCAGAAAAACAAGCCCTTTCCACGTGGTGGCAAAACTCAGCTGCTTTTCAAATCTCAAAACGTGGGCTATTTTTAAGGAAAAAGCTGAAGGTTCCCAGTGCTCACAGTGGAGTGTCAGCCTGCAGAATTCAATAACCAATCCAGGAAACCCATTTTGACATCTAGTTTCAAAGAGGGTATTGTAAACAAAGAGCAATTCCACAGAACAATATCATTCTTGATCCCCATTTAAGTAGCAGGAACACAGAAAAGCCTCAGAAGTGGAGACATCTGTATTTATGTAGAGTGCTTTCCCTGCCTCTTTGTACTCCATTAAATTGCAAATGGTGAAATGGAATTTCTTTTTTGAGTAGATTAGCCCTTGCATCTCAAGCTACCCCAAATACAACAATGCCACTACTAAAATATGAGAAGGACACTTTCTGAAAGCTGCAGAAGCATTACAATATTTGTTTACAGATAATATCCGGGTATTTCAGCCCAGCCTCATAGCAGCTTGTAGCAGCCACTACTGGCTTTATTAGAGTTTGTCTTAAGTTAGAGAGGAATGAGACCAGCATCAGACCATGAGGACAGCATTTATATATGACAGCTTGTCCAGAACCTGACCTCAAAAATCTTTTACTTTATTTGGATGCAGTCTGCAGCAAGACTTCTCATTCATACACATGCACACACACTTTTTCCTGTTAAGGCAAGCTAGGATTAGAGGCCATCACACAAAGCCAGGTATAATAAACAACAAGACAATGAGTTGTTATTTACAAGATTAGGAGAAGAAAAATAAGAGGTTTTCTTTTTTCTCTCTTTATATGTGCTTATCTAAACAAAGGCTACCAAGCCTATAAAAGAATATTTTGCAAGAAATAGAGCTTGGGATTCATCTTGTCCTAATGATGGCTAAGTCTTCTATCTGCCTGTCAGCACAAATATTGTCCATAGATTGACAGAAAGCATTTGTTAACTAACTTGGTTTAGTATAGCAAAAAAAATTATTGCATGAAACATGCTTTTCTACAGGAAATAGGTTAATGCATATTGTAGTTACTAAACCCTTCTCTCTGATTCTAAGTAGGTTGTGCCCAGGGACAAAGACATATGATTTTTAATGTTGCAAACCACCTTCATTCCCAGATGGAAGTTATTCTGCTTGCATGTATTTATTTTCCTTTCCAGTATAATTTGGCTGATTTAAAAGGGAGGCTCATGAAGTCACCAGCACACCCAAAGCTTATGTGTGTTTTGAATACCGGATTGTGACCCCACTTTTTGCATGTGTGTGTTACTGCTATAACTTTGCACTGTCCCAGCGAGTAGTTTGCTGCAGTTTGCCCTGGGGAAGATAAGCCAGAGCATAATCTATGCACCCTGCAAGTCTTGAGGCTGCTGAAATGCATATGCTATCTCTTAGGGAAGAAAAAAAACAAAACAAAAAAAAAAAAAAACCCAAAAAAAACCCCAAAAAGACAGGGCTCCATCTGATCTTCAGCTGTATCAAAACAAAGAAACAGAGGCAAAATAATTATTGACTCCTGTTTTTACTATTCTCAAAATTTCTCATTCGGTGCTACAGGAGAAAAAAGTGAGACTTTCTGACTCATAAAAAGGATGTGTAACTATTTCTTAATTTATTTATGAAGTCTCAAGCTCAATTAATGGTAGCAGGACATTAATTGTAGCAGGACCTTTCTTCTTGGAAGCAGGACAGAGGAGTAGGGAGTCTTCCCTTCTGCTGAGAGAAATAGTCACATGGCTTCCATCTCTGCCTCTTGAGGAGGTGCAGTTATAAAAATATAGTGTCACAGTCATGCTAAATACAGCTTAGTGGAAAACCTAGTGGAAGAACTAGATTCAGGGGCACCTGGACTTTATTCCAGTTTGGTCATTGACTTCAGCAGGATGAAGTGACTGCCTCTTTGTCTGCTCCCCTCCCCCACCCTCTAGTAAATAAATTATAGTCATAACTTCTTATAAATAGCATTTGCACTGCAGAAATATTACACTGACCCGCAAGCCTACTGTCAGGTCTGAGTAACATTTGAAGCACATACTGAGCAGGGCAAAGTACTGCTGCTAACAGTCATAAACTGTCGGGGTTTGAGCTGTACTGATACAGCAGTGCTTTGGTCTCAGTTTTATACTTTACACACTCTTCTGCTCTTATCAAAATGTGGTGTATAACTGCCAGCCCTGAGGAGTTCCTGTGCACAAGCTCCTGCCAAGCTCATGCCACATTCCCCACACAGCATTGCCTCCTGAGCTCTTGCTCTGCACGTAGTAGATGGTGTTGACTTTGACAAAGAAAGCACTAAGGATTATTTTAAAAGGCTGCAAAAACACTTGCTTTCCTGGCATCTCCTTTGGGCTGAATAGCACTCGTTTCCACTCCCTGAAAGCAGCAAAGATGTTCTTCCTCCTACTGCTCTGACTAATAAATATATGTATTTTCAGATCACTCTGGTTTTCTTATGGAAGAATCTAAAACGTACATGACAAGTATAGAGTGCGCTTATCAGTGGTCAGGGAAAAACGGTCTGCTTTCCTCTGGAAGGTGTAGTGTTCCAATATTAACACAACATAGACACTCAAAAAGATCTAATCCTAGTCTATTCCCAATAGCAAACCTTCCCTGCATAAGGGCAAAGCAAAAAAAAAAAAAAAAAAAAGACAAAAAAATTAGCAACAGATCAAAACCCAAGAAGATTAGCTCTTTTTTCTTTTTCAAGCAAAGTTTTTTTTTTCTTTTCGGACCACATAATTCTGGATTTTTCCCTGCTGTGGAAAAATTAAAAAAAAAAAAACAAAAAACCAAAACAAACAGTTTTAAACTAAGAGGGTATTCAAATGGTTTAACATTAAATATCCTCTTAATTTGCATTGCTATACATGCTGATCTTAGGTCATGAGATTAAGGACCTGTGCCGAGTATTTCAGTTCTTTCTAGGGACAAGCTTTTGGAGAGGGAGAACAAAACATCAGCACAACAGCTATGTCAAAACTTTGTTAACCTAGCTTATTCAGCATTTTCTTTTCCTGCCTTGACTCACTCTATCTGCTGTCAAAAAAAACAACATTTCAGCACCATCCAAGAGAGATCTGTTCCTTCTCACAGCACAGGACCTTTGGTTCTGACAGCTCCTAGGAGTATTTTTCACGTTGCAGCAGAGACCTGTGAAAGAACATTCCCTCTCTGCATTCCCTCAGCTCTCTCTTGCTTATAGCATCTTAAGCAAGATGAATCTCTCTCTGCCTCCCCTGCAGAAATAGTTTATTTACATTGCCTGTCTGACACAATTTAGACTGGATTAAACTGCTGTGCAACCACATTGCAAATCAACTTCCACCCCTATGGGTGCTCCCACTCCCTGGCATGCTCCTGACCATACATAGAGCTGTGCCAAGCAAACTTGCTATCAGAAAATTAATTATCAAAATTAAAAATAAAATAAAATTTTAAAAATGCAGCTGGCTTTCTGCTGGCTTAGAAAGCTACATCAGTTCCACACATGGTCCAGGGGCAAGAGCGAGGTGGGAAGGAGTGACTGGGGAAGTGCCATGTCAGCCCCCTGTTAGATCAGCTCCAACAGAGATGGCTCCCCGTTCTCAGGTTATTTTGAAAACGGGACTTTAAGTGCCATTGTCAGGAGTGGCCAGGGGCACAGACACAAACCAGGTGCTTCTAGCTAATTAATTACACGGCCAGATCATCCATTCAGGCAGAGTCTGCCTGTGCTCTTTGCCCACAGGAAGTACCCGGCAACTTGAGCTATCCTCACCTCCAGGGCTCAGGCTTAACCTCGACATCCAAATGGCACGGGTTTAACCCGTCAGCTCCTCTGGGTTTACTGAAGGCACCTTCCACTTGCTAAGGGCATGCAAAGAGACCAGCTGACCTGATGCCTTGTCACACAACAGCATAATACATCTCAGAATGCCTATTTAGGGAATAGCAATTATTCAGTCTTCTCAAAGGCGACTGGGACCCATCCCTTGAAGCCTCCTGAGTGGGGCTGGAGAGCAGAGACACTGCACTGGTACAGAAGGAGCAGGTCTGCAAGTGAGGCAGGTACCCACACAAAGCTGTGCGGCTGAACTTATTTTTCAAAGCTGAATTCAACATTAAATACAAAAATTTACTTCGAATTATTCTCTTAAACACACATACACAAAAAAACCCTACTTTTGAGACCTTCCAAAGGATTCTCCATGAAAATTTATAGAAACACAATCTAAATATTCCCAAACAGATCATTATAAGAAGGAGTTAAACTAATTTAACCATTGAAAGCAGCAGTAGGAAAAGTAGTAGAAGAATAACAGGTTTCACTTGTCATTCTAGAACAAGTCTCTCTGCAGTTTATTAAACTAAAACTGAAATACATGTTTTTTCTGAAACTATTTTGTGACCTCACTAAAGAAACAGACAGGTGCAGTTCAGCATGCCAGAAAAAAAGGCATTTATTTCTCACATGCTCTACCAGAGTATCACAATTAATTCACTTCTAGAGAAGAAAGGAAAAAAAAATATCTTAAGATTACACAAGCTGGTACATTGCACCACCCTCTAATTTTAAAGACTTTAAAGAAATCCATCCATACTCGAGCTCAAGGTGTCACAGCAGTCCTCTTCAACAGTTCCCTCACTGTGGTTTGCAGCAAGGAAAAAAAAAAAATCTTAAAACAAAAATAACCCATATAGCAGCCGACAGATGGGGAGAAGAGAAAGAGGGGGAGCAATACAGAAAGAAAAAAAAAAAGAAAAACATAACCCAGAGAGCATTACATCAGTTCTCCTCCCAGTTTTATTTTAAACACACGTGCCATCACTCACAGCTCTGTGGTTACTGGAAAATATGACTATAACTTCCATGGTGTGGGTGTGTGGGTTGCATTGAAAAAAATAAATTAAAAAAGAAAGGACCTTTCTTTGGCACAGCTGACTTTGGCTACTGATGGAAGGAAAAAGGGTGGCATATTTGTACAAAATCCTTGTGTTTTGGCAGGGAGGATAGTCCTGCATGGGCCACCTAGCTATGTTTTGTTCTTCAGCAGAAGCAGACACACCATTTCACCTCAGCATAGAGAATACCACAGAAAGAACACAGCATCAAGCACAACAGAGAATGCTTCCACCCCTATGCAAACAATAATTCCATTAGATTATCAGTAAAAAAGGTTCTTATAAAATAAATTATTTAGGCCAGCAAACATTTCAGCTTTGACTGCCTATGGAGCAAGGATAGGTAAGGCATTCATCCTGAATCCAGAGTACTGCCCGAGTTTGTGCTTTAAAGATGAGTCAGCAAACACCCCTCAGACTGCTACAGTACAGGCAAGTTGTTCAAAGTCAGAGCCAAAAAGCAATGAAGAATTTAAAATTCCAGCAAAGCCCAGGTGGTACCTCCCTTCATCAAGGACCCGATTTTGTGTGTTGCCAATACAAGAGGCACAAAGACACAGGATGAAAGACATCTAGATGATTTTCTGTGCTTAACAATAGCTCTACACCATCTGACACTGTGAAACTAATCACCAAGTGAGTTGAAGCCTGACTTCAGAGAAATGTATTTTCAGAAGGGCCCAGGCTGACCATTCAAAGTCATTAGTCAGCTCTTTTGAGAAGGGCTCCAATATGCTCTTGAGACTTTAAAAAAACAAAAAAAAGTCAACCAATCAACCAACCAAAAAAGAAAACAAAAAAGCAAACAAACAAAAAAAAAACTCCCCAAAAAACCCACAAACAAACAAAAGCACCCTGTAATTTTCTCCTGCTTGTCTTGCAGAGATTTAGGGCCTAAATTTTCAACTTCTTCTCCAAATTCAGTGTTTTTAATCAAAAGGTGAATTTTTTCAGGCTTCCCTCATTGGATAGCAAGAAAAGGCAGCAAACTGGGCAGCCCTGGGATTCCCCTGACTCCAGCTGCAAGCACAGCCCAAACTATCGCTGTATTTTAGGTTCCCAAGGGCCTTCTATGTCAGGAGTTCAAGCCCAATTCTGACACACAAATGAAGTCATACCCACTAACAGCAGCATTTCTGGCCTCTACTTGCCACAGGCTGAGTCACAGTGGTCCATGGAGCATTCCACACTTGCATTTCCAACACCAGGACTGCACAACACGGGGGAGAAGGATGGGAAGCAGCTGGCTGCTGCAGAGGGGTACAGGGTGGACTTTCCCCAGGGGTTGCTCCCTTCTGGAGGGCCATGATGAACCTGCTGAGCTGTCGACATGCATCCCTAAGGAGGAGGGGGGACCGGGTCTTACCTGGCCTTCTTCCAGAAATGGCCCTCCATCCCTGCACCAGTGTTTTGCTCTTTTTTTTTCTTTTCCAGGCCACAAATTAGGTGATGTAAACACACAGCAAGAGCTGTGGCCTATGATTATCATTTTTCCTCAGTGAATGGGTAGCAGTGATGTCTAATTATGAGGAGCAAGGCACAGCAAAGCCATGCCTCAACCTCCAAGCTCATTAATGTTCTGCATTCTCAAAAACTAATGGAGAGATCACACTAAAGTGACCTTAGCAAAAGGTGCCTCAAGACAAGTCAACATTTGTGATGGTGAAAGCTAGGTGCAGGTATAGTCTTCAGCTACAGCTGCTTGCAAACTGTCCATCTACACAAGTGGCAGTAAAAATATTTAACTACCTTAGACCTATGAGTGAAGTTGCGCTGGTGACAAATTTCATATCTGAAAAAATGGTGGTGCAGGAAAGTCTCATTTGGTTTTGATTTTGTATAGATCTAGGATGCCAATCTCTTTCACGTAACTCTACTGCTGCTTCTTTTCTTATTGTCCAAGGACATCAGACAAAAACAGACAAGAGACCTACACATACGGTTTTTTTCTAAAGTGGTTGTAAAAACCCCCAAAACTTACTAAAAACATAACATATGAATTGCCAGAACACACATGGCTTTTTAGCTGTGTATTTTCTGAAATGCGATCACATTTACAGATACAAGTCAAGAAGACCCATTAAATAAAACTGAACACAATCTCAGTGAGTTTTAAAGCAAATAATGAAAGAAAATTCCGAGACACAAGGAGGTTTTTCTACTTGTTTCTTTTTTTTTTTTTAAGACTTGCCAAAAAAAAAGGCCCGTTCACTTGAGGCGTTCACCACTGGACACTAAACTATTGATGAGTGTCAAGAGGGCAATTATCTCTAAAATAAAGACTTTTGTATATCATGTGTGCCACATTCTAAATTCAGCCTGAGAAGCAGGAGGAAAAAACGATTCAGACGTCACCAGTGATTTGGCCAAAGGTCTCTGTGTTACAGATATACCACTGTTACACTTTACATGGCATTAGGAAGCGTGGCAGTCATTTGACCCACCAAACAGCAAGCACTTTTGATGCAAAGCCTAATTGTCACTTATACTTTGTCACGCCATTTAGTTTCAATGATTTTCTGAACTCTTCAAGGAACTATGCTAATGCTCCAGTTTTACTTTTGTCAGTATCAATGAGATCCTCATTAAAACCAAACTCCCCAAATTGTTTTGATGCCACTTTCCTTGACAACATCTGCTCAGTTTCCCCTGTTGTTACCTTGACTGTGGGAAATGAGATTAAAAAAACTCTTGACAAAAATACCATGACTACATTTTATCTGCAAGAGACATTAAGTAGCGGGGGGAATTGAGGTTTGAAGTGCTCTCTTCAAGAGCACAATTCTTAAATGAGGATGAATAAAATGGTATTCCACAGAGTCCTACTCTAAACTAGATTTCCTCCATGCTGACTGAAAGAAAGGGTAACAGTTTACAAATCATGTCCTTATTCACTGTTTAAGGGACACAAAATACTTTAATTTCAATTCTGTTCCCAGTTTTCCCCAAGCAGTTTTAGGAAATGGAAAAATGACCTCACAAACTACTGCCAAAATGCAGTAGAGGTTAAAATGCAGAAATATAAACTGTTGGGGATGGGAGGCACATCTCATCCAGCCAGTGTAGCACAAACACAACAGTCTCAGGGACACACACAGCACATTGGGATGGATAACAGATTGGGAATTTCCAGCTACATCCACTAGCAAACATGAATTGGGCTCCTAAGACTGGGTGACTGGAAATAAGGCTTTAGGTATAGTTTGTTTTTCCTGCGATGACATTCATCACCATTTATAGGCTTCTACAGTCTCTTAACACTGTCTCAATCTGCGTAAATTTCTCTACATCTCTTAAGAGAAATCCAAATTAATTATTTTTACAATACCTAATTAATATCGATAAATTAAGTTCCTCCTACAGGAAAGCCTGCACAGAATCACTGCAAGTTTTCTTCATTGTAACACCCTTGAACTCTAGCTTGGAGAGGGAGAGAGTAAGAAATTTCATGTATTAAGTGTTCAGCCCCTGGTTTCTGTGTTATGTGACAGAGATGGAAGTCTGTGCTAAATTTAAAAAGACAAACTAAAAAAAAAAAAAACCCACACAATTTTAAGCACAGTTCACTCACTCATGGTTTCAATTTGAGGTCACTTTGTCTAAATGTGAAACAATACCAGCTTTGAAACAACACTCTATTCTGTATTTGACAGATTTTATAGTATGCAACAAAAGGGAGTCTAAACAGAACTCTTTAATATGTTCAGCAGAAAGTTTGGCTTAAATGGTTAAATTACTTAAAAATCATTTTCAAATCAGTGGGTAAACTTTCATTTTCAAAGGACATTAACTTAAACTGCTTTTTGTTAAAATCTGCATGCATAGGTGTTACCTGGCAGATTTTCTGGTATTCAGTGGCCTTCTCCAAAGCCAGACACACCAGTATCCAGCCTGATACATCAGCCAGCTTTCTTTTTTTTTTTTTTTTCAAACGGCCTGAAGCTGAAGGTATTTCTCTATTCAAGTCCCAGTCTTTGCATTTTTGTTAATACTCTCAGTTTTCATTTAAGATACAGGCAACATTAATATAGTAATCTATTTATGATTTCCAGACAAACCCCAGAAAAATCCAAAGGTGCAAACAGGCCAACAACACCCCCATGTCAAACGATCAAGTTTTTTAACACAGCTTCATGCTTTCCAAACGGATGAAATTAGCAATACCAACTACTACAGCCAGAAATCAACCCTAACCCTAAACCTGGCAATAGCACTACACCAAATACTTGTGAATCACAAGCCAGCACTCAGCAGAAGTTGTTTGCTTGTTTTACAACTCCTTTGAACCATTTACATCATGTAAGATTGCAATACACTTAGAACTCTGATCTTACTGCTTTCTACAATACTTTTTGCCAAACAAAATTAAATTTCTATGCAAATTGAACAAATCATTCCTGAGTAAAAAAAAACATAAAGAGGACTCTCCTAATGATGGTGCAGAGTTACACAGCATTATATATAAGCAAACATCTTCAGTGATGTCACCAGGAGCCCTACAGTGGCTGAGAGGTAACAAGGACAGGGAGAGAGTTACCCATCACATGGCTGATGACCAAGAGTAGATTTAAAATACAGCAGCTTCTGACCTGGGCTCGCTCAGCGGTGCAGAACAGCCTCGAGACTCACAGCAGTGCATGTGGTGGGAATACCAGGTAGGACAAGTTTTCCAGAAAGCAGTACAGGTCCCAGTATGTTCTTGTGGTGGAATGTGGATTACACCAGAGGAAGGGTCCCTCCTACTGAATGTGAACAAACTATTAATGCTGTTAAAACATCAGTGTTTTGCTACTCTACCTATGCAGAGCCCCAGATGAAATCATCCTGGCTTCAAGTGGCCTTGGGAGTAAACCCTTTTGGAAGAGCAGACTGGTATTAAAATACAAAGGGAGGTGAATAACAAGGGAATGAAGGGAGTCTCCATGTCACCCAGTCACACAAACAGTTCACACGCTTTACAGACATTATGGCCTATAATTAAGGTCATTCTAGGCTTGGCATCCTAAAATTCTACCAATTAACAACTTTTCTGAATTCTTATTGTTTAAGCAAAAGTGCTCCATACCAGGTATCTGCCTTCAGTTGATATTTCTGTTTTTCAAGAGAAAACTTTAACTCTGACATCTTAATGCTGAAACTGTGATTAACAAAAAATAGTTTCTTTCCTCATCTTATCATAATTCCTATAGCCTTTTTCCTCAAGTAGTACTAGACATATCCTAACTCTGAAGTCAAGAAAATAAACCTGCCTTTGTCTTTTCTTTGGTAGTTCAATCAGCTAAAGAAAACAGAACACACTAACTTCACAGAAACCAAACTGAACTATTCTGCACAGCCATTAAAAGCATATCCTGATTTCCTGGGCAAAAAATCCGACATTATGATGCACTTTGCAAAAATGCTGAACATTCACAGTAACACCTGATATCCATGTAAGGGGCTTTGACAATATCCTAGGCTGACTAAGCACTGACACATACATTGGATCTGCCCAAGTAGTACACTTCATCCTTCCCTTGGCTTTCCCCACATTAGCGTCTTTTCCAAGCAGGCTATCGTGGCCCCATCACAGCCACATCTAATCCAGTGGCAGACATGTGGCTGAGATGCACAATAACCTTACTGAGGTAAAGTTCTCTCCAGTTATGTATTGGCATGGCCAGTTCTAGCCAATAGGTAGCACAGATCTAAAACAGCAAAAGCATTGCTGCAGGGGTTCTCTTGGGAGAGGAAAAGAGCAGGCAGGCCAGTCACCTAATTTAGAGCTGTATAACATCCATCTACTCACCTCATCCTCTGCTTATCACCCCTGTTGTGGAAATGGACCAAAGAAACAAGACCTAGCTTCCACCATTCCAATTAACTGTACCTGCCCTGGTAGGATTCACTTCCTCCAGCTACCTACACCTGTCACCCAACACAGCTGCTTGGTTGCAGAGAGTGAAGAAAGGGGAGCATGTTCCCCTTCCACCATCACAGGTCACAGATTAGCATCTTTTTCAAACTGCTGGGAGCAGTTAAATTTGGCCACACTCTGTCTTTGTGACACCTCTCGTAGAGGGCAGCGAGCCAGGGCAGAGGAGCAGTTCAGATTGCCAGCAGCAGTACTGGTGGTGCCCTTTCCTATCTAGGCAGAAATTCTGTACCTGCCTGGGGCAGTGGAAAAACCTTGCCCTGGGCCTGCAGACGTGCACTTCAACAAGGTGATATACCACAGTGGTGACATGAATTATTTTAGCTGCTCTGAGCAAAAGCATAAACTTCTGCAATGGCTTCTCATGAGAAGCAGATTATTTTGCTATGAAAGCAATGGCAGCCAGGAGCAACTACAAAACGTAGCCAACCTACTCCCTAAGAAAGGAAATGTGCCACTATATGTGCATATGTATTCCATATATAGAAAAGTTATAGACACAGACCCCTAGCATAACTCCCTGGCATTTTTTAATTCTTTCTTCTCAGTGCCATCACACTGATTAGATAATATTTATCATAGGAGAATGATGAACAGGAAAACAATCCCTTTAAAAATGCTCTCAGAGTTAATTTCTCCTTTTTAAAATTTTTTTTTTAATGCATAAGCTTCAATTTTGCCCAATTTAGAAACCTATCAAGGACAGGTCAGACACTGAGTCAGCACTTGCTCCCTCTGCAGTGCCTGGGCTGAGCCCAAAGCTCACCTTTGATAACTGGACTGCTCACTACAGAGCTGGCAGGCAGAGGATGGTAGGGAAGCTGAAGGTTCCAAGTCTCCGGCAGAGTTCCTGTAAAGTCAGGGAACCTCATTAATTTTGAGCAAGTTATCCAACTCTAAGACCAGAATGGGGGTGAGGTTTTAATTTAAAATATATTTTGATATTATTTATTTAATATGTTTTTATATTAACAAACCTGTGCATATATATATATATATATAAAATCTAAGAGATTTTTTTTTAATTTAAGTTACAGAGAATAATTTCTACATTATTAACTTAAGATGCAGTTTCTTCTCTTCAGGGATCTTAGAAGTAAGAATTTTTTACTTTTTTATAATTAAACCCACCTTTCCTCCAAAGCACTGTGGATGCTGGCCAGGAGCTACAACCTCTCCAGCCAACACAAACATATCTAAAAAGTATTTGTATCTGCTCCTTTACATCTGATTTAAAGTTAATAATCACTCTCTGCAAACAGACTGACATAAAGGGCAGCAAAGGTGCATATTTTAGACTCTGGAGATACCTCCCTCCTCCTTGCAATGCTGCCTGCAAAATCTCACACTGGTGAAACACCATCTCCTCCAATCTTACTCAACTGCCTTTACTCAGAGCCATAGATTTTTGCCCCGTACAAAGCTCCACCCTTCAACATAATTAGAATAAAAAATAGGGGAGTACTAACCTTAACTTGCCACACTTCTTGAGACACTGTCACATTTCCCCATCTCACTGTCCATATTTGGTTTACTTTGACCATTTCTAACTCACAGAAGTAAACAACTCCTAAATCTGTACAGCAATACATTTATAACCAATTCCATATACACACATCATCCTTTCATCAAGCCCACAAAATCCTCTTCCTTGACAGAAACCAGCAACCATCCCCAGACAACACCACTCTGCTCACCCAACAGCATAAGTGTGACAGTCAGCAGCAACAGATGAACATTCATGGAGAAACGCAGCAGGAACTTGGCCCAGGAGTCTTCAAGTCAGGCTTATGGTAGGACTTCCCAAATGCTGATGGACTTATGGCTTTTAAACACTTTGGTGAAGCAGCTAAGTTAATTAAGTCACAAACCTTATAGAAGCATCTCCTTGGTGGGATAGGTATTGGTACAGAGGCAAATGCAACTTATGAAAACTGCTGCTGTACCGAGGGGAAAAAATAGAAGAAACCCAAACTCAGCCCCCACAGGAAGGAAAGCACCTTCTGCAAAGAGAACTATGCACTTGTATAAGCAGTATCCTTCACAGTGAAAGTGGCAATGGAGGTTGGCCTAGTACGCACCATGCTGCCTACACCCCAGCGGCCCTGCTGCAGACTGGCACAGCTGAAATGCAAATGCACTGTTATGTACACAATGCATGCCACAATATCAAGGTGTCCCTGCTCGAGTAGGCTTTAAAAACACCCCCACTTCATTATTTGTGTGAAAACAGCAGCCTGACCATTGAAAGGAAGAAGGCAAGGTCATATGCTCAGAGCCTTCTGGCCGCATCCCATATGCATGGGAGCCCCCTCCCGTGATGGGAACATGAAAGCAGGACTTGCCAACACCACACCCCCCTCAATGTCCCTGGATGTGCAGCCCAGCAGGCAGCCCTGCAGCAGGGAGCTGGGCCTGGGGCAAGGGGAAGCTGCAGCGTGCAGCTGTGTACTGACACATGCTCAGAATATGCAGGGCAGAAATATTGCCTAAATGTATGTGTGCTCTGCAGCTTCCACTGGTGCTGAGACACTTGTGATAGGAAGGATGTACAAGACTCCCTTATAGCCTTCAGGAGGAGACAGAGAAGAAACCCGTGAGGGAAAATTTAAAAAATAATCAGTATCCAGACAAAAAAAATCTATTCTACCAACATATTCAAAGCCTTGAATACAAATTGCTTTCCAATGGATGAGACAGATTAGAAAATAAAAGAAGATGTTTTAGACACATAAAATGCAAATGTCTTGTCTATGAAATAGGCATAAGAAGCCCTATCTCCCACTTTTCTGCATACTTTGAGATTTACAGTGCAGGAAAACTGCATAAATTTACTCTTCCACATACTTTGGCCAATTTAGTTACAATCTTACTACCATATGAAATGCACACATGAACAAACCACATTTGATTTTCAGGGAATGTGGACCTTTCTATTGTTTCAATTTTCTAAACATTTTTTACTGATACTGAAATTGGAAAAGACCTCAATAAGGTTTCTCACACCCAGGAGAGATGCTTTTGGCCTTTGGCAGTATCTTGCACCCTTTCCTGCATCCTTCTACACAAACCACCATGTGAATTACTGATTTCAAGAGCTGCACACAGGCACTGGCTCAAGCACTAGTGACATAGGTAACATAGGTACAGGACCCTTCCTAATCAGGAGTCAGCCTTTCCCAGCAGTACCTGCATCCAGAGATGCCAGAAGACCTCAAAGGAGAGCTGGGCACTGCAAGATCAATGGGGAAAAGCAGCATCCCAGCTCCACTCCCGGTCCCTGCCCCACTCACTGTCCTCCATCCCCTCTTTGCTCTCCAATAGGCACTGCAATCTTAATGAGAACTTGGTACCAAAAGTTTACTCAGTTCCAAAACTGTGTCATCTGTTGGTGACATGATGCTGCCACCTGCACTGATACCCACTTTCCCTAGAGCAGAGGGCAGGGGCTTGCAAGGAACAGTTCTGTGCTGCACCACTGGCAGAGCAAAGGGGACACGCTGTCTCCAACAGGGACCGGAGCCACCACCAGCTGCTGCAGGGACAGCCTATCCCAAGGGGTCTTTTGACACTTTTCTGGGCTGCTTTGTGATCCTGGACACATCTCTGGTAGTGCTGCAGCCAACAGTCTTCCCAATCCAAGCCTAATGTCATGGAAGACCTGTTCCCACCATGGTCTGTTCGCAACATGACTACTGCCATTCCAAAACAGTATTTTCCATTTCCAGAAAGGTTGAGAGTGACCGAGATCTCACTAAACCCAAGCCCCTTAAACTGCCTTTTTTCACTCTGTATAATGCCTCTTGGAGCACTGGTCCAGAATGGAGGTGGCAGCATCCTGCAGGAAGGCAAGCAAACACCTGGCACTGAGCAAGGAAAAGTCTATGAGACACAGACCCTTCCAGCAGCCAGGCAGGAAGACAGAGTGAAAAGGGAGAGAGGAGAAGTGTTCATCACCTGGTTGTGCCAAGCTCAATAAAAAACAATAAGAGGGGGGAAAAAAAAAGTTTTAATTGCCCTGGGATTTAGTAAACAAGCAGTTGAGTCTGGGAGTTAATGCCAACACAACAGCTGGCCTTCAGAAGGCATTTACTAATATAGCAACTTGTAATTAACACAAGGTCATCTCTAAAAATTACTAGGCCAATTTGCTGTTAAATAGCTTCCTCCAGGGGACGTGTCCCTGTTGGAGTACGAGCTGCTGCATTGTGTCTGTGAAGACAGACAGATTGGGCAAGAGCCGTGTTTCCCTGGGGAGGCAGGGTCACCATACGGGGCTCTCTGTGCTCCCTCACATCAATTCATGCCCAGGCCCCCCTCTCCCCTCACTGCCCCACAGATCAAAGCAGTCTTCTGTTCCCTTGCAGACTGATGTGCTACCAATGCCCACAGCATCCAAGCCTACTGGAGGTCTCCGTCAAGGTTGACAGCAATGAGCCAACATTTGTCAAATAAAATTCTGCAACAGCCTTTGAGCTGGTTCCACCAGCATTCACTTGCCCAGGCATCACAGCCATATAGAGAATCATGGAATCTCAGAATTGTTTAGGTTGGAAAAGACCTTTAAGATCATCGAGTCCAACAGTTAACTCAGCACTGCCAAGTCCATCACTAAACCACGTCCCTAAGCACCACATCCAAACATATTTTAAATACCTGCAGGGATGGTGACTCAACCACTTCCCTGGGTAGCCTGTTTCAACATTCAACAACCTGAAGAAGTTTTCCAGAATGTCACGTCTAAACCTTCCCTGGTTCAACGCGAGGTCATTTCCTCTCATCCTATCACTTGTTACTCAGGAGAAGAGACCAACTCCCACCTTTCCACATCCTCTTTTCAGGTAGTTGTAAAGAGTGATAAGGACTCCCCTGAACTTCCTTGTCTCCAGGCTAAGCAACCCCAGCTCCCTCAGCTACTCCTCATAAGAACTGTGCTTCAGACCCTATGTGTCCCTGTGGCCACTAGCAGGATGTCACCACAGGCTATAATAGATGTATCCCTCACACAGTTCCTTCTGCAAGGTGCTTCCCACTGTGGATCAAGGTCTTCCCAAACAACTTTACCTATAAGTCACTTTATCCTGGAAACCTTCCTCTGGGGTGAAGTCCATGTAAATGGAGCTTTCAAGCAGCTGATGGAGAGGAGTATTCCTTTTTTTTAGGCAGCAGTGTTTCCACTTCCTTCAGATACACAAAGTTTTGTGCCTAATTTTATGCAGAGGGCTGGCATGGCATGTCTAGTACTACCACTCCCCACACTTGTCTCTGCTCTTCCTTTGCTTGGGAAAACATGCCTCACTCTTCACATCCTGGCTGCTTGCCTAAACATTCGCAACCTCACCCCTAGTTTCAATATGCAGAGTAGAACGTCCAATTTGTCACTTATTTTCCAAAATTCAGAAGAACCCTCTTGTGAAGTCAGGCAGCAAAACCAGTTCTTTATCTGCCCCAAGGACAGAGGCAGCTCATGCTGTTAAGTGCCTTTTGCCTTTCATTGTCCTCCTTCCACAACTGCCTGAAGAGATGTCCAGTGCTCAGTGCCTTTGTGAGAAAGCAACAGTAAAGGCAATTGCTAGCACCTGGAGGTGGACAGATACTGAGATCTTTGATTGCCATTCCCCATGCTGCATCAGCATGGGGGCAGGATAAAAGTTTTCACAGGCAATTTCTAGATTACTTCTGTTCCTGCTGGAAGACACAGCAGGATCAGGGCCCACTGCTCTACCTGAACTGATAGTAAGATGGCAAAAGAGAGAAGGCAGGAAACACAGGGCACTGTGCAGACACCTGGAGAGGTTTCATCTCACCATTTTGGGGGTAATGCCTACCTCCAGACTCCTACCTGGACTTTTGCAATAGAAAGGAGCACATTAAAACAGGAATAAAGCTAAGCAAATCCAAGACTGGAAATATCAGAGGAGAGGAAATCCAGAGTCCATCCATTAGTGCCATATGCCAGCAGTAATTGGCCTAGTAATCTTCTCAGCCTTGCCTCATCATCTACCAGTAAACTCCATATCAAGGTACAGGCTCATTACCTCTGTACACCCTTATGCACAGGAGAACAAATAACAGATGATTTCATAAGCTTCCATCTTATTCGACTCCTTTCCCTGTGCTTCATTTAGAGGCACTCAAAAAGGGAACATGATTAGTAGTTCAAAAGATAAAGTTTTCAAAAGTCTTTTATGCTAAAATAATTACCATATAAATCAGGGTAGGCATGAGGAACAGGACTGCTCAAGACCAAACCCTGCCTTATACCTTTTCTCAAATAAGTCAGCAGATTTGCAAAGGCCTTTGACTCCAGGGCACCAGAGTTAAGTATTTTCCAGTTTTGCAACATACTGCACTTTAGGGGTAAATAATCTCCTTTCCAGTTGTCATTCAACATGTAAAACATCTCACAGAGATTTTGCTAAACAGCTCTTTATAGGGCAAGAAAATAAATGATTCTTTTCATCCTTTCTGAAAACTTCATATTCTTGAAACTCTTACAAGTCTGGGAAGGTGGAACTCATTCGTAAATAGAGTCCTGGGAAACACACATGGCCACAGCTTGGCAGGACCTCAGCCCTGAATGAGTCCTTTCATTTTCACCATGTTTGGTAACCTGGGTTAAAGATTAAATGGTGGGTTTGATAGAATGTTTCAAACACAGAGCCACTAGAGTGCTACAGTCACCTTTACCTAGAAGGGATTCATATAATAATAAATAATAACTGATTTTTCAAGGCATCTCTCACCATATCCTCCTAAAGTAAGCAGAGGTGCTACCATAACACGAGGAACAGTGGTATCATTTATTTGGGCCAAGTGCAAGGTTGAAAACAAGTGCAGAAAAAAGGAGGTTTGCAGCAGATTAAGCAGAACAGAATTCACACAAAGCTGCAAGGGGAAAGGTTTATTCATTTTTTGATTTCTCTCTGTAAACTACCATATGTCATTGCTGCTGGGACAAAACTGATATGCCTACTCAAGAGCTGCACCAAAACTACATAGGTTCATAGATTTATGACTTTTATAATGATTCCCCCTGTACATTTAGACATAAATCAGGCTACTCTTGGATGCTTGGCTGGAAGAACTCAGTAGTAGCATTGGTGTCTGTATTTGGAAAAAATTATAAGAAACATATAAGGTAATAAAATACTTCAGGCTGCATATAAAGCTGCCTGATCTCGCGTTGTGAGTGTGCTGATGATAAATCCACAGAAGGAATTGCCAGGTTCTGGAGGGCTGTTTGGGGCTTAACACACAGCAAAAACCACTCATCCCCCCAAGAGCCAAATGCCCAATAAAACGTTTGCAGATGGGAACTGTGGTGATTCCATCCTTCATGCTCCGTCTTGGAGCATCATCTGAAGATCAGAACCTCACTAATTCAGTTGTGGTTCAAAATGAAATCTGAATTTAAAGAGCCTAGAAGCAAAGCTCACACAATAAGAGCTGCAAGTCAAGTGGCCTGCCCTGCAATCTGGACAGAAAGAATTAGTAATTTCTGAAAATTATAAGCACAAGCTGCAGCATGAAGTTATGAAAATATCAGCATCAAGTTAATGGATGGTCTGAAGATTCTGTTCTTTGGAGGATCATGTTATATGCTCCACTTTACAGAATATTTTTATCCTAGCTTCAACAGCATTTACACATTTTAAAAAAAAATTATTATTATTTAAAGTTATATTCCAGGTCAGCCGTTTGAACTGCCATATATGTAACTAAAGCCTAAACAGGAAGTACAGGGAAAAAAATTAACCTTTTCTGGCTAACATCAAATTATCTCCGGTAATTTTTCCCAGAATGTCAAATCTAGAGAAGACTATTAATAAATTTAGCACCAATATCATGTCACAACTGTTTATTCTGGCCAGATAAAACCACTTTTAGTGGAAAAACATTGATTTCCTTTCAGCATCACAGCCTGGAACAGCAAAAGCTTTGTTTATAAAAGCCCAACCTGCCCAGTTGGCTTACATATAACAACTCTTGCTGTAGGGGACAGAATGACCATCTACAGTCTGAATTGCAGACCATCCCATTCCTGCAACTGAATTACACCCCAAAATGCTTGACATATACTGGATAAAGACTATCAAGGCTTCAGCACCCTTCCTCCTTCTAACATGAACTCACTAGACTACCGACTTTAAAAAAAATAAATTACTGTATTTATGGGAAGATGCTTTCATGAGATACCTCAGAATAACATTTTGTTGTTGTTCAAAAGGCAATCTATATACAAGAGAGCCACTGGAGTTGGGGCAAGACCAGCTGCCAGACATCTGGCAGGTTTGTCAGCATTGGCACACATGCTGGATATCTGGCAGTTAGCTTTTGCATCTGTTAGTTTCAGCCACAGCCATAGTTACATCAAAAGCCACAAAGGCATGTCCTGGTTATTTTTCATGGTGTCTGCATTGATCTAACGCATTCTAGGTTCACTGCCCAGGTTTTTTGTTGTTGTTGCTGTCTTTTGGGTTTGGCTTCCTCCTGCCAAAAAGGAAGTGTGAAAGAAGGGGGCAAGTGCTGGGCGATAACTGGAAGCAATACACTGTTAGTATATCAGGGCTTTGTATATAGATTCATATATATAAATATACATGTTTTTCAAGCTCCTCTAGACAGTGGAATGACTGTCTCTCAGAGGCAGTGCTTCACAACACAGTGCCCACCAAAAATAAACGATCTACATAACCAAAAAAAAAAAAAAAAAGGAACAATTTCTTTAAAATGTAATTGCACAGGGCATCACTTGTAACTTTTTAATTGATTTTGGGCAATGTTACCCTCTATTGGTGTTTAATTAATCTGTAGGCTCAAAGCTGTGATGAACGCTGCTGGCTAGCCTAGGGCCATTAATGCTCTTCCCTGAATACCGACAAAAGTGAATACTTCACGAAAAAACAGGAAACCACACTTTAACAAATCTAAAGTGTAGTTTCAGGAGTATCTTGAGGGCAGTATAAGGCCATACGGATCCTAAATGCACAGTGTGACCCTGCCTGGCTGCTCACCCCATGTTGAAACCAGCACAAACAGCCAGGATGCCACACAGCAGATCAGAATTGGGAAGCTAATCTCGGCAAAAACAAAGTGTTTGGGCTATATTTGCTAAGCTGGTTTAATTTGGATCAGTTTCCCAAGCTGGCTTCCAGGTAAGTCTGTGCCAGGTGTGGCTGTGCACTGGGGATGTGTTTGGGGTGGGGGTTGTATCTCCAGTGCTGCCCCCGGCACAGAACACTGGCACCCGGGGTGGCGAGGGGCACACTGAGCCCTGTGGGTTTGCAGAGGTGCCGTGGGCCCTGGCTGTGCCAGCACCTCCCCACCAGCACTCGCTGTCAGCTTTGAATTGTGCAGTGCCCCCACTTGTATCTCAGTCCAACAGGAAGCAGTGCCAGAACTCAAGTCACACCAGCTGCACCCTCGGCAGCTGATGGCTGTGCATTTCTACCAGCCCAAATCCCAAGTTTTCCACTGTCTGTGCTTAGGCACACTCAGACCAAATAGTCCTCACACCACAAATGGTGTCAGTGTGAGCAGGCCAGTCGAATCAGATAGGCTGTGAACCAGCTGAAGCCAAATTTACCTTTGTGCCACAGCAACATCCTGCACTGCTTGACTCTTGCACAGCTCCTGCACACAGAAGAGCCCACCAGGACATCTGGGCAGAAATTGGCCCTCTACCCATTTCAGATGTTTAAAATAAATGCAATTTTTTTACCTTTCTAGTTAAAGGCTGCTTTCAGAAAAACAGACCTTGCTAAGGATCCTGCCTCAGCATGTATCAGTGAGACTTGGGGACTTTGATATCTCTTCCCATTGATATCTCCTTGCCATTCATGAATTCTGCAATGTTCTACATTTCCCAGAGACAGTTATCTGTAGGGCTATCTAAGGTGATTTGATTAGTATGATACTGCATTGCTTGTCATCACTATACTGCAAGGAAGGATTTACTGTCAAATCTATGCAGAGAGAAGTGAAGTTGATTTTCTTTGCTGTTGGACCAACAGGCAACTCATAAGATTTAATATTTGCAAAGAACCTGGAAAACATGACCAAGAGAAAAACAGAAGTATACTAATCTGGGTAATGTTACAAGATGAATAGAGGTAGGGGAAAATAAACAAATAAACAAGACCTGTGCAGGGTTTTGGGAGTGCCTTTTGTTTGGTTTAATTTTTTTTTTTTATTTGTACTGCAAAGTAGGTCAAGAGATCCAGAGGTACAGCAGATACTCTATACATTTCTCACCTGCCCCATCTTTTTTTAGCACACCTCATGCAGCTGCCTAGTCAGTGATCTCCGAGCCACTTCACTCCTGGCAGCCTTGGCAGGACATGAAGGAAACTGTTTTTCTACCTTCTTTCTTGGTAATCTGAGGCCCTTCAGTCTGTAAATATCTCACCCATTTCTCCCTCTTTACAAGCACCTTCCCAAGAGTATGTATCATGGTAATGCTCCCTCCAACACTCCTGACCCCCTGAGCACAGAGGGATGGGGTTTGCCTCATCCTGGTGGTTCTGCCATGCACCTTGACAGTCCTTTGTAAGCCTGGGAATGAGGGGAAAAAACCCTCAAGCCTTAAGTTATACAAAAGATAGCATTCAGGGATAGCTGTTTATACTAGCTAGAGCTCTGGAGCTGCAAGGGAATGAGTCTCAGGCAAGAAAAACAAGGCTTTTAACACTAAGCCACAGTAAGATCACATTCAACAGGTCAGGTTTCAAAACCTGCTCCAGCAAAACTGTGTGCACAGGCACTGGCTGCAGGTGTCCCAGCATTTAACACTTAAAAGTGGTGCCACTGGTATCACCTCAAGAACAACCACCACATTCATCCTGCACTCAAGCCTGTGGGGGATTTCTCAAGATACATCTCCAAAATCCCAGGCATGCCCTCAGAGTCCACCGAGGAAAGCTCACACAACACCAGTTTTCAGGAGACTGTGCTTTCAGTGTCATGGGCAAGCATACACAAGCAATGGCAAACAATGAAGGTAGCTGGGACAAAGTCAATTTACATTTTGCCACTTTTCATCTGTCTCTTCAGTGGCCTATAGTTAATCAAACTAACACCCCTTCTCTCTGTGTCACAGGCGCAAGAAAGAAGTAGGCACTGTACATCCTTCCTGCTATTCTCTTGCAAATGGAGCCACAGCAGAATTCAAAAGTAGTGCACAGAGGCCAAGTGAATTATGCATTTGGCTCCTCTCAAAAGCCAAGGAAAACTCAAATGCCAGATTTTCTTAAAAGCAAAGCATCCCGTCAGCAAAATGACACTGACTGTCTGTATTGGGGGTAGTGGGGTTTTTCTTTTCAGAAATAGCATCCATTCATCTGTTGTTTTTTTAATTAGAAAAACTGATAAATACAAAACCAATGGGGGAAAACAAATACAAAAATAACAAAGACACATCTATCTGCTAAAGGGAAGTGGCAAAGAGCAGCTGTCCTTTAATGATCACCAGGCATGTGAAATTAATCCACATCTTTATTACAAATTTAAACCAACAAAATAAATTAAAACTCAAATCAAACCAGGAACCCAGGTGGGGAAGAAATAAGCAAAGCTCAGTTTACTCCCAGCCTGGCCAGTCATCTCTGCAAAAATAAGTACCTTTGTCTGCTGTCACCACAATTATTCTCTCATCACCCATGCTGAAGATGAGATAGGAAAGCCACAGCCCCGTTGGAACAACGGCTGCTTTACACCAGCACAGGAGATGAATAGCTCCAATTATTCACAGGAGCTATGGATACATGTGGTGTAGAAGTTTAATTTTTAAATTTCCATTAAATGCATGCTTTTAAATATAGCATAAGGAACAATAGTGCATTGATCTAGTCCTTTCCCAAAGTCAGTCTTTCCCATTAGTGGGATCCAATCTGGCACTAGCAAAATTCCCATCAAGTCCAGGGAGATCTGCATGTGGGGATATTACATTGTTCAGCTACTCATCCCCCTCTGCTAGATCCTGCATGCTAAGAAGACAGAGCAAGGGGATGAGGCACCAAACAAGGCCCAAAGCAAAGGAGTGGCTGCTGGGATCAAGAGAAGGAAGAGAACAGCCTCCTCCTTGCTCCTGGCAGCCCCATCCCACAGACAGAGATCCCCTCTAAAATGTTTAAGGGAGCACAGGGTGCTCTAGGGCTAGCACTGCTTCCTCATCTTGTCCTCTACATCTGCAGTCCAGCCTTCCCTCCTGCAAGCCCTCATCCATCCAGGATCAGGACATTTTTTTTCCCTGGTGACTGATGACACGTTGAATTCACACTTAGCAAAAGCGTATGAGTTGTTTGAACACCATCCTGCCAAGGCTACCACATGATTTTATTATTTATGAGATTCTAAGTTTTTAAACACTGGCAAAAGAAGCTTACCAAAGGTTTGGTTTTTTTTTAATACAGATTCCACTTGTGCCTACAAGTCAGCAGAACATTTAAAAGTACACTATATACATCTCAATTCAGAATCAGCTGTGGTGGGGAAAGGGACAGGATAAGGCTTTATTTTGTGAAAAAATTCCAATGGATTCATGCAAATAGATGTTTTTGGTCTTTGCCAAAAAAAATAGTAAGGTCACTTGTTTCTATAAAAAGGCCTTTAGAATGTACCAGACAAAAGCATCACTTTTTTAAGTCAGTGTTTTAATACACTTGAAAAAAACCAAACAAGAACACCACAAAACAACCAAACAGTAGATAACTTCTAAAGGCTTTTTTTTTTTTTTTCCAAGTTCTCCCAAAGCTTTAGAATCAAGCTCAGGAAGTTGTATTTCACTAAAAAAGCCTTGAATTTTATTATGATACAAATGGCAATTGTTACTTCTCTCTCACTTTTTTTGTGCATAAGGACAGTTCAAGGCAGCAGGACACACTTGCCTATGTAGAGTGGGTGAGGTAATAAGAGGTACCATTTAGCATCCCATGGATCATAAGCCATACTGATTGGGTCATAGTTTTCCTTGAGATGAAAATATCCACTGGCCTCAATACACCCTTTTTGTGAAGCAGTACCCCCAGCTCCTAACCAGGATCAGGGCATCTCATGCTCAGCACAGTAAAAGCACAAAAGAACAAAAAAACAACAATTAGAAGCTAATCCCTAGTAGTTCGGGGCGGGGGGGAGGGGCTGCAATCTAAATTAAGTTAGAAGATAACACCATTACTCCATTTTACAAAAGTGGGCCTGAAAAACAGAGAGATTAGGGGTTTTATACACTAAGGCATTTCACAGTTTTGCTTTCTTCCTTGCTTTGTGTACCCTGTTTATTTAGATTGCAACTCATCAAAACAGGATTATCTCTCATTTGTGTTTATGCCCTGTCCAACACAAATCAGCCATTAATAACTACACAAGAATTGCTTTTCAGACAGCAATAGCTACAGGTGATTAATAACGATGCGACTCCAGGCATGTCTCTGGCAATACCGTGTTTTCTTTTCTGGGTTACACAGATTAGCACTTCGAGTCATGATCCACTGATACTTATGTAAACAACCTGCAGAGAGAGGGAAGGGAAATGCTGTGTCCCTGCTCCTGGAGCGCAGAGAGGGCTCACAACCTGACAGAAGAGAAAATAAAGACATAGCTCAGAGGATGTCTCTTTCCAGGAGAAGAATGTGCACACTGATCCTCACTTCTAGACTTATTCATCAGGGATATTAGAAGAGGAGTGACAGGAAGAGCAGAAAGGAAGCTAATACAGAGTTAATAAGTGCAAATTAGCAAAGAAACAGAGAAGACTGCTGATACCCCATTTTTTACAACGCATACTTATTTTGTAATCATCAGGGGCTTTTAGCTCCTGTCTTTTACCAGGCTGTTACACTTATCACACATTACCTACACAAAACACCAAAATGTATGCATTTAGTGTCATTTGAACTGCCCTGATGCATTTGGGGACATTTGCACAGGGTTGACAGATAAGCCCTGAGAGCTGCAGAAGGCCCAGCCTTTCTGGGGCAGCACCTGTAAACCAGCTCTGCTAGGTTTGACTGTCCTTACCCCACAACAGATAAGTGACATTGAATAGCTGCACTTAGGAAGCTGCATCACATCCCCACAGAGTATCTGGGGTTTGACTGTGCAGCACATGCCAAGATCTCAGGCAGTGAGCTCACAGAAAATAAAATGCCACCTGCCAGGATGGTCCATCCAGCCTTGGCCCTGCCCACCCTATGCCCACCCAAGGACAGGGGCCTGTACTGAGCAGGCAGCACCTTTTCGGGCAACACTTCTGCCAGCCTGGACCGTGCAGTCCACTCCACAGCC
Organism: Lanius collurio; assembly: GCA_020086605.1. Lineage (NCBI taxonomy): Eukaryota > Metazoa > Chordata > Aves > Passeriformes > Laniidae > Lanius > Lanius collurio. The sequence continues at coordinate 35,221,860 of JACBWW010000002.1, read as the reverse complement.
TCCACTGCCAGCGCTGCAACAATTCAAAAGCCTTTGCTTCACTTAAAACGTGCAAAAAGGACCCTCAGAATGAGAGAAATTCCTTCTGTGATGTTCTTGGGGTCCAAAGAAAGCTGTACAGAACAGATATTATTAATCAGATTTAAATGGGTAACTATTCAGGGCACAGAAACATGTATTACACTCCATTAGCTATCTGTATTGAAAACACTGTAGCATCATCCCTGCTCAAATTCCCAGTCTTTTCACCCAGAAAGCTTCAAAAGGAGTGAGATATAGGTATCAATATATATAAGAATTGAAAATATAGAAAAAAGGGAATATATTAAAGAATTATATTTCTTATTTATAACCCAGAGTTCATTTACTTTGAAATCAGGACTTGGGGCAGATACTTCAGCATGAGCACAGCCCTGAGGAATGCTGAAATCAGCCATCAATAACTCTTTTCACAAGACAAGCCTCCTGAGGGCAGAAGGATAATACCAAGCTGGGTGGTAGTTTTTAAGCAGCTGGACACAAATTGGGACTTGTCAGTTGTTGTTCCCAGGCACTGCATGTCAAATTGGAATAACCTGTTGTGCTCCCACTAATTTTTTTTCCATGACTGGCTGCAGAATGCAGAAGAGGCACCTGTTGACTCCTGAATAAGTTTCCCTGGGATGAACAGTTCTTATCAATCATCACCCAATGAGAGATTTTAAAATAATAGTTTTTTTCTCATTTTCCCCACACTGAGAGACATTCAGTGCACACAGCAACCAAGCTGAAATCTGCTTTTCTGACATCTGAGCTCTGTTGAGAAAGTTTCTTCATTGACCAGTTTTGGAGTCTTGTTGCCATTCCAGGAACCAAGCTTGGGAAGCTGCCTAGAAGCAGCACAGCAGCCACACTGCACAGGGTGCTGGCAGTGGAAACACCCGAGGCACATCTCAGCTCCCACCAGCACTGGGCCCAAGGGAGGGGTCCAGGATCTGTCTGAGCCAGGTCTATGGCAGCTTTGTAACCTGCAGCACAGGAAGGAGGGTGGGAAGCTCAGAGGGCCACCACAGTGGTCTGTGGGGAGTGCTGTGCTCCACGTTGTGTGACAGGGCACTGCAGCCAACAGCTCAACTCATCCCCACTGACTCAGTGATGCCTTTGACTTAAGCCTTTTCGCAGCTAAAGGCTCCCAAGGACTCATGGGGACAAGAACACAGCTCGAGCTCCAGCACTGCCAACGTGCACCAACCTCAAGCCACCCAACACACTCACCAACAGTCTCATTTTTAGTTACCTGTGCGCTCACCAGCAACGCATCCACTACGATACAGTGGAAACCAAAGCCAGCACCTTCCCCTCTTCAACTCTTGAAGGTCTTTTATCTAGCAACCAACAATGGGATTTTCTGTTCGTCTTTGCAACCCAAATCTGCTTCCAGCTTGGTCCCTACCTCTCACTCAACACCTCCAAAGCTCCTTCACTGAAAATAGGCTCAGCATCATCATCTGCTTGAATCTCCCAACTTATTCTGAGGAAATCCAAGATGGTTCAATAGGCAACTACTAAGGTGATTTTCCCATGCACACTGTGAGCTCCTCACTGGTGTGCCATATATTTGGCATAAATATCTTAACAAATCCTACAGAATGTGAATTTCCACAATAACTTGTGAAGCTGCTTTTAACAATCATCTTTACAACAGAGAGGGGTTGCTGCAGCAAACTCTTTCCAAGCCTTGAGTCCCAAGGAAATTGAGGATTTATCAGTGGAATTTACTCCTTTGAAAACATTTTTGTTGTTCCTATTGTTGACTGAAGAGCAGCACTGACTGTAGATAAACTTAATGAGAAGCAAGAATTATGGCTTATCTTCCAAGTTTAGTAAATAACTAAAAAATTGTCAAGAGCAAAAGATGGCAGAAAATGTGAAGTAGGCTTTAGCATTCTATCCATCCTGAAGTATTATACAAAATACAGCTCCAAAAGGCCAGAAGAACTCTCCACTGACAGTAAAATTTGAAAAAGAATATACCTACATGGGTGTGCTGACAGCAAACTATCCCCAACAATGTAGACCCATCATGTTTCCATATTTCCTAAACAGATATTTCTCCTAAGATGGAAATTCCTCTCTAGTGACTAATTAGGAATTTAGCAATTACATAATTCAAGCTAAAATACATAAAATTTGCTATAAGAGAAACTGCATGTAGTTTGACATCTCTTTTTCAGCTTAAGCAGCCTCCTCCCACACACTCTCTGCTGTGTCCCCTTGGGCACAGGGCTCTGTACCACCTTACTTCCTGAGGACTGATTGGGTTCATTTAGCTTGCTTTTTACTTCTTTTCCATGTGACAGTGAACACAAATTGGGTACCACTGCACTGGGTAGCTGCTGCCAAAATTATATGGAAAGTGTGGTGTTTGTCCTAGCAGATCTCCAGCTGTCTCAGGAGTTCCTGCATCTCTGGCCAGGGATATGTGACTACTAAGCACACGGGGGTCTCCAGCATTGTGAGTTCCCACTCCAGGCTTGGCTTAGTCCAGCTGCTGTTTCCCTGCCTACTACACCTTGGTTCTGCTTCCAAGAGATGCAGACACAGCAACCTACTCCAGTAGTTAAAACTGAATTTACACTCCTTTGAAACCACAGCTGGAGAGACTCTTGGAAAACTTAAAGGAAGGGTTTTGCTGCAGAAATAACCCACAGATGGAAACTGCCCAGCAAGATGGAGAACACGGACAGACAGCCACTGATGGATATGTGCTGATCAATCTCTTAGCATGAGCAAATACTTCTATTATTTGTGTAGGTGCAATCTATACCCCTTTGACCCTCTAAGTAAGCTCTGCCAGACAAACACCGAGCTGAAATAAGATTAGGCTAAACAGCCCCTTTGGGTTTAGCAAATAGGAGGAGAACAGCCACTCCCTTTCTTAATCCACCAAAATCCCACATATAAAATATAAGCTCCAATTAAAAAAAAGTCTAGGAAGACAAAATATTATTTGAAAGTTTAAAAAGGCCAAATCACTGAACGCAGCTCACAGTTTGAATACAATTGTTCTGGGTGGTCTGCAAAGCACTGAGCTGGCTGTGCAGAAAGGAGTATTTTAAGAACAAACCAGCGGGGTACCAGAGTGTAGAAAAGATGAATTCGTATTAGAAAAACACTTTGTGAAGTCATACACAGAATGCAAACGTTGAAAAAATAAATAACAGCTTCCCTTACCTATTTATTTTCATTTCTTATGCCAAGGTCATAATTCCTTTTTATGTATTTTGAGGATAAATATTAAGATTAATAGATCATCAACATTACGAAGGCTTAGTCTCTGGGACACAAGGTCATTGGGAAGCCGAGATCTGCAGTCACTGCGCACAGAGGTAATAAAAGCAGAGAACTCAACGACTCACTTTCATTTCAGACACAAACAAAATGGTTTTGCATCCCAAATGTGCAAAACAGCTTGATCCCTGCCCTAAAGACCCCAAAAGTTTTAAAGACTCTTGCCAAGGCTTTGTGGAGTGGGCTTTCTTTCTGCATTAGGGAGTGCATATGCAGACCAAGTTCATAATGTCGAGTGAAAAACAACCAAATTTAAAAACCTGCCTAGAGGGATTTTTCTTGTCATTGGAGCACAGTCATCACAACTCTAGATAAGGATTTTTCTCCAAAAACTACCCCACACACCTTTTCTGTCACTCATGAGAGCGGTGGCACAGTCCCCAGGAGCAGCAGCAGCTACTCCAACCTGGAAAAGCAGCTCACAATGTTCACGTGGGCAAGAGGCTGTTACTGGAGGTGCACACGTTTAAGGGCTGCACGAGTGAATACACCAAATACAGAAGGGTGATTTTCCATGGCAGAAGTGTTCCTTCAGTCTGTAGCTTTCAAAACGCTCTGCAAAGCATGTATGCATTTGGCCACCCATATTGAAGGGAAATAAACACAAAGAAGGGTAAATCTATGCAAGGTGATAAAAAAAATATTTAGGAGCCTAGAGTCAGGGTACCTGGTAATAAACACCACAGTGCTCTTCAGTAGACACACAGTATAAACTCTAAGAAAGTGCAGATACTGACCAGAACTGGCCTCAGAAATATTGAGGCAGTAAATGAAAACATGAGTTATTGTTTACCCACTCTCACATCAAACCACATCCACTGCTTTTTAAAACTATGCCTACTTCCAACAGAGTCAGCATCAGCAGCTCAGGCAATGTCCCTCACAGCTACTGACCAAAGGAAGCTCCTGGAGCCATTCTCCTGAGAGATGCACCTGTGTATGCCAAGGCCCAGTTTACATCTACAAGAGCCCAAAGTCCCCTGAATACACTAATTGTCCCTGGAATCAGTAAGAGTTTCACAAAACAGGTAAGGTTGGAAGGGAGCACTGGAGATCCTCTAGTCCCTCCCCAAGCAGGTCCCCAGAGGACATTACTGAGGATGTGTCCAGACAGCTTTTCAGTATCTCCAGGGAAGGAGACTCCAGTCATCAGCTTCCAGCAAAATAAAAGTTTTAGCAACTAAAACAAACAAACTGGCACAGAGGCTGCAGATGTGATTGAGTCAGAAAATTTGGCTCCCTTTCACAGCAAGTTCCCAAGAGCTGTGAGGAAGAGGCAGGCATTATGGTCTCCAGCTAGTTTCTGACATCTGAATATCCTAATTAAGGACTACTTTCCCAAAACATATGCCAGCTGAGTAACCCCTTATTAGAACTGGCATCAATAATAACATCTCTAAGTCCCTCCATAACCAAGTAAATAATCATTGACAAACCACTCAGCAATTACAACTGCCAAGTGTTTTGTATACAAGAGACACTAACCATCCTCAGGAGCCAGGGATGAATCAATTTGGGTGGATGGAATGGGAAGGAAAGAGGCAAAACAGTGTAATGTCTTCTTGAATTAACCTTGCTTGCAGTACAGCACTTCAGAGTGCTAGGTGAATATTTTAACATCGCATCCATCTAGGAGCTGCCACATAAGGGGCACTACAATGTCACCTCATCTTGATAATGACAAAGGAGCAATTGAGTATTAACCACGCCAACCACCATGGCTTCTCCAAACACAAACACACCTAAATCTAAGCCTACAGCCAGTCACTCAATTTCTTTCAATAGAGGTCAGTGAAAAAACAGGGATATAGTCTACCTGGTATCTAAGAGGAAAACAAATAAAACAGAAAACTCCAAACCCTGCTGTCTGTCCCAATATAAAGCGATATTTGGAGCAGCCTTCTTCTCAAAAAGGCTATCCTAAGTACAGAGCAGATTTCAGCTTCCCACACTGATGGAAAAAAGAAAAAAGTCAGGACTGAACCACTCAGACTTTGCCAGCCTGAGTCACAATAGCAGAACAGAAAAGTGATTCCTTGAGGGCTGCACAATGCAACACCACACACCCCAGGTTAAGTAATTAGTAGATCAGGAAATTCATCATTTTGAGGCACAGCATACAGAAACTGAACTAAACTGGAAATAAATTACCTCAAGAATGGCAAAGCTGCCACTCTAAACAACATTTGGATAAACAGATATAATGCTACAGAGCAGAGACAGATGCCTGGTGATTCCCAAATGATTAATATACCTTCTCTTCTGTATGAAAACACAGGATATACAAGGCAAGTACACTCTTTTCAGTCATGGAAAGTTTGTTTTGGAACTGCAGAACCTCTTTCCTACTTCTTCCCAAATGATGCAAGTTCACCTTCAGCAGCACCTCAGCATCTGCTGGAAGTTCTGCCAGCAGAATAGTGAGAGGTGTCCAGCACTTGTCTTTAGCTCGATGATGACTCTAAGGAGGGCATGGTCACAACTGTCACATTCATAAATCTGTCATACATCGTGCACATGACTCATCAGCCACGCACACAGGGTGATAAGAGTTCATCAGGCAGCAAAAGTAAAATGCTCCGTTAGAAAAACAAAAAAACCCCCATGACTTTACATCAAACTTTTCAGGAAGCAGAGCTGATGTCCCAGGTGACAAAAGAGGCACAATTAACTGACTCATGTGAGTGCCATCAAACAGCACCATGAGCAGCCAGGCGATCCATCCCCACACAAGAAATTTTACCTCTATGAGTATCTTGCACATCATGACCAACCAAGGTGTTTGCCCGTACTGAAGCGAAGAGGATAGCAGGATCCACATGCTGATATTATTAAAAGCATATATATTATTAACATACACTAAGCACTGCACCTATACTTAAATACAGAAACTATAAATAAATAAGACACATATGCACGTGTAAATCTATACAGCCACACATACCACACACCAGCCCAGCTAACACACAAGCACCTCTTTCATTTCTACAATCACAAGATCAATAAACAGCTTTTCACAGCTTGGTACAGAGTGTAGTTTGTCCACTATCAAATTCTACTGTTCCTGCACCTAATGCCAGGCTGCACGTTTTCCATGAGGGAATGTGTAAAAAGACAAAAAGTAAGGTTAATGATAAGAATAACATGCTGAGAAAGCTGATAAATTTTAAAGAGTAGGCCAGACCAATAACCCCATAACTGTAGCAACTGCACTCTCTTTTTTAGCAACCAGATCTAAGTCTGGCTTGGGAAAGTTCAGTCAGTGCATGCAAAGACAGACAGCAAATAAGTGTCACTGCACTTATGCATATCTTTGGTCAAATAAAGTGGGGAAAAAAAAAATGTTCCTGCCTTGGTCCTTCAGACATGAGAAGATAATTTTTTACTGAAGCAGAACATACAGAGGTACAAGGCATTTCACTCTATAGCTATACTATAGCCATGAGCCAGCTAGAAATTGTTAAAGCAATTTTGCTGGAAGGCAGAGGAATTTACAAGACTCTTTGGAGACCACTTTTTTGGAAATATGAAGGTCCCAGTTCAGTGTATTCAACGGCAGATTGGAAGTGACCAATGAAGCTGCTGAACATCCAGTTGAAGATAAAATTTAACTATTCCTATAACTTTGCCCAAATCAGGGTTGGCAAGACAACAATAATAGAAATGAATAGAGCAAACAGGGACATGGGAATGAAGGAAACCAGCCAGCACAGGACACCTTTAGGATGTAGGACTGGCAGGCTGTGCCTTTGATTGATGGAAAACCATGCTGGACTGGCAACAAGCCACGAGAAGCAGCAGCCAGAGCCTGTACTACCTACTGCAGGACACACTGCAGATGAGAGAGGGGTGATGCACATCACTCCATATTGCTTTGGTGCCACCAGTTTGACACAAGCCCTGCAGAATGGGTTATTTCTTCCCAGGCTCACCAGAAAGAGTTACAGCTTCCAGAGTGACCACCAGCAGAGACAGAAACAGGCCAACAGCTAGTAGGGCTGGTGTTTTCCCACAACTGGCAATCTCTAAATACAGGTAGTGTCACTGGAACGCTACTAAAAACTGGTGTGGGCAAGGAAGATGAATTCAGTGAAAGAGTTTGCCCACTCAGGGGAATTTATTACTTTTAATTAGGCATTACTCTTCCCCTCCACCTCTTAGTCAGAAAGGGAGATTCTCCAAATAGCCTAGGGACACTAGAGAGAAAGAGGAGCTCCAACAAATGTGGAGAAGTAGGGAGCTCTACCAACAGAGCAGGATCAAGGGTGACCCATTCCATCCAGACATAAGTATGTGCGTGCACTGCAAACCAGGACAGACAGCACAGGCTGCAGCCACAGGCAAGGAGAGCTGAGTCACACAGGAGCTTTGCCTTACAAGTTTACACTTTAGTCAGCTTCTCCTATTTGTTTCAGTTTGGTTAAAAACAAAACCACAACAAAACAAACAACACAACAAAAACTCAAAAAGATAAAATTATTCCAGGATTTTCAGAATCTTCCAGATCCCAAACCACCACAGCTCATTTAGGCCACTCCCATCCAGATACATGGCAAGCTAGAAATGAAATTTACTCAAAAGTCAACAACTTGGGGGCCAGGCAGTGAGAACAACACAGACACCAAAGGCTAAATTTGAAAGGTTTTTGGCACTCTCAGGGCAGGGTCTGAGACCCTGTCACTGCTCCCAGGGAAGTGCCAGCAATATGCCTGGGGCTTCAACACAACTCCAAGCTCACCCTTGAAAAGAGCTCACTCTTTGAAAGCAGGTTTTCCCTCATTTCACTGAAGCAATTATGTTTATCATGTATCATGATATTTACCAACTAAATTAGGATTTCTCTTACTTTTCTTGGCCCTCTCCAAATGCCAGCTGCATACCTCTCATCCTGAGAGCCCTTTACAAGAGGGCTTCAGCCTGAAGGAGAAAACTTTCTTGTAAACTCAAACCCACCACTACAGCACAGCTCTGGTCACTGTAAATTCTTCCATATCAGAATTCAAATACAAATTCAAGAAGCCAGATGTACAGCTGACATTATGAAACACTGACGGTGGGATAAGAGAGCTCCAGCAACAAGGCCACTAGTATTCCCCTAAATTCCCTCACTCACCCCTATTAGCACAATGAATTCTTTGGAAAATCAAGACTTCCAGTCCTCAAAATTCACAAATTCTCTAGAAAAGAATTTCCAATAAATTACGTACTTACACATTTTGTTGAGTCATAGCACAACAACTCCTGGAGCTCACAGACACAGTTACAGAGCAGGTTTCAAAACAACCTGAACTTTCTCTCACCCAAACTTCCCTAGGACAGCTGGGTCTCTGCAAGTTACTTTGAAGCATAAGTATTTCCACCTGGACTTAATCACACTCATTAAGAGAACTGAGAACAAATTAATTCACTGAGATTGGGTTCTGTTGGAACATCTTAATCCGTGGAATTGCCCATTTCATAAAATGATGGACTATTTGCATCATAAAAGCTAACTATACTAAGAATCTGTGGGATGTTGAATGCTTAAATGATTTTTTTTTTAATGTTGGCTGCAGTATGAGAGGAAGGGGAAGTTGCATTCAACAGTATTTACAATTTTTTTTTTTTTACTTTTCTCCCTGCAGCCAAGGCAACATACTGCAGTTTCTAACTCACAAAATGCTGTCCTTTGCTTCTGTAATGCTGGCACAATTATGACATATTTTCCTATACATTGTTGTAATCCTAACTGGCTGATTTTCACCCTCCCTCTTTTTCCATTTCTACAACTCGTTCTGGAGTTACAGAAAGTGCATTTCCTGTAATTTCAAGAAAACTTTTCCAAGGCAGTTAGCATTTGTTTTTCCATCTGAATAACACTATCTGCTTGATCTCTTTGAATTCCACACAGTTTTAAAAACTGTTCTTTCCAATGAGCTTTCAGAGTTGAAAGGTGACAACATTCCATGTTACAATGTGCTTTTGGCAGCATTCAAGGCCAGGTTGGATGGGGCTCTGAGCAACCTGGTCTGGTGAAAGCTGTCCCTGCCCCTGACAGAGAGGTAGAACTAGATGATCTTTAAGGTCCCTTTCAATCCAAACTATTCTGTGACTCTATAATTCCATGCGATGTTTCTGTGCTCTGAAAGGTTTTGGTAACACAAATTTTAAGAAATAAATCTGTAAATCTCATCTAAACTGCCCATCTTTACAGCTATTAACATTTCTTAATTTTATTTGTTCCTACCAACATAACAGCATCTATTCTATATTAAACTACAAGGGACTGCTCCCCAGATCAGAATTTTAGTATCTCCTAATACACCTATATACCATTGTACAGTCATTATATATACCACTCTCTCTGGTATTCCAGTTGCCTCTTTGAGTGCTGGTATTTACCAGTGGTTTCCAAATCTCTCACCATTATTCTTGCAACAATAGGTTGTACTCACCAGTCAGGCTGCATTTCTGTAATTGCTTTAAGAATAAGGATTTCTTCCACCAAGTCCTACAAACTCCCCAGATGCTGAACTTTTGGGACATAATTGTTTCAGTCATAAGAACCCAATCCAGAGTTCACCCTGACTGTGTGTTCATATCTACTATGGGATGGAAATCAGAGAGAAATTTTTTAATGAGCTGCTGTCCCCTTCTTCTATAGAGCTGGAGATTTCAGGTGAACCATCCCTTCTACTTTTTGTGATTGCTCATTTGTGAAAGTCAAAGAGTTGTGTAATTGGAAATATTCACTGTGCTTTGTTCACAGTCATCATAAAACATCTACTGCAAATGAGGCAACCCTTAAATGACAGCCTGACATTTTAGCTTGCCTTGTATTTGCAGATGGAGATAGACCCCCTAAAAAGAGACATTTATTACTTGCTTTGCAACACTCTTAGAGTGAAAAGTTTACTAACAACTTTTGTGCTATGAATTCTAAATTCCATCTTGAATTTCATTTTAAGATGCAGGTTACCATAACAGATATTCGGAGTAAACAGGAGAAGTCATGACTTGGTGTTCACATTGACCAAAATTGTGTACCTCTTCCCAGGGAGACAGCTTTTCCAAGCTTCTGGGCTTCTCCTTCCTCAACATCATTTCCCCAGTCTCCCTATCTGCACAGGCCCAAATACTGAACAGCAAAACTGAAGCAAAATGTTGAGGTTCAGCTCTAGAAAGCTCAACACAGTTCACTGCACGAGACTCTGTCTCCCCCTGTTCTCTGGATATAATTTGATAAATCCTGGGATTTCAAGTGCATGTGAAGAAACAACCCCACAGAACATAACTTAGGCTGTGGTTTCACAGGCATTTCAAGTCAATATAAGGTTGCCCTGATGGGGAAAGCAGAGTTCCGAGCCTCACGTATCTCACATACTCCTGCCCTCAGCCCTGCTTTTGTTCCACAGACATAAGGCGATGGGATGAGTCCAGATCAGAGCTCTAATCTAGCAGAAAACAAATTCCTGTGTTTTTAGAGTTAGTGCTCATTTGGATTGGCAAATCACTGCATTCCTCATCTGATCTGACCTTTAGAAAAAGTATTTGTCAACTCTGAATTCATCTCTTAAGATTTATATTGTGCTGTCCAGCCCTCCTAACACAGCAGCAGCAGCAGCAGCACCAGCACTCTGGCTGGAATCCTCCCTGTCCGTGCTGCTGTTCCACTTCTGCAACAGAGCCAAGTGGCATCCAACACAAGGAACAATTTGCCCTCATTCAGGTGCAGCTGCAGGACAGGCACAAACTGACCCAGGGCTCTGCTGCCCAAGAAGGAGATACCCGGGCATTCCCTTTGGCGGATGCCCACTCTTCCCACCACGCTGCTGGGCAGCAGCAAGGCATCAGACCAGCTCATGGACGTTCCCAGGGCAGGCACCTGGAAGGACATGAGTCCTCTTCTTCCTTCCCCATGCTCCCTCAGCCATGGGAACAGTAAACCACCACCCTATGGAATCAGCTGGAGTGTAGCCTCTACCAAGAAGAGGAAGCCAAATTTCAGATTTGATGGTATTTAGGAGATTCAGACCTGTACCTGTATGCCCCAGCCAGCCAGAGCTCTGAGATCATTGCAGGGGCCAGAGCCACATGCCATCCTGAACAGCAGAGCCAGAATTGTAAAGCAATGAAAAATTAAGGTGAAAAATGTTCATCCACAGAAGACTCAGAAGGTTCACATATATATGTGAACACAAGAAAGCCTTAATAATGACAAAAGCCAGTTGTTTGTGCTCCTCTGCAATGAGGCAATGGTTTTCACAATTCTATTCAGCTCCCTCTGCATACACTACAGGGAATCCTTTCCCAACATTTAGGTGCAGTTGAAGGCTAATCAAGATCTCATAAGTTACCAGGCCTCTTACCGTTATTGAATTTCCTTCCATTTCTTATCTTGAGTAGCTATTACGATTCCAGGTATTCAAGTGAACGTCATTCAGAAAAGATAAGGTAATGATCCATTGCTGTAGGACCCTAGTATTTAGATTTCAGCATATCCAGCTCCCTGCTTATGTTATTAACCATGGTAGAAAAAAGGGGGTTTGAATTACCCTGTATTTCCTTCTCAGATGGTGTACAGAATAGAAATTACTCAGCAGATGTCATCTATCCCTCTTCAGCAACAGAGAGGAGACTTGTCAGTGTAATTTTCCCTGGTTTCCTCAGGAATGCAAATTTTGCAGGGTTCACCCCAAAATGCCTCCATTAACACATCCATTATAGCCCTTTGAAAGGAGAGATGAAACAACTCATATCTGTTTGACTGAGCTTTGAAACAAAAAAATTCTTTTAGAGACTAGGTTCTCTAGACCTTAAGGGAGGAATCTCATTCCTCCACCCTCCTCTATAATATTAAATTAATTTTAATAAAGGACTTAGACCTATAAACCAATGTTCTTTAGTACATCTGCTGCAAAACTTACACAATCTGCTAAATCTACGCCAGCTGATAACAAATGTTTCCTTTAACATTCAGAACTTCTCAGAAGATGCTGTGCTTTGCCACACAACCATTACTTGATTTCCAGTAAACCTAACTATTCAGGGATACAGTCATTAATTAAACTCTGTGTTGAAATGAGCCTTCTCTTAAATGTTGGTGTGTGTTCAAATGGCACAAGAAATTCTCAAGGTTCACGTGACTGATTTATAATCACTAACATGAAAAAGTAGTTCTAGCATGGACACACCAAGATTTCCCAAAGAAATGTGAGGAAACAATGTTTCTTCAAACAGAAAAAAACCTACATAGGAGGCTGCATGTGAGGCTCTTCCTCCTCCCACTCCTCCTTCTCCCACTCCTCCTCCTCCCTTGCACAAGCTCTGAAAATCACCAGACTCCTGACTGACCCACTTCAACTCTACTCCAGGAGAAAACACCAATTTTTTTTCTACCTGGTTAATAAAATGCATCAACACCCAGACAAACGTGGCAAGCACCAGAGCTGGCTGGGGGCAAGGAGACTTTTTGGTGGCAGCGGACAGAGCACCAGCCCAGGGCCATGTGGTGCCAGCAGGGTGCCAGGATGCTCTCCCAGACCAGGAACCTGAGCTGGCTCAGGGAATGGGTCAGAAAGGGCCAGAGAGCAACATAGTGGAGAAACTGCTACATCACCCTGAGTAAGCAACATTCATCCCAACCCTCCACTTCTGCAGCAGATGAGCACTCACAGCTCTCTGGCTGTGGTCATTCAGGATATTCCTGCCCCTCTCTGGACTGGTACCAACCAGCTGCACAGTCAGCAAAAAGGAAAAGGTAACTGTATTTCAGATGGAATAAAGTGAGAAGCCCATTTCTTCACCTTAAAACTGTGAGGATCTGAAATTAGGCTGAAAGGTCAGAAAATTAAGTTTCAGTTTCCAAAGTTAATGTGCTGCCAAGGTCTGTAGGCTCAGCAGGCAAAACCTGAAATGTCCTATCTTATTAATGACAGAGCACCACTGCCTGAAGCTCCCTCAAGTAATACTCACACTCAAGGTCAGCAAGAAGAGACAGAACACACAATTGAAAAATACAGAGTGGAAGTCCCTTAGCTTTAATGCTATAGTAGCAAAATATGTGCAAAAGCACATTTTGGTCATAAACATAACTACAGTCTCAGGCCTTGTTTAAAAATGAGGTTGTCAAATGCACCCTTTCTTTGAAAAAATCAGCTGCACACCCACAGAAGGGATGGGAGGAGAGGGGAGGGGATGGGATGGGGCAGTCAACGAAAGAAGGGCAATAACTTCTTTTTCAAAGTAATGTAGAGTTGCACTGGACATTGAAATGATGCTCTAGAAAAGGGCTCATCCCGCACTCAGGTATTTAAGCCCTGGTTCGCTGTGTTCTGCATTCAGCCACACAGCAGAGAGGAACCAGCAGCCTACCAGCTCCACCTGTGGTCACCAGCTCCTCCTGTGGCCACCTGCCCTTGTCCACAAGTGACACAGACCATGCTGCAGCTCCAGGCTCCACACCCGAAATTTAAGTAAACCTGGGTGTACAGCGAAATCAGCTCTGCTCCATGGCACTCTGCTGGGAGTGTGTTTGGTGGTGTGCAATCCCTCCACTGAACAGGAGTCACAGCACACCACTATACCTGACACAGGCAAGCTGAGAAAAGCCAAATAAATGAAAAGGCCCCAAGAAGCTGAGAAGATTAGGGAGTAAAAATCAAAACTCCTGATCTGATATATTTGAAAATCCCTTAATAATCATCCCAACCCATGTTAAATCAATTCTGATTTTGAGACCTATACCATTACATCCATTTCTACCAATTTAAGTCTTTGATACAATTTCTTTCAGACTGTAAGCTGAAACAAGCATGCAAGCCTCAGTCCTAACCAATGATTAGCAACATCCCCATTCACCAGATCTTTAAAGTCTTTTTCAGCAACCCAGCTATTAAGAGATGTATCACAACTCTGATAGCAATAGCAGAAACCTTAGAGTTCTTTCTTAACACAAAGCTCTTGGAAAAAAAAAGTTTATTTTTTACACAGTATTTATCGATTTATTGCAATGTATCAGAAAGTTCTGAATGGCCTGACCAGCTTTCCACGCTTTGCTGAATTTTGAAATGAAAGCAAGAGAACATTTGCTTAAGTCAACAACATAAGTCACCAGTTTAAAGGTTAACACTTGATTGTGCAGCACAAGAAACAGACATTTTATCTTCCCAGTTCAAGGACTCCTGGATTTCTGAACAGCGGAACTTGAATGCTGCAACAGGCCAGGTTGCAGCACACTTTGGAGATACAAACAGAACAGGGTGCAGAACAGAGGCCTCAGAGTGTCACTTGCGCAGAGAGGAGCTCAGGCCCAGCTGTCCCCACACACTGGCATGCCAGCAGCCAGCTGGGAGACACCACTGGGCCATCACCCATCCTGTCCTGGCAGCAACTTTTCAACACACAGAACACTGGCACTGACACCAGCACCGTTTGTGATTCATGTGGGGCAGCTGCTGTAAAGCTTCCAGAGCTCCTCTTCCAGCCAGGAGACACCAAAGCCAAGCCCAGCACCCTCACCAAGATCCCGTTCAACCAACAGAAAACCACAGGGAAGACGGAAGTACTGCACTGATGCGAGTACAGCTGTCCCAGATAAGGAAAATATAGAAATAAATAAGGTCCTTATCTACTGTGGCAAGAAAAAGGCAGGCTCAGGGGAACGGGTGGGAGAAGGAGAGAAGCAAAAACTGTACCTAGAGAAGAAAGAAAATCTGAAATTAAATGAGGCATGCACTCCCAATTAATGCAGTTTTAGTGTGAAAATATATTTCAAAATCCCAAAAGAGAGTTAAGACATCAGCTTAGACACTGGTCAAACCAACAGCTACTCTCTGTTCCTCCTAAACACTGGCATGGGCCTGCTCCTTGCAGCCAAAGCATCTGTACCAGGGATGCCTTGGGAAGGACCCATCGGAGCTCAGGTGCCACTGTACAGGCAGTGACAAAAAGAAGTTTCATCAAAAATTAGTCTGGAAATCAAAGGGAGCAATTCTGAGCCAAAATGTGAGACTGAATCCATTAAAAAAACGTGACTGCTGTAGCTGGGCTGTGGTGTCATACATTGCTTACGTTTGTTTTAATTTTAAACTAAGTGTCAGCCCAAGGTTTGTTACACAAACATATGGCACTGGTATTACATTCTACCTTATATTTATAGAAAGTGCTGTGGCGGCCCAAGCAGCACAGAGATGCCATAATGTTAACAACATTTATTATTAGTATGACAAAAGAACAAAAATAAGCTGGTAGAAATCATGACTTAAAAGTTTAAGGGACTGTGGAGATTTTAGCTAAAATTCTTCCAGTATTAATACTCACACAGTGTTATATAAATACACCCTGGAAAAGGTAATTTGTTTAAAACCCAAGCCCTGAAAACTGATTAGCACATTTAATGCTAGCCCGATTAACACCGATATGCCCTCAGCTGGGTGATGGGAGCATTGAGGCAGAAGTCCGCATTCCTGTGAGTGAAGAGGAACAAAGCTTTTGGGACAAAGGGTAAACCTAAATTATGCCTTTTTATTACCCAAACTGCCATTTCCTCCTTACCCCAAACAAGCCAGGAAGGCTAATGGCATATTCACATAGCCCCTTAAGTGATGTGATTGATAAATCCAGTACCAGATTTTTCCACTCCAGCTGTTACACTAGAAGCAGCAGAAGTTTGATTATCCAGCCTCTAAAAAATAAAAAAGGAAGAAAAAAAAAAAAAAAAGAAAAAAAGATAAGAAAAGCAGGATACAGTACACCCCCGACATTCCCGAACCTTCTGGAAACGTTTATTAACTTTGGCCACCGACCAGCGACGGCTGCAGGAGCGGACTGGAGTGGCAGTGCAAACTGGTTAATCTGTAGCTAGACATATCTGTGATTGGGGGGGGTGGTGTTCAGCAAGGAATACTCCTGGCCTGGCAGCCACGGCTTCAGCACTTGGAAGGGTTACTGGGCTTTTTTTATGCCTTTTTTTTTTTTTTTTCCAAAAAATTTTATTGGGAGAACTACAAAACATTTACAGTACAAAGTTTACAGTCTCACATAATTTGTAGTGAACTGACTCCCGAAAAATATATTACAACTCAAGTTGACTTATCCTTTAGTTACATTCAAAACATACTTCTGTTAAAGTAGTCCAAAAGAGTACATAGTGCTCAATCTGTACCTATGTACAAACAAAACTAAGCTACTGCTCATTCATCCACCGTCCAGGAAAGTTTTGGAAAACTCCCAACTTTCTACATTAGGAAAAAAAAAAATTACAGGTTTTGGAATTCAATAAACAAGATATGTTCCTGTATTATAGAAAGTTTCAGATCCAAAGATGGCCTCTGTTCTTACAAAATAGAGTGGCGAAATTTTGCTGTACTTAAAACCCATCCCTACATTCAAATTATCTCAAGCATTAAGAAAAATACTTATTTGGTTGAGAGATATTTAAGGCAAGCATGGACCCTAAAGAAGGCACTGTGAGACATAATACTGGGACCCCCAATTATTGCTACATATTTTGAGCTATATCACAGTGTGATTCGTGGAGTTAGGCAACAAAAATACTTTTTGGTTATTTTAAACAAGTCTGAATTAGATTTGCCACTTTGAAGTCTGATTGCTAAGTCAGTCTTTTTTTCTTTTTTTTTTCTCTCATTTTTCAACTCGGACGGGCTACAACCATTTACATTCTAAAAAAAAACCCATAGAAATTCTGCAAACTACTTCCACAGCATCGAGACCGATTTCTATAAAGAAACCATGCAATCTTTCAGATTTACGTAAACAAAGAAAGAAATTAATGAAATAAATATTACATACAATCTCTTAAATTAAGAATTTTACTCATTTACAATAAAATAACCAAGTGAAGTTACAAAAAGGCATATATTACTGTGAAAAGAACACACTCCACATTTTGCCGATTAATAATGAAAATCATAATTTAAACATAATAAAAGAATATATATCTATTGCTTTTCATCATACCCGATAAATACAGTATGAACAAATTACCAATGTATACTTTTCACAAGATAATAAATAAGTTAAATAGTTTCATATTGAGTTGTGTGCAGTGACTCATTCATGCAATCAACTCAAAACAGCTAAAAAAAATTTTAAAAAAATCAGCAGTTATTCTCCAACAATTACAAACTAAACTCAGTTGAGTGCTTCCAAATAAAGCAACAACAAAAAATTGTTCTAAGCCAAACATCCACTAAGTGGTGGCAATGGAACCAATATTAAACTTTGGAATGAAGGTTTTAGCATTTGTTATAATAATAATATATAGATATATATAAAAAAAGAAGGTTGTTATCAAGGCATATTCTTGGCAGGATGTTGGATTTTTCTTTTTTTTTTTTTCATCTTCCTAAAAAAAAAGCTTATAGGTTTAGTATGTTCTGTGTTTTTATTTCAACTGGATTGAAAGACAAACTAGTTTGTAACTTTTTTTCTGTGTGTCTGCAGGATTGGAGGAGCTGAGCTGGCGGACCGGCGCTCCCCGGATTGTTTGTTGCTTTCTGGTGCTGTCTTTTCTAATGCTGGTTTGTTTTTTTTTTTTTTTTCGAACACAGATGGAATGGCTGCTGCTGGTGCGTTATCATAACTTGTCTCCAAAAACGACAACAACAAAAAAACCCCGAAACAAAAATCCCCTTCTTCCAAGGTCTCTCTATAAAAATAGGTTTGTTCAGTTCGTGTCATTTGCCCTTTTGCAAAATGCTTTGTTTCTCGTTTTGTTCAGCTCTCGGTGTATAGATAGATACATTAAAAAAAACCAAAAACAAAACAAAAAAAAAACCAACCCAAAAATAGAGAGGAAGGAGAGGTTTCGCTTTCTTCGCTCGCTAACTTACTTGCAGGGCCGCCGCGGGGTCCCCCGGCCGCCGCCCCGTGCTCCCTCAGTCGTCGGAGATGGAGAGACGGCTGAAGATGGGCAGGCGGCGGCCCGAGTCCAGGCTGGGCGACTCGGAGCCGCTGAGCGAGCCGGAGCTCAGGGAGCCGCTCAGGTAACTCTCCCGGTCGGAGAGCGAGTCCGGCGGGCTGGGCGGCGCGTCGAAGACGGGCGACTCGGAGAGGCGGCGGAGGGGCTGGAAGCTGAAGGGCGGCGAGGCGGGGGGCGGCGGGCAGGCCCCGCCGGGCGGCGGCGGCGGCTGCTGCTGGCAGCGGTAATAGGCGGCGGCGGCGGCGGCCGCCGCGGCGGCAGCGGCGAAGTTCTGGGTGTGCAGGGCGAGGGGGGCGATGAGGCTGCCCAGCTCCTGCCCCGAGAAGGCGAAAGCGTTGTTGGCGCAGGGCGGCGAGAGCAGCTCCTCGCAGTAGGAGGCGGAGGCGGGCGGCGGCGGCGTGCGCGAACCGCCGGGGCTCTCCAGCAGGGCGGCGTCCAGGCGGCCACCGGGTGGCGGCGGCGGCGGGGCGGTGCCGTGGGGGTGCGGGGGGTGATGGTGGTGGTGGTGGGCGGAGAAGCCGGAGAAGCTCAGGCTGTGGTGCAGCTTGGGCCGCTCGCCGCCGCGCGGGTGCCCGAAGCCGCCGCCGCCCAGCGGGTGGTCGCGGGGGGCGAAGGCGCGGAGGTCGCCGGTGCTGCCGGCGGGGTGCGGGGGTGCGTGGTGCGGGTGGTGGTGCGGCCCGGCCG